>CM060836.1:63605000-64805000 GCA_030762175.1 Metallyticus violacea
TACGATGAAGGATAATTCCATTTACGTGGTTTTATTTTGACCCAACATTCAAGTGCAGAAAAATGCGATTTTATACACGACACCCTTAGCGAATCCTGAAAGAATGTAGCTATTGCGTTTGCACGTATGAAAAGATTGTAGAAAATTTTCTTCAAATCTCCATTGATCCTACTTTCTAGGAACCAAAAATGACAATGAAAATGTGTGTGTGTGTGTGTGTGTGTGTGTGTGTGTGTGTGAGAGAGAGAGAGAGAGAGAGAGAGAGAGAGAGAGAGAACGCTAGAGACGGTAATTTTTTCCCCTCAACAAAAATCGGCATATAACGATCAATTAACGAATGACACATCCAGTTCGTTAATCAGAAAATTTGGACCATTGGGAGTGTGGTAAGCCTAAAGCTAAAATGTAAAAATCGCTCTAGCAGCCACAATTTTTTGTTTTTCTGAACAAAACTCGGTATATGCCATTGAAATAAAATAAAAAAAAAATTTGCCGAAATTCAACAAAATCAGACTCTAATGAGTGGGGGTTTACCTGAAATCCAAAATTTAAAAAAAGATTTTTGCAACGAAACTGAGTATATACCGTTTACATTAAATAAGAAAGACAGTCTCTGAAAATCAGGGAAATCGGACGATTAGGAGAGGAGATCTATCTGAAAACAAAGTTTGTAATTAAGGTTAATTAAGGAGCCCGAGGCGCATGTGACATGCGGAATTGTTATTGTTAGCATTATTAATTGAGTATTTCCGAAAAGCGTTAACCTTGTTGGTGTCATGTATTTATTTTTTTAATAGTGTTTAATGCCCTTTTTTACTATTCAAGTAGCACAGGCGGTAAGAGTGAAAACTTGTGCCTAATTTATGATTTCAGGTTTGAATAATCTTTAGAATCACACATCCATATCATAAAAGCAGAAAAATGATCCTTATAGAGCAATGTAACTGTGTAACGTTGACCAGGTCTATTATGTCTTACAAAATAAATAAATCGTCCGAGAACCCTTCAAAGTAATGACATAATTTATCTGTACGCACATTAAATTATACATTTACAGTTCTCTATCATCAGACTACAAACATCATAAGAAATTTAGAAGGACTGTTTTGAAGGGGGAATCAATGTTGGTGGGGAGGACTGAAAGAGAAATGTCGTTTACTCTAACTTTGATTGTTAGTCGGGGACAGCTTTTTTATTTGTACTTTTTAATCTGCACTGTTAGTACAGAGCGTTTCTTATATTGCCGGGCCGCGGATCGCGTGCTCCGCGCACTGTCTATTACACTGGGGTTTACCATTCTAAAACTCCGGCGACAGTTACTCTTGAGTGATAGTAACATGCATTATAATGACTACTAACCTTGTTAAAAGAGGTGGTCGCCTGCATTCAGACATTCCTGGCATTTTCAGACGAAATTTCCATTCACACACAGGTTCTTCTTGCGCAATGTTCCTAATTTCTGTTCTTATATTATCCTTAAGTTTGTCTATGGCATGGAGATAGTTCCTATTTAAATGAAAGCATACCTCATCTGAGAACATTATTAAATGGGGATGAAAAATATCGTCAACGATATTTTGTAAAATTCAGTTACAGAAATTTATTCGTTTTTCGTCGTCACGAAATTAACTATAGTCACTTGTAAATTTTCAATTTTAAAAGTTTAGGAACTCTATGAACATAGGTTTTTGAAACGTCCACTTTCTGTGCAACCCGTCTTGGAGACTTTTTTGGAGAGCGTTCGAATGATGCACCAATTTCGAAAAATATTTCCTCTGTTAGAACATTTCTTTTCCGCCTCTTAGGTTTAGCGATCCCGTTGTCCTAAACTATTAACCAGATATTAGCAGTTTGTTTACGTGGAATTTCTTCTGAAATTGTCTGCACACCTGTATCTGAATAGTGTTTAACGCCCATTTTTGCTACAGAGGCACCACAGGCGGTGACACTGATGATACATGAGATGAAATGATATATTGGGAAAGGATTTTATGGCAGGAATCGTTCCAGGTAAGTTTAGGGTACCTCCCCGGCATTTGCCATTTATGAGGACTGAGGAAAACCTGGAAAAAACCTCGGCCAGGAAGGACGGTCCTGGCGGTATTCGAACCCAGACCTCCCGCTCACGAGTCCGAGACTTAACGACCTCGGCCACCCGTGGCGGTCACACCTGTATCAATGATGCTGTTTTTATCATACATAAAAATGCTTTGTTCAATTTTTCAGTATGCCTTTCAGCGGACTAATAAGAAAAAACTAATGTAATTCATACATAACGCTGATGTCTTGAATAAACTATCACTTTTGAGATGTACATTGGACAAAATCTAGTCTACAGTCCGAACAGAAGGCAGTATAGTGACAGTGGCAGTATTTATGACACAGTATAGCACAGCTGATAAACGTAGCCTTGAGCGGGTCATTCACTTCTAGTGCGATACTGGAATAATATCGAGGTCACTATATTGCAAGCTATACTGTAATGTGATAAGGGTGTAAGTTTTAATATTAAGTTATTCATTTACTCCGCATATATGCTATCTATGGTCCAGCTATAAATGGAACCTATGGTATAGCATTTGTGAAAATAAATAAACAAATAACATTGAATAGCATATATTGTCAAATTCATACAAGGCCATCTACATTTCTCAGTTATCGGGCTGGTATGAGAGAAGCTGATGTGAATTGGAAAAAGAAAAATTGTATTTCTCGTTCCGAAAAACTTCTTGTTATAAAATTCCAAAGGATGTGCCACGTGATTTTAAAGAGATATGTCTGTAAGTTAGCTGAGAACAAAATGATGATTTAATCCAAATTACTCAAAAACCTACATGAGTTTTTCAGATGTATTCTGAATGCTGTGTAACTATGAAAACAGGTTAGCGTTTTTACGTTGTTAAAAATATTTTCCCTCATCGAGCGTGCGTGTTGGTACATTTAAATAATCGGGGTTTCAAAGCCTACTGTAAATAAAAATATAACCGGGTACTCGGCGATACCAATTTCCTGCGCCGTATCATAGATATGTGATTACTAAACAATAAATGTTCTGACGAAACGATGCATGGCATCGGAAACAAACAAAATGGCAACGTTTGTACGGAATGAGCATTATTTTATTCTCTACTATAGACCACAAACAGTTTCAAAATTTAATTCACATTTGATTTTTCAGGCCTAAACCAAAGCATTGCTAAGCGCAAATGTTTTTGTGCGTGAAAATCCCATTCACTGACAATACTAATTAATACAGTTTTTCATTCAACTTCGATAGGAGTATGTAAAACACGGACCGTTCAGGCAAACGATAACCAATGATATATACAATTATCAAAGGGGTATCAGTTGCCCATTGTATCAGCCAGGGACTGCTTCCATTTCCGTATATAATTGCCAGTTGAAAATGGATCAATTAACTGAGGCGGGGGGATAGTCTCTAATCGGGTTGACAGTTCGATAGGAATGACTGTGGGTGCAAACAGTGCCACGTTTTCTTTCTTTTTATTTCGGCGTGTTCGCACACGTCTGGACGTTGCTAACACAGCTCTTGCATCTATTGAAGAGTATAACCCTAAAGAACAATTGCCGATTAAGTTGGAAAAATTATAAAATTAGAAATCTATAGGTCTTAAGTTATAAAACTTGTCCGTCACGCGTTGTGTTACGTCTCGGTTTCTAATCGTACCGCAGGCGGCAGTGTCCGTACTTCAACTCCTCTTCACCCTTGTCATGCCAATTTCTGAAACTTGTCCCCTATCGGTTGCACGGCAGTATACATTCATTGGCGAAGATTAAGCAGTTGACTCTAGAGCTAGTCGAGCAATGTGGAATTTTCGTGAATAATTGTCTACTCTCAGATGTGCAGTGTACGATATGCATAAATGTGATTTTGCGGGTTTAGTGTAAAATGAAAAACTAAACGATATTGGAGCAAACCTTAATGTTTCCCCAACAATATCAATCTGAAATTAAACCAATTGAGGAGGAAAGGTTTAAACTAAAGTCTTAACAGGACTACAAGGAGTTATTTATTTCCTTGTTTAACTGAATTATACATTTTATATTATATTTTAATTATACTATCGGTCTATGCGTCGAACAGTCGATTCTTTCTCAATAATGGCACTAATCTATGTTAGACCATTTTGTAAATTATCACTGTTTCTCTCGTAGGTTGATAAAATATCCTTAGAAATAGAGGAAACGGAGTTTAAATGTACATGTATTTTAAATTATCCTGTTCCTGTTTTAATTAAGTATACGGCTGGAAAAAATGCAGATAGACTTTAGTAGTGGTGGTGAAAAATTTTCAATAAAACTTCAATAAGCGGACGAATCCAGCTGACCCAAATCAGTTTGATGTAATACAGGATAATAGATTGGACATTACATAATAAAATATAAAATAAAAAAATATATACATACAATTGGATTCATTTAATTTGCTTTCCCCAACTTTTTCATCGTGAGCTGTTTGACTTTAATCAGAAAAGTATCCAATTTCTTCTTCTCTTCCATGCCCCCCCCCCCCCCGCCAGAAGGTCCAACGTGCCCAACTCATCTGCTCGAACCATTACAGGATCATGATAGATACTTTTCCCTGCATTTTTCCGTACCTTCATTCATCCAATATATACATGGATATGAAAACAATACGCAGAAAATTGTAGAGTAGAAAGGCAGTATCAAACTAAGCTTTGAACAAGGGGGTCGCAGAAGCTTTTTTACTCGTTGGCCCATTCATTTTACCTCCAAATTTAAATACTCACAGATAGATTGTGTTTCTGCAAGGAATATTGTTTGAAATGAATGAGCCGTTTGAAATTAGGCGAAATTTATGGTTTCAACATGATGGCGCCCCTGTGCATTTTTCACTTGTAGCTCAAAATCACCTAAACAGAACATTTGGTGACAGATGGATTGGGCGCTGTGGACCAAGGCAGTAGCCTCCACTGTCACCTCACTTCACACAGTTGTGTTTTTTTTTTTTTTCCCTCGGAAGCACTGTGAAAAGCACAATTAATGAAAACCAGCTGAAGATCCACAATACTTGTAGGTCGCATTATGGGAGTAGCAGACGTGCTTTAGAATATTCTCCTGATGTTTTTCAGAAAACACAGCGATCTTTGATACACCACTATGTTCTTTGCCAACATGAAAATTGTGGCCATATTGGATATTTGTTACGGCATGTTGACATTAAGCAATAAAAATTGAAAGATGTTATTTATATGTTTCACAATTCTTTGTAACTTTACATTAAGAACCAAAAGTATTTGATTTATCAGTCAGAACTTTTTAAGACATGTATGCAGAAATATTTTATTTTCACCATTCAACATTTCAGATATGTTTTATAGTACATCAAATTAAGTACGCGCATGTAATATTTAATTTCCCGTTGTGTACCAGTACTCATTATTTGAGACAGTAGGTACACACTTGTCTCATGAGTTACATTTCATTTTGACTGACAAATGAAGAGCTTTTATAGCGTCAGATTTCAGTTATAATTATGCAGCGCTCCAGTTATTATACTGCATCTGCGACCCCATTTTCGCAAACTCAAAATGCTTAGTTTGGTACTATCTTTCTCTTTACAATTTTCTAAAAATTGTTTTTCCGCACCATGTATATACGAAAATATATCCAGGACTTATCCCTACAGATGGGGGAAATTCTCAATCCATACGCCTAGTTCTAGTCACGCGAACCCGTGTTTTGTTTTACCACTCCACCCCCCCCCCCTCAAAATTTAGCTCCCAATGTATTTCAAGTGAAATCGTCACCCTGTTTTACGCAATTGTTTGCTGTCTATCCATATCCTAAGCAGTTCTCAATCTTCCTCTATACGAACTTTTTCTATCCCGTGATTTTATTTGCTATCCAAAATAGATCCTAGACCTATTATTTCAACCTGTTAATTTGGATGCCAAAGTGAAGTTTCTCCCAATCTTAGTTAGCTCAATGCCCTAATTAAAGTTAATGCCCTAATTAATTAAAGCCAATATTTCAATATCCTGATTTTACTCCCTACAATCCCACATTTCAAAATTACCCAATATGTTGTGCCCCTCCCCAGTCCCTAAATTTTTGAAAAAACGTGCCCTCGCTAGATCTAGGTTCACCGTATGGTACCATCCCCAAATGTTTGCTTGATATATTAATCATATGACTGACGTGGCCCATAGATGGTTTCCATTAATTATCTGGGAACCGAGGAATCTCCGTTACTTTATACTTTGTCAAACCAATATGTATAAAGTAGTGTGGACTGACTTGGCATGACACCAAGGCTCATCACAGCGGTTCGTGAACTTCAGTTTTTAAATTGAGCGATTATTTTGATATTTTGAGGATGGCAGCTACATTTTGTTGTACAAATACAGTTTCAACTACGAACCAAGCACTTCGAGAAATATGTGAAAAAAAGTTATCAGCATGTTGTTAAAGCAATCTCAAATTCTAGTACTGAAAGTAAATGGAAATGTGGGAAAAAGCTGATACATTTCATATATTACAGAATTAAACGGAAAATTATGAGTTATAAAGAGCACAGGAACTACAATAGTTGAAATAAACACGCCCAAGAAAGTCCCAAAGTACGCATATGTATAGAAATGAACATGCACTAGCAATTTCTGAACTGCAAAAACACCTTGTGCAAATTACTGAATACTAATTGTGAGAACTTGTTATTTCACTGAGGTTCACATAACAAATAATAGAAGTAGCATGGAAAGTGCGAGAAATGTCGCTCGCCGATATGAATATTTACTCAAACTTAACGAGTTGGTTCTGTGGTTATTTGTTTGCATGAAACGTGACGTAATAAAAAAGGGATGGAACAGTGGTGCCATGATGTGCGCTGAAAGTGTCATATGGAGACAGAAAACAATTTATATGCAGGCGGGATGGATATGCAATTGCATCTATCGATTTGCACAAAAAAAAAATAGGTAATGGGATAACAGTACGGTTTTTGAATTGTTTAATACAGGAAATGTATGTTATGTCGTACTTTTGGATAAAATGAGATACCAATATGAAATATTTAAAAGCTTGCAGCATTACAATATAAAACTGCGTATTTTCACATATACCCCCTCTCAATCTAATGCGTCAGAATTTCTGAAAATAGCTCTAAAACACTTACCAAGAAATGTAATATTATAGATGTCACGTCTATAAAGATTTATCATTAATCAAATCCAAGATGATGATAAAGGAAACTAAATCATATTTATCAATAAATTAATGTAAAATTTTTCTTTAATTAACTTAATACCACATAGACAAGCATGAAGCGCCAACAACGCATTCATTTCCAGATTCAACCGAAAGTTCTCTATAAGTGTAGTTCCAAAGGTGATTTTTTTTTTTTTTTTTTTTGTAACCTCTTCAATGATGGCTTTGTTTCGCTCAGTAAAAGAACATGACCTTTCTAACCGTGGCCCTCGGTCAGGTACAACATGAACTATATTTTGAAGTATGTCTTCAGTTATTTCAGGAAGGATCTATTGTCAGCAGTATATACGAATTTTTGCTGCCTTTCCTTTAATCCTTTCACCCATAAGAGAGTAAAACTGCACTGAAAATGTTTGTTTTTAGTTCAATTATGGTCAAAGGTAGCAATTATAAACGTACATGCATGTTCTCGAATCTAAATTGTACTTTAGCAATAATGATTTGTGACTACTTCACTATAGCTTTCATCTTGTATAGTTCAGAGCCTTCATTTTCTCTTGCACATTGCTAGAGTTCGGTGGATAACTTTTTCTTTATTTGTAAACCTGTAATACCCATATATCATAACATATGCTGATATATCCATAAAGGCTAAGGTCCCTTAAATTTGTATTGTGTTTGTTTATTTAAATGAGCCGGTTATATGTAGATAAATAGTTTCTAGCATCACTTTAGGTCAAATCCCGACCAGTAGAGTTCCCACAGTGATCAAGGAAACAAACAAGCATTCACGTGTGTCACATTAGATTCTCTATAGTTAAGCAGTATTTGAAAACAGCTTAAGTAAGTATTAGAATGAAAGTGTGAGTATTGCATTGTCGTGACAACCAACAAACCGAAGTATTGCCAGGTTGGGTTAGTAAAGTTGCTGAGTCTACTGGAGCTAGGGCTTAACCACTGAAAAAAAGAATACGTTTGGAAGCTTATAGTGTGTTAACGTTCTTTTTTTTTTTTTTTGAACTTATTTAAAGCAACAGAGTAATTTTGGTAGCATACAGCTGAGCGCGCATCAATGTAGGCCGCCCTAAGGCTACTTAGTAATTCACTATCGGCGATCAGTAAAACAGAATAAATACGAAACGCATTTTTTTAAAATCTATAGCATGTGAAATGGCTTATAGCATTGTCGGATAAACGGAAAGCTAAACTTGAAGGATAAAGAAATTGTGTGTGCTATATATATATCATTATGAATAAAATAACTTATATTTAAAAAACAAAAATTGAGAGAGTTGAAACTTTGCCTCGCCGATAAGGATTTCGCCTTCACAAAATACTTATCTGTTACATCTGTTAGAAAAATAATTACAGCTGTAACTTTCACTTCGCTGTGTTCAGTTTTTCAGATATTGTTGCATGAAGAAGGCTATATGTAGAAGATGATGTTCAAAATGGAACCTCGAGCTGTTAATAAGTTCTTCACAAAAGGACTTACTCCAAATGAAATTAAACGGCGATTGGACGGTGTATGTGAGGAAGTATCCCCCTCATATTCTATCGCAAAAGAATGGGTCAAACTTTTTTGAACGGGTCGAGAAAGCATTGAAGACGAAGAGGTGCAGATCGGCTCTTGGAGCTGCTCAACTCTGAAAACATCGCTCTCGTGATGTGAAGGAGAAATTGTGGATGACCGGCGGTTCAAAGTTACAGAAATAGCAACATTGTTGGGCCTTTCTAAAACAACAGTCCTTTGAATTATTCATCAACATTTAAACTTGAATAAGGTAAGTGTAAGATGGGTGCCTAGACTTCTTTCCTCAGTCCAAAAGCAGCGACGAGTCATCTGTTGTCAGGCATTTTTGGAGCTCTGCCTTGGCAACGAGACAGTAGTTCTGCACACCATTGTTACAGGAGATGAAACACGGTCCTCTACTATGATCCCTTGTCCAAAAGAGAATCGATGGAGTGGCGTAAACTAAAGACCACGATCACTCAGTCAACCAACAAGATCATGGCCACATTCTTTTGGGACTGTGAAGGAATACTCTTCATTGACTTCAAGGAGAGCAACACCACAGTAAATGGGGAGTACTATGCTGGCCTACTGCACAAACTACGTGCTTTCATCAAAGAGAAAAGGCGAGGAAAGCTGAGTAGTGGTGTGTGCCTGTGCACGCAACTCTTGTTGCAAAGGAACTTGTGAAAATGTGGCTTCAAAGAGATCGAACATCCACCCTACAGCCCATATCAAGCTCTCTTTCCTTTATGATAACTCCAGGAGGACTTTCGAGGAAGGAAATTAAAGTGTAACGAAGAAGTGATGGATATTGTTTATGCCCATTTTGCAGACAAGACTTCTGACTGCTTGGGGGAGGGGAGGGGTTAAAACGTTAATTCAAAGATGTGAGAAGTGTATTACAATATGGAGTAACTATACTGAAAAGTGAAATATAGTTAAGCCGGAAACTTATGGATCTACCCTCCTATCTGTGCTTACGAAACGTCGACCATTCCATGTTTTGCACTATTTCGTGTTTGCAAATTTGATTTATAGGCCATGTTTTTCAAACTGCCTGGCAAATAATATATATACATCGAGGAGGCCACAAAGATTCAAAATTGTAACTAAATGTTGTATTTTATAACAATAAAAACGTTACGTTTTAGGCGCATAAAATTGCACTAAAATGTTTAAAATAGGAAGAACAAAATTACTCATAACTGAAAAGTTTAGGAAAAACACAACATATATTATATTTGCATCTATGTTAGCAAAATACAGGAGACATACATATGGGGAAACTAAATACGATCAATGCCATTATTGCAAATTACCAATATCTAATATGAGATAATTCCAAAACTAAATATTATGTTAATAATGATTGTATATTTTCTGGCGATTTAGATTTCTTTTTTAGAGTCAGCGTTTTTCTTTTCCGTGTAATTCATCGAGGAGTAAATAATAACCTTCGGAGATGGTAATGTCAAATATGTGTACATAAAAGAACACGTACTAATTATAATTATACATTAAACAAATGTTACCTAAGTATTAGAATATGTGTCGACCCAAAATGTTAAATGAAGGACAATAAAGCACGTAGGAAAAAGCTAACAAACAGAAAAGTATATGCAACATTTTTACTAACACTAACACTTTTATTTCTCCCGTTAATAAAACGGGAGAAATCTGTTACCCAATTCCCAATAAAAAAATCGTCTTACTAAATATAAATTTTAACATCTTTACATACTTATATTATTGCACTTTGGCGTGATTTCCAACAATCAACTAAACTGGATGCAAAAAAGAGAAGTTTTTGATAAAAAAAAAATATTGGTACACATAGTGGCGCTATACTGCCTTCATTTCCATGAAAAAATATTTGCAGATTGTTGTCAAGTGTTTGAAAGAGAAAAGTAATTATTGGCGTGCGAAGTGGCTATTACTTATTTTGAACATTAATTTTTTTTTAACAAAGACTAAGAACAAAATTTGTTATGCTTCTAAAATATATAAATTGCTGGAAAAAGCGTTAAAAATATAGATCACTATAAATGCATTTATGTAAAAAATTAACACAAAAAGGCAAAATAAACTTTATTCTAAATGCTTCCTTCTTCACGATACGTTAACATATACTACAGCTCTTTAAATATACGACAAACCTTAATGTCGTTTCGAGTGTCTGGTGTTATCGCTTTCGTCTAGCGTTATCAATGTTATTTTCATGCTTCAAAGAGTTGGTGGAAACTTATTACCTTTTTTATTACTACGGATACTTAAGAGTGTCTTAATTAATAAATAAAGAATATATTAATAAATTATTGACCCTCACTTCTACACCCGATCTCTGCACTAAACATTTATTGAAAGAGATTGCAGAGTCGTGACAACGTTGTTTTCCTGAGCAAACTCTAATACATCGCATCCCTCACGCGTATCACATCAATGTAACATAAGTAAGCAGCTGGGTAACTGTAATCTTATTTTAAAAAATCAAGGTTTGTCCCCTACTATACTTTCAAATAACAGGCAATTTCCTAAAGAACCGATCATGTTATAACCAATGAGCAGAAACTAAGACAATAATACTGCAGAAGACATGCATTATTATTATTATTATTATTATTATTATTATTATTATTATTATTATTATTATTATTTCGTTTTAATTGGTGAGCTGTACCTTCTCCAACTCGTTCTTTTCAACAATATAAATAATTTATTACATTTAAAAGCAGAATAATTTTTACCGAGTACATATTAATGTGGTCCTTAGTTTAATTTGAATTTAATTTCCAATTCTAACATCATCTGACCGGTACAGAACTGAACCTTTCCTTTTAGATAAGGAGCAGTAAAATGCCGTCGTTCAGAAAATAAAGATAAAGGATAAAAGAAAAAGCTTCCTGAGTGAGAACCAGCTGATCAGTTTTAAACACCCAGAGCGAAGCTGTTTTTGCATATCCTGCTCTGAAATTTGCAAGTTTGACTACTGAAAAGCAAATGAAAACAATGGAGAGTGAGAGGATGGCTTTGGCACTGCTGACGTAGCGTGTCCTGACACGTTTCGATGAAGGGTTGCTGACATCAACAGAGTTATTCAACAGATGTCAGTAACGGTCAACATGGCGTGTTGCACAAACTTTCGTGGAATGAGGGACATCCAATTTGTGAGGATTTTTTTTTTTAATCTTGTGGAAGGAATGCTTTCATTGGTTCGCTTTACGGGGGCGTCTTACGTATTTTGAACGAACACTTTACTGAATATTAATTACTATTTGTTATTTGTCAGATTAATATAAACATACTTAAACAGTTTTCATCAAAAATACATGTATAACTATTTAATTATTAACTTAAATAAAATAAAAACAGAGATAGTATGTAAGTTGCAAATTTTTAAACTAGAAATAAATATAATTCACATATCCTAAAATATTGTAATTAATGTTGTTTTATTACCGCAAAATGATCGGCAAGAGTGTCGTAAAAACTAAAATAACAACAATCTGATATTGGAGACTTAATCAGTGTAGAAAAAAGTTAATAATTTGGATTTGTTTTTTGAATCGTGCGCCCGCTTAACTACTGAGGCATCACAGGCTTGAACAGTGGTGTTACATGCGATTAAATGACAAATTGGGAAAGGGTTTCTTTTTTAGAGGAAGGAAACATTTTAGGCCTAAGTTTTAGGGTGCCTTCCCGGCATTTGCCATTTATGAGGATTGAAGAGAACTTGGAATAAACCTCAGTCAGGGAGGACGGTCCTGGCGGAAATCGAACACCATACTTCCCGCTCACGAGTTCGCGTTTTAACGATCTCGATCGCAGGTGGCGGTAATTCGGATTGATAGGATACAGGAGGCCATAGGGGAAAGTTTGACATGTTTCTCTTTCCTTCCTTGCATCTGCACATAGTCTGAATTTTTTTATGTTTCCAGAACTCTTAAGGGGCGTTTCAAAATGATAAGACCAACTGATGAAACTCGTCATGTATAGAGAAAAACTGAAATGAAATATATGTGAACTTAAATACAGTAAATTATATTACCTTTATCATAAAATGATAAGACCTGGTTCAATGCTTAATGAAGCTTCACTGTTCTGCAGCTACGGAGTGACCAGCCTTGTGTTTATTGTGTATGTGAAGAGTGCACGATTATCTAAGTATGGGTCGGAAGACAGGGTCATCCAGGTTCGAATAAGACTTGGTTAAAGCCTACAAAGAAGAAGGATTTTTCTTCTCGGAAATACGAAGAAGACCTGGCATGTCTCCATGCATGATAAATAACTTCCTGAAGCTAGGAAATAATTATGGAATGAAAAAGTCACCTGGAAGACCTCAAAACTTACGCTTTGACAAAAGAGGCAAGTGATCAGAAAGTTCAACGTTGGAATAACTTGCTCGTGATTCCACTGTCAATGTTCACAAATCGATCTTGTACAGGCTAGTCAAACAAACATACATATGGGGAAAAAGCAGCATTCCTATTTGATAGTCTACCATAAACAGAGATGGATTGACTGGTTTAAGGAACGCATCACCTCAGAAAATAAGAGTGAGTGTTTTCAAAGAGGCGGCAAGGAGAAAATCTCTGAATGACTGCGGTGTATTCGGGTATGAAGGGAAAACACATCCTATGTTTCCTGCAGGTCGTATGAAAGCCATGCATTGCTAAAACAGTACCTGTTACCTATTGCAGAGAGGACTGGAATAAAGAATTGGATACTTCAGAGGAACAATGCCCATCCACATTGCTGATCACAAGTTTCGAGTAGTTTCGCCGCAAGGAGATTCGTGTCTGTAATGGTCCGCCTAAACCCTGTGGAAAACTTATGGGGAATTTTACGCTGGTCGGTTTATCACAATGGGAAGCAATATGTCAGTGTGCTGAAATTAAGGACATGTATTATATCTGCGTGAATAATCTTGAACTGTAAGCTTGGATAGGATATGACGGATGTGTGGCTCAAGTTGTTTACTAATAACAAGTGTTGTTATCATTTTCCAACGGATTGTTTCTTGTATTCGGCAGTCTCTGAAAGGAATGAATTTGTTTGTAATGAATATCATGATAAAGCTTATATAATTTGATGTACTTAAACTAAAATATATTTTATTTAATTTGACCATTTCCTTCGGTTGAATTTATCATTTTGCAACTCACCTTATTTAAGAGAAAGTTTTGTCTAGAAAAAGCCGTTTGAAGTTAGTATGTTAATTGGAACAGCTAAGGTTTCCTCTTCCTTTTTGGAGTGATTCGAGCTATCATATATACTATTATTAGATGAAACTCAATGAGATACATTGTGAAAAAGGTTTGTTTAAATGTGTTTTCATCATTAGATGAAAGATAATATTAAAATGAAACATAGAAAAAGAATGTAAACAACCTCCGTGTAGTGGACTCAATTCCAGGAAAACAAAACACGCAAAATCAACATTCTGAGGAAACGGGCGATTGTGTGGAGTTCTGTCTATTTGTTTGTAAATTGGCGCGCAACTGAAAGGCTACTTAGATCTTGTTACTCGTAATAAAATAGGAGTCGGAGATTATGTCTAACAAGTGCAGTGTTCTGCGTGCTTTTATCGGTGCATAATAACAGTAACAACAACGGCAACAATAATAATTTGTTGTAATCTATAAAATTACAAAAAAAAAAAAAAAAAAAAAAAAAAAAAAAACTGTTCGATGTCGCAATTATTTCAAGGAAATGTTATTTTAGTTGATTTGTCGTCTTTTCTTTATTTATTTGAATGTGTGTATGTTTCTAATCTGTTTTACCTACTGTTGATTTACCAGCCTTGTGATTCGCGTTCGGTTGCCGATGTTAGAATCGCTGTGCGTAAAGTCAGGTCCAATCAAATGGATGGCATAATTCGATCTCAGGGAAGTAAAGTTTAATATGCTATACATAGTGCAATTGCAATAATGTTAGAGGTTATAGAATGGTTTTAGGCCCAGTTGTATAAAAATTGCAAACTAGAGATTACTTTTAACTGTAATTTATAAAGTAGCTAAAGGTTAGTCATCATTTCTGTTGTATATAAATTATCTCGAATTATATAACCTCGAGTTTGCAATAACCGTCAAACCTTCGGCGAAATAATGGGGGAATTCGTGTTTAGAACGAGTTGATGTTCAACTGTTCAACCTGAGAAAATCAAATATATATTGCCTTTTTCTTTATGTGTATTTGAACATGAACAAGAAAAAGTCAAAGTGAATGCCAGCGGCACATTTTAGCTGGATATTAGCAAGGAGGATATTATTATTGGCCTAGTGCTAAAATATAAACGAGTAATTGGGGGGAGGGAGATTCCATCTCAAAAGTGTAAATTCAATGCCGATATTTTAAAATAAAATAATAAAATATAATAAATATTTGCCTTATACAATCTTCGAACTTTTCAAGGTTTAGTGCAATAAACACATCTGAAATGTCTGTAATTATAAGACAATGCGGCACTGAGCAACGGTTAACTAATTTTACCTTGCTGCAATCATACAACTATGACAGCGCGGTACAGTACAACGGTCAATTGATTTAAATCTGCAATCATAGGACAGTGCGGCACTGAACAACGGCTAATTGGTTTATCTTGCTGCAATCATATGACAGTGTGACACTAAACAACACTTAACTGGTTTATCTTATTGAATGATAAAGTTATGATAGTGCAGTACAGTACTGAACAATGGTTAACTGATTTATCTTGCTGCAAGCGTGCAACTATAACAGTGCTGTACTGCACAACAGTTAACTGATTTAACGTGCTGCAAGCATATGACAGTGCGGCACTGAACAAAGGTTAACTGATCTGCAGGGAATTATGAACACAACTGTGTGAGCTAATAAATACGGCAAAAATCTGTGCCTTGGTAGATCAAAGGTTCTATTTCTGTGCAGCAGATTATTTGTGCATTATGTCTTAAATTATGACAAAGTAAATAAACAATAAAAATGTTGAACATTCGAAATCAATAACAATGAATCTCCTTTACTTGACGCAAGTATCATACACCTGCACTCCATAACTCCCTTATATTATTCTGTGGTATAATTTCAAATAAAAGCTTTATTAGTCGGTAGCGTAAGGGTCCTTTGTCAACTTAATGCCTTAGCTTCGAAAATTGAACAGACAGACCAATCGCCCTATCTCAAATCTCCTCTACAATCTTGAAAGTATTACGGCATAGTTCATTAATATCCTGTACGTGGATTTGGTTGCACGAGATCCATGATAGCGATCTAAGCAAATAAATAAATAAATATGTACTCGAATTGTGATGCATCTTATCACAAAAGTCGTGGAAAATATAAGTGTCTAAACAAATACTTGATGCATCTTTTACTTCTCACGTTATCCATAGCAAAATGTTTTCTAATTCATGTTCGTATTGCAACCTGCTGCAACATATTTGGCGGGTTGCCCTCTTTAATCACAGAACTTGAACACATTGTCATATTTTTTTAAAAATTTTACTTTTATTAAATAGGAGTATGTACTAAAATTTTTGTACCTCCATTATATTTGGAATTAATGCCGGCGTTATCATTTCGTAGTGGAACATGTTTTACTAAAGGAAGTTTTGGCCGAATAGAACATTATAATGAAAGTAATCACGTGACTGCAAAAGATCAATTTGATGACTATGTTGGAGATATACTTACTTCCTTTTCAATAACGACGGATAAATTTATCTTGAGAATGATATAACTAACACTGGAAAACAACAGTTATGTTTAACGTCAGAGCAAAGAAGCAAAAATAGTGAATCAGCTTCCTGGCGCCAAATTAATTGCAAGAAACTGCAAAGCTACTTTCGAATGCTTGGAAGTTTTTTGTCAATAATCTGATCATTTGTTCAACAATCAAGTGTATCAACTTTTATATTAAACGTCTTGAGCCCTTTAACAAGAATTAAAAGTACATTCTAGAAAACATATGAAACAGAAATACGACCTCTCATTGAATTTCAAAATTTCGAAAACGGAAGTAAAAAGCGATATTCGAAAATCGGCAACATGTAAAATGCTAACGAAATTTTTATAATGCAAGTGTAAACGTTATGTGAAAAACAGCCGTAGAGACTGTATTTATTCGAAATCCTTTTCTGATGACTAGGAAAAATTTTGATATTCCCCACCCCCACTGAAAAGTATATCAGGGACTGCTGTTTGCAACTAATATAATTGTGTTCACTGTTTTGATTTTGCATGTTTATTTAATGTAATTAAAACTATGTCATGATATCAGGAGAAATATTTGTCCTACCTAAAAATCTGTTACAATTTTTCACATACCATTGGTTTATAAATTAATATTACCTAAAATATGAAAGAATAAAGCTATTAAAGAAAAAACATGAACTCATCCCCAATACCATATTATAGGGTGCTACAAACACCAACCTCCCCCTAGTGTTACGAATATCTACCTCTCATTTAAAGGTTAGTGAAGAAGCCCTCAAAAGCAAAACCGGCTTTAATTTAATGTTTATTTTCAATGACTTACTTTGATTTATAATATATGAAAATAGTTTTATAACAATACCACTATTAGATAACAATGTGTCTGTACAGCATGCCCAGAATTTCAGTAGCTAAATATATGTGCTACATAGGCGTTAGTGCACGTTTTCAAATAGCAGCTTCATATGCAAGGCGTGAAAAAATGTTTGTAAAGAAACAAAGACGATCGGAAATTAGAGAGAAAATTTCAAAAATAGTCTAGGACACCTCGTTGTGATGCTGCAGGCGTTTACCTCAAAGTTATAATATTTTCAAGGACACTGAAAATATTATAGCTATCCTTAAACAAATAATTATTCTGTCAAGTACATTCCTTAATATTAATTATTTTAAATACAAGTACAGTAATCGTTCATAAAACTTACCAACTATAATTCTCAAAACTCCTTACCGTCAAAAATGATAACGTACACTGTATCAGTGCTTGACTGGTGGTTAAAATAGTTTAAATTTAATTGGATTTGAACACACCTCACATCGCAACTTAACTAGGACGTTCATCCGTATCAATGTTCATAACTCTATATTGAAGCATTTGAGACCATTCATTCGCACTCACAAAAATACGCAGGGCTTTTATTATATCCATAAGAAATTCCATTTCACAAAATGCTTACAGTCTAAAATCTACTTCAATATTGCACTATTAATGAACGAATTTAATGTTTTTTTCTGTAAAGGCCATAACACGTTTTAGCAGTTGAAATATTTTTGTTGTAATATTTTATTGCCTAAGAAGGTCACAAGTAAAATAAATGTAATGATTAAATGTAAATTATCTGTAAAAATATCTAACAAAAGCAACACAAACGATTAAATTGAAATACTAAAATCACTATTGAGCCAAATGTTTTTAAAATTGACACCAGATATTGGGAGATTCTTTCCCGTTTCATTCATATCGCATATACATTAACAGTGTACCAGAGTTAAAACTAAATATTTTATCATCTAAAGTTTAATTAATAACAACTGTATACTCGAAAAATTGACAGCAAATAAACATTTGACTTCAAATTAATAGAATGTGAACTCCAAACTTTCAGCAAGACTTACCCAAGTAACGAAATAATGAAGCATGGATTTGGCATGTTATAGTTATAAATTACTTGTCTCTATTAGATAGAGCATTAAGTTCAAGTGCTATAAAGTGAAAATTATCAGGAAAGACATTAGCATAATTTTCAATAAACTACAAATGAAATAAGCAACTATTGCAGTACAGCAAAATGACCAGTATATATCCAAGCAGAATGGTAATTAATGTTCAAATTTGAAACGAATGCATGCTTTCTGCTCAGAAATGAAATTTCTTAGAAAATTAAAACATATTCTCCTAAAGAATGGATATAAATTATTATGTAACCTGAAATATGATAGTAGCTTTGTTAAAACATATTAATTCACATAAAAATAAACATAAAGAAAACATTGAGCAATGTTTATTTGTCATATATTGTCTTAAATCTTTTAAAAGCCTTGAAACCTGTTAAATTTAAAATTTCCATATGTAGTTTGTTAAAAAATTTACTTGTAGGGGCATAAAGGTGACTTAGAATATTATAATAACAAATATATACTACATTATTTCTTTACCTTGTAAAACAATTGTGCACTTCTCTATTTAAGATAAATTGTGCTGAATTCCTCTTATAAAAGAAAATTCGTTTTATAAAAATCTCAGTTAAGGAAATATTTTATATTCCCTAAAAACATTTCTCAATGACCCCCTATGTTTAAGATTAAAAGTTATCCTTAATACTCGCTTTTGAATTATAAACGCCCTCTGACCATTAGTAGCCTTGTAGCATTTAGTGTATTGTTTCACAAAACACACTGCACTAAAGCAAAATAGAATTATTAAGCTGTTAATGTCAAGACATCTAATAGCAAACAAAGCATTCTGTATTTAATTTATTACATATAAAATCAACGTCAAGTCATCCAGGATTAATGATTGTCTAAAATTCCTAAAAATGTAGTTGTCATTGTAGAATATAAGGAAATTAACTTTTATTGCTAAAGCAGAGACAACCAATTTTATCCTTCTTCACTATTAAAATACAATTCATATGTAGCACTTATTACCAGAGAGCGGATTTTAATGAACAAAATTGGATTGAAAAGAAAGTTTATAAAAATTTATACAGAAAGGTTAAAAGAAGTGTCTTTTTCAGGTCTAACCCCGTTATAAACATACTCTTTACTGGTCTGTGCAGGTAACTAATATTTAGGAAATTGGCTGGGTATTTACTGATTTTCAACCTATATTACACTGGATTACGCACAACATTTCAAGCTTTTCAAATGTAAGTCGTTGGCTCTTTGGGTTCAGGTGTTAAAGAGCGTCTATAAATAAATCAATCAATCTTTGGTTTTAGAAAATCCTTGCATATGAAGAACTCCGCTCAGCATCTACTAAAAGCAATATAACCTATTTTGTAAAACGTACTAAAAAGAGTTCAGTAGAAGTTGCACACCATTTCATAGCTCTTGTTTTACAAAATGAGAAGGATTTTGTGTAGCTGCTCAAAAAGAGTGAAAATCACTTATTTTTCCGCCCAATTTTAACAAAATATCATAGTAAAAATGTACTGAAGTATCAAGGAGGGGGGAAAATAGGAAAAAATAGGCTAATCTCACGTAAAAGTGTGCAAATGTTGTAAAATATAAATCTCAAACGATACAGCTATATTTTTGTAAAGGTGCTGCAATTTAAAATTCTTTCCTTACTTATTACTTGAATTAAAACAATTAAATTCTCCCGGGCTGTTTTGCCGTGGTACATGGTTTAAATTACTACCATAGCTTTCACCAACTACTCCGGTTGGCATCTTCAGTGGACGAAGAGTAACACCTAACTGGACAGTAGGACTCTTCGTCCACTGAAGATGCCAACAGGAGTAGTTGGTGAAAGCTATGGTAGTAATTTAAACCATGTACCACGGCAAAACAGCCCGGGAGAATTTAATTGTTTTAATGACAACACCGGCCGTGAAAGCCTAAGAAGTATTATTACTTGAAGTCAGAAAGAGTTCAAATCACTGGCACTCACTGCCGTTGATATATCTTCAGAATACATGGAGAGACGTTCAATATTAAGATAATTCTCAAGATCCTTTATGTATAATATAAAAAGTAGGTGACCCAAAACGTAGGAATTAATTTGGGAGATCATATATGTTCTTCAGCTAATCTAGCCACATCAAACTCATCCCTGCCATATTCACATTACTGAAGGCTGCATTGCCAATTTTGCTGCCTTTTAACTGCTTGCAGCATATTTCATAAGTATGGGTGAACATCTACAGATGAAAAATTAATTCAAGAAGTGTTTTCTAATTGGAATCTGTTTATTATTGTTGTAATTAAGACTACTTTAATATAAAATAAAAATATTGTTTAATATGAAGTTTAAAAGGAACTTTTTAAGCGTCTCAAACAGTAAAACTAAAGAAAGTTGTAATATTCAAATTACACAAATACGCAGCAATTCCTTTCCAAATATAGAAAATGACATTAAAAAGCTGCATAAACTAGCGAATTCCTCAGCAAGTAGAATTTGTCAAGGTTATTATAGAGCACTAGAGCAGAGAAGTTACATATTATGTTGTCTCTAAAATAAGTACAAAACTGTTTATCATAAACTCTGTTTGTAATTAGGAATTTAAAGTATTTAATATACTGTTTGTGAAGAGTGCTCTTACATACAAATATAATTCTCACACACATATCACAAGAAACTTGCATGCAAACAGTATAAAAATTTATTTAATTAAAACTTACCGTATGGAACAAAGTATAAACAATTATTTGCCAATTCTAGTGTATAACATTAAGTTAAATGCATTATCACCCAAAACTGTATTTTCTTTGACATAAAGTGACAGTGATTTTAGAGTACTGTTTATTTATAACAGAAACACAATGCAATAAATGGGGGCAAACAATTGTTAATCTTTTTTAATAGTGTTTTATGTCCGTTTAACTACTAAGGCATCACAGGCAATATTTATTAATGATTGGATTAACATTTCACAGTTGCTATGTTCACAACAATGCTTTTGTCAAAAATAAAGCATATGCATCGTTAACATCGACAGAAAATCACAAGTGTTGACCAATAATTATTACTGAGTCGCACTTTACAGGTGTAATGAAAGTAGTAATGTCTCCACAGTGCGATATAACAACAGACACCTGTAGCTATTGTTATTTTTCAGAAAATACGTCTCAGTAACATAGAGCATATCAAAATCATAGATTCCCCTCAGGGGCCCAATTTATTGGGTACGGGGCGTAGCGACCCCGAGGCACCCGAGCTGCTCCCTCAGGTCCGCGCTTAGCGCGTTTGACTCCTTTTTAGTTTGTCTCCATTTTACTTTTTACTTTTTAACCTCCCTGCTTTTAGTCTGATGGATGCCCCCGTGTTTGATACGGTTCAAAGGTGACTGGGTAAGGGCGTGACTCCCAGCACTGGGCCATCATGTAGGGCTAGAGCGTATCCCCTGGTAAAGGCCAGGCCCGGGGAGGGGCCATTACACGCGCTGTAGACTTCCTGTAGGCGATTGGGTCCCTTTGTCTATACACAGGAAGGTGTGACCCTAAGGTTACGTGTTCCAGGCCAGGGCAACTAACCTAAGCCGGGGTGGCGCCCAGGAAGCAGCCTGCCATCGGGGACAGGTGTAATGGTGGAGGATGAATCCGCTATGATGCAAGAAAATACACAAATAAATACAAAACGTAAGAGAATGGACATAAGAGGGGTGACTGAGGTGTCTTTCCCTCGTTTCTTGATAATTAACAGAACAGAGGAAGGTCAGTCGTTTATTCAAGTGAACCCTTTCATTATTCAAAAAGGTTTGGACAGTATTTCTGGTCCTGTTAAATCGTGCACGCGCCTACGCAATGGGTCCCTATTGGTGGAAACTGTGAGTGCGTCTCAAACTACTGCGCTTCTTAAGGCAATTTTACTCCACGGTTACCCGATCCGTGTCGAGTCCCATCGTACCCTGAATTCCTCCCGAGGAGTTATAACCACTTCTATACTCGACGGTATGACGGACACTGAAATTCAGGGTTATTTAGCCGAGCAGAATGTCACCTCAGTTTATCGTGTGCAGGCAAAGAGAGATGGTGAAATGCAGCCTACGCGAACACTATTCCTCACATTCAATAGAGCTGAGTTACCAAACAAGATTAGGGCAGGGTATGAGGTAATATCAGTCCGCCCGTATGTTCCTAGCCCTTTAAGGTGTTTCCAATGTCAGCGTTTCGGTCACACCCGCCTGTCTTGTAAGAGCCCTAAATCTGTTTGTGCTACATGTGCCTTAGAAAGCCACGAGGGAGCGTGTTCATCCGCCCCTGTATGCGTGAACTGCCGTGGTCCTCATCCAGCAACATCCCGCGACTGCCCTCGATTTCGAGAGGAGCGCTCTATTCAGGAAATCCGCGCTAAAGAGAAACTTTCGTTCTCTGAAGCCCGGAAACGCTATCAATCCTGTCTACCTCCTGCACCTAAGTTCGGTACGTATAGCTCCGTAGCCGCCACTGCAGTATCCCGACGGGACAATAGCACGCAAACATGTGACCTGGTCTTCACCGAAACGCCTACTCCTGCCAGTACCAAGCGCTCAACAGCTCCCAAGCCAGTGGTTTTTGTTGCTGATCCAGTAAAATTCAAGACTGCCTACACACGGACTGACTTTCTAAAATCGTCCACAAATGAAGGAAAGGCTAAGAAGAAAAATCAAAGCCCCTCACCTCCTCGGAGGTCGAGCTCCCACGATTGCTCTGGGAGCAAACCCGCAAGGCGGTCACCGTCGCCGCCTCTCAACACCTCCAACCGTTTCCAGGTGCTGGAATCGGTTGACCCACCTCAGCGGGAGTGCCCTCCCTCCGAGGATTTTATGGAGCAGGAAGCGCCTGCTACTGCTAAACCACCGAGTCCCACGCGCTTAAAGAAAGGACGATTGATTCGTCCCGGTCCGACCAAAAAGTAAGGTGGTGTTTTTATTTCTTTTAACGGTTTTAATAATGTCTATCCTTTCATGGAACGTACGTGGGCTCCGCAGCCAGAGACCTGAACTAGAATTGCTTTTACGATCGACTGATGCTCTGCTTTTATGCCTCCAGGAGACCAAACTTCGTCCTCAGGATGCTTTCAATATTCGGGGTTACTCTTCGGTAAGATTCGATCTTCCCGCCGAAGACGGCGTTCCCGCGCATGGCGGAGTTTTAATATTAGTCAGGGATGACGTGCATACTTCCCCCCTGTCTCTCCAATCTAATCTACAGGCGGTTGCAACTACGGTTTCCTTTTCTGGCCTTAGTTTCACAGTCTGCAGCATTTATCTGCCTCCATCTGTTCCTGTCTCCGTGGTTGATCTGGACAACCTTCTATACCAGCTGCCACCCCCTATACTGCTTTTGGGGGACTTCAATGCGCACCATCCCTCTTGGGGATCCTCTGTAGAGTGTGCGAGGGGTAGCTTGGTGGCTGATTTTTTGGATCGCCACAATCTTATTTTACTGAATACAGGTGAGCCCACTTTTCTCTCCGACAGCACACACAGTTTTTCCCATCTGGACTTGTCTTTCTGTTCGGCTTCGCTTTCCGTACACTTTGCCTGGCACGTTCTTTCTGATTTGTACTCTAGCGACCATTTCCCCTGTGCTATTCGTATCCTGTCTTCCCAAGTTCGTCCTCAGCGCACAATGAAGTGGCTTCTAGAAAAAGCAAATTGGAGTCTCTTCCGTTCTCTGGCTGTATTTTCCGGGTGTCCCTTTCCCTCCATTGATACCATGGTCGAACACCTAAACACGATCATTGTTGCAGCCGCAAATCAGGCTATTCCCCGGTCGTCTTTCCACCCGAGACGAATCCCGGTTCCTTGGTGGACCGACGAATGCCGGGACGCATTGCGTGCACGTCGAGGTGCTTTGCGGGTTTTTCGTCGCCACCCTACGTTAGAGAATTTCATCCGTTACAAACAACTGCGCGCGAAATGCCGCCGAGTTATTAAAGACAGCAAGAGGGCGTCCTGGATTGCCTTCGCCAAATCTTTTAACCGTTTTACACCTTCATCTGTTGTTTGGAACCGACTGCGCCGAGTTGCGGGCAAACCTGGTTTTCCGCCCATATCTGGACTTAAGGTATCACATTGTGTACTTACTACTCCCAAGGATGTAGCAAATACCTTAGGTCGCAATTTCGCTGAGATCTCGAGCTCTGCCCAATACCCCCCTGCCTTTCGCTCTATTCAGGAGCGAGTTGATCCTAGAGGGTTTAGCTTTGCCTCAGACAACCAAGAGTGCTACAATGTCCCATTTTCGTCCAGGGAATTGGAACATGCGTTATCTGCATCTCGGCATTGCGCTCCAGGACCAGATGGCATCCATGTTGCTATGCTGCAGCATTTATCAACTGCGGGTATGCATTTTTTACTGAACATTTTTAACCGCATTTGGTGTGATGGCACATTTCCATGTGCTTGGCGAGTGGCGACAGTCATCCCTATCCTTAAGCCTGGAAAGGACCCACACCTTCCTTCCAGTTACCGTCCCATTTCCCTCACCAGTTGCGTGTACAAGGTGATGGAACGAATCATTAACGGGCGGCTTATGTGGTGGTTGGAGTCGCGGCACCTACTGACGAACATCCAGTGCGGTTTCCGTCGTCATCGATGTTCCATCGACCATCTTGTGTCTCTGTCCACCCATATAATGGATGGATTTGTGAGAAAGTGCCAAACTGTTGCGGTATTTTTTGATTTGGAGAAGGCTTACGATACCTGCTGGAGGGGCGGTATCCTTCGTACGCTTAATGATTGGCATATATGTGGTCGGATGTCTGTTTTTATTCGGGAGTTTATGATGGACCGGGTTTTTAACGTTCGCGTGGGGTCAGTTTTATCTTCTCGTTTTACTCAAGAGAACGGTGTACCGCAGGGCTCGGTACTTAGTTGTACACTGTTTGCCATCGCCATCAATTCCATAGCTGAGTGCTTACCACCGGGAATCCAATCGTCGTTATTCGTAGACGATTTTGCGATTTATCTTTCCTCCAGGAGAACCTGTCTTTTGGAACGCCGCCTCCAATGCTGCCTGGACCGCCTCTACCTTTGGAGCGTACGTAATGGGTTCCGTTTCTCCGCAGAGAAGACCGTCTGCATGAACTTCTGGCGTCATAAGGTGTATCCTTCACCATCTCTCCACCTTGGCCCAGAAGCTCTTGTTTTCGCGGACGAAGTTAGATTCCTGGGCTTAATCTTTGACAGAACATTAAGCTGGTCTTCGCATGTGGCACAGCTCAGAGGCCGGTGTGAACGTTCTCTGTGTATTTTACCGGTTTTAAGTGGCACATCCTGGGGAGCCGACCGGACTGTTCTTTTACGCTTTTATCGATCTCTAATCCGGTCCAAACTGGATTATGGCTGTATAGTATATGGCTCAGCGCGACCTTCCGTTCTTCGTCGTCTTAACCCCATTCACCACCGGGGTATCCGTGTCGCTGTTGGTGCGTTCCCCACCAGCCCTGTGTCGAGTTTATGTGCGGAGGCTGGGGAACCTCCGTTGTTTTATCGTAGGGATCTTTTACTTTCTACGTATGGTTGTCGACTGGCCACGCAACCTCGTCATCCTGCGAATGGACCGTTTTTCAATGTGTCTCTCGCCCCATTTTACGCTGCTCGGTCTTTTACTCCTAAGCCCGCTGGCTTTCGTTTCCGGGAGCTGTTAAGGACGATGGACCTGGACTTACCTGCTTTTTTCTTGGCCGGGGAAACCTTCTCTCCCCCTTGGCTCTTAGCAGAGGCCCCCGTTCATCTTGGGCTTACGGCCTGTCCTAAGTCCTCGACTGCAGCACCATTCATTCTTAGTCATTTTAACGAGATTGTCTCTTACTTTGCTGGATGTAATTTTATATATACCGACGGTTCTAAATCCGACACAGGTGTAGGATGTGCCTTTGTTTTAAATGGAGCTAGTTTTACATATGGTCTTAACGTTGCGACATCTATTTTTATGGCGGAGCTTTATGCTATATATCGGGCTATTTTATTTATTTCTGACCACGGACTGGGGAACAGTGTCATCTGTTCCGATTCTCTGGGTGCCCTTTTGTCTCTTAAATGCCTGTACACCTACCATCCTCTTGCGCAGAAAGTTCAGGATGCAGTGTCTTCGCTTCTGGCCGTTGGTGTCAGAGTCACTCTGCTATGGGTACCTGGACACGTGGGACTCCCGGGAAATGAGGCCGCGGATGTCGCAGCTAAATCCGCCATTTTAGATCCTGCAGAGTACGAGCAACGCTTTTATGTAGGGGATTTTAAACATTGTATACGTCGAGGAATTCTCTCGCGCTGGCGCGATGAGTGGGATATCATTCCCCACAATAAGCTTCGAGAAATTAAATCCACCCCTTTTCATTGGTCGACTTCTTCTCGCGCAGTCCGTCGCGAGGAAGTGATTTTAGCTCGTCTTCGAATAGGGCACTGCCGATTTAGTCACCGTCACCTTTTTAATGGTCAACCAGCTCCAGATTGCCCACTATGTGACCACCCCTTCACGGTGCGTCACATTTTACTGGAATGCCCTCATCTGGCAACTTTTAGACTTTCCCTGGGTTTGTCCTCCTCTATTGAGGAGCTACTTGCCGATGATGTGGTTGCTGTGGAACGGGTGCTCCGCTTTATCCGTGTTTGTGACTTTTGGTGCATGGTGTGAATTTTAATGGTTTTACCCATGACGGTCATTTCCGAATATTTTAGGACTTTTGTCCTTTTGTAGCCACTTTTATCCTTGTTCTTTGTTTTGAGGGGTTTCCTTGTTATATTATTAGGCCATTATAACCCTTGATGTCTCAGCTCCTGTAGCTGCGTCTTGATCTGCTCTGTTGATGAAAATTTAACCCCAGTTATTAAAAGCGGGTTTTCTATTATTGCACAAAGTGCTACTGTTGCGCAGATTTCGGTGTGTCTGGGCGCTAATGACCTCGTAGTTTTGCGCCCTTTAAGCAATAATCATCATCAAAATCATAGATTAGGGCCTTATTAATTAATGAGATAAGTTATGTCACTACTGTATGGTATTATTAGCATGACAAACTCTTAACCTAACTAATAAAATAAAAATTGAAGTAAAATACATTACTTAACTTGGTTTGCATGTTTTTATTATTATTTTTCCCCTTTAAAATCATTTGAAAATGTGAAATTACTCTGATTTTCAAAAATAAAAGGAACCGAATTGTTATTGCAATCTATAAATATCACAAAAGAGACACCATATTTTTAGATTTATTATTATTATTATTATTATTATTATTATTATTATTATTATTATTATTGTTGTTGTTGTTGTTGTTGTTGTTGAGATTGAACCACAAAATTGATGGTATACTATTAATTAAATGAAATATAAGATCACGGACAGATAAAACTTTACTATGTGGGTATTTTTAAACATTTTTAAATGTTACTATGTATATGAACTGTGAGTCCTTCGTATTATCTTTACATTCACTTTAAGAGAGGCAAATAACAGAAAGTTTGGCTTAAATTGTATAATTCAGAATAAGAATTTCATATGTGTTCAATAAAACACATGCAATCATCCAAAAACAATTATAATATACACAAACAACAAAATACAATTTACAATCGAACACCCCTCTATTTTCAGTCTCCATTCAATTAATAATAGATAACGGTTTTGCGGCTTTGAAATTTCATTTAAATTTTATCGTAGTGAACACTGATAAAATATTATAACGTGAGGTAGGTATTGAAACCTCACGAATGATATATTATGAACTGCTAATTATTTATTACCCTAATAATTGTGGACTTATATTTAAAACCTAATTTTAGCATTAAAAACCTAAATAAAATGTCCTAAAATTTAATCGCAAACCACATTTTCGTAATAGAGAGCGAATTATTTTTATTTTATTTAAATACAAATGTATATCTCTAAAAATTAGTAAATTTTGTGGCTAGCAAACTAAACTTCTTTTTTTTAATGTTATTATAGCCCCTTAATACTGAAATATATTTGGACAAAATAAAAAAAATTATAGCTAATAGAATATTATTTAATGATACCATTAAATTAACATTTTCAATTTCAAAATCATAAATCACTTTTCCAGATGTAAAAATAATTCTAATATATTTTCAATCTGATATTTTTTCGATACATCCGTCGCTGGAGAGCTTTTTAAATTTAGGATTTCAGATAAACTCCCCAATCCTGATGGTTCGATTTCTCTGATTTTCGGAAAATATTTTTCTTATTTAATTTAAACGGTATATACCGATGAGTTTTGTTGCGGAAGAGCAAATATTGGTGTCGTTAGAGCTATTTTTAAATTTTGGGTTTCAGGTAAACCTCTACTCCTAATAGTCTGATTTTGCTGATTTTCAGAACTATATTTCATATTTTATTTCAATAGTATATACTGAGTTTGGTTTTCATATTTTATTTCAATAGTATATACTGAGTTTGTTTGAGAAGACACAAATATTGCGGCCGCTAAAGACTTTTATATTTTGCTTTAGGTTAACCCCACTCCTAAAGGTTCAATTATGCTGGTTAACGAACTCGATGAATCATTTGTTAATTGATCTTTATATGCCAAATTTCACTGAGAAAAGAAAAACAAACACTGTGGCCGCTAGAGATTTAAAAGACACAAACACACATTTGTAAAAATTCAAATTTTATTCATGGTTCTATCAGCTGTTCTTTCCAGATATTTCGCATCATTTTTAAGATAGAAAAGTTTCAATATCATGGGCCTGATGTTGTGATGTAAATATAACCGGCGACTAATGTT
Source organism: Metallyticus violacea (assembly GCA_030762175.1). Taxonomy (NCBI): domain Eukaryota; kingdom Metazoa; phylum Arthropoda; class Insecta; order Mantodea; family Metallyticidae; genus Metallyticus; species Metallyticus violacea. The sequence continues at coordinate 63,634,079 of CM060836.1, forward strand.
ATTCTTGATATATGGATATCTTTATTTGGCTTCATGAAACAAAATGTCTATTCATAAACGAAGGGTCACAACTATTATAATGATTGCTGTTTTCTAAGGCAACGGCCGGCAGAATGTGATCTAAGATGGCGTAACACAGAATGCACCCCGCCATACATACAGAGAGGTTTACAGCCACTGAACCTACTGCAGAAAGTGACGCATAACACATACTTTGCCGATCGCTGTTCTAAAACAACTCGCCAGCCAATGAAGTACTGAGGTTCCAAAAAGGATAATGAGCTTTAGTTTCATGTCGCGCATTTGAATTCGGTCGGACCACATCATTCATATGAAGAAATGAGCAAAATAAGTCGATAGAAACCGAACGCAATGCAGGGCAGCATACATAGATTATGTAAGAACAGAACTTCTCCAGTATACAAAATGCATCAAAATTAATGGCGCAAACTGAAACTGTTAAAAGTATGCGATAATAGAAGAAAAAATTTCCAATAAACATGGGCCAGCAAACGAGCCATGTGCGAGATAATTGTAAATGTGTGGTTACTCACTTATTAAGAAACGTCGCCCTAGTTAGTACAAGTTAATTTGAATTTCATTTAATTTGCATTCTAACTTAACTCAAAATTCACTCATAGCTTAACTTAACAAGGAATATAAAGCTACTTTAGCAGGTTACATGTTATGTACTGTACACTTCTACCTGTTAAAGAACGTGTTCAAAGTGTCGTCCTTGCATCTGAATGCAATGCTACACTCTTCTCTGTAGAGAGTTTCGAATTCTTTCAAACACCCCCGGATCATTTCGGAATTCTAGACAAGCCTGTACAATTCTCTGCTCCAGTATTTCAACCGTATCAACGGGAGTGCTGTACACTGCACTTCTGAGGTGACTCCAGACAGAAAAATCCAAAGGATTGAGATAAGGTGATTGTGGAGGCCAAGGTACAGGACCTCCTCGACCTATCCATATATGAAATGCATGTCCGCATACCCTGCGTTACTGTCAGGTTCCATTTGGACTACGTACAGTTCAGCACGCCTGACACTGTTCAAACAAGTGATCTGATTGCTACGACTGTGTACTACACCCATTATCTGTTGTGTATGGTTTGATAACATCACGACCTGTTGGCAATTTTCACTTTGTAAACAACGTGGATCGCTTCTAAGTGCGCAACGAGCGACACATGTGATGTATACAATGAATGAAGTCAGCGAAGCCTCATAACCACACATTTGCAATAACAAATCTTCTAATATCGTATAGTTTCAAACGTTTCAGTTTGTGCTATTAATTTTGATACACACTGTATATCGTATGCTCTTTTATTAATAATGACTCCTATATGTATATTTATCCTTATATTTACTGCTGAATTATTTGCCATTTATCATTATTGTACTGCTGATTACTTCTTTAAGTGTCATTCAAATTCTCCAGGATATGTACTGCATTGCTTATGATCAATTACATGTAATCTTCGGAATATTACGGTTTTGTTTGCATGGGTACAAAGCCTTTGTGGTATCCAAGGCAATGAGCGGACTGCCGAGATATCTAAATCCGCAATTTTACATTAACCAAAGACCGCAGACAAGCCTTTAGTTTTTTTTTTTTTTTTGATTGATTTATTTATGGACGCTCTTTAACATCTCAGGTCATCAGCGTCCCATTCAACTCAGGCGTGAAACGGCCGGCAAATTTTGCTCAGAGGCCTCTCTTTCAGGCTTGAGGTTCTTTTTCGTGCCGTAAATATACGACACGGGACCCACGGCTTTATTCCCTTCCGAAGGAAGCCATACTTAGGATTTTTACGCCCGAAAAAATCCATCGGTCCTGGCCGGGTTCGAACCCGCGATCTTGGGTATAGGAGGTAAGTACGGTAACCACTACACCACCAGGACCGACAAGCCTGTACTGTCAGATATTAAACCTCTCCTATGAAAGTGTGTTCTTTAAGACCGGTACCAACCTAGTAGTCCTGACATTATAGTAGAAGCGAAGAAGTAATTATAGCGAATTGAGGAACAACCTTGCTTAGCCACGTTCACTTCTTCAAGGCTACATGATTATTCTGTGTGCTCATTACCGGGTCCCGCTGATTGTGAAACATGTATTTATTTGGTTCATTGTGCCTCCGCAAGTATCATTTGCCTAGTGAATTATTTGGCAATAATTCTGCAGTACTTAACAGAGTCCTACATTTGATCTTGTCAGTTCTTACGGAAGCCGTATTTAAACTATCCTATTTTATTGGTGTATTACTTTATAACTTGTTCTATTTTTTTCGTTATTTCTCATTGTGCGAGGGTTGTTCAATAAAGAATGATCATATTGTTTCTGCCAGTTTTCACACATGATACTAAACATTTTGACAGGTTCTTCCGTATCGCCTCCACAGCCTTTGTTACTGCTTCTGATGATAGAAAATGCTTTCCCAAGGTGCTTCTTCAATTTGGAGAAAAAGTCGCACGGACCTATCTGGACCATAGGTAGTGTGAAGGACATTTTAGACATTGATTTTTGTGAGATATATAGCAACAATGTGTGCCGTGCATTATCGTGTTGCAGCATTCAACTTATTCAGAAATGCAACATGCAGAGTTTTCAGGACATCTCTATAGTATTACCCACTTGCAGTTATGCGAATATCCAAAAAATGAGAGGACAGTAAATTTCCCAGCAGAAACAATCATTTTGTTTTTGTTTATGTTGGTGATAATGGAGATTTCCACAAATTGCTTTGATGTTTGTTCTCAGGATCGAAATTTTATAGTTTTTAATGTTATTACTTGCCATACTTGCTTCCTAAATTAATTCAATGGATTTTTTCGACTTAAAAACCCTAAGTATGGCTTCCTTCGGAAGGGAAGTAAAGCCGTGGTTCCCATGTTTTAGATTTACGGCACGAAAAAGAACCACAAGCCTGAAAGAAGAGGTCTCTGAGCAAAATTTGTCAACCGTTTGACGCCTTGAATTGAATGGAACGCTGATGACTTGAGATGTTAAAGAGCTTCGGTAAATAAACAAAATCATTAAAAAGAAAGGTAGCCAAGTTTCATCAGCAGTGGTTTAACTTTAAAAGAAAATCATCTTGAAATGCATGCAAACCCGTACGCGAAAGTCTTTTTTGTTTGGGAATCAGCAGTCTTGGAACCCGCCATGCAACTCTCATGTGCAACTTTTAGTTGTCAATCAATAGGTGGCACTCAGTGAAATGTTCAGAACGTCTACTTAATTTTATTTAACAATCCTTTGTCATAATGACAGCAGAGGTGTTGGTGTGGTCTTCCATTAGAGCACAAACAGAAGCGTCGGGTTCATCTTCCTTAAACATATTGAACTATCTTCGAGCTGTGCTATAGAAAGAACAATGTTATGTAGGTCTCCAGGAACATTGCACAGGCTTCAGCTGAATTCTTGTTGATACGAAAGCAGAATTTTACAGCAATATATTGCTCTTCGCGTGTCACCTCTACTTTGCTGTAGGCGAATAGAATATCTCTAAAGCGAAATATATAAAAATCGCTATAGTGGCCGTATTTCATTTTTCTCAACCAAATTTGGTACATGCCATTAAAATAAAATAAGAAAAAGTTTCTTAAAATCACTGAAATTAGACTATTAGAACTGGTGTACCTGAAACTCAAAACTGAAAAATCGCTCTAGCGCCCACAAATTTTGTTTTTTCGCTACGAAACTCTGTGTATACCATTTAAATAAAATAGATTTTTTTCTGATAATCAAATAAATCGGGCCATTAGGAGTGGGGGTATGTCTGAAAATCTAAATTAACAATGCGCTCTAGCGGCAACAATTTCTCTGCTCTAGTGCTCGGCAATTCCCTTCACAAACTTGATGAGAAATTCGCTTGGTTTTCCCAGCTCCTGCGTGACGGACTTTTTCTATAATTCCTCCTTCCTAGTGAGATTCTAACTGGAGTATCTAACACAGTTGCGCCTTAGTTTCCGAAAAGCTCATGTTGAGGCCTCTACTATAATGTTCAAATGTTCTCTCAGACTTCCGCTTTATCTCCCCTCTTCATTGTAACTTACAGAGCCTCTTATTTTACGCCTTCTCAGAACTGGACGACTCTTAAAGGAACAATTAAGTTGCAAAATTCTGAATTTATTATCTATAAAGTAGTGTTTCGGGATAGTCAATTTGTTTTGTTTACGATCTGATAAATTATTTCAGCGCCTAAAAGTTAGAAGTTCCAAGTAGACAACTCAAGGTTTAGGAACTGAGTTAATGGTTTTTTTTTTTGGGGGGGGAAGAGACACAAGGCACAATCATCGTGGTATGTAGCAATATGAATCAAGGTTAATAGAGTACATAAGGTTGGTTCTTCCGCAACTAGCGCTCCTATTGGTTGACGCTCTGACGTCATTAAGGAACAAGAGGCAAATTAGCAGACAAAGTAAGATGAAAGACATCATTTTAACAATAAAATATTCCTTTATACGTACGAATTGTTTGTCGCTGTGATAGAAATTTACATGTTTAAACATAATGTAGGCTTTAATAAAACAAAAAACGAGAAAAGTGACAGTAGTTTTTAAATTAAATGTAGTAATACTGACCTGCTAACCTCAAAAGGGAACAGTTTTATTCGAAATACTTACGCCCTTTATTAACTTCAGCAAATTTAGCAACAATGAGAGGAAGGCTAACCCACTTGCGCAGAGAGGATAATGTATCTTTGTTTGCAGAGAAGAATAGCATTTTTGAGACACGGCCTTAAGTGTAATGGTTTAGCATATGTCATCTCCTTCCCAATTAACGCGTTTATCTTTATTTTGAAGCGATCTGATTTGATTGGTAGAAAATATTTGGCTTAATATCCTTTGACCTCTTCAGAATCTTCACCATTTCGGTCACTTTGAAATTTGCGAAACTACATTTTCTTTTTGAAATTTGTTGAATGAGGTCTCTGTTGCGATTTTTAAGTTTCACATACGTTTGATTTAAATGTTTATTTTTTCACTTCTAATATTAAAACAATTTGTAAAACTTTTGTGTTTCTGCGAACTCAACTTTCCAGTTCGATATCACATGCTTAAACACTTTGCGACAAATTTGTCAACTTCTGTAAGGCACGCTTTCGCACGCTTTTTATATCTCTCTGATCTCTGCGGTACCTGAGCTAATTTGGATCTGAAAGCAGTAAGCCGGGAACATGACTCTCCGATGCAGTGAACAGAAAAATTTACTGAAGGAACTGTGCCTGGTTTTAAGTACACGTTTGCTAGGTGAGTTAAACAGTTCTGATCGCAAATCTCTCATACAGTCAGATTCTTGGATAGAAACGAAGGGAGAACATTTTAGCACTGGTGATGTTTACTTTGTATTTTATGTAATATTTGATAACCAAACATTTTTTTTAATCCGAAATATGTGGAAACCGGTGAAGCAACATGTTATTTTCTTTCGCATTGCGATTATGTGATTTGCAACCACTCACTGCATAACCAGGCATTTTGTACAGAATATATTGAAAGCAAAAATTATATTAAATGAATTATAATACAAATCGACTGTCAATTATATAAAAAAACGCAAACACTTTAATTACGCATGATACTAGACACACTTCTTTGCTAGACGTTCGTGTTTTTGTTCCCGTGTGACGTAATGCGCAAAGCAACGAAAACGTGTTACCGTCTGCGCATGCTGAATACACCCCCCGTGGTATGAATAACCCACACACTATGATAACAGTTTTTTTATCATGAGCAAAAATATACTCTCCCTTTGATCGCGTTAAGTCCAAATGGCTGGAAACTTTACGGACAGGTCTAATAACAGCCTATTTTTATCAAAGTACTGAGAAAGGAAAGTTTTTGCTCCTTTGCCTTTTGTCAGCTATTTTTATAAGTAAATGAGAACGTTGTATGTCAGTTTCAAGTTTTTCGAATGAATTTTTTACACCAGACTACTGCAGAAAATTTTACTGAAGCAAGATTACCATTTTTTTTAATTACCTAGTTAGGTGTGATTATTATAAAAAATGAGGCTTATTGTTTACATATTTTATGGGCGTAATTTTAGAACGGTGCACGCTATGGATTTTCCACGGCAATCACTTCACCTAACTCAGAATTTCCGGTACGAGCGCCTCTAAAAATAATTGTTCTCCCCGCTTTTAATTAGTGAATGCGAGGGCCGCGTTCTGCGTATTACAGGATATTAATGTAAAACCTTGCGTAAACCAGTTAGCCATTTCCCACGCCTGCTGTGAAACATTTAATTACCCTTAATAACTTGCAAGCCAATTCCTATTTTTCTGACCGAGTAGGAAACAGCGCAGAATCCGTCACAATAAACACATTTTAATACGATTTATAAAAATGTATGCCCCACTGCCAGTCTTAACATGAACAGCATGAACAAGGGTTGTAACACCAGTTCAAAAGGTTTAAAATTAATAAACGCCTACGGTACAGTTGTAATTTAGCAATTTCATTTTGACAGGATTCGCATGAACTGTGAATGTGCGAGCTACAACCAAAGCTTGCAGGCAATGTTTCTCAAACTTTGACCTGTCATAGAACGCCGTTTTTCGTTTCCTCGCAGATCATGCATTAAAACTTTACTTTGTTTTATCTCTACAGATAAAAGGCGTTTTTAAACTCTTGCAGTCATAGGTCTTCAACTTTATATTACACGGTGTCAAATTTGCTTTCCATATATTTGCCGCATGAAACACAAATAAAAACGTCCTGGTCACTTTTAATGCAGACAAAACTGTTCATTAACAGCTTTTAAAAATCGCTCTTCAATTTATTCGAAAATCAAATAAAGTTAATTACCATACTGTTGCAATATGTGGACAAAGAATAATAGATAATTCACTTAATGTTAATAAGTTAATACGAAGATAATCTAAATTAATATAATTAATTAGTGAAACAATGGGAAGAACTTTATAGAAAGCTATGTGCAATCAAAACATAGAATAACCAGAAAGTGAGTCAGCAAATGATGTGCTAACTTGAAGAAATTAGAAATCACAAGGAACAATAAGGAATAGATAGGAATAGACCGATTCCACGATAATTAATAATATGTGCAACCTTATTTTTAAGCTAAGATTTTGCATTTTATAACATGTATGTTTGAAAAAAAGAAAGTTCAATGGTCTTTATGAAAAGAAAATCACAGATACTCAAATAATTACTAAGAAGTTAGTACTTTAACTACAGGTCTCAAAATATCGAGCCATCAAATAGCTGAGGACCGGGTATCTGCGAGAAACTGCATCAGCCGATAAACCGGATTACATGAGTTAAGAGTAGACAGGTGGGGTTTACGGCAGAGTGAACTGCTACGTTGGCCTTGAGTTTCACGCAACTCGTTCAATGTCGTTAGACCACTGAAAGGAAATAATACTTGTCTAATGCTACAGGAATCTCTGCTAAGGATTGTAATTATTAGATTTACTTATTTTATTCATTTACATAATTAAATGTTTTTATGATACAAATGGTGCTGCCAGGGATCATTTGAATAGAAATTCCCAGCTGATCCAGTTCCAGGTCATAATAACGATTCATTAATTAGTCAATCAATTTAATTTCTCAAAAAAAATTAAGAACGGTATTTTCATAAGCAGTTGCTAGAAATGTTGCAGGTAGTTCCAGCATCTCCTTGTTTGACATATGTGAGTACGTAACATTTTAAGTGCATTAAAATTTATTAGAAGGTTGTTCTAGTGCATTTACCACCTATTCCATTGTAGGTCTGCTGACCTGAATGATGGATGGTTTATCGGCTGATGCATTCCCCGCCGCTGCATTGGTCATCAAATAATTTATGACTGAATATATTCAAACATTTAGGTTAAAATGAATTTGATAAATTTAAAAATAAAATAGAATCTCAAGACATACAAAGCATTAAAAACTTGCACATAAATTAAAAAATGGTTATATCAGTTAGAAACAAATTAAAGAGAGATCGTTATAACACTTCCTTATAAATTACTTGAACGGGTTATATGTTTATGACCAGAGGATAAATAACAGCTATTATAGAACACTACAAATGGATAGTTTTAAATTAATTCAAACATGTTAACAATATATGAATGATGTTCAATAAAGAAGCAGCATAATTTTTGCAGACATAATTTCTTGCGCTAACTTTACAATATGTTGTTAGCTTATTGCTAATGTACACGTGGTACCAGTTTCATTGTTGTACTTCCGCTTCCCGCCTTAGAGAGGTTTAAAGTTGAACCATGTTCTCTTCCGCCTACAACAAAATGGAGGTGACAAGCGACGAACTATACTCTGTTCTGAAGATCTCCTTTCGTTCAACAAATCTTCAGGCCTATGGATAGTTTGTTCACCTTATAGCACAGTTCAAGATGGTTCAAAATGTTTAAAGAGCGGAATGCAATAAATTTCATAGGAAGATGTACCTGTGCTCCAGTTTGTGCTCTAACGGAAGAAAAAACAACACCGCTTGTTTCATTCGTCAAATATCTTTAAGACTACTTTCAAAATTCTGAAAGTTTCACTGGTGACACCCATGTCGACAATTAAAAAGCTGCACACTTGATTTTTTAGTGCACGATGGATTTCAAGAATGCTGATTTCCGAACAAAAGAACATTTGCATAGTTTCAGATGATATTACAGGAAGACGCACAGTTTATTTCTAAAGTAATCACTGCTGATGAAACTTGGCTACATCATTTTGATCCTGAGATGAGAGCAAACAGCAAAGCTATGTGTGGTCAATGACACCAATAAAAGCAAAATTGGTCACTTCTGCTGTGCGGAAAGTTACGGTTATCTCATTTTTCGATATTCAAGGAATTGTGCATCAGCATGTCGCACCTGCATACACAACTGTAACTGGGCAATACCACAGAGATACTCTGAAAAATGTACAAGGCCATATCACAGGCTAAAGGTCACATTTCAGTGCAATAAACTATATGCTTCACCACAATAATGCACGGTTGCACGTGGAAATGCTGTTGCTGAATATCTCGATAATCAATGAGATGTGAATCCCTAATTAAGCCCCATGTGGCTTTTCCCATTCCCAAAATTGAAGAAACGTCTTCACAAGAGGCATTTTCCATCATCAGAAGCAAAAGTGAAGTCTGGGGAGGTGATTTTGAAGGACCTGTCAAAAATTGATTTCCAGAATGTCTTTAAAGACTGACAGAAGCTCTGTCTATCGGGGTTACTGGTTTAATAATTCCATGAATGCTGTATATTGCTTGAATAATAAAAGTATAAACCTAATATACACCAGATTCCATCTATTCTGAAGACTGGAACTTAATTTTATTTTTAAAATGTACCCTCATCATTATACTATTGTAAAGTCAACCACAAAAATCAGCACATTATTTTCAATATTTACTTTGTAGCTAATTAGTGAAATTGTTTTTCGGCATGTTTTCTTCATAAGAAGGTCAAAATTTTCACTACTTTTTTGAAGAATAAACACGTACTGTTAACTGTTAAACTGAACCAAAATAATCAGTTTTTCTCTATATTTAAAGAATATGTGCTCTTTCAACATAGGATACTTCATTATAACATCTTATAATAAATGTGCCTGTGTGTCAAGATTTATACAGGGCAAGGAAAAGATAAGGAGGGGAGTCGCTGTAGATTTCTAAAGCGATTCCTTTGAAACGTCCGACCGGATGATAATAGGTCGCCTGTAAGAACAAGCGCCTTAGTCACCCTGAATTTTTTATTTTCTCTTGTTCACTACAACATTCAAATTAGCGAAGGAAATACCAACACGATACAATCAGAAAAACTTTTAAAAAATAGCATGTTTCAATTAAACAATCTTATTCACACACATTTGCGTGTGAAATTCTCTTTCTTTTGCTCCCTTTGATTCTTATCTTATTTTTCTCTTAGGAACTTTCAAATTGCTCCGCTCGAAAAAAAGAAAAGAAATTGAAAATAGCACCGAGATTGGGTGATCTCGTACGATTTATTTTTCTCATTATGGCAGTCGTGATCGTTCGTGCAGAACCTTCACTTCGCGCCTAAACTAAATAATCACACTAAAGTTTCCCGTACGCACGTGCTTGGCCTCTGAAATGTACAAAAAATATATAATATAGAGCGATCTCATAAGACTTCTCTCTAATTTTGGTCACCGAAAATATATTAATTTAATTTATTATTAGGAACAGGTAGCTAAAAAATAAACACATTGTGTTTTTATTATCTCTGCTTTGTCATTATTACGAGTACATAGTAAAAACGATTGCAATTACCATCATCTGCTAAATAGCCTTATTCACATTCTCTTGAGATCACTAGTATAGTTGCGTGAAACCCAGATTGCTTATTTAAACATTTCTATAGCCGTCTTTCTCCATTTTTCTATATCGATTTCATATTTCCCATTATTTCATAAGCATGGTCGGAGAGGTCACGTTCTCTTTTTACAGCGTTGTCGTGCTGTTTTCGTTTTATATATCTAAACCAAAGTAAACTCTTTTTCTTATTATATTCCTGCACCTCCCTACTGAAAACGTTAGGTACCTAAGGATTGGAATATTGCACTGAATTAGATTGTTAGGAAAGTGAACCATTTGTCACTTCAACCTTGCTAGAGAGCTGGACGTTTGTGCCTACGTCCACAGTGGAGGCACTCCCTGAAGTAAAGAATGGATGAGGGAAACACCTGGTCTCCAGAATCTGGAATAATGAGGCGTGGACATGTTTGCAGGAGTTCCAAGAAGTTTCTGTCCCTCAAATCATATCGGGCGCCGAGGCAGAAATTTTCCAAAGTTCAAGCTACCGTCACAGCGCACAATTACGTCTGCAGGCACTTTCAATCGTGTAATAGAACCAACTGAATGAAATGAATTGGGGGAGCGGACAATTCGTGGAAAGTAAAATATCCATCCCAGGCTAAGGTGACACCACGAAAAAACTCAAGGTTAGGAATGGCGACCCCAAAAGACCCGGAACCTCCCGATTACGAATCTCAAGCGTCAACACCAGAGCAACTCCGCTCGGCCAAGAATGAAATGCGGCAATAATTATATCTTTATTCAAGAGTGGTATAAGAAAGTGTGTTTCAAATTACAGAGAAATAAGTTTATTTATTTTATTTATATTTATATTAAGATTATTAATTAGGGAATTTAAGGTCTTACGGAAAGCACAAATACTAAAGAAAAAGAATAACTAAAGTCGATCATATCTGAGAATAAATTCATTTTAAAACAAATTATTAAGATCCGAAGAAAGTTAAATATTGAAACCAGAGATAACTTCCGGATAACTCCAATCCTCTGAATACTCCAGAGATATTAATATCGAACGATATTATGTACATGCGGTAGGTACTTTTTCGCTACTTGGTTAATACAGTGTGGACCATAGGAACCTAAACATTTTAACATATAAAATTAATAATGTAATCCTGTTATATTACAATAGATTATTGAACGCCATTTGGGGACATGATTATTATTGTTGCAATCTGACACGCAGATTCTGTGTCGCTGATTGTTCCATTTTGCTTTATAGGTCTGATTTCCTCCTGTAGTATCCTTCAGTTCATTAATGTCCTTGGTTTAATAATGTATACTTTAGACTTGAGGTGACCGCAAGGAAGTATTCACACACTGATATATCGGGAAAACGTTCCGGTCCCCTCTTCTGGAAATCACAAGGTTTGGAAACATTTCTATTACTATTGTAATGGATACGATGGCAGAGTAGACTTTAGTTCCATCTTGTTGAAACCATATGTCGTTGAGATTGATTCCACCATAACGTACGAGCTTTGGAGTATGGAAGTTCCCTAATATTTCTATGTATAGATCAGAAGGACCTACGAGGGTAGGTCCATAAGTTTCCAGTCTCACTGGTAAGCACTATCGCTTTCATAAAATCTTTATGTGGTGTCATATCTTATCTGTTAAATAATTGCAGTTGTAACTTCCGCTCCGTTGTGTTCAGTTGTTCAGATATTGTTGCATAAAGGAGGCTATGTGCAGAAGATTGTGACATGTTCAAAATGCAGTTTCCAGCTGTTATTAAGTTCTTCACAAAAGAAGGACTCACTTCAAATGAAATTAAACAGCGATTGGTCGGTATATATGGGGAAGCACTGCTCTCATATTCCACCGTAAAAGTATGGGCCGAACTTTTTCGAATGGGTCGAGAAAGCATTGAAGACGAAGAGCGTATAGGTTGGCCATGGAGGTGCTCACTCCTGAAAGCATCTCTCTTATGGAAGAGCTGCGGCTCAAAGTTACAGAAATAGCATCAATATTGGGCCTTTTTTAAAACGACAAAATTTCGAATTATTCATGAAAATTTAAACATGAACGAGGTTAGTGCAAGATGGGTACCTAGAATTCTTTCTTCAGTCCAAAAGCAGTGGTCATCTGTTGTCAGGCATTTTTGGAGCTCTGCCTTTACAACCAGAGAGAAGTTCTGCAAACCATTTTAACGGGAGATGAAACTATGGTCCATTACTATGATTCTATGTCCAAAAGAGAATCAATGGTGTGGCGTAAACCTGCCAAAGCACCGCCTCTAAAGGTCAAGATCACTCAGTTCAAGAAGACCATGGTCACAATCTTTTGGGACTGTGAAGGAATATTCTTCATTGACTTCAAGGAGAGGAACACTACAGTAAATGGGGAGTACTATGCTGGCCTACTGCACAGACTACGTGTTTCCATCAAAGAGAAAAGGCGAGGAAAGCTGAGTGGTGATGTGCGCCTTCTTCATAAAAACGCGCCTGTGCACACAGCAAAGGAAGCTGTGAAGAAATGTGGCTTCAAAGAGATCGACCATCCACCCTACAACCCAGATATAGCTCCCAGTGACTATTGCTCTTTTCAAAACTCAAGAAGGACCTTCTAGGAAGGAAATTTAAGTATAACGAAGAAGTGATGGATACTGTTTATGCCCATTTTGCAGACAAGACTTTTGACTAATTTTGGGAGTATTGCAATGTTAATTCAAAGATGTTTGAAATGTATTGCAATAAAGGGTAACTGTATTGAAATCGAAATGCAGTTTTTATCTTTATCATACTTAGAAAATGGTTAGGCCAGAAACTTATGGACCTACCCTCATGTTATTCCAAAACTAGCAATACCACACCAAACTGTGAACTATGGAGAGGGCGCATATGTAGCTACTGTGTATTTGAATCAGACTAATATCTAAAAGTTTATTTGCTCACTGTGCCTGAAAGGGTGCTTCATCCCCATTAACAGGGTCATGTCTTCAGTAAAGCTATTGAGAAAGTTTTCACAGAATGTCATTCGATATGCTTTATTGTGATCATCTAATCTTGAACCACAACCATCTTTTAAGGATGAACATTTAAATCTTTTTGCAGAATTGTTCTCAAACTAGAGTATGATTAACACAGGACAGCAGCGTGTTTTTTGGATGAGCAGCTAGAACTCCTTACCATGGCCCGTCTGACTGTTCCGATGTTTTGTGGTATTCTCACAGTGTACAAGAACCTGGTGATTTCTTCTTCGATGCAGTTGCTCCGAAGTTGTGTGTCTATAACTTCATAGAGTTCTAGGAACGACATCATGACACGGAACTTTAAAATGTTGACGAAATAATCGTTGTGTAATGACAACTGACTCACCATTTTATTAAATATGTTTGCACTACAAAAGCATGATGGCTAGCATTTCCATAACGTAATTTTACATCAAGTTATTACCCATAATAAATCGCATACTCATCTATATGTCTATTTACCAACTTATTTTAAGTTAACAATCGTCAAATTCCCATGGTCCACTCTGTACAGCAATTTAATTTATATTTATATATAATTTATATAATTGGTGTCAAAAGCAATTCATTTTAAAGTGGCCCCAAGAAACACGTGTCCCATTCATAAGCTTCTAAATAGCGAGTAGCAGGTGCAAAGAAATTGGGTACCCATGGGTCCCATAATAAAAACGGCCCCTTCCCTATTCCTGCAGATGATCTGGCGACAGTACATTTTAGCTACATATTTCTTTAATAATTAACGTCTACGCAATTAAACGTGTTGAATTGTAGTTTGAAGAAGATATTTTCAAACGTGTTTTTCATGGATGTGGAAAAATCACGCTCCGCCTATAAAATAACCTCATTACTGAACCTGGCAGTAATTAAGAGGTTTTTGGTGAACACATCATGTGATTATCACAAGCAGCTTATTGTAGCAATAGCGTACTTCAGTATCTTTGGCTTTAAAGCTGATTTTTCATTACTCTCTAGTGGTTATTTTCAAGTCAATAATTTTGAAGTGAGAAAAGACTGCGTTTTATTGAGTATAATGAATGAATGAATGAATGAATGAATGAATGAAGTTTGGAACTAGTTTCAATTAGGCCCTTGGAGTGATAACCGCTTCATTTATCAAATTAATATAATGAGAGTTTTTTGTGAGTAGGAATACTCCATAGCAACCTAAGGAAACATATCACCCAGGTTAATAATATTGTTTTACTAAACATTCCAACGAAATGAGTAAAAATATTCAGATGTGCTTGATATATTAATATTCCGAATATTGTATTTTATTTGATAAAAATTAAAGTATTAAGGGCATACGTATGCCCTATCCTAGCAATTCTGAATTATTAAAATCTAGTTTTCTTTTTCTTAAGATCTAATGTGAGTAGCTTATAGTCGCATATAGTTCCAGCGTTTCTGTCAATCTTCAAAGACATGCTGGAAACCCATTTTTTTGACAAATCGCCTCCGCAGCCTTCACCACCATCTGATGATGGAAAGTGTCTCCTCCCCGCACAAAGGCATTTCTTCAATTTGAGGAAATAAAAAGTCGTATGGGGCTAAATGTGGTGTATAAGGAGGGTGAGGAACACACTTTAGGTTGCTTTTTATGAGATATACAGCAGTTACACTTGATATGTGCGGTCTTGCATTAATGTGCTGCAACATGCTACTTTTTGGATGGAAATATGGTCATTTAGATGTGATTTGGCCTTGCAGAGCTTCCAGAACACTCTGTGCTATTTCCCAGTTACAGTTGTGTGTGCAAGTACGGCGTGCTAGTAAACATTCCTTGAATATCAAAATAAGAGGTTACCATAACTTCCCTAGTAGAATAGTAGAAGCAACCTTGTGTGTGTGTGTCGGTGATGATGGAAAGTTCAATATAGAGGTGCTGTTTGCTCTGAGGATTGAAATTTTACAGCCAAGTTTCATCAGCAGTGCTTACTTTTGTAAGAAACGCCACATTTTACTGTAGCATCGTCCTCGAGTACAGGCAAACCTGCACGCGAATGTCCTTTCATTAAGAAATCAGCAGTCTTGGAACCGGCCGTGCACAAACTCGTCTCATGTGCATCTTTTTAGTTACTATCTTGTGAATGACACTCAGTGAAATTTTCACAATTTCTGAAAGTGTTCTTAATGTTATTAGACGATTTTCTCCCACAATGCCAGCAGTGGTGTTAATGTTTCTTTCCGTGAAAGCATAAATTGCAACCGGTTACACCTTGCTTTGAAATTGATGAAGTACCTTCCCTAAACATTTTAAACCACCTTCGAGCTATCCATGAACCTCTCGTAATATGACACAGCTGAAGATACGCGAGATGAATGGGAATTTGAAAGCAGCTTATTGTTCGTCACGTGTCACCCCCACTTTACTGTGAGCGGAACTGAACATATTTCAACTTGCACACCTCTAGAACTAGAAGTGACAACAATGAAACTAGCATCACGTGTTCGTTACGCATTTAGCAATCAAAATATTGTAAATTTAAATTATGTGTGTAAAAAAATTATGACAATTGTTTATTGAACAGCCCTCGTAGCTATGGGCATGAACTGCAGGGATTAGACCTAAGGATTGCTACGATTCCACTCCAGGCATAAATTCATTGGTGGATTGCATTGCAATATGATTATTATTACCCAAGGCTATCGCCTTAGGGAATGCAGGACAAAACACGGTCAATGAACATACTCATTAAAATACGTTCATGCCCTAGGCAAAATTCGAACCCTTGACAGGTCATGAACTTTTCGCCGTAATGAGCATAGCCACTAGATCCCGTAGGCATACAAATTTATATAAAATATTATTCGTGGTATTGTTAAAAACCATTTGTTTATTTTCTTTTACTGATATTTTCATTAACAGTAGAAGAGTACGATGCTTTATTTTTACTGCCAGAATTCGTTCATTTGTAAATAAATGCATAATACAATCCAGCTAGACGCCCAGTGGAGTTATTACTATTTGATCCGCTGAACATGTTACAATAATGGAATCAAATGTAATTATAAAAAATTAATAAAATAACCATTTTAATTCAAAATCAAATTAATTTATATAAAAATGTGAATATAAACTACTTTGACCTGAAATGTATAGAATAAACATTTAGTTAAATTATACTATAGCTATATCAACAATAAATCCTACAAACATTTCTAGCAATTAAAGTTGGCAATGAATGCTGAAACAATATAATATTTGTATTAAATTTGAGAAAAATAAATTAGCAATTATTTATTTTGTTTTTCGTGAGCATTAATTTACATGGAAAGGATTTATCAATTTACCGTTAATGAATATTTTCTAAAATATGACTTTATTCCAATTTTTGATAACATAATGAATACAAACATGTTTTGTGGCAGGATATGATGCGCAGAGGTTGTGCTTAAATAAAATTCTTGAGGTAGTAACATAGTAACATAAATCAGAAAATAATAATATATTTTACGTTTAAAATTTAATGCAGTGAAAGTAATTTTAATTTTATTGGTTAATGAAACAAAATTAGAGTTTTATGTACGCATAAATGTTGGTTTTATGTGTATAATAAATTATGTTAGGAGAAAATTACTCTGCTAGCTTGCTTGGTCGATCGTCAATCTTGAAATTGTTCGGCGTTTTCTTGCACCTGTCGCCATGGAAAAAATGCGCACCATCTTTGTCTGTTGGTATATAGGAGTTGTACTCTAACCCTTTCTTGTTTGGTAGTGGATGTGCGTTTAGAGCAGTAAACACTGCTCTGTAGGTTTCTACATAATGAACACGTTACTTGCATTGTTTTCCATGGTTTTAAAAACACATTTCATACTTTTAAATAAGCTTTAAAAGAGCCGTGTGTTTCATTTAGCTTTGTTTGCGTTATTTAGTAAACGGAAATTATTTTGTTGTTCTTTTATAGGTTTTGTTACTTTTTCTCTTTCTCTTTAAGCTTTGGAAAGTGCAATGTTGGTATGTTCTTTCAAAACCCTGTCCTATCTCTTTTTGGTGGCTAATGAGCTACCGTGGGATTTAATTTAATTCATAGTTATTGTCTAATTCAGCATTATGATAACTTTTAAGGTAGGGGAACATGTATTTAACCATACAAATGATTACGGGAACTTTTATATTTTTATTTTGGTATGGTTAAACCTCTCTCTCTTCCTCTCTCAATAACACCATCACAACGGAATGAGATACATAGAAGAAGAAGAATTTACAGTAAGTGACAGATCCATGTTCACCATTTTGATTGTGTTTTAAAGAAATTTCATTATGAAATATGCGAAATAGGAACAAAGTAACAACTTTATAACTGGGAACCTGACTTTCAAGCACTAAAAGTCGCTGAAATATACCTGTATTTGTGACCTTAAAACTTCAAATACATGAATTTAAAACTAACTTTTGCATAATTATAAGTACTACTATTAATTATATATATATATATATATATATATATATATATATATATATATATATATATATATATTCTGGACTTATGTTTAGATCTCTCTTATTGTAGTTGTCCCCACCAGATGTTTTAGGTTTTGCAAAGTCAGGTTTCTTCCGATGACATCTTCTTTGGATGACTGTATAAACTTCGTTCAACCTGTCATGATGATAAGGGAGCGTATAAAAGTTACCACTTGTTCTGCTGTAATGCTTGTTTAGCCTTGCAGCTTGGAACCTTTTCACATGTTTTGTACTTCGTATATTCTAGATTTTTATAAACAATGTTTTTCTTTAACCGTTTCACGAATATGTAAACTGCAAAAGAGTTTTATCTTTTTCTCCTCGCAGTTATTGTTTGGTCACACTATATTGGAACATTAAGTTGGTTTAAGCGAATGTTATATTTCCCTCTTCTTCTAGCTTAGTGTGATAAATGTCTTATGCTGCAATTATTTGACTGTGTTTTTGAGTACTAGTTACAAGTTTATTTCCAAAAGCATTACTATGAATGAAAGTAAACATTAATTATAAACTAACAAGACTACAAATTATTTTTTTTTCATAATATTAGTAAAACATGCATTTAATATGCAACATAAAATTATGTTTAAAATAATGAATCTCAAAGAAATTTCAGCATATAATTTGACTGCAGGAAAAGAAAAGACATGCATTTATCTGAAAATCCGATCCTCAGCCATGTAACGCCTTCAGTCAACAGCTGATTGTGCGAATGCAATGCTCTAAATTACAGATCAAGACGCAGTTTACCTTTAAGGTGTAGAAGAAAAAAGTTTTTAAAATGTGATAAAGCGACGTATTGCTGTTGATATTGTATAATTAAATCGTGGTTATCGCTTATTTTAATTTATATTTTTCTATCGTACTAAATTGTCTACTTATGTTTTACGTGTATATTTATTACTTTATTATGTAAAAGTGATTCTTGCAGCTTTTGTTAATTGTAAACGTCAGTGTTTTTATTAGTGGTTAGGTTACTTGGCAACTACTACTAATATTTGGCAACAGATTTGCTTATAGATTGTTTAATTTAAATGTTATGATCATTATTGTATTATTTTGTGTAACATGTACTGTACGTATGCTGGTAGTGCAGAAGAAAAGCCTAATGGTATTAGCATTACCAATTTAAATAAATAAATAAACAATATAATTTTAAAAAAATTAAACGAATGCTAAAACTGAGACGCTTGGTAACGCAATAAATAAACAGAAGCTACCGCATATTTTATATAATCACAAATAACAAACACCATGCAGTATTTGTTTGCTTATCATTTTATGGCCACAGTCAGTGAGTGGCATTTTATGTAGCCATGGATAAGGAGGTACGATAGATAAGAAGTTAAGTCCATATCTTATTCACATTTTCTCTTGGCATCTATATTAGCAAACACTGCATTACAAAGTTAGCATAAATATTCCAAAACCAACAAGAGTTTAAAGAATTTCTCTCACACTTTTTTTTAAGTTTCATTTAATATATGAAGCATCAAGAGATAAACATTTATGAAAAATATAAAACCCCACTTCCCAGTACATTTTGTTATAATAATTGTTAAATATTCGGCATTTAAGGAAAAAACTGCACTTTAATATATCTGGAACTATGTAATGCAGAAACACAAATTAAAATTATACATTATTTCTATGCAGTTTTCTTAAAACCAATATTTATTTATTTAAATAAGGATTGTAATTTCATTGTAAGTATTTTAAAGAGAGGTATTCGTTGTAAAATATTGAAATACCCCTTAAAATATTCTACTTTAAAAAATGGTGTCAGAAAGTACTTGCTAAAATTAAAAATCATTATATAATTTATTTCCGCTCATGGTGGAGGGTCGGCCTTTCTTGTTGAGGTTGTACTTGCACTGTAGTTAACTGTTTGGCACACTCCCACTGCATGGCCACAATCATGCCATCAGTGGAGAAACGGCATGCGAGCGGAAGTGATTTAAAACAAACCCCAATTTATTCCGGATTTATTTGATCATTTCCTGTTAAAGATACCAATTGTTATCTAAATTTACACAAGTAAAGAATCGACATGAATTCTAAAATTAATTTAGAATGACTGCAAGATCACGAAACAAATTCCAATAGCAAACCCTTGATGTGAAATTAAATGTTATAGACCATATAACGTTCACTAACTTTAATTTTATTTCAACATATTGCCCATTAATGCTAAAATTACTTTTTTTAGAAAGCATTGGAATAAGTAATAAACATATAACATATGCAATCTAGCTAAATATATTTATACATCAAGTAGAAGATGTCAGCTTGGTCCTCGCCAAATTAATGAACATTTTGTTGTATTTTGTGCCTGCTACTAGCTGCAGACCTCTGTCCTCTTTTTTTTTTTTTTTTTTTTTTTTTTTAACAATATTTAACGCCAGTTTTTAATGCTGAGGCCACTACAGGCGGTGGACACTGATGATATATGAGATGAAATGATAAATTTGGAAAGGATTTTTTGTAAGAAAGGAAGCGTTCCAGGCTTAAGTTCAGGGTATATCTCCGACATTTGCCATTTATGACTGAGTACTAAGGAATACCTGGAAAAAAAAAAAAAAAAAAGCCAGGAAGAACGGTCCTGATGGGAATCGAATCCCAGTCTTCCGTCTTCCCGCTCACGACGCCGCGCCTTAATGACCCCGGCGACCCGTGGCTGTCTTTGTTCTCTTCCGTCACATTCAAATATCCGTTAGATTCCTTACATAATAACAAGGGAGGGAAAGTGATAGTAAAGGTTTGAATCTCAAGGTATTTTGGATGACGGTACATGACGTATGTTGCTTAATGTAATATGTCATTGAAGCAACCGTCGGTCATGGTGTTTTAGACCACGAATATCGAGTGTTCTGAATACCAGAATAGCTTATAACGTCGTCGAACATACTCGTTCTAGAAGCACCGCTTCGGAGAAACTTAATAATATGAAGGTTCGATTATTCATATATGAATGAATAATGTTTAACGCCCGTTTTTGCTATAGAGGCACCACAGGCGATGGACACTGGTGATACATGAAATGAAATGATATATTGGGAAAGGATTTATTTTTATGGAAGGAATCGTTCCAGGCCTAAGTTTAGGGTACCTCCCCGGCATTTGCCATTTCTGAGGACTTAGGAAAACTGGAAAAAACCTCAGTCAGGAAGGACGGTACTGGCGGTATTCGAACCCAGACCTCCCGCTCACGAGTCCGAGACTTAACGACCTCGGCCACCCGTGGCGGTCGATTATTCGGTTCGTCGCAGAAGAGTAACGGAAGAAGTTCAGAAAAATTCACCCAAACAGTAGTGTGAGCTTCAAAGCGTCTTTCGATTTCATGCACGCCCCTAAAACTCCCTGATTGTGACATAAGTCGAGTTTCTTCTTTCAAAAGTTTACAAATTGTTTGTTTATTAATTGACTAATCAAAGCATTGCATAATGTTCATACTGTTTTAATGTCATTATCTATGCTTTTATTAGCTAATAAGTTGCAACTTAGTGCACGGTTTTCCGGTAATAGCATACTCTGCTATACTATAGATTTTATTGGTAGGCGTTATTTTAACGTGTGGTAAAGGCAAAATATTTTGTATTGAAAAGAAATTTCTTAATTCTCAAAATCTTCATGGCGGAGTTGCGCACCTGATGCATTACAAAAGTACAAAGTAAGTGTTGTGTTTTACTCTCTTTTGTATGTTATTCTTTTATACATAGTCCTGCTATTGTCTTGACTAGTGCAGGCTCTTTATTCTATCGATACTTTCCTTTCCCTTACTGCTTATATTTATACTGAAGTTTCCTAAACACATAATATGAAGATACATGGGAATGTTTAGCGATCTATCCTTTTCACAGTTCTTACTTTGATGGCCTGCTAAGTAACTTTTCCTTTTAGATAAGCTCTCATAGCTTTATAGATAAGCTTTATGCACCAGCTTAGATTTTTACTTATATGTGATATCGTCAAATTATTTATATATTATGTATAGGGATATTGTGTGATCGGCTAGCTATGTAATAAACAGTTTCAACATTAGCACATATTTGATACTTATATGTTGAAAGTAAAATTCATGGAAATGTGGAGATTATTTAATTGTCTTCAGTAATTATGAATAATGGCGGTGATATATTTTATTAGTGGAACTGTATAGAATTATATGCATGACCGATGTATTTTTGTGACTTTAATTTTATCAAGTACACACGCAAGATCGTTGAGAACAATAAAGAATTTGTGTCAGATTCATTGAGTGATGTAGTAGGCATTGTGTGTTCATTAATCACTGAAGTTGTACCAAGCATGTTCATGATTTCCGCTCTGTGTAGATGAAGTGATTTTCTTTTATGGGATCCTCATTGAAGAAATATTATTGGGACGGCATTCTTTATCACCATTTACTATACACCGAGGGTGCCAAAAAATGTATACACACTACACAGTAGATATCTATTTAATATATTTTAAAGTTGGATCGAAAAACAACAGTAATGTGTAATATGATGTTCTGTAAACAGATGTGACTCTCACTATTATGATAGCGTTGCTACGTAACAGGTAAATCAACAATGAACAAATGAAGCCAAGATTATTGTATGATGTTCTGTAAACAGATGTGACTCACACACATTATGATAGCATTGCTATGTAACGGTAAAGCAACAGTGAATAAAGGAAGTCAAGATTATCGTAAATCAACAATGAATAAATGTATGATGTATTATGTTCATTCATACACTCTATGGAAATGAGGAATTTTACTTCTAACAGGATGATGCATCACCACTTTACCACCGAGATGTACGTGCGTACCTTGATGACAATCTCCCAAGGCGCTGGAAAGGACGAAGAGGTCCGATTGAGTTTCCCCCGCGTTCTCCGGATCTAACTCCGTTGGACTTCTACCTATGTGGAACTCTTAAGGATGTTGTATACCGTAGAAAACCAGCTACACTGGTAGCACTTCGGGAAGAAATTGAAACGGCTTTTGCTGCAATCGCTGAGGACACTTTCGCAAACATTGCTCAATCAGTAGTTCAACGTACTCAGAAGTGTATCGACGCCGATGATGGGCATTTTCAGCACCTGTTGTAACTGTGAAAGTCTAAGATGATTGGTGCTCAACATTTTCTGTTTGTATGGATTCAGTTTTGTTATGTTAATACAGTTTTTCTTTGCTTGAAGTGTGTATACATTTTTGGCACCGTCTGTACGTGGCTCACAATGGGACTAATAAAATAAACGAAGTTAGATGTATGAAAATAAAAACGGGTGTCGACGACCTACGTGGGAACAGTATAGACTTATTTCCCATAAGAATAACAAAACTGGTGCTATAACATTCTTTTCTTTTCACAATCATGATTCGCCACGTTCTTCAAGAAAGTTCCCTGGAAATATGTTTATAATAAACATTTTTGGACATATAAAATCAGAGCAATCTGGAGACTGTTGGTGTATATAAACAATAATGAATTTATAATATACTTAAAGTATGTTCTTTTCGTTTATTAATGTAAGATTAGGATTCAAAATTTATAAAGGTATATATTTTATAAACGTTTAAATTGTTAAGCTTGTTTCTGTAGATTTACCGCAGTTTTCTGTGTGCTGGCTTCCTAATGAAAATATTAATTTTCATCTGCTTAATGATGCTGTTACATTATATGGTCTCCATTGAATTAAAGAAAAAAAGAAAACAATACTTACAGATTTCTGAAATTTGTCACACTATTCATCTGAACAAAAACGGGCTTCAAGGTCGACAAGGTCCTTAAGAACGACGGACTGCCTCAGACAGTAACGCTTAGCTCTTATTCGTGAGGTCCTGGGTTCAAATACTACAAATAATACAGTCTATTTTAAGAAAGTGCAACTTTAGCAACGTTAGCATTACTTTGCTACGGACTTACTTTTATTTTAGCACCCTCATTCCACCTATCTGTGTGAATCTGCGTCGTCTGTGTTTGTGATGTAATTAAACCAGCCCTGACATAGGATTTAACATTCATTCAGGGTTCATGTGTCAGGAGCAAATACATGCCAGACTTGCGACTGACACGGGCATTGTGTATAAGTCCTACAAAGGAAAGAGGGAAGAATTAGCGATAAGAGGAAAAGTAACTTCAGAAATAAAATAAATATATAATCAGAAACGTTTTGCTATTTTGAAAATTATAGATCTAATAGCATTATGAATATATTCTATCGACATAAAAATCATTTTGGTATTCTTATTCAAAAGTTTAAAGTTATTTCTGATTTTCTACAAACTATACATAATTTTAGTGTACAAGAATAATCTGCCATATTTGTGCATATTTTAAAATTATGTGACGATCAGGTCTAAACTTTTGACATGGCGTGTTGTAGTAATGAAGGCAGTAGGTTCTATTCTGAACTCTTTAATAAGAATGATAAGTTCTTAGACACCTTAATTTTTATATTGCAGTCTTAGAGAAAAGCGGTATCGAGCAATATGGGTAAGCAGTCTGGTGAAGGAGGGGGAAAAAACACCGACACACACGCGCAGATCCCTGGAGGTTCAGACTACTTCTCCACTCTCCACCACCCTCGAAACCCAAACTTGGAGCGGTCGGTTGGTGTCTCTTAGGGTTAAGCCAACATTTACAGCGAACGAGAGCACTTTAAAGGAGGTTTTTTTTTTCACTCTCTTTCGTACCACATTCCCTTTTCCCCGGTGTCTATCTCGATGCGCGTTTAAGTAAAGTAGACGCTAACAGGAAAGAAAAACATCTCCTGGTTTCTTGTGCCGATGAACTATTTGCTTAAATCAAAGAAGAAAGTTCTGAAGATACCCATTTTCGAAATTATACCCATATTTAATACTGCAGTTTATCTGCTACTGTAAACTTTATTTTATATTAAATTTTATTTATGCATTCAGCATTTAGAATGTGGAATCAAATCAACATCAGTACTATCATCCTCAAATTTTACAGCATATTTATACTTTTACGGGGTTTTCTTTAATTATTGACGTATTTTTCCTCTTTATATTACAGCAATTATATAAACATTTTAAACTACTATAGCACACATAACCTGTTAATTGTTCAGAAATCAATACTGTTTGATTGCAAACAAATATAGATTTAAATTCCCACAAATGTAACACAGTTTTGCATTTTTTTATTTCCAAATGATTCCCACAGAGAATATAAAAATTAAATGGTGCATTGTCATAAAGCAGCTATTATAAACTAATCAGTTACTATTGGTGGTAGTAGTAGTAGTGCCCGCAGTGTAGGCGGGGGTATTGGAGAGAGTTTTGAAGAACTTCTGCAATTCAACCATAGGCTTTTTCTACCACCCGCAAATCTCTAAAGTGTTCCAAATTCTGTGTTGTTGATGAGATCCAGAACCTTACTTCCTATAAAGGGATCACCCATATTGGAATGCGGTTGTGGACAGAAGAGTTGATTTCTTCTCTCTAGGGCTTCACGTTCAAAGAGTTGATGCTTCCCAGTCTCGTGAGATTGGCCACAAAGTACATATGGGCTCTCCCTGGGAGAGTCCCATTTCCTGGAGATGTTTCCTAAATGACCATGTCCAGTAAATAATCATTTTCCTTCCCAACATCAAGAAGTTCTGGTGAGTGTGGGATTAGGCTCCCTAACAAGGCTTTCCCAAGGGCTTGTCCTGGGTAATTGAACCATCGTATTTTATGTTTCTCTCTGGCCCATAATTTAATTGTTATCCTTACTGCGGATTTCCTAACTCCACAGGCTGGTTCCGGTCCTATTAAGGGATTGGGTGCTCCTTTCTGTTCAGTTTATCCCCTACTTCATTCCCTATCACTCCTCTGTGATCTGGGATCACTTCAATTAAACAAAGTTGTTGTTCGACCGAGCTATCAGTTCTTGAAGGCGAACTTGAAATTGAACTTGTGAGAATCAAGTGCTCGAGGTGCATCTTGACTGTCCTAGAGGATCATAATAAGTTTGGCATAGTAGCCCTTCTCTATGCCTTTTTGTGGACAGGTCACGATTGCTAAAATGTCTCCTGAAACACGGTACAGTACTTCCCCAGGCTTACACTAATGTAGCCATATATTGCTGGGAGCTGGAAGTTTCGCCGTAGATGCCGACTCCGATCAGCTACCAACGGCACGAATATTGACTGTATGAGGGAATGTATTTATGTATTCATTATATATTGCTAATTTCTCAACCATTATTTGATACGATGATGAAGCTTACAAATATTTTAACCTATTATTGTGTATAATAAGTAAAAGCAGTTGTAAATATTTAGTCATTCAATTATCTTATGATCAACGACCAGAACGAAAACTCTCAGAACTTTTAATGTTGACTTTTGAACCTATTTCGTAAAACTGTTTCTTAAGTCTTACAACTGTTGATTTATTAGATAGTTCATTAAGCCCTAGAATCGCTGACAATTACTGCATAACTTTCTCCGTTATGAAAAAAGTTTTCACAACCAGCACACATTACTCAGTTTTAAATTGCTCCAAGGCGACTCTCACAATGAAGAAATGCAAGAAATACAGGCTGAAATAACAATGGGAATGTTGACGGATATCAACATGATACAAAACAGTGTCGACAACCGAAAAAAGCGCGCTTTATACTCTAGTGGCACATTTATCATGTTCGGTGTACATTGAGAGGGATTCAGGGATGGAAAGGGCAATAGGCGGCAATCCATGAACGGATTGTTACAGAATTCAATAAAAATAAGTCTCTCCTTGACATGTTACAAGAAAACTTCCAACATATAATTCCCATAAGCTTACCCTCCCAAGTCCCTTAGAGCATCTTACGACATAAAAAACATACATATTCCGTTTAGAACCCATTGGCATATCTACTAAAGTACGAGGATAGGTCCATAAGTTTTCTAGGTATGGTAAAGACAAAAACTGTATTTCACTTTTCAATATAGTAACCTTTATTGCAATATACTTCTCACATTTTTGAATTAACATTTTAATCCCCCCCCCCCGCGAAATAGTCAGAAGTCTTGACTGCGAAATGGGCATAAACAGCATCCATCACTTCACACTTAAATTCCCTTCCTCGAAGGTCCTTCTAGAATTTTGATAAGAGGAAATGGTTAATGGGAGCTAGATCTGAGCTGTAGGGTGAATGGTCGATGTCCTTGAAGTCACATTTCTTCACAGTTTCCTTTGCAACAAGAGCTCTGTGCACAGGCGCGTTGTCGTGAAGAAGGCGCACACCACCACTCAGCTTTCCTCGCCTATTCTCTTTGATGGATGCATGTAGTCTGTGCAGTAGGCCAACATAGTACTCCCCATTTATTGTGGTATTCCTCTCCTTGAAGTCAATGAAGAGTATTCCTTCACAGTCCCAAAAGATTGTAGCCTGATTTGCTTGGTTGACTGAGTGACCTTGGTCTTTAGAGGCGGTGGTTCGCCAGGTTTACGCCGCTCCATTGACTCTCTTTTGGACAAGGGATCATAGTAAAAGAATATAATTTCATTTCCGGTAACAATGGTTTGCAGAACTTCTCTTTCGTTGCCATGGCAGAGCTCCAAAAATGCCTGACAACAGATGACTCGTTGCTGCTTTTGGACTGAGGAAAGAAGTCTAGGCATCCATCTTGCACTAACCTTATTCATGTTTAAGTGTCCATGAATAACTCGTAGGACTGTTGTTTTAGAAAGGCCTAATCTTGCTGCTATTTCTGTAACTTTGAGCCGCCATTCTTCCATAATTTCTCCTTTCACAAGAGCGATATTTTCAGCAGTGAGCACCTCCAAACGCAAGAACGCGGGTTCGAACCCGGCCAGGACTGATGGATTTTTTTCGGGCGTAAAGTTCTAAGTATGACTTCCTTCGGAAGGGAAGTAAAGCCGTGGGTCCCGTGTCGTACATTTACGGCACGAAAAAGAACCTCAAGCCTGAAAGAGAGGTCTCTGAGCAAAATTTGTCGGCCGTTTCACGCCCTGAGTTGAATGGAAC
This sequence comes from Metallyticus violacea, assembly GCA_030762175.1. Classification (NCBI taxonomy): domain Eukaryota; kingdom Metazoa; phylum Arthropoda; class Insecta; order Mantodea; family Metallyticidae; genus Metallyticus; species Metallyticus violacea. Next base: position 63,661,810 of record CM060836.1, read on the forward strand.
GCTGATGACCTGGATGTTAAAGAGCGTCCATAAATAAATCGATCAAAAAAAAAAAAAACAAAAAAGCACCTCCAAGGCCGAACTGCACGCTTTTCATTTGTAATGCTTTCTCGACCCATTTGAAAAGTTTGTCTCATCCTTTTCGGTAAAATATGAGGGGGATGCTTCCACATATTCACCGTCCAATCGCTGTTTAATTTCATTTGGGGTAAGTTCTTCTTTTGTAAAGAACTTAATAACGGCTCGAAACCCCATTTTGAACATGTCACAATATTTTACACATAACCTTCTGTATGCAACTATATCTGAACAACGGAACACAGCGGAGTGAAAATTACAACTGTAATTATTTACTTAACAGATAAGGTATAACAACAGGTAAGGATTTTGTGAAGGCGACAATCCTCAGCGGCGAAGCCGGAAATTTATGGACCTACTCTCGTACATTTTACACAAATAAAATGCAAGGCATATAAATTGAGATATAGGAAAAATGTGTACCAAGTCTTTATCGATGCAGAGAAAAAATATTCTAAATCTAAGCCATAGTGAAGTAATATTCTATTTGTCTCATCAGAATAACTGTTGATAATGCATTAGGGAGGATTTCGAGCTGTTGTACCAAAATGCAGCAATGAGTCATAATGAAAACTCAGGAGTTTGTACCTATCACATCTCACAAAAAATTCAAACCTCACAGCTGTAGTAATAAATTATTTGTAACTTGCAATTAAATTTACTTTTTAAAATATATGTACATACAAAGAGAATAAAATATTCTATTATAATACATATTTAATGCTAGGTTATTTTGAAATCCACCTGTTTATCTATATTTTTACACTATTGACATTTATATGTATGTTTAATGACCTCAAAGTAATTTAGTTTTTGAAGTTAAAAATACAACTATCTCAAACCCATTTCTCTTGTCTGTGTTCCTCATATACATTAGAGTACTTGCCCAGTTTTCCCCAGCTCACTTACCGTAACTTATATGATGACCTTAACATATCACATTATCAAACGTCATTGTTCGTTTCTGGCGTATATGCAATAATCCGAAATACCACATGTCACGTGCATGAACTTTTAGTGTTCAATTATACAGTTTTTTACTCAATTGTCGCTCTTAGATTTATTATTTTTGAGCTACTTGTTGAATACAGTTCTGCTTGGGGTCACATGTATAATGATATTTATAAAGTTACTTCTTTATATCTTCATCTTTATGTATAGCAATATATATGTGACACCACGAGGGACAGTGAAAAACAAAATTTAAAGTGTCTTCCATGCGAGTTTAATTGCCTATCTGACGATTTCTATGACGTGTGCACGGTATGAGGGTTGCTATTTCATTTTAGAGATATGAAGAAAGTGTGAGAGACTTAAGTTTTTCTTTGGCAGCACTGTAAGGAGCGTGTCTTGATAAGTAATAATAGAAGTTAGCGCGCAGCTGCAGAAAAAGTTTGATGGAGGTGACTCGCGAACCTTTTGGTGACAATTTTTTTACGATTATAAGTGCGACAGGCTCTGCTTCATCACATACAATGCCTATAACTGATTTTCAGATTTTAGATGAAAAAGAACCATCATGAAGGTCGAGAAACATACGAGGCATCCAACAACATTAGTACAGAATTCAAAGTGTTCCATGTGCTCATTAGAACTCACGGGGTTCACCGACTAGCACCCTCGGAATCTGAGCCATCAAAATATTCAGATATTATTGGCGAGCTCTTGTGCTCCCAAATGCGCTCGCTTTAAATTCATGAACTTTTTGACTTCTCATTAGGAAACTCATGATCACTCGATGAAATTACACCATTGCCATCATGTGCCTTTTTCAATTTTTAAAGAATTTCCGAGGATCTCGAGCAACTAAAAATGCAAATGGACTATTGTTCGGTTCATGCTGGACACCTGCATGCACTGAACTTTGTCACAATACAGAGAGATTTATTGTTCTATCCATCATCACTAAGTGAGAGCACAAGAGATTACAATTGGCAGCATGTTCCCTATCGTCAAAAAGGTATGCGTCCAGGTAGCCAAATACATTTTTCTAATACATGAAAAGCTCTTATTTGTTACTACAGGTTATATAAGATATTTAATAATTATTAATATTTAAATTATATAAATACATTCACTCTCGGGCTTGCGTGGGTGTAAAGAATCCGTCACAAACCTCGCAGAAGAACAAAGCGCAGCAGAATTGAAATGGTGTCAGGAAATGATTCCTTGTTTCCGACGTGATCACATTAACTTCACAGATGACGAAAGCTGGGTTTACCAATACAACTTGGAATAAAGAAACAATCGGCGAACGAAGTTTTCGCAAATGACTACCTCCTGGTGCGGGCCGGTTAGTAGTTTCTTCTCAGCAAGAGAACATATTTCAATAATTCCTTTCTAGAAACAAAAGAAAAAGTCACTTCCAACTGCTACATCACAGTTACCTTCCCAATAACACTAGAAAGAAGTCCTAAGCTTGGATTGATACCTCTGCGTACACTGTTTTCAAAACAATGAAACGTGTGCAGGAACCGGTGGTGACTGGTAAGTATAGTTTAGACCAGGCTCTCTGTGACTTTTTCCTATTTCCGACATCGGGGAAAAAGCAAAGGTGATCATTTTGGGAGTCGAGAAGAAGCTGTTGCGTTCTACGAAGAGGAGGTTGCTGTCATTTTTAAAGAAGCATGGCATGTATGCTTCCATGATGGTTCCAAAGGATGTCTCTTTGTATTAATAATTGGGACAGGATACATAAAAAAGAAATGGGGAGAGTTGATGACCCTCTACTTAATACAAACATTGAAAATTAAATACCCACCCTTGCCAGATTTTCCAGTTATTCCAATTTCCACGTTTCCAGCATTTATGTTAAGCATTAATAAGTTTAATTTATTCTGTAAGTAGCCCTTCTTTTGCATTGTGTCATACAAGTATTACTTTCAAGGAATATGTTGCAGGAGTTTGCTTTTGGTTCGAAGTTGCATCTTTGAAAGCCATATTCTTGTTTAACTCAATTTACGCTCAAGATTACAAGCAAATGCACACAGAAATATGAGTAAAAGACGGTCTAATATCTCATGACACACGTGACTGTGCTCTCATGTCCCCTCCTCCTTGCTTCAATATTTGATGGGTTGTATGTCGCCCTAGAAATGAGCAAAGTCTGTATTTCATAAGGCTCTTCAATTATTAATAGCTATCTTAAAGCTGCGCTCTGTTTTCTTCTCGTGCAGAGGATGAGCTCTTCTGAAATAAGAGTATTAGACGCTCCAAGCACTTAACGTAGAAATTAATGACATGAACTTGCACTGAAAATGTTTGTTAATTTCATTATTGTTGCATAAAATGATTTACAAAAAGTAAATTTTGTAGTAGTGATAGTAACAAAATGCTGTAAATGTCTGTGAAAGGAAAATAATTTTAAAGTTAAAAGGGGTTCAATTTTTGCAACCGGGTGTTCAAAACCCGATTGCTTTCACAGGTAGAAGAATTTGCAATGTATTTTAGTGCAATTATTCGAAACAGGACTTAACAAGTAAGTCCAAAATTAAAAGCATTTCATTTTTAATTGTATAAGTAAAGCTATGGAAATATGGAAAAGAATTTTGCACGAGTTTTTCAACACAAGAATTATAATACTCAGTATTATATACATTTAGAAAAGGAAATAATTAAAATCGATATATGTTTCAGTAAACGTTTTCCAAGGGGAATTATGGTTTAATTTCTATTAAATTTTAAAAAAGTTCAATGTCATGCAAATTTTATGACATAAACAGATTTTTTTAACATTTTTCTGAGTATTTAAATAAAAAAAATAAAGGAAAAATAACATATAAAATATGTACTAAAATTCTTGAATTAAAAGTTTTAAAATAAAATTAGTTTTACAGTAATGCCATTTTTTAAATCTGGGATTAAAGTACCTAATTGCAAATTTGTATTTTTCCAGCAATTCATATACTTTTGCAAGGCAATGTGTATTTTATGCATATAAATTTGCATGTATATGTCTTATTATTTATTTAATTGTGCCTACATTCATACACCTTATAATAAACGTTCTGGAATTACGTTTTTAATTATTAGCAATCTCCTCGTTAATATCGAGTATCAAAGGGTGTGCAATATGGCTGAATATTCACGTGACGTATGTAAATGAAAATTTGTTTTGCTCCAGTATTTCAATGAATTAAAATGTCCGAACTCGTGCAGATACATTAATTTCCAACCCCAATTGAGAATTATATGAGAAAGTATAAGAAATGCAGCAGAAGGAGATTAAATTAGTATGTATTTATGCGGAAACAATTGAAACATTTGGGAAGTCTTGAGTTGAAACCCTTTAAGTTTGGGATGCTAACCTTGGATTTGTTTGTTTTATTATTCCCTTGGTCACTTAAACGAACATTAGTATGGAATTTATTTTTATTTCCCATTTCCCATTTTCATAGTCCTAGTTGCAGAGTATAAATTGTCAAGCAAGGGGGCTAGTGCTGTGCGGCGTGGCGGTGGATTTACATGTTCGATAAATATCCTGTCTTGGCACCTGACAATTTCTGCTGAGGCGGCTCTGGAACCCATCGGATGATAACATTACGCAGGTTTGCAGCATCTATGAGTATGACTTTACCATTAATGAAACGCCAAGGACACCCCCTCTCCCAAATTACCGGAATTTGGCCGCCCGGGCACTCATCTCGTTCCTTGCTCCCAAAGATGCCCCTATTTGAGAGGCATAAGTGGATACGACCATGGTACATACGGTACCATGAGTCTCAAATTTGTCTCGAATGCGTGCAATTGTTACGTGCGTTGGCGGTTCTGTTCTGTACACACGTCTCCATTGTCTTTGAACTTTAACAATATTCTCGGTTTTCCAATACCAATTCAAAATTACTTCCTGCTGTTCAAACGATAATCTTGGCTCCATTTTGTTGTAGCAAAGCTATCATAACGTAATGTGAGTCACATGTTTACAGAATATCTTACGATAAATTTAGCTTCATTTGTTCATTGTTGATTTACCTGTAACGTAGGAACTCTATCATAATGTATGTGTGAGTCATGAGTTTACAGAACATCACACTACACATTACTGTTGTTTTTCGGTCCAACTTTGAAATATATTTTAAATAAATATCTACTGTGCAAGTGTGTATACTCAACTTTACAGTACAATTCAATGTGCTAAATATGAATTATTTAAAAAACCGAACATTTTAAGTTTTTAAAACGTTGAATTGCTGCATCTTAACTGAATTTTGTCTTCCTCAAAGTAGTCTCTATCGCTATCGACACACCTCAACCACCAGCATTTGAGCTTCTGAAAGTAGCCCTGATAGCGTTTGTCGAGATTGCGCAAACTTATCTCTACGAATTTGGTTTTATATTGTAAAATGAGTCGAATCTTCGTTGTTTCATCGTAGAAGTAAAAATGACTTCAGGTGCTAAGTCAGAAGAGAATGGAGGGAGGATAAGAACAGTCATTTAGTTTCCGCACATGTGGCGAACAAGTGATGAATGCGTTGGTGCGTTATCCTGTTGTAGGATCCAGGAATTGTGTTTCCACCTTTTTCAGATACTTCTGAAAACACTTTGGTTATACCAGCGATTTACAACCGAAATCCGTGATGAATGACACCCTGAATATGGAAGAAAACCGTCAACAGTCGACAATTGACCTGTCCTGGCGAACATTTTTGGTTCTTGATGAAGACTTTTCAGCCCAATGTGATGAGGGACTTTTACCTCAACATCGTAAATGTTTTTTTTTTTATCGCGAGTGATTATTTTATTCATAAAATTTGCTTAATTTATGCGATCCAAAACACCCTGGCAAATCCCAACACGTTGTCTTTTTATTCTTGTGTGAACAGGCAAGGGACAAACTGCGGCCCCATGAGTATCGTCATTTGACGTGGATGAACGTTCGGGACGCGGGCCATCAACTATGGAGATTACCTTATCACTTTTAAACCGCGTACACCACTCATAGACTTGAACATGGCTGGAACAATTATCTTCATTACCTTTTTTCACCTTCTCATGAGCCTTGAGAAGGAATTTTCGAAGTTTCGCGCATGCGCTGTTCATAAAGTCCGCCACCTCAATAATCACAGAATACTTAACAACTATTGAAAAGAAAATAGAGTGGAACTCGACTGAAATAAGAGAACATTGTTCTGGAAACTAAAGGTGTCTCATCAAGGCCAGAGCTAATCAGCGTTGCTATGACACTTTTTGGCGCAGAATTTTGAACCTTTGGATATTTTTTAACATACCTCGTATAATACGCTGTGTTCCTAAGGTCATTGTGGGATTTAAAATCTAATTGTAGATGTAATCACAAGTATCAAACATTTAAAATACATGATAAATAAGAGCAAAACGTCAGGTTTATTTGATTTCAACAAAACCTCCTTTTGTTGCTCTACACATACCTAATTCATTGCTCCAATTTTGTCACACACGGCTAACAGACCATATGTGACATATTGATTGGCTTCTTGATTCTCTCTCTTAAATGCGCAATATCATTGGCACAAATACGATACATATTTTGCTTGATGAAGCTCCAGACTGGTCAAAAATCATGGCATATCTTATTAAATTCAGAACATTAATAGTTTTCAATACATTTCTCAAAATAACTTTGACAAAATAAAAATATAACAAGGTATAATCAGGAAATGAAATATATTTCCCTCGCAATACCATTCAGCTTATGAAAATCGTGTTCTTACAAAATGCTAATTCTATTAATTAGAAGTTCAGTTCCTACAGACGGCGTATGCCTAATTTTAAAGTCTTTAAGTTTTAGTAAATACAAATTTAATAAAGGGTAATAAAGATAGTATTAATTGCTATTCCGAGAAAGTAGATAGATAAATCAAAAGTGAACATTTTACATGTAATTTCATATTCAAATAATTTCATTGTTTTAAATTAATGGAGCGGAATATATTATTCTTATATAGTAAAATAATTTTAAATGACATGATATTATCAACATTGCAGAAAAGGTTTAGCTTCTTAAAATTAATCAAAACAAAGCTCGATACGTATTTCACAGCTCAACACATTTGTGCACAACAGTGTTTTAAAAACAATGCAATAATATGAAGCCCTGAACAAGATAAGTTCAAAAAATATATACATATTCAATTTTGGGTGAGCATGTAGATCAATAGTTCCTGAACAAAAAGCAAAACAGTTCTTGTCTTGAAATTTCAAAATAATCTACTTGGGTAAATTTTTATTAATTGTTATTAGATTGGAAAATATTAATTTCTCTTATTTTAATTACAAATATTCGGAATTATTAACGCGCCGGTAAGACGAAGTATTAGCTATTTTATAATGAAAACTTTGCTCTGAATACCAAATGAAAGGAAATGGATGTCATCAGCTAAGAAGATAATTCTATATATTATAGAGTTTTCTGCACTTTTTACATCGGTTCTGGCGATAACTACATTTTCCTCGTAGATCCAATATCGCGTATTCAATCCTGGCCAGGGTCGGTGTTTTGTTTTGTTTTTGTTTTTGTTTTTGTTTTTTTTTTGTCGTAAAAATATTAAATATGGCTTCATTCCAAAGGAAATAAAGCCGTGGGTCTCATGTCGTACATTTACGGCACGATAAAGAACCTCGAGCCTGAAAGAAGAGGCCTCTGAGCAAAATTTTCGGCCGTTTCACGCCCTGAATTGAATGGGACGCTGACGACCCAGACGACCCGAGATGTTAAACAGCATCTATAAATAAATAAAATCAACAATGCTATTTTCGTGGTCATAAAATCAAAATAAGAAATGATTACGGCATGACATATAGAAAGACATGGTTGTAGAACACAGTTGCTCAGCATTTTTTATTCCCTTCACTTTCTTCCTTGATTGCTTCTTTCCCCATAATTTAGTACACTGTTATGTATAAGTCATACTTTTTAACATGAGTTCGATGTTGCGACAGTAAGAAGTTGTAGGGAGTTTGAAGACACCTGCTGCGGGACCTTATACACACCGCCGTGCATGCCCCCCGCGGAACTGGGTAGGTTTACAGTGATTAATTATTTAGTTTCCACTTGCACAATCAGATAACATTCCCGAATGTTTGAATAATAGAATTATTTTTATTATATTACTGTAAATTATTATATATTAATACTTCCCTTTTGTTTCGTTTTATTGAATGGTTACTTAAAATTATCTCCCCCCCCCCTTTCAATGATAGTTCAAATAACAAATATAAGTATGTATTATTAATTTTTTCTTTCATTCAGAGATAAAAGAAATGTGTATTTTATTTTTATTACACCTTTTGACCAAAGAAAAAAAAAAGAAGAATATCAGATTCTACGTGTGTATCGGAGATCGTCGGGGATGCTCGTAAACGCTGTATTCACAAGCGCATGCAGCCGATGCACACAACAGTGAGCGCTTTACCTAACTTAAAAGGTCGCAATCAAAAGCATCTGTAAAGAGAACATTAGGATAGAGTAGTGGTACCCCAGTGCGTGATCTCCTGGGTTCAAATTTCACACACTTTTTATTATTATTATCATCATTATTATTGGCTTTATAAATGTAAATATAGAACATTAAGTTGCCTTAATATCATATTATATTTTACCATATCATTTGAGTTTCATTGCATTACCTATGCACACACAAAAACGTAAAAACAAACTAACTTAAATACATGAACAGAAATGTTTATTTCCATTTGTTTTGACTTTAGAAGATAAACACAAATTAATATCGGGTTTATGAAACCTCAGCATGTATAACTTCTCTCAATCTTTGGGGCATAGATGGTGTATTTCTACAGTAGTGTGGACGAGAGGCTACAACATCCCAGGCTTCTTGAATTTGTGCCCATAATCCATCTTTTGATCCTCTTGCATGTGCAGGGAATGTGCGTACAGCATATTGCATTTAAATAGAAAAAATGCTGAAGGAAATGTTATAATATTCATTATAATGTATGTTATATGTTAACGTTAAAGCTTACTGTGTATGGGAAACAATATTTCGAAACTAATTTGTCATAATAAGTTACAAAAGTTTATATAAAAAAGTTTTTTTCCCCCGGAAGGAGGCTTGTAACCACATCACTGCACACTCTGCCACAGAGATAACGGAACACAATTGCTGCAGTGGCTGCACAGCTTTGCTGGTTACCTTGCGAATTGCGCGCTGTAACGAGTAGAACTTAGAAGAAGTTTGCGTTCAAGAGAGTATTTTTCATGCATGTCAAAGGATGTACGTTCATTAAACATTGAATATTTTGTCGCAAATAAACGAAAGAATTGTCTTAGAAAGTAAATACAAATATAAAACGTTAACGCCATTCCCTTAAGGAAATTGGTGAAACGTAATTATGGCCGTTTTCTGCCATTCAGTGCGCTGTACAGGCAGCGGTATATTTCCTCTCCTCCACGAACCTTAACGCTCACCTGCACAGTAGCTGCAAGAGAAAGTCGGGGTTGCCAATTTTTATTTTTCCCTTTTTAATTATGTTTTTCTAAAGATCAATGATCATAACCTCATGCATATCTTTTTCTACCTTCCAAGCGGTAATGGAATGGTATAAGCATTCTGAAGAAAGACAGCTTCAGTCAAGAGATCTTTATATTAAAGAGCAGAGGAAGCCTAAAGGCAACACTCATCTCTCCCACAAAAGAATATTTCATATTAAAAACGTTGGTCTTTATAAATCACTAAAATTAAAATGCGCAATTTATACCAGAATTTGAATATGTTTTTTATTAAGTAAATAGTTTGAAAATTTAACTAAAGCTCTCCTTTTATAGCAGCATTACCATTGCAATAAGGAAGTTATTTTTACAGCAGTGCCTATTTAGTTGTTTTAATTTGTGAGATCAATTACTTTACAGAAATAATATTGGTGTTTTAATGAAATAAGTATGCTCAATATTATTAAAATTGTCGATTTAAATTATTAAAATAAAGGCTTAAACTCTTATTCAATTTTAACTAATGCTACCACCATTTAAATTGAAGCTGTGTAATTAACTGTCGACACAAATGGCATATAATCCGGTAAATAAGGAATAACTAGAGTGATACCTACCCCAAGGGACTATACACAAAGCCATAGATTCAAAATGATATTCGCTGAATTTCCGGGCTGCTTGCGCCACACAAAGCCTCCATTAAACATAGTGGTGCTGTAGCGCATGCCGTTGATTTTCGCATGTAAATGTACTTAATCTTTTCAGCACAGAAGTTGGTGGTGCCCTCAGCGAGGATGGGATACATGGCCACCTGGCTCCACATACACGTTGATTTACGAATTACAGGACCACCGTCGTCGTCGCAGTTGCTGCTGCCGCCATGTATCTGTCGCCCAATTTGTTTAATGCAGTATAGCAAACACACTCGGTACAAATGAACTGAAGTAGATAAATTGCCAGCTCCCACTCTTTCTAAGCTAGTTCGTTTTATGGAGGAAACTGCGAAAAGAAACAAACAAAAAGAGCCTGGCCTCAAAAAGAAAAGGGAGGTTGGTGAAAGGAAGTTTTTGGTGCTGCCTGGGAATGAGGCATGTGCTATACGTCTGCAAAGCTCTTCAATGTCTACTAATGCAAGTTGTGCTAATGCCAATTCTTTTCATCTTCACGTGAAGAAACCGTTTTCTCTTTATCTTATATCAAATGATTCGACAGAATCAGGAGCTCTCCATCAAATTCAAATATACAGCTAATTATCGAGCTGTAGAGAAAAGGTTTTGAAGAAATGCATTTCTTAGCATTTCTTCTCTCCATCAGGTTCTGGACATTATCGTCCGAAACTAACTTCCATTAGATTTGCTATTCTGAAAATTCTGTTTTTGTGTAAAAAGTTCATTCATGCTTATTTTTTATTGTATATACATTTGCGTGTTAATCATCTCATTCAAAGAACCTTACTGTACTATGAAAGATGTTTCTTGAGATTCGAGTTTTTCTCGTTCTGATATTTAGCATCCGCGCTAGCGAAATATATTTTCCTATTTTGTAAGTTCACGCGAATTTAATCGAATGCTCTTGACAAATGTGTATAACCTAATATTTCGTCACATTACATTTTTTTAGCTGCAGTTTGTGTTGTTTTTATATTGATATTGAGAGAAGAAAGTTCCATCCTATTCAGTTGTTTTCTCCATCATTCATCACCCTTACTGGTTACTTTCTTCTCGTTTTATTGATTTGTTCCTTCAACAGAGACTGTTTTGCCATAGCATTATTAGCATTTTTAATTTTAGAACTATTTTGAAATTATATGATCTTTGTTTTCTCTTCAAAATGCTCCTGTAGAATTTTTCATTAGTAACGCATACACAAAGCCAAAATGAATAAGATATTTGGGCACATAAAACCCTGTATCCTGAAAGACCTTTATTTTTTTTTCTTTTGTTTTTGTGCCTCGTTGATAGATTTTGTTTTTTATAGAATTGTATACGAAATACATTTTTCAAATACTAATATTTAACCTTTATTTGTTTCTTCGTTCTTAGCAATCTAAAAATTCGTTTATTGGCAACAATGAAATAAAAAAATGACATATACATAGCTCACTCTTAATAGTATATTTATATTTAGAATTTAAGGGAAATAAGTGCATTTTAGGGTAACAAAGCTGAAATTCAATGACGCTTACTTTTAAATCACATAAAAAGTCTTCAGGAATAAATACGTTCCTTCAAATATTTCAATTCATGCCGCTTATATGTCCACAATCAATTCAAACGGTTTCACCACTTATGGTTGCGATAACACAACTCTCTTTTCCCTTTCCTATCTCTGAAAGTATTCCTTCCTTTTCTGACTCGTCCACGACATCGTCAGTGATACAAAATGCAATTACAAGAGGGATTAGAATTTGTTTTAAAACTTATTGATTACGTTATAAATCATACAACCGTGATTATAGAGACGTTTTGGTTTCATTAATTGCTTTCTTTATGGATTTGAGGTTTTACATATGCTGGCGATTTCTCAAAAATCCCGCATTTTATTCTAAATATTATTGTTTTATTTTAAAAAGCGCTGCATACTCGTCTATAAGAACCTCTTAAGGTATTTTAGTATGGATTTGATATATCTGAGCATATGCCCTTTATGTCTTGTTTTAATGCTTGATGATGCTGATTTAACATATTGCCTAATTTTTCACACACACACACACACACACACACACACACACACACATCTTCAGATCTTTAAATAAAAAAACTTAAGTTATTAGAAACGATTATAAAATATATTTACAAAACTTTAAAAGTATTTACCATCGAAGAAGCTGCCAGATTCAAAAAAATTTGCATCGTTTTTTAGAGCGCGTTAGCCCTAATGTCTGCAAATACCGTCCTTTAAGCATTAATTTTGTCTACAGGGTTTAGATTAAGTGACGTAAGAATGAATTTATGAACAAGTAAGCAAGTGTTTCTGCTTTTCATTTTTTTTTTTTTTTCTTTTACCCTCCATGACCGCTGCCAATGACTTTTGGAGTAAAAAATGAAATAAACTAATCTAATAACGTAAGCAAGTGAATCCGTAGGAGGCTGAACATACCTACCAGAAGAGAGGAAACGCTTTGGGAAAAGAGGCTCACATACGCAAATGGAGGTTGAATCGGAGTGCAATGAAATATTCAGATCTGAGTGACAGCCAGAGAGGGAGATAGAGACTGAGAGTTTGGATGTGATTCTGTGACTCGTCTGAGAAATGTCTAAACGAATAGTTCTCAAAGTTTATTTAAGCCGCGAGGTACATTGAAACTTAACTGAAATTGGCAATCAGCACAAAGTAAACTCTTTACTGTAAACAGCTAGCCCATACATTTTGTCAATACCTTGGAAGCCACAAATCTCTAAAGAAATATCACATTGAACGTTTTGTGTTATGCAGCAATGTCCAGATGAAAATTTGACATTTTCCTGAACAAAACCAATGTGGAATCGAGCAGAGCTCTAGAAATGCATGTACTTGATTTTATAGAGAATTTGATAAAATAGCAATAATAGTAGGTACAATGTATAAACCACGCTCTGTTACCACACTTTTTTCCAACTTTACTGCATTTTCTTTTAATGGTAGTCTTCCACTAATGCCGCAGCAAAATGAAAGTTTGAAAATTGTCCTGTAATGAAGAAAACAAATATGACCATAGATTGTTTACTTGCACAATATAATGGGATAAAGAAGAATATTTATTAATCTATGCATTGAATTTATTTTTACAATATAACAATTTAAACCCGTTAACTACAGACAAATTTCATCAAAAATCTAACAAAGAGATATCCATTAGACTCCAAAAATGTAATAACTTTCAGCATTAGAATACAATTCATTTCAATACAATTTGAATAAAAATATTATTATTGCTTCCTTACTTAAATATCAATTGTAATATCTGGCATGCTTTGTTCTGCTATCGTGTCTTACGTTTTTTTTCAACTTGTCGATCATTTTATTTTTTATTATACATCCTCCCGCTGTTTTACTGTATTGTTAAGTGAAAAGTACTGAAATAACCCCCCTCCCCAAATAATCAGGAAATGTGTCTTACAAGCACGAGAGAAGCTAGATAAAATTCAGAAATGCTCTTTAAATAAACTTATTAAAACAATATTAAAAATAACCAAAAACTGTCTTAATAATAAACATAACAGATAACAGATCCTAGATCTTCGTATAACATATACTAAACATACTACAATGGCCGTAATAAATTATGAAATGATGAATAATCAAGCTTTGATACAAATGCATTTATTTTGTTTTTAATAAAAGTGCTCACAGTACATTCTAAAATTTAATTGTGTTTATATTTATGTTAAGTATTAAGAAACAGATATAAAAATATAATTTGAACGATAAAATTCGGAATAGCTTTTTTAAAGCAGTTGTGGCAGTGTTTGGTAGCTTTTAATCCATAACGTTTACATTCCTTTGTTCATTAAAATTAAGTAACTATTAGCTAAACGTAACATTTTACTTGTATAAAAAGCATAGCCCTTGTTAAAAACAGCGAATAAAGTCAACAAAGCCGTGAAAGCAAAGCAAACGTAATATGTTCATCAGAAGCAGAACTACTGGTGTTGATTAAACTTGGTTAAGGCAAACTCGGTGACCACATGTTGTTCTGCTCGAAATACCGCCCTATAAAATAGTTTAATGTTGTGGCTTCACTCTCGGCTTGTTACACTCCATTAGAGGCTTATTTCAATAATCCCTCAAAGCAGAGGCATTACTAGATACAAGATACCAGCCGCACTGGAATATATTTAGATAAATGTCTATTTTCAAAACGTTTAAAAAAATGCAACTCTAAATTTAGTTCTGATGATTATTGTTTAAGGGCGCAAAACTGCTACGGTCATTAGCGCCCAATAAATTTAGTTCTGTAAACTGCAAAGGTGTTAATGCAGTGTAACCTCTAGAGAAAAAAAAATTCACATTAGAAATAAAGTTTAATAGACTAGGAATAGTTGGAAGGATTACAGCTTAGAGCTTATGATTAATTTATTTTATTATTAATTAATCATAAATACATGTTCTTTCTGTAGAAATTTGGTGATCATGATCTTGAATGCATATAAAAACAATAGCATAGTCTCTATTGAATAGTTACAAAGCATTCATGCCTACATCTCAGATATTCGGTCTCCTCCTCTACTAAAAGATCTTGTTCACATACGAAAACCATCGACGGTTTATGTCCAGCAAAATAGAGTTGCGTTATATGTTCATCAAAAAGAAGTTTGCGTGCATAAAGTTATCTCGAAGGTATCGTGCCAAATTCGTAGATTCGAGAACAATAAACTCCTCGTTAATTGCTCAGCTAATGGCTGTAGTATGATAGATAAGCTACGATCGGTGTGTAATTCCCAAACCGTTAGAAGCAGCGAAAGAGAACATATTCACCCTTTTTTTGAATCCTTCTTTACATCGTTTCCCGAAGTATAAATAGACTCTGGAAGTGAAGAACTTCTTTGTTTTATTTATGTATAGGTATGTTATCAGTGCTTGAGTGTTGAGTGCACAAAGGTTTTTACATCAGGCAGGCCAAAGTACTAAACCTCCCGTTCAATCCATTGCCTATTTAATGTCTGGGTCACATATTGTCGGGTTATGTGTAGAAAATACAATGCCTAAACCATTTGTTTTCGACAGAAGGGCACTTTACTCATCGTGACAGATAATTTCTGTAATAAGAAATGACGATAAACAGTCTATTATATATTTCTAAAATGATCGAGTGTGTCACAAGTAATTCCTGTCCGTGCATCGATAAAACAGAAAGAATGCTAATGTTTTAATTCTTCGATCCTGATGAAGTTTATATCTGTCCATGAGTGTTGAACAATAAAATAAAAACGTTATAAGGACTTTTCTAGAGCAATCTGAAAAATGCGATAGAGCCGCCGCGGTAAAGTTAGCTTTAATATTGAAATCATAAACTTATGCTGCGTTTAAAAACTGATGAAAACAATAAACAATGACCTATGCTATAACAGAATTTGCAAATGATGCAAGCATGTATTTTATCTCATTTTTCCTCCTAAAACACACACGGTGGTTTAAGATAACGTTTCTTGTCAATGAGAAACCTTGTCTCTCGTACCTTATTAATAATTTGGCGAACACAATTGCCAGGATGTTTTCTTGCAAATTGTCTCATTACTTTTTTGCAAGAATCCCTTTTCACATATAAATCGAACATAAAATCTCGTTCTACAAGACTACATTCATGTAGTGCAATAACAAACGCCAATTAGTACACAATTTACACACAATAAAGCATAAATAACACATGAACGCACAGCTCCTCTCTGAAAAAGCCTCTTCAAACCAACTAAAAGCTCTATCTGCACATGCACAATATGATCTTGTCTACTGGCTTCAATCACAGACGCGCTCTGCCGGCCCGCAAGGTAAATAATCCTATTGTATAATGATAAATACTGTCTCATATGGTACCTCTTTTTTCTTTTACGTTTCATTATTAATGCTAATGTCAACTTATAGTTTCCACTAGAGTCGTGAATCCGGAGAAAAAAATTAAATACTTTTTTTGTTTTATTTATAAGCCACAGAATTGCATTTATCGTAAATATTTCGATCTTCGAAGATGAATAAACCCTGCGCATATACTCACAACAGCAAAATTAGAGCTGCACGTCATATTTCATGCCTCAACCTTCATATAACAAGGCAATCCTAAATAATTAACGTTATGGGATGTACTTCTCAAAATATGCATTAAAGCGATATAATTGTTCCTATATCTTGAAAGAAAATATTCCCAGACAGGTTCCTCAAGAGAGATTCTTCTACCAAAGCTTTCCAGAGACGGTAGTAAGGGCTTGTTTAACAATAAAGGCTTTGTCACAGATAATCATATTCAACAGTCAAAAGAAATCAAAGCCGCGAGTTGCAAACAAATAAAGCGTTTCTGCCAAGCTTCATTCCAGAGCTTTTTTTTTTTTTTTGTGCAAATTATATCGTAGAAACGAGGAATACATAGTTACTGTTTTATCCTATATCAAGAGTGAAATATCTGAAAATGAGAGTCATGCGAAATCAATTCTTTGTTCGGATTCCATGCTGTATGCTATATCAGTATAGAAGTAAAATACTCAGCAAAATATTTACAAATGATCAATTCTAAGCAAAGATAGTTCATAGGAATATCTATACATTAAGCATATTGGATAATTTATGCAATAAGAGAAATATATCTTTTAATTTTAAATGTTAATACCTTGTATCTAATTACATAGCAAACAAAACCGGTTACCTCGGTCGAAGAAACGTAGGCGTGAAGTTGGGAAAATAAATAAAAAGCCCTTCCCTTCATCAGCGTACACCAGTTAGAAAACTTCCTTGGCTAATTAATTTTTGATGAAGAGAAATTCTAATGGATCAGCTGAACTGTAAATTGCCTTAGAGAAGATGTTAAGCGTAATGGATATATCGAGATGAATAAAGCAGAAACAGATGTAACACGAAAAGTTATAAGTTTAACATAAATATATAACTTTCACTCTCAATATGCGGAGCTAATTCTACCGCGACTAAACTTCTTCCTTACATTACCAGCTCCTTTTGTTTCCTATTTCTTCATAGGATTATTTTCTCGCTTTTTCTTCTGTATTTGTTCGTCTTCGTTTACTTTTCTTTTTCTTTTTTTCTTTCTTTATTTCTTTCTTTCTTTCTTTCTTTCATTCTTTCTTTCTTTCTTTCTTTCTTAATATCTTTATTTTAACTTTTTATTTTTTTTTCTTCCTCATTGTAAACAAAAATTTAAATATCACGAGACCATAAGAACCTTTTACCTAGAATCTATTGGAGGAACACGAGAAGTATTGGGCTATGCAATTATTTGATGATCGAAGCAAAGGCGGGGGGCTGCATCTGACATAACCATCTCGTACGCTCAATTGTGAGTGAGGCTTCGTACGACCAGCTGAGCTACACTGGAGTGCAAATCCTAGTTTCTTTTCGAATAGTATTTAACGCCCGTTTTTACTACCTAGGCACCACAGGCGGTGACACTGATGATATATGAAATGAAATGATATATTGGGAAAGGATTTTTTTAAGGAAGGAAATGTTCCAGATCTAAGTTTAGGGCATCATCCCGGCATTTGCCATTTATGAGGACTGAGGAAAACCTGGGAAAATCCTCAGTCAAGGAGGATGGTCCTGGCGGGATTCGAACCCCAGACATCCCGCTCACGAGGCCACGCCTTAACGACCTCGGCCACCCGTGGCGGTAAATCCCCTAGTAATGTCAGTTTTGGTGGTGTAGTGTAACCGTACTTGCCTCGTAGACCCAAGACCGCGGGTTCAATCCCGGTCGATGAAATTTTTCGGGCTTAAAAATTCTAAGTATGACTTCCTTCTAATGCAGTTTAATTTTTGTTCCGTCGTAGATTTACGGTACCTAAAAGAACCTCAAGTTTTAAAGAAATTTATGGGCTGTTTCACGCCCTGAATTAAACGGGACGCTGATGACCTGAGATATTATACAGCGTATGTAAATAAACCAAATAAAAATACCTCTATTACATGCTTTGGAATTAGCCCATTTTCATTTAAAAAATGTGAACTATATGGCATTACAAAAAATCGATTTAATTGATCTTTTGTTTATTTTGTTTTTAGTTTATAGTGAGTTTCAAAATAAGCGGGCATCTTTATTAATTGTTTGAATAATTTTGTTTCTTCATATATAAAACGTGTTTTCTTTACATATTCCAGTTAGTTACTCATAATTCAACTGGAAGAAATAAATTACTAATATTGTACAGTTAAATTGAATTAATGAGAATGTTGTATAAAAAGATTTAATGGGATGAATCATGAAACAAGGAGTTTTTTTTTTTTAATATTGCATTTAATTTAATTAGCACTTTTATTATTACAGTTACAATGACGAAATTTTGGAACATGAGAAACGTTGAAATGTGCTACGATAGCATAATAGAGCTACCTTTTTTGTGCTACGTTTAGCATAAATTAAATTTTCTGTTCATTTCCATATCTCATGGCTTAGTGCCCTATACAAATAGCTATGCTTGGTCACTGCTCCAAAAAAGACGACAAGCTATCATTGCCTCTACTGAACTAAGAGGGCTTAAATATTACAGTCCTCAGATCTAAAGGAAGAAAGGTGTTAATATTTCTTAAAGAAATGTTTTATATCATTTATTGTTTAAAATTCAAATAGTTTTGCAATTTTAAATAATAAGATTTAAAAATAAAATTCGATCTTTCACGTTTAAAGCATAAATGAAAGAAGCATTGTGGAATATTTAGTGATAAAAATCTTAAAGATGCAAAACTGTGCACATTAACGCGACATTTTGCGCATCATTATTTTTTACACTGCTTATTAATTTCCGTTTATCAGCTGCTGTAGCTCAGGACCGAGCTTCGAATCTTGAGGTGATTATTGGTTAATTTTAAATGTCAACGAATAACACGAATAACAATATATAAAAATATTAAAATGTAAGTGTGAATTATGCTCGTTACAGCTTGTGGAAGCTGAACGGCGAAATAATGTTTCATTTTCAATACGATGTGAACCAGAAGCGGATCATGACCCTCTTGTTGTGAATCATTATTATTATTATTATTATCAAGGCCCGTGGTGTGCCACGTTTGATTGGAGAACGCCAAGAGCTTGAAGTGGTCCGTTAGACAGCAGCAGGGTGGCATTGTAGGTGTTTGCCCATCCATCACTTGCACTGAGTTAGTTTATTGCAGTGACTAGGCATGGCTGCCCGTCATATACCGTGACGGGACAGGAAGCCCGTAATGATAATAAGATTAGGAATGTAGCACCAAATGTACTTGATGTCCATCATCCCCTCCACCACTGAAGCGCACGCACGTTCGACCGCCAACCAATACGCACTCTCTCCCTTTCACACCGAACGTCGATGTGACCTATTGTGTGCTTAGCAGAGTTTTTCCACGTGTTCTTTTTTATATTAGCTAACTTACGATTTATGTCTCTGACTCCTTTTAAAAATCTCATTTTGAGAAGGATTGAAATTGTTTACCACAGTGCCTCTGTATGAGCCTTGAGTAAACTAAAAATGGACTTCAAAGACCATGGCTGACTGACACTTGCCATTATGAGTGTCTGTCAATAAATGGCGGTTCATAAAAATTAAAAAAAGAACAATCCGATCATATGTTTTCCTTTAATGAAGATAGAGAGTTTAGGGTAAAAAAATATAAAAATATTAAAAACTTAAAGTATTATTTAATAAACCAATAGTAAAAAAACAAAACATCATGTATTTCCTTAAATATCTAGCTTTTAACCGAATTCAGATGCCACCCTTAAAGGAAGATCGCGTCATCGTATAACCTACTTGGTAAATCACGCAACATAGTTCCCGCCACTGCGAGCCCAGATAATGAAAGAACACTGGCGGAAAGAAAAAAGTAAAAGGAAAGAAGTTGTATTATCGCAAACCATAGGTGGTGGCTATTTAAAGGTGCGAAAGTGGTTTGTGCCTTGAGGAAGAGTTCATTACTGTCCCATGCGAGAATACTCCTTGTAAAAAAGAATTGCAATGTCGGAGGCGTTAAGAAAAAAACTGTGGGGTTTTGTAGTAAAATTTCCTGGTGGTGTTCTTGCAAAGAGCAGTATAAATTTTGCGAGTGCTGTGGTCGCAACATTCAAGAACGGTGCAATTTTCACTTTTGTTAACAAAAAGGAGATCGGTTTTTCATGGGCCTGGGCCTCATTTACAGAGAAGATTCTTCAATAGGAACATTAAAACAGTATATTAATAAGTACTACAATAAATAAGTATTTATATCAGCAGTCCTGTTGGCTGTTTCATTTGCATGTCTAAAATATATAGTTACCCTTTATTGCACATCTTTGAATTAACATTTCAATCCCCCCCCCCCAAAATAGTCAGAATACTTATCTGCAAAATGGGCATTAAACAGCCTACGTCACTTCTTTGTTATACTTAAATTTCCTTCCCCTTCAGTTTTGAGAAGAGGAAAGGGTAGCTTGGAGCTGGATTTGGGCTTTAAGGTGGACGGATAATCTCCCTGAAGCAACATTTCTTCACAGTTTCCTTTGCTGTGTGCATAGGCGCGTTGTCATGAAGAAGGCGCACACAACCAGTCAGCTTTACTCGCCTTTTTCACTTTGATGGAAGCACGTAGTCTGTGCAGTAGGCCATCATAGTACTCCCCATTTACTGTGGTGTTCCTCTCCTTGAAGTCAATAAAGAGTATTCCCTCACAGTCCCAAAGGATCGTGGCCTTGATCTTTTTGGTTGACTGAGTGATCTAGGGCCTTTAGAGGTTGTGCTTCGACAGGTTTACGCCACTACATTGATTCTTATCTCCTATAACAATGGTTTGCAGAATTTCTCTCTCATTGCCATGGCAGAGCTCCAAAACTGCCTCAGAACAGATGACCCGTTGCTGCTTTTGAACTGAGGAAAGAAGTCTACTACCCATCTTGCACTAACCTTATTCATGTTTAAATGTTAATGAATAATTCGAAGGACTGTTGTTTTAGAAAGGCCCAACCTTGCTGCTATTTCCGTCGCTTTGAGCCGCCAGTCTTCTATAATTTCTCCTTCCACAAGAGCGATGTTTTCAGGAGTGATTACTTCAAGGGCTGACCTGCACGCTCTTCGTCTTCAATGCTTTCTCGATCCTTTCCAAAAGGTTTGGCCCGTTCTTTTACGATAGAATATGAGGGTAATACTTCCTCATATACACCGTCCAATCGCTGTTTACTTTAATTTGGAGTAAGTCCTACTTTTGTTAAGAACTTAATAACAACTCGACACTCCATTTTAAACATGTCACAACCTTCTACACATAGTCTTCTTTGTGCAGCTATATCTGAACAACTGAACACAGCAGAGCGGAATTATAGCTGCAATTATTTACTTAACAGATAAGGTATAACATCAAATAACGCTTTTTGAAGGCGATAATCCTTATCGGCGAGGCCCGAAACTTATGGACCTATCCTTGTATGTAGAGTCGAATGAAAAATTTTTCTTTGAGAGAATAAAAAAATGGAATCTCACTGGACTAAATGTATTGAACTTAAAGGAGATTATATTAGTAATTTTTTTGTTTTTGTAAAAAAATGTTATTTACTATTTTTTTTCCCTTGTCGTATGTTGTACAGTAAACAAAGCCAAAAATTGAGTTGAAAGAAAGTTAGCTGAAAGAGAGAAAGAAAACGGTTTATACAATTATCATTAAGTTTCTGAACCGCAAATAAGAAATAATCATCTTCGTGCTGCAATAAAGTCGTGTATTTTTTGCTTGAAAAGGTTCGTTGACCTCTCTACTGACAGCTTGCCGGACGGATGATGAGTCAGCGCTTCTGACAATAGCTTGATCTGGGAGTTGCACCACGTGCTGTTGGCGCGCGCAGGTATTGAGCTGTCGTTGTTTTTCACTTAAAGATGTAGAACGCAGCACATTATTTATATTTATAAACAAATTTTCTAGTTAACATAAAATGAAATACAGAAGTATTTTGTCTATATCTACTTTTTGCTAGGGAGACATGTTAAGGAGCGCCTCCGGTAAAACGTTTTGCAGAAATGAAATTAATTTTCGGTCAGTCAGTTCCTCTTTGTTATCAACTGGGGTGACTTACTCGATACTCGTAACATGTCCCTAAAGAAAATTATCAAGGGACGTTAACGATAGGGTAACAGGTCCTGCCTGCTCTTCCTATCCAATATTCTTCGAATTCTGCGGTTAATGTTCACTTTCGTCAATGAGCAGGATGTCATGGGACAAGAACAAACCTACATAAGACTGCAGTATGCCAGATAAGAGGATCAAATGTGCACAGTACACAGACCCACAACAAAAGTAACTTACGTTGTATGCACATGCGCGAGGAGGAATTCGCTTCCAAATCTGATGCATAGTTTATTTAGAGAGCTTCAGCGTACATACATTCCTTAACAATAAAAGTATCCTCTTTATGTGACCTTATGACTCCTCAAAGTATGTCGGTGAGGTTCTGCTATGCACTGTCTGCAGAAACATATCTTAATTAATACATATTTTAAGATCAAAGTACAAAACGGGCTATTGTGAACAGTTGCTGGCAAATGTGAATATTGACCAAATATACAAGTAAATGTTGCAAATACTTTTCCTTTACCATTTTTTTTAGGAAATTGTTAACAATTACCATTCGTCTTTGGCAAAAGCTGGAAATATCCATTGCGTTGTTTTCCCGCTGACTGACGCTCTTGCATAACTGCACAAGTGTTCGAGGTTTATCTATGCGTTTTAGATAGAAGTGGATGTTTTACCAATAAGAACTTTTCATCAATATTGAAGTCTTTAAGAATTTGTTGCCTTACTTATTAACTCCCGATTTCTTTGAGCCATTTATTTGGAATGACAAAAGAAACTTAAAACTCAGTTGTAAATCTTTCAATGGACTTTTATTTTATTTTCTTATTCCTTCTTGGTGTTTTCATGTTCCCTTGATTCGAACAAAATAAAATTGCAAATCCTCACTAATATATGGTTTCATATTGCCGTAACCTAACGGTGTAAGCCAGATGCATTATTTAAATATGCTGCCTCTGCCCCCCCCCCCCAATATGCATGCTTTGTATTGACATTTAAGCAATACCAAAGCACCTTTCCACAAAACAGAACAATGTAACACTCAACGCTTGGAGGGAAAATTTATTTAGTTGGTTTTATCAACATTTACCAACTGCCTGTGAACAACTTTGGTGAATGTAAGAAACAGAAAGAAATTATTGGATTTTGGTCATTTTGCCAAACAACAAGGTAAAGGTTTACAATAGCCAACAATTGTGAAGGTTAAGGGCATTTACCACTATGACCATAATATATATATATATATATATATATATATATATATATATATATGATGTTTATTAATTTGAAAACCGAATGCAATAACCTTGATTTATTTAGACTTAATCGCTTATCTGTGAAGGCTCATATCCCACTGTGAAACAAGAAGCCCAATGCCTCTATGGAAGGAGTGTTTGAATTGTTGCTGAATCATTGTTGAACCGTATGCTGCACGTCTTCATCCAATGTTATAGCTTCGCCTTTGGGGGAAACGGAACAAACGGGGACATTTCAGGACTGTAAGGTGGGTGCGTGAGCACATTCCACCTAAAATACCTTTATTTGGATGTTACCACATTAACAGTGCACATTGACACCATCCCACAGTAGTCCTCGGCTTTAGGACTTGTCCACCGCAACTTTGTGAATATTTTGACAACCCCTCTTTCCAGAAACTCCATGAGGAGTGGGCCATGTTGATTGGAAAATAACGCCAACATTATCTTATTGTCTGCTGGACAGTTCTTACCCTGCCTTAATGTGTGTCAGGTGAAGATCAACTACGTTGTCTGGTGTACTACCTTCCTTCCCATGTGATAAAACCTGCAAGGATGACGCACACATTTCTACAACTATATCTTGTTCAGTTCTAAATGACTCATCAAATTCTTATGCCTATATTGTATGTTTGTATTAATTATGCAGTTTAACTCACCTCCACCATATGGTTCTAAATCGCTTAAATAGAACAAGATTTGTACGGATTAATAGGACATGTTTTGTATGGTGGGTTTATCTCATGCCAGGCACATTTCGTTTCAATTAAAAGTTTCTGACATTTTAAGTGAGTCATTTTTCAAAACTGGTCTAATTTAAGCCAAATGGTGTATTTAATGCTGCGATATAAAATATTTAAATCACTTTTTTAATTATATCAGCTGTGGTTTTCTCATGACAATAACCATATCTAAACAAGTTTAGATTTTTTAATCGTGCATCATGTAATGAAGGGCATTAAGTTCCACAAATACGTATGTTACCGTAGTCTCACTCTGCCCTGCGATAACATATCTGTGAAAATTTAATTTGAGTGGAAAGGTTTGTTAGCCTAAGGTAAAATTTCACAGCTTATTACAGTCAGACGGTTTAACGCAGCGAACATCACAAATTTCACAAGGCTGAGCTAACAAGCTTCAGATTCCGCTGCTGATGGAGGTACATCAGCACTGCTCGTTTCCCAAAAGTGGGTAATTGGGCTGCATGAAGGTACATTAACTATTCTATTTACTTCGTCTAGTTCAAAGAAGTATAAGGTGGCAAACGACACTTTGAAAAAAATATTCTCCAAATCCCTTTTCATAACTTTCCTACAATGCTAAAAGGCAGTGAAAGTGCTGAAAAAGAGCACTCCGTTGTGAGGACGCATTTAAGGACCTACTTCTCGGCAGGTTTTCAGTGCTAAAACCAGCTCTGTGCTTATATCAAAGCGCATGTACACGTAAGTAAAGCAACAAGAGTTTCTCTGATTTGAACGTTTCGAGGGCGAGCGGCCTAGCAGACCATTATTTTGCGGGAGGTGAAGCGCTCCGGAGGAACCGTACGGCAACTAACCGCAAAGCCGAACACAATCCGACAGATTGCATTAGCACTCAAAACGAATTAAGTCAATCATGCGAGGTGACAATAAAGACAGCATCAGCTTGGTCTTTCTTTTTCGGAGAAACCTCGTGAACGAAATGTTTTGTTTCTAAAGACATACATACTTTATCTCATTGTATAAATACAAATCTTTTAAAAGAAAATCATCGCTAGCTACTAAAATTGCAATGTGCGGGGTTTGAAATGCACTCCAAGCTCAGAATAACATGCTTGCTTCCAAATACCAGCAAAATGTTTTCATAAATTAACCATCTCTTCTGCTGTACATAAATAGGTGTTCAACTTTTTAATCCCTGCTGATGAAAATATTGAAGCTTACTATATTTAGTAACAAAATAAAAAGTGACAATTGATTTTATTTATATTATCTGGCGAAGTTAAGAGCGTAAGGTCCTCTCTTCCATTCCATCAGGGATAATTATCTCCCTCTCTCTCTCATTTGGCGCTACAGCGCGGGGTGAGCCTTGCCTGTCGCAGCGACCTCTGCATCCTCTACCTCCGTCTTACGACTTCATTGATAGAGGGCAGCATGATCAGCATGCCAGCACCGCACCACATGGCTTTCGTAATCGAATCAGGGGTAATTATGATGTACAGAAAATTGTTTAAACAATTTGTGTATAGTACTTATTAATTGCTGCAACTGCAAATAAATAATCTTTGAGCAGTATTCTAAATAGCTGGTGTTGCCAACAGTGTTTGATATGAGATGGCACAGAGTTTCAGGTCGAGTAACAATTCCATTCTCTTTATACCCTTATACTGAGCCTCTTGCTTTTCTTCATCCTTCACAGTTGTCATTCGATCTGGTGTTAAAACTGTGAGACGAACTGAAGTGAAAACAGGTTGAAAGATGGAGTTGAGGTACGCAGAAGAATGAGCAAGCGCTGCTTCCTTCAAGTTTCCAGTCCCTGCCAAGGATAACAATTCAAAAGCTGGAGTGATATTTACTTACGTATACATTGTGAACATGTTGAGTAGTGTTTAACACCCGTTTTTACTACTGAGGCACCACAGGCGATGGACACTGATTATACATGGGATGAAATGATAAATTGGGAAATTTTAAGAAGCGTTCCAGGTCTAAGTTTAGGGTACCTCGCTGGCATTTGCTATTTATGAGGACTGAGGAAAACCTGGAAAAACCCTATGAAGGAGGGCGGTCTGGTGGGAATCTAACCCCGGACCTCCCACTCACGAGTTCGCGCCTTAATGACTTCGACCCCCGGTGGTGGTCTTGTGAACACGTAGCCTTTGACCGAGATTAATCGCGATGTCGGTTAACAGTCCCAGTAATCGAAAACTGGCTAATCAATGTTGATATAGGTGTTTTTATAATATTGAATGTGAGAAGAAGAAATGGAATATTAAAAGTACTTTTCTCAATTTTTTGATTGAATTTGCAATTAAGATGGATGTCACAATAGACACCAATGTTTTTACGAACGAATTTATTGGTATTTTAGTTTTATTAAGTTTCATACGAATGGATAGGTAGTGTTAGATTATTTTTGTTTAATAATCGATTATGCCCCATTATGATTTCCTGCGATTTTCATGGATTTATGATAAAAAAAATTTGTGTAACCCATGTTAATATTCAGTCTAGTATTCGTTAAGCAAGTCTGGTCGTGAATGTGTATACCGTTGTAGATCGTCTGCATATCTGCTATACCTGAGGTATTTCCTAACGTCGTTCATATAAATAGGAAATAATATTAGCACCAGTATTGGCCCTTGTGGCACTTCATTCTTCAATGACTTACAAAGCGAAAGGCGATCTCCTACTGCAACACACTGTAGTCGGCCGGATAGATGGGAATGAAACCATTGGTTCTTGAGAAAAATGCAGTGACTTTAGTTTTGAAAGTAGTTATTTACATTAACTGAGTCAAATGCTCTAGAAAAGTCGATAACGGTTAGGAAGTCAAGTTCACTCCCGCAATTGTGATAAATTCTCACTTCACTCCTGCGATTTTCTGCTCATAGACTTAAACTCTAACCTAACGCAAAAACTACAGCGTGTTCATAATATGTGCATACTTTATATGTGCGACGTGCTTTTGTTCGATCATATAACACCCTCCCTCGATATGCTGTCTTGGTTCCGCCTGAAAGACCGAAGAAACATTCATTGTCTTACACTACTTTTCAAAATCATCCATACATCTTCCTCTCATAGTGTTAACACACATTCTGAATCCCAGCACGTACTGTTATTACATTACACCGAATATCAATTTACTCATCATCACTGCCCGTCTCTGGAATGTATTGCCACGGGATGTCAGAGACTGCCGAACCTTAGGAGCATTTCATAAGAAATTGTTTAATATTATTAGAAATAATTGATTACCCTTTGTTACAATGCATATATTTATTTGTTTTAACTTTCTATAGAGTTATTCATTCTATTATTGTTATTGATATCATAAATGTTCCTATCTCATTCATAGTATGGTCAGGGTTTTAATTTTATGTTTTGCTATAATCTTTGTTTCCATTTTCAGGATTACATAGGTTGATATATGTAAAAAATTATCATTGCTGGTGCTTGTTGTATATTATTGTTCTTTTATTTTATTTTTTTCTTCTTAAGTTAATAATGTCCATTTTCATTATCAATATTTATGTATTAGCATACATTTATTTATATACTTAAATGTTTAAGTTGATTTATATGTCTAGAGTACTGTCAAAGTTATGTCAATGTTGTGATTGTAATATTGTAGCTCTAACTTCATGTAATTGTTATATTGGTAGAGCGGAAGAGAAGGCTAATAGCCTTAGCTCTACCAGAATAAATAAATTTGGAATTTTGATAAGCAGTGTCCCAAGAGAAACTATATGATACGAACGAGCCGATTATTTCTAAAATGATACAAGTAGTTAAAAAACTAACTAAATATGTGGGTTCTAAGAAATGAGTGAAATTTTGAAATGGCCCATCATAAGACGAATAATATAAAGATAAACGTATTTTATCAAACCATAGTTCATCTTTTACTAAATCATCATATCCTTCAATTTTTGTCTCATTCAACACTTTTCTGAAACGATTATAATGAAATACATTACATATCAGCTAATAAGTCATATATCTCCAATTATTTTGATATTAAAAACCTAAATCAGCATAATTATATTAATTTCATTCTTCTGCAACAGAAAAAAGAAATGTTGCCACATTAAATTGACGTAATTCCATTAAAATTATGTAAGATATAAATATAAAAGTTTAAATAATTGTAATAAAGTAAAACAGAAATGAATATTGAATAATTTATAATAAAATACTCAAAGCAAGCGTTTACTTGTAAAATAGGTAATATTTAAACACTTAAAGAAGCTTAAATATTTCCAAATTTATGTTAAAACGATAACTAAAATTAATATTCAAAAGGAAATAGCAACAATACAATGTATAAGATCAAAATAGAAAACTTATTGTGAATAATGTGGGTAAATGTAATCATTATTCATACATACGGGTAAATGTTAGAAATGTTTTTAGTTTACTATTTTTGAAGTGATAATTAACATTTACCTTTAGTGAAAGTTGAAAATGTACCTTCGCGATTGTTAATTTATCTCTGCTTCCGCTGAGCGACGCTGTTGTACTGCACAAGAGAATAGCAGATTAGAAAATGATGCGGATTTGTACAACTGAGCTTTTAATTCATCAATGCCATTGCTTGTATGATGATGGTGTCTTCAGAATTTGCTGCCTTATTTGTCAACTCGGGACTGTGTTTGTTTCCTTGCAAAATTTATTTGTACAACAAAATAAATGTTATTCTCGGTTATATATATAAACTTCGTTGAACTTCTTCCAATGAACTTTTATTTTATTTTTGTAATTCTTTTTCGGTGTTTTCACAAACATTTAACCAAATTTCCTGGAGTTGAATAACTTTAGCTTGGGAATTTCCTACATGTATGGTATCATATTGCCTTAACCTAAAAAGTGGAAGCCAAAGCAGATGCTAATTAAATGTTCTACCTTTGCCCACAAAAAGGCGCACGAATCTACATTGACAATTCAAGGTATACCAAAGTATCTTTTCACAAACCTAGGGTCGGTCCTGGTGTGTAGTGGTTACCATACTTGCCTCCTAAACCCAAGATCGCGGGTTCGAACCCGGCCAGGACCGATGGGTTTTTTCCGGCGTAAAAATCCTTCCTCCGGAAGGGAAGTAAAGCCGTGGGTCCCGTGTCGTACATTTACGGCACGATAAAGAACCTTAAGCCTGAAAGAGAAGCCTCTGAGCAAAATTTGTCGGCCGTTTCACGCCCGGAATTGAATGGGTCGCTGATGACCTGAGATGTTAAAGAGCGTCCATAAATAAATCAATCAAAAAAAAAACCCCTAGGACTTACTACTCGTAGACCCAAGATTTCGGGTTCAATCCCGGCTAAGGTGAATGGATTTTAGGGTATAAAAATGCTAAGTATGGCTTCCTTCGGAAGGGAAGTAAAGCCGTGGGTCCCGTGCGTAGATTTTTGGCACGTAAAAGAACCTCAAGCCTAAATGAAGAAGCCTCTGAGTAAAATTTATCGGCCGTTTCACACCCTGAATTGAATGGGACACTGATCCTGAAATGTTAAAGAGCGTCCGGAAATAAACGAAATCAAACAAATCAACAAACCTAGGAACAATGCAACAATCGACATTTGTGGGACAACTTATTCAGTTAGTTTTAGCAACATTTACCTCACCTCACCTGTAAATGTGCACACTGCTCAGAAAATGTGAACAATTTATGACGAAAGTATTTGCCTACATATATAAAGCAAAGGGGCAAATGTTTACAATAACAGTATTTTTAAATGTTTATTGTAATTTATACTTTATTTCATAATTCAAATGTTTTCAGATTGTAATAAAGATTTGCCTTGAAGTAATGCGAACATGTGAAAACAAAAAGTATAGAATTCAAACATTGGCTGTGAATTAATTTAGGCAAAGGTTTCTACAAGTAACAAATATTGTTTAGCAATACAGGTTTTCTGCATACTTCATTATAAGCTTAATACATTGCAAGTGGCATTTACACTCCACCCGAAGGGTTCTATCCCACCCCACATTTTTGTTGTTGAGTGCTATTCATATGGAACATTTTCCATAGTTCTTCTGTCTTTTGTTCAAAAAATTGTAATTTAAAGGATGAAACGATTTCTCTCCCCCTCTTTCTCTGTGCTTTAGAACAGTGCACAAAAATACCAGGGAGGAGAAAAGCGTTGAAAAAGAGTCCATTAATGTCCTCTCATATGTAGGCTGTTGCAAAAGAATTTAATTTCGAACCTCATTTTGTGCGGGAATGAGTTTCAAAGTTGCTTGCTAACGTCTTTTGACAAGCGAAGCGCGAGTCAGAAAAATGTTGAGCAAGTAGCCAGGTCGCTTCATTACGTGGTGGTCAGCGGAACTAAAATTGAGTAATTATTAAATTTGAAACAATGGAGTGGCATTCAGGTACAAGTACTCCCTCGGTAATGGGATGAAGCTACGTGCCTAATGATTTTGGGGTCTGAAATGGGACTAGCACTAACAACGTAGAGTACGTTTGTCTTAACTTTCAATCCCTTGCTGGTAAATAAAGGCAGTGAAATGTGAAAGTAAAGCGAAAGCATAGTAAAACAATTTACTCTCTAATATTTCCTTCATTTGAAATGATTTCTTCTTTACATGGTTATCTGTAAATTTTCTTTTCTGTTTCATCGTCTTTATTACACTTTCAACTATGTATTCCTTGTAAGTTTCTTCGCTTAATTTCCTTTTCTAGTTTTAGTCCATCTCCCTTTTATGTTTCTTATTTTTATTTATTTTCTATTCTCTCTATAACCGGGCTTCCAGAATATGTCCTCACCGCTCGCACGGCTTTCGCGTCTCGGCCAAGGCCGTCTCCTCTCCCCACTCATGGCCACCGAACCTTCCTGACTTTGAATTACCGAGCAGTCACTAGTCTATATTTGTTTGGGAAGACTTAATGGCAACGTACTTTAGTATGTAAAGGTTATTATAAATAAGAATCATCTCGTTGTGTTCGTGAAGGTTTTATTTCGAATTTCTCTGAGCAATTACCTCCTTCCAGAACTGACTGCAGTTCATGTTCTTGTGAATAAATTTGATACTGCGGGTTCAGTGCAAAACTAGAAACACTGGCAAAGATACTTTTAATATAAGACAAATTAGGCGAAATCGTTCGCCAGCAATATCACTACTGAAACTAGCAATGTTGGGGTTTCAATGTTTTCCTCACGGGAGACAACTTTGTTAAAACTCAAACTTGTTCATTGTATGCAACAAGGTGAACCCATAGCGCATGTGCTCTATTGTAAATGGTTATCGATCCATAGCTTGTGATCCTTTCAGACGAGGCGTGGTTCTACCAAAATTAATTTTCTGAAAATCCAAATTGTTAAAAGAAGCCCCTTCCCCTTTTATGATAGCAAAGTTGGAGTTTGGCGTGCAATTAGCGCAAGACGCAAAAGATGACTGGCGCATGTGCAACAGTCAAGATGCAAATCCCCTTGCGAGCGGTAAGGACATATTCTGTATGTCGTGTATTTCTGTATCATCCTTGATTTCTTATTAATTTAACTTTTTCTTAGTTTCATTTGTTTTTCTTTCCTATTTCAATTTCAATTTTTTCGTTCTTTGCTTTATTTCCTTCTCTTTCTTTTTTTTCCCCTTATTTTGTTTTTCTTTGAGTTGTTCATCCTTTCCGTTTGCTTCCCTCCCTACTTCCTTCAGCATGTCTTTCTTTCGTTTTTCTATTTCTTTATTTTCTCCACTCACACTCTTCTTTCGTTCTCTAGAGCTTATACGTTCTTTAACATTTTAGGTCATGAGCGTCCCGTTCAATTCAGGGCGTGAAACAGCCGATAAATTTTGCTCAAAGGCCTCTTTCAGCTTGAATGTGCCTGAAATCAATCTTTGGTCTATGAAGCAAGCATGGTTACCACTATACCACCAAGACCAACCTCTAGAGTTTCATCCAAAAGGTATTAAGGGGAAAATGAAGAAATAACGCTAAAATCCGACTGTAAATATACAATATATAATTGATCAAAAATGCTAAAAGGAAAAGATACAAGCCAGTACAATTAATGGACTTTTGGAAAGGATTGGAAGGATAGAAGAGAAAGGTTTTTGGAAATGAGTAGTTAAGAATTAAGAATTTTGAAGTACAAATATGTTTGATGACTTTAATAATAAAATAAAGACTACACATGTTACATAAGGTATATGCCTAAAAATATACTGAATAGGGAGAGATATATTGAATTAGGAAATAAAGATGCCAAAGTAGATTATAGTTGGAATTGTCAACTTGAAAGAAGAAGGAGAAAGGGCCAAATAGAGTTGTGTTTTATATGAAGATAGGAGGATACAACCCGGTATATTTTATTAGAATGTAGATCAACTAGGCTATTGTGGAAATGGAGACCAATGGAAGTAGCTGGGAATAATATACCAAAACTAAGTTCGGAAGAAAAATGTAAAGAAACAGAAAGTTATTAAGTGAAAGTGAAGAAGAAATGTTTGAGAATAATTGCTAAACCAATCGAAAAAGAGAAAGGTGTACAAAATTAGAGATAATAGTTTTGAATATGTGGATAACACAACGTTGTGGATATTGATCAATAAGAAAATCAGTAACTAAATATAAATTAACAGTTCAAATGTTTTATAACTAATAAGTAAATACAAAAATGTATGGAGTAATGAGTTGGATATTGGGAGAAAAGCCTATGAGATAAACAATACAGTATCAATAGTTAGGAAGATAATATCTTCAGGAGTTCCAAAGACTAGCGGATCTGCAGTAGGAGAGCCACATGTTTGGATGATTTGAATTGTATGTTATATTCTCTCTGCTTTTACTTTTGTACGTACTTTATCATGTATTGGACAAGAAACATTCATTCATTGTCAAAAAGAAAAACCTTCGTTGTCTCACATTTTTACTCTGTCCTTCTCTATTCTGTTTATAGTGCTATTTTAATTTGTTTTTCGCCATTCCCTTCTAGTTGTTTCTTTTAAATGTTTATACAAGATTTCTTTATTTGCATCTTCTGTCATTATTTAATTTTGTTAATAACACATTCATCCACTCTTAATCATTTGTTCCATATTTGATGCCTTCTCCTCTCTCTATAGTCTGGAGATCCTGTAATTCTTAGAAGAACAGCACCAGACAAAGGTACAACGACGGAACTACTTGGTAATATAATCAGTATTTCACTAGTCCACAGCCTTTTAAATCGAAATAACATTTAAATAGGAGTATATTACGATCGTATGCTCTAGGTAGCATAAAGCTGGGGTGTTTGTTACCACTTCTAAATATTGATCGGATGATTATAGCTAAAATAAACACGTTTATATTCGTGAGAGAGGATTTAATAAAAAAAAGCATAGCAGCACATCTATTTTAACAAAAAAATTAATCCTTCAGCAAACTGATCGACGGCCTTTTGATTTTAAGTCTGTAACCTGTAGGATTTTTTATTTTTTTGAGTAATGTTTAACGCCCGTTTTTACTACTGAGGCACCACAGGCGGTGGACACTGATGATACATGAGATGAAATGATAAATTGGGAAAGGATTTTATTTTAAGGAAGGAAACGTTCCATTTAGGGTTCCTCCCCGGCATTTGCCAGTTATGAGGACTCGGGTAAACCTGGAAAAAAACCCATCAGGGAAGACGGTCCTGGGTGGGATTCGAACCCCGGACCTCCCGCTCAAGAGCCGGCGCCTTAACGACCTCGGCCAATCGTGGCGGTTACCTGTAGGATGAATTTTGTCTCTACAGAAAACATTACTATGGTTTGAAATCAGTTTGAAATTAATACTTAGATTGATTTATCCAGTTTTTTAATTTCAAAATTCTCTTCCAATGATCGCAAAGTAAAAGGCTTGAAGGTAAGTTATTTTACCATCAATTAACACAAATTAACGTTTTGGCAACCTGTTATTCAGCAATAACTTACAGTTAACAAAACGACTCATTAATTATCACTATAAGAGAGCATTGTTGCTTCAAATGAAACCTTTTTAATACTGAAATAACAAGTTTCCCATCATTTAATTAATATTACTGTATTGTCATTAATTGTTTCACTATAATTATCTAATAGTCTATTAAACTATCTTATATTTGTAACACAACAGTGATGAGAGATGACGTTTCAGATGTTGTTTAGAAATAATGGCACTTAGGGTAAGATGTCCGCCTATTGCTCCCTCCCTCCTCTACCGATCAAAATACTCTACAAGCTTGTCGAGACATCATTAAGCAGTTGTATGTTCAAAGTTACTGAGACAGGCAGTTTAAGTTTTATACGTGGCGAGGCATGCCGTTACAAGACGATCAGTGCGACGCAGAAACAGTTCGCAATACTCATAAGTTCACTTTCAGTTACACACACTGCGGCACTCGTCTGTAGGTTTCGCACGCGGCAACCAACTTTATATTCAACGTAGCCAAATCTTTCATAGTAAAACACCGATGGACGCGAAAGAATTTGAACATAAAATACGCAAATACATATTAAGTCTCATCGCATGTTTATTTGCGCTATAGAAATCCTCTCCCAATCCCCGCCCCCTTTTTGATTCGTTTTATTTAAGGATGCTCTTTAACATCTCAGGTCATCAGCGTCCCACTCAATTCAGGGCGTGAAACGGCCGACAAATATCTCCCATTCCCGTTGAATACGAGTAAACAAATGAGCAAAATACCCTGAGATTTGTTGTCGCTGAAACGTAGACAACATAACTGAAGCAACCAATAATCAACATACGAAGCCACTTCAAAATTGCCACCATAACGTGAGGCCACTCAGCGTCAACAACAGTTCGCTTCAAGATTGGTGCCCAAGCTGCGGCACACAGCCGGAACCATACCAAACAATCTCAAAATTGGCACCAACGTGGCTGTCGTGCCAAACCACTTCATAATTTCACTTATCAAAGTAGAGCCAACGCCAACTAACACGCTTCACTCCTCTGCCTAGTTTGAAGGGTTTCCCTTTCTTATCTATGGCTACCTCGTATATGGTTCGCTGCACAGTTTGACCAGTAGCCTTATATATTTTTGTTCAACTGCTTGTCTCGACAGTAATGGGAAATTAAACGTTGAAATGTTTGAGGGTAACATAAACCAAATACCGTAGACGAGCTACAAGAATGCTATCAGAGCTACCTAAAATCATTGCATTAATGTGTTTATTTTTCGGGTACTATTTCTTCTTTACTGTCCATACTTCTTAATTTGCCTTTTTTGCACGTAATCAGAAAGTAAAATACCGACACTGGTGGCTGAGGTGTCAAGATATGACTAGTGGCGGGAGATCTGGGGTTTGATTCCCACCATGACCGCTCTCTCTGAATGAGGGTTTTTTCAGTTTCTCCTCAAGCAAATGCCGGGGAGGTACCCTAAACTTAAGCTTGGAACTTTTCCTTCCTAAAAACAAACTCCATTCCCAACTTATCATTTCATCTCATATATAGCCAGCGTCCATAGCCTGTGATACCTTAGCAATGGAATCAGGGCGTTAAACACTATGCAAAAAGAACATATTATTATTATTATTATTATTATTAATAATATTAATAATAATAATAATAATCTGCTGGGCACTGTGAATGAATATATTGTTTTATGTAATTCGTGACCAACTTGAATTATCAATCCAAAAATGTTCACTGCTGAGAATGGAATAAACCGCCACAAGGATATACAACACAGCCAGGATGGTCTACATGACCAAACCCGGAGGCATCGGACAAACAAGCAAGGTTCGGAAATCTCACGAGCATGACAGAACGGCAGTCTCTGTTTATGGCAGCTGTGGTTTTATAGTATCTAACATTATTTTCCTCTTGTAGGAAAGCTGCATTTATTGCATTATTTGCTTCTTCCTTATCGTACCAAGGGAGCAAGGCCCTTGAATGCTGTAGAACGTGTCTGGAGTTACTGAGGTCATGGTTTGGGATTTGAGATTATTTCTGCCCTTTACTTTAGTTTTTATTTTCATCAAAAGACAAGTTTTTATTTTCAACAAAAAACATTTCATAGGCTGTGCATCATTTAAAGAAAAGTAAAAATTATTTTTGACTTTTTGTAAATATAAGTAAACATCATCCTGCTATTTTTTCCTTTTAAATATTATTTTTAATGAAATCGGTGTGTACCTAAATAAGTTACTTACAAATTAAATTTAATAAAAGAAGGAAAAGTTTCATGTAAATCTTAGCGAGATATGAGAACACATTATTAATAATTTCTTTAATTTTTAAAAGAGTAAAAAAAAAAAATACAATTTTCCCCCCTTTCTATGTAAATTTCACGTCGCGGAACCAAAATGCTAAATCTTCTGCATTGAAATGCGTTGCATTTTATTTTCTCAAAAAAAAACATAATTATCTCAGTAAATATTACTGTGTCTAACTAATTTTAATTTTAAAAATGTATTCCTGATTTTGTTCTCTATAATCGAATAAATTATACGTCCTATATATTGAACTTCTTCAAAAAAGACATTAAAAATTTCCAGTCCATCCATGTTTTGAGATGAAATTGTTTTACATATAAATATGTAAATTTAAGTTTCAAACAATTCAAAAATGTTCAATATACACTTTTTAATTCATCGATTAAGCACTGTTCTTTTTTCCGAATCTGCTCTAATCTTAGAGTATGATAAACGTTTTTATGAAAAATGGCGGTTTTTAATAACAAAACTGCTTCGAAACTGCTGCTGCAATATTATGGATAACTTTTCAAATGAGCCCCAGTTTTAATCCATTATTTTCCTTTGTTCCTTCTGAACAGTTAATATTTTGAAGCAGTGCTAATATTCTTGTTTTTTTTGCAAATGTTATTTATTTCCAAATGTTTACATATCCATTTTATATACTTTTATTCCTTTTTGTTTACCCTTTCTTCCCCTGTTTTCCTTCTGCTATTTTATTTGTCTTCACTATTATTTCATTCTTCTTCGACTGTTCAATATTTTTCTTATATCCTTTTTCATCTTCAATATTTATTCTATAGTTGCTCATCTATTCTTTTCCTCCTTGTTTTTCAGTTTCATTCTGTTTATTACTATTATTATTATTATTATTTTTTTTTTTTTTTTGCTTAATTTCTACTGATATTTGCCTTCTTTTATTACTGCCACCACGTTTCTTTGCCTGCAATTGTTTCTCTCCTTCCGTTGTGCTTATTTTTCTCTTATTGTTACTGACTTTCTTATATTTTTCCTCTTACCTCTTTTTATTTACTCTAACTGTCCTATAAGTTTCTTAGTGGCAATAAACCTAATAAGAAATATTTTATTTATATTGCCCATTTCCTTCTTTTCCTTCTTGAAGTACAGCACTATGCTGAATACTAGACGGATTATATGAACCGCGCTAAATACGGACACAATGCTAGGACTCCATAGCAATGTTGTCGGCATTAGGCATGGCCACCGCCAAGTAGGTAACACAGGACAATAGATAAACACATTACAATACAATCATGCCCAAAGCGGGATTCGAAACCATGGCCAGATAACCAACTCTCGCTGCAAATGAGCTTGGCAATCAGGACCGCAATAATTTCATTGTTGATTCTATAAACGACTTACGTCATATTAAAAATGCACATTAAATAGCTTTTATTAATGCATTTTATAAAATCTCGCGTTTATTTCAAACCGTGTCAGTTTAAAAAACTATCTATCTAAAATAAATTTACTGTAAACAAAAAATATTGCAATTTAAAGACTGAGGCGCAGTTTAAAACAAATATTGATTACATTTTAAGTTAATTCCTTCACCGTAGGCTACTTCCACTTTCAAATCTCAAATAGCGCCCCTAACTTATAACTGTATATAAATATATATCTAGTTATTGCATCTTTTATTTATTTATTTATTTATTTATTTATTTATTTATTTTTATTCTCGCCAGGCAACCTGAACTATTGTTATTTTTGTTTGAATTTGAACAGAATAAAATTGCTGAACATTGCATGTAATAGTTTTGTTTTGGTAATAAATGTTTCGAAATGGTACATACTCTAAAATTAGATTTACACCCCTAAAATGTGTGTGAAATGAATTTCCAGTTATACTTCGCTTGAGGAACGTCTTTCTTCAGTGTTCAACAGTCGTCCGCCAACAGATATAACTTCAAGAATTGAACACAACAATGTATACTTGTTACATATAGTATATATGCTGTAGATAAGCTATCGGTCCTGTTGGTGTAATGGTAACCATAATTGCCTCCTAAACCCAAGATCGTGGATCAAACCCGGCCAGGATCGTTGGATTTTTTCGGGCGTAAAAGTCCTAAGTATGGCTTCCTTCGGAAGGAAAGTAAAGCCGTGAGTCACGTGTCGTACATTTACGGCACGAAAAAGAACCTCAAGCCTGAAAGAAGAGGCCTCTGAGCAAAATTTGTCGGCGGTTTCACGCCCTGAATTCAATGGGACTTTTTTTTTGGTTGGGTTTATTTACGGACGCTCTTTAATATCTCAGGTCATCAGCGTCCTATTCTATTCAGGGCGCCGTAAATGTGCGACACGGGACCCATGGCTTTACTTCCCCTCCGAAGGAAGCCTTGCTTAGGATTTTTACGCCCGAGAAAGCCCATCCATCCTGGCCGGGCTTGAACCCGCGATCTTGGGTTTAGAAGGCAAGTATGGTTACCATTACAGCACCAGGACCGACGAATGGGACGCTGATGACCTGAGATGTTAAAGAGCGTCCATAAATAAATCAATCAAAAATGTAATTAAGCCAAAAGTTGTATGGCCTATCCTTTGTGTGAGTAACGTTAAATGTATTTCAAATACAGATCTTATTGCAATGTTTCAAAGACGACAGACATGCATTATTGTCTAGTGTGGGATTCTAAAACATCCTAGTCCACCCAGAGTAAGGAAGTTTATTTGGGAGCTCTGTGTACTCGTCTGGAATACACATATTCATCGCGTTCCTTGTTGACAGCACAAGAACGTTTTTTTTTTTTTTTTTTTTTTTTTTTTTTCCTTGCTTGCAATTTCTGCATGGCTGTATGAAGATAAAGTACGGAACGCACATTACACCTGTTATTGTTGTCGTGATATGCAACCAAAACAGAAGAGCACAAGGCGTAACCGAATGGGTGAGTGGAGCATAGGGCAAAACTACAGGAAATGGGGACATGGGGAAGGGTAGATTATACTTGAAGAGAAGGGAGCGAGGAAAGATAAAATGTGCTAAAAGGAAACTTGGGCGGATGCAAATTATGTAACGGAAAAAGAGGGAAAAGGAAAACTAGTATTTAGCTAATATAGAAGCACGCGCAATTGCCGGCTAACTGGAAGTCTGTGTTATAAATATGCAAAAACTTGGTGCTCTCACATAACGTGTGCTCTACCTTATGTCGAACAAGACCAAACGGAATAGTTAACATCCCAACATCATCAGCGAATGAACCAATTATTCTGTTCCAGTGTTAGAAAGTTTGATACTCAAGCTTGATGCTGCTAAAATCTCATACCAATTAATTCTGTTTGAAAAGATGCTAGGAATCTTACGTGTGCTGTAAATATGACACAGAAATGCATTTCCTCCAATGTTCGTTACAGGTTTTAATGCAGTATGGTTTCACTTTTTTTTAAAATAGTGTTTAACGCCCGTTTTTACTGCTGAGGCATCACAGGTAAAATGAAATTATAAATTGGAAATTAAATTTTTTATGTAAGGAAACGTTTCAGGCGTGAGATTAGTACACCTTCTCGCATTTACCATTTATGAAAATGAAGATATTAATCCTTTCTTAACTATTAATCAAAAAGCCCTTCCAAGCCAAACATATTAATTTATGTAACAATATCGTGGTAAATTTCCAAGTATAGTACATTTCCAGTCAAAATATTATTTAAATAATTCGAGTTTGTACTTCTTCTCATTGGCGATACAGTCCTTGGTTTTTGCAACGACCTCTGCATCCTCTACCTCCGTCTTATGACTTCAGCGCAGTATTGCAGGGATGGGGGGCATGTGATCAGCATGCCGGCACCCTGCCAATAGCCGATAACTTATTATGCGGCATTCGTGATCGAAGAACGTCACCTCTCTATCAGGCAGCTTCCCAATTGTCTTCACGAGGCTGAGTAGACCGCGTTTCTCATTAACTTAGAAAGTTTTTCGAAGAAGGTATCGGGAATCGAACGCTAACCGCTAGACCAAGGCAGCGGTCAGTTACAGTATATAAAAGTATTTCAAACTCTGCCAAGGAGGGTGGTTCTGGCAGCAATCGAACCCCCGACTCATGAGTCTTGCCTTAAAGACCTTGACCATTCTTATCAATTAGTGTTTTTTTTAAACTAAATTTGTATTTTATAATAAAGAACTTGATAATCTGTCTCATAATTCTGATATTCAGAAGGAAAGTAATTCCAAACAAATGTAATGCCATATGCTAAAATACAATACAACATTTAAATTACTTTTTAATAATAAATTAATCATCTGAGATGCTAATTATTCAGATTGTTAGTGAACAGCAGTGCAATAACTTGAGATAGTAAAGTGGTCTTGGACAAGCAATTTGAGATTAGGAAGTTATGATCTAATTTCAAAGTTATGACCATTAGCTCCTAAAGGGCCAGTATCCATTTCGAAAATTAATACCATACAATAATGGACAGAATTGTAGAACATGAGTCTTTGGCGCAGCTAACATCGAGTAAAATCAGATGGTCGTTTTCGAGTTCTAGTCTCGTTAATTGCTTTTTAGTTTTACTCCTTATATCTGTGTAAACATAATCATAAAATTAAAAAAAAATAATCTATACCGCAGAACCCTAGCCTGCGATATACGAAACTAAAGCTTGTTGCCTTATTCATTAGGCAACAGGCTTTGGGTTAAGCTATATAACACGATAGATCAGTTGACCGTGTTCAGTGTCGCACTGTCATATGATAGTCTGAGATTTTAGAGATTTTTATAGCATTAAATCTTGTAAACGCTGATAATAAGTTAATGAACAGCTAGAATAGTTTAAAAATCCCGTTACATAGTTCAGCTCTTCGGCGGCTATACTCCTCGTTGCCGCTAGTATTTTCTTGCGTTAATTCGCGATACTCAAGCGATTCACCATCTTTAATATTAGGTACAATATATTAAATAACAGAATTTTATACTCACCCTGCTTACAGTGATGCTGGAAATGCTACCCATTTTCCGTGAAACTCAATCTACTTGTTCTCAGACCCCCATAGGTGGCCGAGGTCCTTAAGTGGACTCATGAGCGGGAGGTCTAGGGTTCGATTTCCACCAGGCCGTCCTCCCAGATTAAGATTTTTTTTTCGGGTTTTCCTTGTAATGACCAATGCTGGAGATGTACCCTAAAATTAGGCCTAGAACACTTCCTTGCTTTAAAAAAAAACTTTTCCCAACTTATCATTTCATCTCACATTCACAAGTGCCCACTGCCTGTAATGTCTTAGAAGTTAAAATGGGCGTTAAACACTATTTTTACTTCTTCTCAAGAAAGTTATCATTGACACGCGTCAGTATCCCATTATTAATAGATCTAACTTCTTATAAGTTCCTACATTGTATGAACGCTAGTTGTATGTATTCTATTTTTCAATGTCCTAGAGTTAAAAATAACAAATCGTAAGATCTAAAAAATAAGGAGGCCTTAAACAAACGCCAATTGTTCTGGTACCACATATAGGCCGCAATTCCGTCATGGGCTAATGATCAGAGCTGTTTTCCCCTTCTTTTTTCATTCAATCACAGAACATGTTTGATTAAACTTCTGTACTAACATTATAATTGTTTTCCATGCTGGAAACGGGCTGCTAGAACGGTTACGTCTGAATGCTTGTCGCTTTCTGCCACAAGACTTTCTGAACCAGATGAATATAGGATGACGCAATAAATATCCCACTATTGCACAACACTACTGCACTATTTAATGAAAGTTTGTTCTCGACTGCCAACACAACTACTCTACTGTCGAAATCCCGCTCGCAGCTGAATAGAAGAGAGAATGTGCCATGCGTGTCGCATGGGCAAACAGACCAGCGGATCTACCGCCCTCTAATCGCTAAGTTGATGAACTTTTAAGCTGCTCACACTTATTAAGCAATTAACTTAATTTAAAATATTGGTTGAACTGGGATTCTTAGATAAATGAATGCTTTATTCCATTGAATCCTTTAAATAAGTTTCAGGTGTCATCACCTAAGCTTGTATTTTAAATGTTATATTTAAAAAAAAAATAGCTCTTAAATGTTTGTGTTAATACATTTTCCCCATTATTTACCTAAAACGCATAAAATTCATTAGTGGAAAAAAAAAAACTTCCACAATTAAGCTTTTAGTTTCTTATAATTTCAAAGTCTTGCCATGGTATAAATCACAACTAGTAAGAAGTCTTGTGATATATTTTATGTATCGTAGTTTCTCCAAA
This sequence comes from Metallyticus violacea, assembly GCA_030762175.1. NCBI lineage: Eukaryota > Metazoa > Arthropoda > Insecta > Mantodea > Metallyticidae > Metallyticus > Metallyticus violacea. Next base: position 63,704,355 of record CM060836.1, read on the forward strand.
GTACGAAAAAAGCGCCCATTTTATTAGCAAGTGTAAACACCCTTGTTATCATTGCTTTACTCTCACCAGTTTCACATCACTAAAAACCATCTTCTTTCTCGGAAATGTTTATTATATAAACTTGTAACCTGACCTTTCGCCCTCTTTCTTGCAAATAATGAAAACAGCGGTGTTATCTTAGCAAATAATAGCGTGCGCTGCCGCCAATCTTAATTTAATCTTTGTTCCTTTCGTCATGGTTCATGGCAAAAGTTAAAAAGTGTATTGTAAAAATGCCCAATAAGGAAATAATGGCAATCCCTAGATTAAGAGTATTTCATGTAAGATATTTACTGTCAATAATGTAGAAAACCTTAAAGGAATATCCATGCGCTTAGATGGTAACAAGCATCGCTTCTATAATGCGCTTCATAAATAACCTCTGAACTAGGTGCAAAACTTAACGGCATACATAGTGGCGTTGCTAAACTAAGTGGGTGTGTGCGGAGGGAACTGCACTTATAAAAGAAGTTTCGCGAACACAGACGCACACGCGAACACTACTTAGTTTAGTTCTGTCGTAATACTGAATACTGTTTTGTTAGCACATGCATCTTGAAAGCATATTATATCAGCTTATTAATATCACTGCTAAGCAGCGAGAATTTAGTGAGAGTCAACAACGAATACCTCGCTAAGTACGCGTTGTATACCAAGACTTGTGTTAACTTTACAGAATTTTAAACTATTTTTGGTTATAATGTTCGGCAATTTTATTTTAAATGTTTTCTTCGAAAGTAAAATAGAGATGCTGATCTCTCAATCATTTCAGGCTACAGCACCGCGGAACGGAGAATAATTCGAACGATCAAGCGTCCCTGTAGCGTTCGCCATTTAAATTTTATCGCATTGTTATTTACCGTGCAAAATTCAAGATGTCGCACTCTCTTGAGAAGACGGAAGCTTGTGCAATTATTTACTTCTGTTTTTCAAAGGTAAAATGCCAGACATTTCATGCTAAGCTGTTGCCGTGTATGGATACACCCCAAAGTATAACACTGTGGTTAAGTGGCACAGGCGTGCCCAATATTTATTCAAACTATCTCCAAGGCAGGTCAGAACAGCATTAAAGAAAGAAGACTCAATTACTCTATGGAGATGAATGCTTACAATGCAACAATTGAATAGAACGAGTACAACACATAAGTGAAAATTGAAAAAAAAAAAATATATATATATATATATATATATATATATATATATATTTATATAGAATTTGGTTTTCATACATATTTGTGAGTTACCTGAAGAATATAAAACAAATCCTTGTAAAACTTTAAACCATACAAAACCACTTAAAATTAGTTTGAAAAACAACATTGAAATATACAAACAAATATTGAGATTTGATTAAAACGTCCACATTTTTACGAAATTTGAATCATAAATTTGAGCATTGAAGGCGAAGAGCTTGCAGGTCGACCCTTGGAGGTGCTCACTCCTGAATACATCTCTCTTGTGGAAGGAGAAATTATAGCAGACCAGCGGCTCAAAGTTACAGAAATAGCAGCAAATTTGGGCCTTTTAGTCCTTCGAATTATTCATGAACATTTAAACTGAATAAGGTTAGTGCAAGATGGGTGCCTAGACTTCTTTACTCAGTCCAAAAGCAGCAAGCAGTCCTTTGTTGTCAGGCATTTTTGGAGCTCTGCCGTGGCAATGAGAAAGAAGTTCTGCAAATCCCTGCACAATCTTAAGTAAAGAAATACTCTTCATTAACTTCAAGGAGAGGAACATCACAGTAAATAGGGAGTACTATGCTGGCCTACTGCACAGACTACGTGCTTCCATCAAAGAGAAAAGGCGAGGAAAGCTGAATGGTGGCGTGTGCCTTCTTCACGACAACGTGCCTGTGCACACAGCTTTTTTTTAACGCCTGTTTATACTTTTTACTGCTGAAGCACCGCAGGCTATGGGCACTGATGATACATGAGATGAAATGGTATAGTGAGAAACGATTTTTTTTTAAGGAAGGAAGCGTTCCAGACTTAAGTTTAAGGTACCTCCCCGGCATTTGTAATTTATGAGGACTGAGGAAAAAATACTCGACATCAGGGTGAGCGGTGCTGGGTGGATTCGAACCCCAGACCTCTCGTTTATGAGTCCGCTCCTTAGCGAATTCGGCCACTCGTGGTCCCTCCTCCTGTATAGAAAACCAAAATCACTAATTTGCGCATACGCCATACCATGCACAAATATATTTGTCTGTCTACTGTAGATTCTTCTCATATTCTGCTTGAAAGCACATTGAGCTGGAATTATGATCTAGTCCCATTAAATTTAAGCATACAAAATTCCTTTACCGCTGAAGTGGACGCTATTTTCACAAATCCCTTGTCCATCGAGAGCAAGTTATTTTCTGTTGCTGTATAAGATGCATTATAGGGTACAAGTCTTATATTAGTAACATTTCAAATATTAATGCCACTGTATAGTCGTATTGAAAAAGAATAATTTGCATTCTTTTGGGAGCAGAAAAATTAGAATTTAATAAAGTTTTAAGCAACAAAGTTGACATCTTGCCTAAAAATATCATTGAATAGTTATCAACAGTGACGTGCAAGCTATCAATAATGAGGAAAGGCGTTATTAAGTTCTATTGTTTGGTTCGGAACTATAAGAAAAATGAAGTAGTGATTGAAAGCATATTCAATTTTGTTGGATATCATGACATATTAACTAAATTTTATATTCGGATTATGAAAATCGTAATTTATAGCGTAAGGCGGGATTTTCTGAATGCTGTTGCAGGTACTGTAAGTAGTTTCTATACTGCTCCGTGCTTTAATATTTGAAAAGGTACGGAAATAACCATTCTTCACCTAGAAATGCTAACATCTACTCGTGACCACGCATCCAGCGTGTCTTCTCCAGGGAAATGAGTGAAATGGAAACGTAACATTTGCTGCGGAGACAATTTCAGCAGGAAAGTTCCAGGCAAGAAAATGCTGGAAGATAAGAATTAGTTGAAAAACTTGGCAACGGAAGAACAGTTCAGGATTTATTTCCGCTCCTTTCACAAGTCCCATGTTCTGTCCCTACACCTGAGGAAATTGATAGCAAAGGATGCAGTTGCAAGAAATTGCTTCTGGTTAATTGATTCGCGGTATTTACATCTTAAGATTGCTGGGAGTCTGCCAGTTATAAGGCATGCAGGGATGGTGACTGGAAATCTTATACTGCAGAGGAAACCGTTTGTAAACCTTATGGCTGTCTTTAAGTAACTACTGTGTCTGATTTTTTTTTCAAATTAATATGTCTTTCATATTTATATAGTAACGTATTTCTAAACCTTATATAGCCCTACGCGTGGGTAAAGTTTATCTCTTAAATATGAAACATATTTTCCTCAGAAATACTTTTTCTTGTTCAGTAGAAATTCAAATTGCTCGATGCTAAATTTCACCAATCCACTTGAAATTTTAAAGGATACTCCTAACAAATGGATAAATTAAATTATATGCAAGAAAATTGAAATAGAGTAAATATATTTTTTTTCGTGTAACATTTAATCTATATTAATAATTATAACAAAATGGCACAAAACAAAGGTGTAATTGATTTATATAATAATACTTTATTGAAATAAAGTTATGCACGCGACCACCTTTCAGCCAATATACAGTTTTATTGATACCTTATTCACCACTCAGAATGGAACTTAATCGATAGTTTTAAAGCATAATGCGTAAACTAATAACCTACGTTTTCTTACTTCATTTTTTTATTCCTATAATCTCTGCATTGATTCCACTAGGGATCTAGTGCGTCTATTCTCATGTATTTCCCTGTTCACTATTGGCCATTGGTACATACTATAAAAATGGCGAGATTCGAGATTTGGTTATCTGCGAATTCAAAATATTAAAGAAGTGGTACAAGATCTAACAACACATAATACAAAAAAGAAGCTAAAGTAATTTCACGCGGTTCTGCTTGGAATAAAAGCTATTAAAATTAGTGTATATTAATTATACACTATAGTGTATAGAAAGGTCAAATAGATAAGCCACATCACTTCAATGAATATTCTAAAAGAACAAAAAAAAAAAAAAGGCCTCATTTTCGCATTGCAATTATTTTATCACCGCTTATAGTTTTTCATAGGAAATTTAATTGGACTTTCAATCATTGATTCCTCAAATAAATACCGGAAAAGTACCAACACTCGTGATATTTACTGAATATAGTTTGTTCCTATTAGTGTTTAGAATTCAAATCGGCGTTTTTTTTTTTTTCCCAAATTTTTGAAAACTGCACAAGGAGCATTTTATTAGAGGCGTAAAAAGAATGTTTTTTTTTCTGTCTGAAATTGCATGAATTGTTTATTACATGCCATTAACGTATGGTAAAAAGTATTACGTGAATTGGCCAAGAATGTGGAATTATTTGTTTTCTAGTCGGTACAAACAGCTGAAGCAGCCAACAAAACTTTTTTTTTTTTTTTTTTTTCAAAATTCAGTACACCATCGCATGAATATGTGGGTCATTACCCATGGCATGGCGGTGTGTAGCGGACTTCACAGGATGGGCCGCCCATATAGCGCCGCTACGTTTTCCCTGTGGTGGTCATAGTGAGATGGATGGTTATGGTGAATAATGGAAATCCTTAAACCTATGGTATCTAAACGTATGGGTGAATAAAATGGATGATTTATGGAGCAAATGAGCTCGGAGTTGGCGCCCTAAAGCTCTCTAGAATTCAGCCTGACCTGACCAAAAATTCAACCCAGAACCTTCAATTTAGTTGCAAAGGCTACCATTAGATCCCGGAGACTCAGGTATTTATTGTGGGCCTTTAAAGGAAATATTAGACAAATATGACGGAGCTATGGGAAAAATAAAAAGAGATATGAATAAGAGTAGAGAAGTCTTTCAATTATGAAGCATGTGAGTATCCAGCCTACTTCACAGCTTTTCCTTCCTCTGGCTTCTATCTGTACCCAAAACTCAAACTCTCCTCGTGCTTTTATCAAATCAACGGGTGACAGGTCGGATAATGACATTGCAGTGTATATATTCTCTTTATGAATTACGTCCATTGGGCTGCATACTTGATGAGTTTAGCCATTACTATTTTAAACAAATAACGGCTGTAATTTTTCAATTTTAATAATTATATTGGAACTCGTGAGGAACATTTTTGACGTCATGGCTATGGTTACAGCTTCTTTTTCATTCTACATTTCAGAGTGTGCTCTGTTTTTGCAAATAGACTTAAGTTTTATCACTAAGAAATACAAAAGAAAGAAGCAGTGTTCTTGAAAATGTGGCCAAAGGCACTTAAAAACTTAGCACTGTGCCCTTAGGAAGAATCGCTTGAGTTCCTGCGTTCTTCTTATCGGTGTATGCAGAAGCTAAAATCCAGGTATACAAGCCGTCTATGAAGAGCTTTGAGGATGAAAAGACTTTGTTGGTTAAAATGTTACACCTTCTCTCATTACTTTCACCCAAGCATTTTCTAAAACGTTGCTGCTAACACTTTTGAGCTTGTGAGTCAAAATGTAAGCACGTTCCAATAATATAAACACCCTTTGCGAACCCTTTGTAACCTCCCAAGCATTCTAAATCACATAACATTGATACCAGAAATGAATGGAAAATGAAAGGAGGCTGTTTCATTATCTTCTTGCTTGACAATTTAGTACAGTACTTTTTAGGTGTTTCAGTGTTAGTAATAATTTGAATGAATGAGTATATTTTATTCAAATTAACTTACATATAATGACTTTGCAACCTTCGCACGGGTGCTACGTGCCTTTCTTAATACACAAAAAGTATATTACTTAAATAAGTCATACCTCCATTGCTTAAAGCAGTTAAAATGATGATGATGATGATGATGATGATGATGATTATAATAATTAGAATAATAAAAATAGCTTCATATACACATCCATAACATAGAACCGCTTACCCCTTGTCAATGGAATAAGTAAACACAATATATTCATTTTTTAAAATCAGTTCAGTACCCCAACCCTCCTCACGGTTTTCAACCTTTTAGAACCAGAGCTGTCTCACTTTCGACATGAATTCGCCTACCTGCTCCTCATCCTCGCCTGCCAGCAGAGCCCAGCATGCCTCTGTTAGAGTCAGTAAAGGAAGGTGGTAGACATTTTTTTCTCAACACCTCAGCGCTGCTACAGTTCACAAAGATGATTCTTCCTCTCCACATAAAGGGCAAATTCTTAGTCCATTTTCATCTGAGATTTTGATCTGCCGCCACACTCCAAGCCTAAACCACGCGAGTTCCTGTTTAATGAGTCTGGCCCCTGTTTTGATGTAATGCCCCATCCCCCACCCAGATTTTAACCCCGTTTGCACTTCCAACGAGATTTTCTCCTCAAATTTTCGATTGTAAGCTGCTTGTCTACATCCTTCCTGGCCTTCCTCCAGTCAATTCTCCTGTTACCTTGTCCTGCTATCCAAATATTTCCCAACCTGATGGTTTCTACACGACAATCATAGCTGTGCATTTTCTGACTCCCATTCACCGCGGTTCCAGCTTGAACCGACCGACAGGCCGTTACGTGTGGAGCGGCCCAGCGAAGTAAAAATCGCCCATTATAACTATAGGTTCCGTATTAATATTTCTTGATATGACATGCACTCATAGCCAGTCAAATTTTAAGTTTATCTTTGCTGGAGACATAGTCATAAACCTGCCTTTCAACCTAACCACAAGTCACTCAATGTAGGTACAGTTTTTATCTTTAGAGGAAGTGGCATGAGATTTTGAGAATTAGAGAATATAAATTTTATGAACGATTACTGTGTTTGGTGATTTACGGCATATATTTGATAGAATAAATGATTTGTTTAATGTCAGATATTTTGTTTTCAGTTGGTCCTCTTGACCATCCATAAACACATTTGCAGTTATGCAATTGATGCCTGCAGTACCATGCGAAGCGTCATAGCCGTTTGTTTCTATTCTTGAAGTGCCTGTTTTCAATCCCTATTCTCCTCGTAAATTCTTTGTCCATATTTTTATTCACTCTGTATAATTTTATCATTTAGATGATTTATAAACTTGGTATAATACATATTTAATTTTATTAGACTTTTTAAAAATACCATATTATATTAATGAAAACTTAATGCGATGGTTTATATACCCGGGGCAGTTCAGATTTAACGTGAGCAAATAGACATCCAACTGCCTGCAATTTGCGCACAATTCCGAATATTACCAAAACCCTAGGGGGATACTGTGGGAGTCCCACTAGAAGAGAACGTTTCATCTAAATATCTCCACCCCCCGGCATCAAGCTTAAACGTCAGTGTTAGACATTAAGGCTAACATCATAGTTTACTAGCAATATTAGCGAAATGGGTAACCACCCCGTTCACGGGGAAGGTAATCGCCTTAGGAATACACAAACCCAGGAACAAAAGTTATCCGAAACTCCCTGCTTTAATGGTTTCAACAAGACAGCCCATCCCCGTATAATCCTCAGACGGGAAAATGCTTACTTGGAAATTCCGGCACTTAAGCTCCATGCCGGTTACACACATACTTTTCTATATGATAAACCTTTAATTCTTTCTTTGAAACAAGTTACTGGAAGAAATGTATTTAGTTAGGCATTTGAACATTTGGAAATCTGGTTCATACACGTAAGGTAAAATATTTTATAAACTACTTAATTATGACCGTATATTCTTACTAGGAAAACGAAAGTTAGCAATAAAAAATACGAATTCGTTGGAGGGTTGCATATAACGTGCATTCAAAGGTAGGTTGCACAAGCTGCCAACATATACTAGGTAATAGTACCTCAAACGCAGATACTTCTACCAGAGCAGGAAGACCTGGAATTATCCTTAGCACCTCTATCCTAATATTAGAGAAATACGGTTTTGTAAGTTTAAATGCTCCTATTTTCAATAACAAGACGCTTTCATCCGGGTATAAGAGTGAGGTGATGCACCATCCTGCATGAATATATTATCAACGTTTCGATACATATAGAAAAGTTAGCCACTTACTTTCAACCTCTTCAAAAGGTATAGTCATATTATAAACAACTTATTAAAGCACAACAAACAGTAGCTTTTAAATTGTTCCATGACTGAATGTGGATTATTAAAAGACTAAATTCTACATTGATTGAGTAGTGTTTAATGTCCGTTTTTACTACTAAGGCTCCACAGGCGGTGGACACTGGTGATACATGAAATGAAAAGATAAATTGGGAAAGGATTTATTTTAAGGAAGGAAGCATTCCAGACTTAAATTTAGGGTACCTCCCCGGCATTTGCCATTTATGAGAACTGAGGAAAATCTGAAAAAAAACCTTAATCGGGGAAGACTGTCCTGGTGGGATTCGAACCCCAGACATCCCGCTCCCATGTCCGCGCCTTAACGACCTCGCCACCCTGGTGGTCTAAATTCTACAGCTATGAGTGTTTACGTCATAGTTTAATTTTTACAACTTGGTTCGTAATGCCAATCCCAAGGTATTTAGGTTTAAAATAAAGACTATGCAAAGCTTTTACTTTGAAGGACATTATTTTTCTAGAAATTCTGTTCAACTTTATGATAAGGCTGCATCAGCAAATTTTCCCATATAGCAATTATAGAAATACGTATAAACAATGAGTCTATCACATAAGTAGCTACGTGACCTGATCGAGAGGCAGAAAGGTTAGACTTTATTGATAATTGCTGGACTGGAAATAGATATACAGGATTGAAGGGAACTCAGGACCACGTGCAAAGCAAGTAGTACAGCTTAATAAGAGCAGCAAAAAGTTCGGTCTATATCTTGGAGTTTTCGAGAAAATATCGAAACTTCGTTATGGGTAAACCAGAGAAAGTAAAGTTTTGAGGTATACTGAGAGTGTGTTTTAGGCCATAACGGGCCAATTTTTTTTTAAGGGGGGACTGAAAAGTTTTCCTTAAACCTTTGAACGTCCACAGAGAATCAACATTTGCATTTCCATCTTGTCTTTGGCTCTACGGTCTTTTAAAGAGCTCAGCGTGCCCTTTTTTTTTTTTTTTTTTTTAATGGTGTTTAACGCCCGTTTTTACTACTGAGGCACCACAGGCGGTGAACACTGGTGATACATGAGATGATATATTGGGAAATGATTTTTTTTAAAGGAAGGAAACGTTCCAGGCCTAAGTTTAGGATACCTTCCCGGCATTTGCCACTATGAGGATTGAGGAAAACCTGGAAAAAATCCCAGTAAGGGAGGACGGTCCTGGCGGGATTCGAACCCCAGACCTCCCGCTCACGAGTTCGCGCCTTAACGACCTCGGCCACACTGGCGGTGCGCGTGTCCTTTTAAATCACACTCTTTCCCAGTGGACCTTTTTTTTTAAACATAAAACGCGTTTTTCTCAAAACTTAATATTCACACATTCAAAATGTCCCACAAGGTACAGTTTTATTTAAATTCAATTAAAATATCCCAGAATGTGCAGAAGTATCCACTGTAATATTCTAAAGGACAAAATACATGCTAACACTTTTTAAAAAACATGTTTTATATGAAGAAATTATTAACTTTGAAGATTAAAATGCCTTATAGTTAATAAAAATATCACGTTCACTCATTAAATTTATTTAAAATATCTTTCTACAGCATTTTTGTGTTTGAAGCTCCAATTGCAAAAATGCCAACAATTTTCTCCACTCATGAGCCGCGTCTAACATTTTGGTTATAAGATAAACTTGCGTAATAAAATGTATGAAATAATTTATAACTCGATAAGTATTTACCATATTTGAATGAAATTTGCTATAAATATTAATTTAATAGGTATGCAATCATAGTAAAAAATTCATAAAAATCGTGTAACTTTGAAAATTCACTCCCAGTGTCCCTTAAACTTACCTAAAATAATAGGAGAGCAAATAGTACAGTATTTGGAGATGCTGTGACTCGGTTAAAGCTATTCCCCACCCATCCTCCCAAAAAAACTGTAATTGCTTTTATAGCTGAAACCAATATAAGATTGCTGCTTAATATGCTGCATGGGTAAGTTATAAGTTATAAAAGCACTTTTTTGCACAATCATGCTGTGAAAACAAATTCATAACTGACGTTGCACAGATTTTTTAATCTTTGTTACCCATCAACCGCTATGACAACCATATTAAGCTCAATGATGCTAAATCTATTTTTGCCAACACAAAGTCATATAAATGTTTCAGGTGAATTTACACACAAGGTTTAAAGTTATGAACAAAAATTGCTAACCATATTGTCTGTTCTATTTCTTCTTGTATAATAATAATAATAATAATAATAATAATAATAATAATAATAATAATAATAATAATTACTATTGATAACAGTTTTTATTAGTTCCGCTGCAATTCAGGAGCAATAAGACAACGCGTTATAAAAAGTGATAAAATGAAGTTGAAACATACCCGTAAAACTCAGTTTAGTAATAAGGAACAATATATTGCAGGCAGAAAGGTGAAAACATAATTATAAATGTGTTTCTGAACACATTCCGCACCCCCCTCCCTCCGAGGTGATGCATTACTTGTATAGCCACAGGCTCCTCTTACTAGTGACGATATTGCCCCCTCAAGCATGGGCAACATAACTGGGGTTCTAGGTAAATTTTAGCGGATATCTCGGCAAAAGGAAATTCGCAATTAATTCACACACACACACACACACACACACACACACACACACACACACACACACACACACACACACACACAAACCTTAACTAACCCCCGGATAAATTCTGGAAACCGGTAAACCCAGGGGTTATCTGCGGCTCGCTACGGCCCGACGGCATATGCTCGCCTCCTTTTCGTAAATATAAATTAATAGCGGATTTTGTGTTACTATGTTAGTGGGTAAATCGTTGTAGTGGTGGCAAATCTTTTTTAACTTCAGCAGAACTTATGTAGTGTTATATAGCGGCAGAAATCATAAGCAATCAGTCATGATAAACGAAATAAGTGGGTGGAGCAAGAACCTAAATTCTGGATGAACTATTCAGAATTTTATTTATTATTATTATTATTATTATTATTATTATTATTATTAGTAGTAGTAGTAGTAGTAGTAGTAGTAGTAGTAGTAGTAGTAGTAGTAGTAGTAGTAGTAGTAGTAGTAGTAATGGTGGTGGTGGTGGAATTGTATTAATTCTGACCTATTAATATAATACGTCACATGTAAAACAACGCAAAATTGTCCAGCCCAATTTAAATTAACGGCCAAATGCTATTAAAATTTTATTTCATTTATAGCATGGAATCGCTTCGTAATATAGCACTGAGTTGTCTTACAGGCTGTATTTGCTGCCTGAAATTGCCTGCTACTTTCGTTCATTTTATGAGAGTGTCTTAAGCATTAGACGAACAAACATATATGTTAATTAGCACACCTCACAACCATTAAATTAGAACGTTTATGGCAACCAAAACGACAAGATTAAATCCCTCTATGGAGCAGGTAGTCGAACTCGGAACCAACCATCATCAGGCAAGTGTGCGAAATGACGTTAAGATATATTAAAACCATGAAGATGGAGTAATTAAACGCTTCCATTAGTGTCATTAGTGTCCCGCACTGCGGCGAGGCAGATGGGCGGACAGATGGAGGCTATGTTGTGTTTCAAGGGAGCCCCCGGAGGGATATGTATTGTGTACACATGTGATTTCCCCGCGGGGAATCCCGCCTTCTCTTCCGACATCTATCAATTACCTTAACACCCCAGATTGCTGCCGGAATGAGAACAGACTCTTTTCTCCTTATTCCTCGTCTCTTTCCTTCTCTTCCTCCTTTGGTACATCTTTAAACGAGAGGAAGATTCCAGGGTTTACTGTTCTTTGCGTAATATTTGCCCTCGGATAATTGGATACAGTCATCTGATATTCTCCGCGCCTCATGGGGTGGAAAATGAAGTTGAGAACTGTAAGAGAGGCAGGAAGGAACAGACGAAGACGCCATCTATAGCTAGTCAGATCGCCATTTAAAACGGTTGATCGTATTTGCAAGCCGTGATCTAGTCAATAGAGCGCCGAAGATGTTTTGCCATAACATAGAAATGCACGACAAACTCCACAGGCTAGTTCAATTTAGATTTGAGAAAATGTGAACTTTTCCTGTAGTTTCCATACAGAAAAATGCAGGTGGAACGTGTCACATCTGAATATGCAGGAACTAGATTGAGTTATATTTTGGCTACCTTCAAAAGGTGGGACATGGTCACGAAATTCACCTGTCATACTACAGTGTCCGCATTGTGTCCGCACTAGGAGAGTCAATCGTGTGGTGTAACGAGAGCAACCATTACTTCTATCTTTCTGTTTTTATAACTCAGCTTGCGGTTAACACATTAAAATAATTTAAGTCTTAGGTTATTTATACCACTCAGAAGTTCAGGCATTTATTTTGGTTAAAATATGCAGGCAAAAAATTAATCATTACCTTATCACATAATTAAAGTGCTTAAGCTTATTTTAATTTTTTCATCATCGAAAAAGAAGGTTCCATTTCCACTGAAATAATTGGAGCATATTTAAAACAAGCTATTTCGGGACTCATACCAGTTACAACAGAACATTCACCTTTCAGGACAACATGCAAATATTGATCCAGACAAAGTAAAGTAGTTCTGATTAATCTTTGCGAATAAGCAAAAGATGTGCAGTGGTTTTTTGGTCGAATGAATTTATGCGTTTATAGGGGAATCAGGTTAATGTCTCTTTTACTTCCATACTGAACACATTGTAGAACGGTTTATTGCACAGCTCTGCGGCTCTCATCTTTCTCGCTTGCAATTATTTGTTATATTTCTGCAGCTGAGAAGTTACCCTTACCACAAATTTCCTAGAATTGTCTCGCACAGATCGATACAAGGTCATTTGCCAGGACTATTCAAAATTATAGTACTTCTCTCACTTTCTCTGTTTCGCGGCATTCATATGCCCGAAGAAACCTTACTTTCCTTTTACTAATGAAGATTTTGCTATCTAAAAAGTGAAGAGACATTTTTGACTACTTGAAAAGAAAATAAATGTGTAACAAGATTCTCAATAAATATTTTTGTGAGGCGAACATGTCATTTAATGTTTATAGATTTTTTCGTTTCAATACATTGAAATTCTTTATGTTTTTTTTTAAATGTGTAAATAATCGCAGAAAAAGTTTTAAACCTTTTAAAAAAAGGCAAAATAAAAATTGTTTCTGTGCCACGTATTTAAAATATTTTACGAAGTCTGTGGTTTGTCATTTTTGTACATGTTTAAATCAATTATGTTTCAAATTAGGTGAAATATACTTAAATTCTCTCTGAAATTTACACTTTATTTTTATAAGTGGTCAGTTACGCTAGAATGTACAAACCTCGTCTCCGCGGCTTCGATTCTTCTATTATCGCACCTTTTTATAGTTCAATTTTCATTAACATAAGTGATCATGGGAACGATCATCATTTGAAAACTTCGTTTGCGTTCATCATCTCGTTTTACCTTTCAGTTTGCGTCGAATGATGTCTTACATTTTATTAAACTAATTAATTTTAATGTTAATGTCTTCGTTCCTGCAATGAAACCACACTACATACCTTGTAACGGAAACAGAGAAGTAGTTATAAGGTACCATTAAACATAAAGACTAAGTATTACTTTATCTTTTTACACATAAAGTCTATTACGTAATACTTCAAGAATTTACATTTTTAAAATGTTGGGTTCACCGCAAAGAGAAGTCATCCCTGTCAAACCAGGTGCTGAAAGGAAGAATCCCATCACTCGCAGCTTTCTGAAGTATGAGGGAGAAATGCGCAAAATGTTTTGGAATTAAAAGTTCATCCATTGTTATAATGGAGTAGAGAATTTTCGGAGGTTCACTATCCGTTTGCGATATTTTGGTAGAAAACTACAGCATTCTCATTGATGCAGCTAATCAAGGATCTTATTTACAATTTTGAATTTTTAAATGAATTTGCTAGGAGTATTAAACGCACAGGTGTTTAATTTGGGGCATGTATATGGGCTAGTAACTGAAATGTTACCATTTGCTAGTCCACATACATGTTTATGCATATGCACAAATAAATAATAACTAACGAAGAAAAAATAGATAAAACACTTAAATATCACACAAGTTTCGCTATATTTCAAGCTAATAGGAATCCTGTTTCCCAATTTGGTTTTATCTTTTGGCATAACACACATTTTACAAAATCCAACAGTTAACACAAACTAGACAAAATATCTAACTAAACCCTAAAACGTTTATTTGAACGAAGTTTAATGTCAATTTGTATCTTAAATGTAATATTTTTGTGCAAAAATGGAAATGATAAAATACTTTTTTTATTTATTTCATATAACAATTAATTTATGTATAAATCTCGTATTTAAAGACATGATTGTCACACTTGTAGATAACCAAAGTTATTTAGGTGCTATTTTGTATTATAATTGTCAGTTACCTGTTCGCACATATATCCAGATTAAATAATTATCTCCAGATATTTGTAACATTAGAAAGATTGCTAAAAATGTGCATTTATTACTCCTAATTTATTATTTTTTTTTATAAAACTCAGTTAATGCCTAACAATCACAATTTCCTCGCCGAAGGCAAATTAGCGAATCCGATTACACATAGTTAAAATCTATGGTAGTTACAACTCTTGGGCAATTTTATTTTCATTCTTTATTCGCGCGGATGATCCCTATTAACAGCCTGTCCCAATTACGTCAGCTATTTCACGGTAGCCCGCCCGGGAAATTAGCCACGCTTCGAGTACGTTTGTACACATCTCGACAGATGTTACGTCTTTTATTATTATTATTATTATTATTATTATTATTATTATTATTATCCCTCTTTGGAATTGAGTCAATATGCAAAATGTCTTTTCATTGCCTTGACGTATTTTTACAAAGCCTATTGAATGAGTTTATTATTCCCCCAAATAGGAAAGTCATATATTAGTGTAATTGAAGCGCAGCCTCGCTACCTTTTATCTTTTTTGTGGAATGGGGGGGATATTTGCAGCATATGCACACTAGTAAACAAATGATTCTAGTAGAGAGAAAGAAACAATCAAGGACCAACTTTCCTCGTAGTATTAGACGTTAGAAATACAGATTATAACTGAACTCGTTGGCATAATTTTGTGGAACAACTCCATGCTTCAACACGTTCTAATGCTATTTTGAACTTTATTTCTTGTTTGAGTGATAAAAATCGGAATTCATACATTCAGAGGCAGATCTACCACCTGATCTAAGAGCTCTTTGATTTTTGGAAGATGCCACCCATGCAGGAAACGATTCTTAGGCGTTGTAGGGATGAGCAGCCCAAATCATTGGAAGAAAATGATTTTAGATTCTTTTGATGTTATGTCTGTGAAGGTTGATTAATGAAGTTACATTACATGTTGTGTATTGATCGGTAGTCAAGGATTAGGGTTCCGGACTCCATTGTCATTTCCTATTTACATTCACCTGGGTTACAAGAAGTTTGAAAATAGCAGCTCTGCCATGAGTTTGTGCAGCTTTTTCTCTTTCATAGTATTGTTGTTCTTAAATTCCCCTCTAACTTCTTCCTTTCTCAGTTGAAATTTCTGCCAATGTTGTATTCAGCAGAGGACTTTGCGTCACTATCTTTTTACGCCATTATACTCGATATTGGAATTGCAGTTTCATTAACCTTGTGAATGTAGTCAACTCCTACAATATTCCCTCTTTAGAGGTTTGTAACGTTTGGTGTGATTCTGTATCAAACACCATAAAGTCCATAAATGCAATGGCGGCTGATAATTGTGCAATTCAGTCAATTTTGCCATTGTCGCACAGAAACGCCTTGAGGGTTCGTCCTTCTAGGTACAATCACGTTGTGGTCACATCAATTTCGAGTTAATTTTATTGGCCAGTACATGTATTCTTTTAAACAGCCTGGATTAATACTTTCCTGCAACATTTTCTCTTCTGAGCCGTCGCAGTGATAGGACGTAGGTAAAAAGTTCCAATGAAATGGGGCTGGTTTTAGTTTTCTTTTAGAAATTCAAGGAGTACTTGACTATAGTGACTCAAGTTTGCTGTAAGGTTTAATTAATATTTATTGTATTTATTTACAATGTAAGTTATGCAAAAGTTTGAATATTAACGTTTTGAGAAAAGTTTAAACATATTAATTGTGTAATTATCGAGGCTTTAAGATGATAAAGAATTGATAATACGAAGCTTTCAAGTTTTGCTGGACTGGCTTGTTATTATCTTATTTTTGCCTGAAATGCGGTGAATGTAGAGTTTGCAAGTCCAATTAGGTTGATTTCTTTGTCTCCCATTTTGAAGCGTTTTCTTAATATATGAGAACTGTGCAGAAAGTTCAAAAAGATTAAAACGTTTTAAAAGCTTGTTGCATACAGTTTATATTTTTATTAGTGTTTTAATTTTTCTATATAAAATGTAATTTCTTCGTGTTCAGCACACAACTTAATTTTGTACGAATTACCTCAACACTTCATATTTGTGTTGGAGGATTTTGATTATTTTTAATAAATCTTGTAAATGTTGCTAAATCCTTATTTTGATTCAACAAACATATAACGTTTCAAGGATCCTCTAGGTCTAAATAGTTTTTCTTAGCGCATAAATGCAGCAAAGAACCGCTAGCTAGCTTTTGCTAGATCTATACCTTTTACACAATCTACAACTGTAGGTAAACAACTAGCCTATTACGTCGTTATATAGAGTAGAGACTTGAAAGAACAAACGTCCCAGCCCTAATGGTAATAATTTTTACTCAGAATAACCCTTGAGACATATTTGGACCTGACCTTGGGCTTGCTCGTGACCCTGGTCCCTTAGACGAATGTTTATGTCCTTTCAACGAATTTTCCGCTCTCCCATTTCATATTTTATTTTGCTTGACTTGTTACAGACTCAAAAGTTTTAGGAGAAGGTGGGCTAGTATGGTGTGACGGCGACTTGCGTTTTGAAAAGGTTTCTTCCCCGACCTCTGCTATAGAAGTTAACCATCTAAGGGCTGGAACTACTTGGAGAAGTACTCCCCCGGCGATGGGTGTTCTATCTAGAACCAATGTTAGGGACCCGATCTACCTCATCACCTATGGATCCTGACTTCTCGTTGTCTCTTTCACGCTATCCCTTCCTCTCATAGATGCCCTCACAGGGAGCGTAGGCACGAACGGCCAGCCCTTGAGCAGGGCTGAAGTATCAAGATATCCTCCTCCGCCCCTAATAATACAATCCAATTCAATTATAGCATTTTAGAAAAATTTCAAATCAACAGGAAAATATAATGAAACCACTGGGTTTATAAACACAAGCATTGTTAAATAGATGCTCATATTTCATCTAATTCCTGTACTAATCATTTTGAATGTATAAAGGTCGTAATTTTTAACTAAATTTGCTTCTGGTTTTTCCTTTCACTGTTAATTTCTCATGCTGTTTTTGGTTGTTTTGCTTTTATTAACAGTTGAGTATTTATTTTCTTAATTTATAATAACATCTATGTTTAGCGAACATAAATGAATATTCCAGAATTCACTATTGTCATTTTGAGGCGAAAAATTAGTTTTACTATTAATCATGCTACTTATTTATTTTTTACACCAAAGAAATGTGTGAAGAAATCATAAATATAATGTTTTATTTACATGTCCTCATTTTTTGTGCTATAGTTTGGATGAACGGTAATTTGACATATTTCACACTTACTAACTTATTATATATTGACTGCAGTTTGCAAACGGGATACAGAACACTTAAATTTGCTGTTTCATATGATGTAGTGGGATTTCTAAATCGGCACCAATTATAGGCAGTAAATACCAAACAGCACGAGGTGGGATTTGCTGTTCTACTGGGTGTGTAATTACTTTGTTGAGCTGATAAAGGAACCACTCACTATCAATTAACATTTAGATGCAAAACATAAACTCGCATATGTAATAGATTACTTCAATCCACACAATATGTTTCATAAGGTGCAGCATAAAGATTGCCACGAGTTTATGTAATCGTTTTATAAATCCACGGCAACAGAATAAAAAGCCGCAATAACGAGATCTGAAAAGAAGAATGGAATTCTAAAGCAAAGCACAAGTTTTCATTAGTTAATGGTCTCTTTCTCACTGAATTCTCCACACGTTTCCTTCTTCATTCATCATTTTTTCTTCTCTAGTTTCTTGCACTTGTATTCAGTGCGTCCGCTACTGAAGTCGACCATATGTGTGGCAATTTATTATGTACTTAAAAATCCCTCTATTTTCATTACTTAACAATATTGAATTTATTTGCATTTAACAATATCTTCTCTTTTGTGAGAAAATATAAAATGGTTTCAACCTCAATGTTTATATTACTGGTATTAGCATAATTAATTACATGCATTAAAATCTTATTATAATCAATTTGTACAGTTTATATGTCTGCATATTAATAGTTAGACATTTTGGTATTTCCTGAGTGTTAGAACAACTTGTTTACAAAGCTTTTAGAGATAAACCAGGAAGTGTGTTTTGGGAACGGGACTAAAAGAGCCAGATGGTCCTGTACATCTTTTGTATATATATTTTTAAGAAGCTTTGTATAAGAAGGATCGTCTCTAAGAATTTGAAAAAGAGTTGGTCAGATTCCTAGGTATTGTATGAACGGACATAAGGGTCAGTTTATTTGTTAAAATCCAGGACAGGCCGGGCAATAAAAACCTATTGATGCAACAGAACCTTGTGGGTGTAATAACTTGTAACCAACATTACGTAACGAAACCCAGGAGAAACATAGAAGGACTAAAGGGTAAAAAGGGGAGTCAATAGGATAGCTTAGGGAGAAAGATGCAAAAGGTTAACAGGGAGCCATATCGAAATTAGTGGTAGAAAAAGAAGAACAGTGAAAGATTTGCTACAATTACCGGGCAGTGATAGACTAGAATCCATCGGGTTAGTTGCCAACACTCATTAATATTTTAGAACTTAAAGGCGGCTCTTGAAAGATAAAATTACTTAAATATAAATAAATCGTGTTATAGTAAGCTCCACGATTCGTGTTCGTCTTCTGCATAACTCCCAGTTCTCTCTCATTGCCTAAAAAGGTCATAAAATTCCAACAATCCACCGACGCTAGGCTTGGCACGGTGATATTCGATACGCAGCAGGAGAAGAAAAAATTGACATCAATCCGTCAACAATCAATTGAATCAACAAGCTCCTCCCCCACTTACCACATTAGACTATTGAATTCGATCGCAATGTAATTACAATATATTAAAAACGGGGATTAGGTAAGTAACATATGCAGCGCAGGACATTCTCAATAGAAAACAAATTAGCCGTAATTTTCTCCTGCTTTACCGAGTACTAATGTAAAAATATTCACATTTCAGCATATCTAGTTAATTTCAAGTGTTCTCTATCACTAATTAACTCTTGTTATTTTTCTTGTAGCATAGATACATATTGCAAATTTCTTGTTCTAAGGTCGCTGTATAATGTTTGAAGTTATTGCGTGGTAGTTTGTTACACGGGTATGTGGTTCGGTCTTGATGGTATTCTGTAACCATACATGCCTCTTAGACCAAGATCGCGGGTTCGATTCCTGCCAGGCTAGATGGATATTTTCAGGCATAAAAGTTATGCAAGTATAGTGGAGAAGGGCAATTGAGTGTGGATCCTGTGTTTTATATTTACGGCACATAAAAGAATCTCAACCGCCTGAAAGAAGAGACCTCTGAGCTAATTTTATTGACCGTTTCAGGTCCTGAATTGAATGGGGCGCTGAAAACCTGAGATATTAAAGATCATCCGTAAACAAACCGAATGAATAAATAAACTGTTATTTGTAGTAGTATTTAAAGTCAATTTTCACGACTAAGGTATCACATGCGATGGATGCTGATAATACATGAGATAAAATTATTAGTGTGAAAGGAATTTTATTTTTTAAAGAATCGTTTCCAGCCAAAATTTAGTACCCCTGTCCGGCATTTTTTCATTGAGCAAAATCCTAGAAAGAAACCTCAATCAGAGAGAACCATCCTGAAAGAAATCGAACTCTAAATCTCGTTCGGTATCACTTAAAGTACTAAAATTAACAAAATGCGATGAAAGAGCTCTTGTGCTTTCCAAGAAGACTGCAGATTGTCTTTTGTTTAATAGTGTACTCTCTGGGGAACAAGGTTGATGCAATTTCACTGAAAGTGTGCATTTGTATATGCATTCTGTCATATATACCGAGGATGCCGAAAATGTATACACACTTTCACAGTAGATATCTATTTAATATATTTCAAAGTTATAGCGTAAAACAACAGTATTGTGTAGTATGATATTCTGTAAACAGATGTGACTCACATACATTATGATAGCGTTGATATGTGACAGGTAAATCAACAATGAACAAATGAAGCCAAGATTATCGTATGATGTTTTGTTAACTGATGTGACTCACATTATGTTATGGTAGCATTGCTACAACAAAATGGAGCCAATATTATCGTGTGAAGAGCGGAAAGCAATTTTGAAGTGGTATTGGAAAACCTAGAATGTTGAAGTTCAAAGGCAATGGAGACGCGTGTACAGAACAGAACCGCCTTTGGACTTCTACCTATGGGGAAACCTTAAGAATGTTGTATACCGTAGAAAACCAGCTACACTGGCAGCACTTCGGAAAGAAATTGAAACGGCATGTGCTGCAATGGCTGAGGACACTTTCGCAAACGTTACTCAGTAGTTCAACGTACTCAGAAGTGTATCGGCGCCGATGGTGGGCATTTTGAACAATTGCTGTAACCGTAAAAGTCTAAGATGATTAGTGCTCATCATTTTCTGTTTGTGGGAATTCAGTTTTGTTATGTTAACACATTGTTTTCTTTGGTTGAAGTGTGTATATATTTTTGGCAACCTCTGTATATATTTTAAATTTGTTTTATATAGAAATAAGCTTGAGGATTCAAAACTTAACCCGTAATTAAAATACAATTTTTACTATTAGTATTTATACATTGTCAAGAGGGTGGCATTCTTGAATAGCCTCCTTGTTACCCATTCCCAGGGGGAGATAGTCTTTCTGCAACATTTCTTCCCACTCTGTGAAATCTCTTACCAAGTGTTGCTCAGTCAGTTCTTGAACTCGTCCGCCCACGGTTTTTTTGTATAATACTCGCCCTGTCCCTGGATCCCAGACTTTAGTTCCTATGTCCATCCGTTTAGTCTCTCCTTCTCCATTTAATGACATCGAATTTGCATTCGTAGCCTTGTCCCTAAGGTGATGTGATAATTTTATATAACAAATATATATTTCTGAATCCTGTGATCAATAAGCATTAATATCTTCAGTCTTTTCGTTTCTTTCTTTTGTTTCTTTTTGTTTTAACTTATGACGTAAATACTAATTGCATTTAAGTTGTATGGTCTGCTATATTTTTTCTCAGGATTGGAAGCAGGTAGAAACATGCGGTTTAGCTGCAAATATGCTGGCATTCTTTGTAAATGCGTGATAGAAATATAGCACTGTACAGTGCACAAACACTAGTGGCTAGAGGTAGGAGTGTTTTTAATATTTAAAAGAATTACAATGCTATACATACGTACGTACATACATACTACATATATACAAATCTACATGTATATATACAAATACTTGGATATATGTACATTTTCTATTAATAATTTTATACACAAATACATAAACATGAATGGAACCCTTACTCTTGAGCCTTCCTTCCATTTACTCACACCCCCTCTCCAACATCCCCCTCTTCATTATAGCCATTAACCTCCTTTGTCGGGGCTTCTCTAGAAATATTCCCAAATTGTGTATCTTGCATGCACCAACACTTCCCGTCAAATGTTCAAATTTCTATAGGAATTCAAAAATTGCGACGGTAAATGCTCATTTCTTAAAATCTCCATTTCCCTGCATTCTGCCAAAATATGCCAGCAGGTGTCGCTTTCTCCCCACAATGAGCAAATTCTTTCTCCAAGAGCATTAACTGTTTTGTTTCCTTTCCAAGCCTCTAATCTGAACCATGCGAAACCACTTCTTTCTTTCTTCTTTGTCGCAGATGTCTAATTAATCCCCCCTCCTCCATACCGGATTTACTTGAGTCTGCAGGTTAAATGTCTCTGCTGTTGTTGTTGTTGTTATTATTATTGTTATTATTATTATTATTAATTTTACTATTATCTACACTTTTTAAGAATTAAACTCATGAACGGTATTATCAAAAGTACATAAGCATAAAACAGTAAATTCTAGCACAACTTTAATCGCCTTTTGCGGTCTTCTCAATCAAGTATTGCCCTTTCGAATCTTCAGCTAACATGCATAGCTTTTTCCCCCTCCCACAAAGCAAATTCAGCTGAACTGAAAATGAAACAAAAGGCAGTTGGGTATCCTACATGCTATCATTGTTTTTAACCGGTTAAGAAATGCATTTGCCATATTTCAGAAAGTATTAATTAGATACACATGAATAAATAAGCTTGCGCCGTTCCTGGCAAATACAAAATGCATGGAATACTTAAAGGGACTAGGAAA
This sequence comes from Metallyticus violacea, assembly GCA_030762175.1. Lineage (NCBI taxonomy): Eukaryota > Metazoa > Arthropoda > Insecta > Mantodea > Metallyticidae > Metallyticus > Metallyticus violacea. Next base: position 63,726,908 of record CM060836.1, read on the forward strand.
GTAACCATTTGCTATTATTTGTAGAAAATTCCACTCTTTACGTTTTCTTAAAGTTGTTGATACTCCCTTCAAATAGACTTTTGTTTATTTTCCACAACAGAAAGTTTTTCACTGGAGATCAATTTTGGATTTATGATTTTCGCTGAGAAGTTTTGTACATTCTAAACGCTCCATATCTGAAAATTTGCATTGCCAATAGAAGTTCTGGAAGACCATAAAATAGTGCGTGTAAAGTTAGCAAATCATAAACATTCTCTAGTTTTTTTAAAATGTTCTCAAGTCATTGATTTTTTTTCATTTCATCAAAATTAAAAAAAATTTCCATTAACCTGTAATTATTGAAGCGACTGTCTTTAGAAACCGGGGGTATTGACGCAAAATACGCTTTCAATTAAGATTCTAATGTTTCTTTGATCTCTAAAGTAAGTTTTTAAAATTTAGTATTTGCTGTAGAGGCACTGTCTTCTTTTCGCCGTTTCCTTTATGGGTTTACAGATTTGCGCAGTTTCACATAAAACGTCTCCAAATGTTACCTTTAGAACAGCGTTTCTGTGAATTATTTCGCATGTTTTGAGCAGCGAGTAACATATAAAGGCTTGATTTTAAAAACAGTACTTAGCAATACACTGTGAAGGGAAGTGTATCTTCGAAGATGTGCAAAAGAAAATTAAAATGAAATTTCCTAAATATAGCTAAAAATACACGCGCTTCCTTTATAGTATTAATATTCAGCCCGAGAAACATACCAAAGAACAGCATTAGAAGTACTGAAAATATTTTGTAACAGCTTTAATATTATACTCTGTGAAAGATATTTGAATAATTAATTAATAATATAAAGAAAATCATAATGATAAAATGGGATATTAAGAATTCCCAATGTAGTTCTTAGTCAATTTAATATTATATTATTAATGGGGCTTTTTTTCTTTATAATTCTTTAAGTAATGTTTGATTTATTTTTTAAACCCTCCTGTTTTGTTTGATTTTATTGTACGGGTATAATGTTCTGATTATTTGATATAAAATACTTAAAATTACATTCCAAAATAGTGTAATAGAAAATATCAAAGTTATTAATTATTGTGTTTATTCATATTCAAACATATTATTATTTTATTTTTGGTATTATTACATTATAATATACATTATGTTAGAAATATATATTTAATGGGTTCAACATTATGATTTTAGTATACAAAAATGCATTCATGTTGTTACAATTATAGACAAAGTCCTAATTAGAAAGCAAGAATTTCTATAGTGTAGTTTTCTTCTTCAATGTATGTCATAATTTATGTTAAGGTTACTTATTGAAATTTTTAATTGTTTTTATTTTATTAAATATTTTGTTTTGTTTTCTATATCGCTTTGGTCAATCTTATTAAGAATAGAATGTAATAGAAGGGCAACATATTCAGCTCTTCCATAAAATTACTCATTTGATAGATGCATTCCTCTATAAAGATAGTTTGTGCCCTATGATGGAGAAAGTATCTTAACTCTGCTGTTCTATTAGGATCTAAATGCTTTGCTCTGGGTGACTGAATAGGAATTTAAGAGAAGGACGTGTGTTACTTAATCAATTCTCTTCAACAAAACTCAAGGGTTGCAGTTGTTTCAGCTCAATTTAGCTAGACACCCAAAGGAGAAGATTTTCCATTGTTGTATATTTTTGCGGTTATCATGAGAGTTTTGAGTAGTATGAAATATGAATTTAACTTATGTTGATATTATTACTGTTCAGAGGTCTGCCGTAAATTGGTAATTTATATAAGAATTTTTGTTCTTTATCTTGTTTTGTTTTCTATATATGGAAGCGAAATAGAATACTTTGGCGAACTGGTTGCAGACCATTCTATTTTGAACTATATTCTGCTTTTTTATTCAAATACTTATATCATTTCCTCCTAATAACATGTACAAACAAGATCATGCGGATAAAAATAGGTGTATAACCTCAGATAAAAGGAACCCAGAGAAGTTAAATAACATGGTAACCCTCTAACGTGCATGCTTTATGGAAGAAAAGATGTCTAGCGAGGTATAGACCTTTTTGTCACATCCCAATGGTGCGGAATTTAACCTAGAGAAAACCATTACTTGACTTTTAGTCGGCTTAACATACATTCTCAATTGAATATTCAGTGCTAGAGAAAGACAATAAGTTACCTCGGTATGGTATACCATCGCTGTAGAGCTGAACTAGTTCAGCTGTTGGCTCGCAACAAACGCATTACATATCAATCTCAGTAAGTGCTGGAATTTGAGAAGGTAGCAATTTCAGTACCGTGCAATAAAAGTAAGTAATGTACAGGTTCATTAAATTCCAAATATCAAGTTTACTACCAGATAAACGTTTGTTTGCCCTTTAATGAAATGTGGTTAAAAAAAGAGGTTATGAATATGGAAGATGGTCATGTATTAGTCTCTGAACTTGGCATTTCAGTTGGCAGGATGTCACATTTATTCATACCTGTCTAATAACATCAAAGATCTATTACCGATGCTGACAGCAAAGCAGAAATCCTATCGCCAGAAATTCAGTCAGGTCAATTTGCATCTTATCCAAGAAATAATGAATGACTTTGTTAGTAGAGTTAAAACATGGGTTCAATAAAAATGTCTTGTGGAATAAATTTGGAAATCAGGAAAAAATTTTAAAATAAATACAAAATCAGTGTTATCATCTGTGTTGTATACAAAACCATTCACTGTAAATGTTTTCCAAAAAATGAATTCAGGTATTTATTTAAAGATGTGGGAAACAAAACTAATACTCATCTCTATAATGTCTTTAGGAGGATTATCCCCTTTCCCAGATTTTTCCCTGATTTACGTCTAAGTGTACGATTTATGAAAAAGTTTGCAAAGGAAACGTTGCATTTATCTATGCATTATAACTATAATGAGAACTTTTAGGCATTAAAACAGAAATTTGTAGCCTATAAAAAAGCATTATTTTTAAAAATGTGCATTTAAAATAAGCACTGTATGTTTTGGTACAGCCTTAAATAAATGAATGGTTTGGCTTGAGAAATAAATAGTTGCAGGGGAAATATTATTTTAATACTATTCTGTTTATAAAGTGTTCTTCCAAATGGTACGTACTGCTTTCAACATTTGTCTGAAAGAGAGGAGGTGTCTTTTGGAGATGCTAAATCACAGCAGCAACTAACTTTTGAGAACAAGATTACTGCATATTGTATGTACTGGCACTTAGCTCTTTACAACATGCCTGGCAGGACGTTAATTTATGTTCGTCGTAAAATGTGGATCACTAATCCACAGGTTATACAGTAAAGCCTTAGATGGCATTTTCATCGAACATGACATCAAATAAAACGATTTACTAACTGCATCACATTCCAACACACGCCGCAAGTGATCACGAAAACAGATCTAAGATTTAGAACACATATAATACTTAACCGTTACTACTATACACATTAATGGAGTTAATGCATAGTTTAAAAATAAAAGCATTATCGTATAAAAGCTGATTGTAGACTTTGTGACATTTGCGATATAAAAAGATAATAACTATTAAAAAGATTTTATTAGTACTGATAAATGCCTTCTGCATAACAAATTTTGACTTGAAATAAATGTTTAATTTCAACTTCCATGTTTTACAATGAAAAGAAAATGTACGTATTTTAGCAATGTCTTCTGCTTAATTATATTTGTGGACTTTTTCGTATTGGCACAAGGCTGACGCGAAAATAAAACAAATTGTTTATTTTGTCATGTAATCTTACGAAAATCGAAGTGAATTTATACTTTTTTCTGTTTATTTTAAAGTAAATTTTAACATTTATTAAAAAAGCTAGATTTCTTCGTCTCTCTTATTTTCTAATTGGAGCAATGATCAACTGAAACTTTGCAACAGGATGTAAGGTAGAACGTTGAGGATAAGGACAGCCAAAGAACAAGTTATCCATCCTTAAAGGGTTAATCGCTGAAAATGCATCATGCACAATGGGGAAAGCAGCCATAACGTAGCAACTGGTGTTCGATTAGCTAGCCAGGAGGCAAACTTCTCTTCGAGGTGATGTTTTGTGGTGATATCTCCCAGCGCGCATGCGTCAACTAAGCAAGATCAACGGCATATAGGTGTTTATCGCAGCTATCCCACCCGCTATCCACTAATTTCTAGAGAGGTTGGGATGAGATTAGGGCTCTCTAGATCTGTGATACTGCCCAGTTGCTGAGTTCAGAGTCATGTTTGTGCGCCATTTAGAACAGCCTGCTGGCAACAACCTTGCTGGAACAACTTCAACTCTCGAAACTTTGCCATGAGTGGAAACTTTGTGGACAGCGGGGTTTTTTTGCTAAGCAGATAAGAGGTTTTCCGTAACGAAACTCAGCAGGAGTTTCTCTGTTCACATATTCAGCTCTTCAAGGCAGGACACTGTCTTCCTTTTTGTAGTTGTAAGAGAATTAAAATAGAAAGTAATTTTTAACACTTTTGAAGGCCTGATTTCCCCAGATTTCTCATTCAGAGAATTATTTTAAAATTCAATCCTCTACTTGCTTTGTATATTTACGAAATATAATTGTCTGCACGTTTTAATAAATGGAACAAAAAAGTTGAATGCAACTTAAAGCTACGAGGGACATTTATTTCCAATGCTGTGTTGCTGTTAATGCATCCGACTTTGTGCATTCTAAATGTACTAATGCTTAAACAAAAGAAAGCTAAAAATGTTGTAATTGTATTTTCATAATCGCAGAGCTGTCATACAGTTATTTATAGAGTTAAAATCGTTGAGGTAATGACAGAAGTGGTTTTTTGCAATAATATAAACAAAATTAATCTTGTTATATAGGCTCATGCACACGTCACTTCAAACTTTAAAGTATTATAAATATTATGATACAAATAAAAGCCCCTGTTGGGCTAAACTTTACTTTTTTTCTTTGCATTTTTGAATTGTAGTCTTTAGTTATTAAAATGTGAACAGTTTTATCTGTACTACTAAAGGAATTTTAAAGTTTCTACCATTAAATTTTAGGGTACAGCTATACAATGCTATTTTGAAAGCAATAGAAATATTTCTACAGACATGTAACAGTTTTGAGTCATAATAAAATAAAATACCTACATACTGTTCGTAATTAAAGGATATAATCATCAAGTTTGAAGAAATGGCTCCTGGTGCTGATAATAAATTTGGAAGACCAAAGGTAATCAATTATGTCACGGTTGTTGAGGTGCTTTGTACAAGTAATTAAATAAGTAGAAATAATTATGGAATTAGTATGTTAGATGTCCATGACCTTCAAATGAGTAATAGGATACTTTGGAGAATTCTAAGAAAACATCTTAATCTGTACCCATATAAATTAAAACCAAAGTTTGCACTCAAAGGAGATGCTAGAAAGATTCAAATTAACAATGACTGTCTGGACAGACGAAGCACACGTCTTTCTTAATGGAGGAGTTAACACCTGTAACTGCAGAGTTTTGTCCACCAATAAATTCACTCTTCATTATCTTTAAGTCAACTGAACGGTGTGCCTTTACTTCACAACTCTTCATTCTGAAAATTTCTTTGCAGAAGAAAATAATGGAATGATAAAATATGTTACAGTAAACGGGGAGCATGCTACAGTATGTTGCAAAACTATACTGAGAACCACGACCTGAAGAATATGACCTTCATGCAAGATGACGCACCCTCTCACATCGACACTGCCAAAAAAAAATGAATTACATGGATCTCTAGCGAACATGTCATTAGTACGTACTTTCCAACAATGTAACCTCTGCGATCTCCAGAACTCAACCCACCAAATTTTAATTATAATTTATCTTAAAGAATGCGTTTTTCTGGCACATCTAACAACCCTGCAGCAACTGATATATGTTATCTAGAAAAAAATAGAGTGTTTAAAGACGTTGTCTACAAAATGCTGTGCATGGCACAGCAGAAAGAATAGTGTACGTTGAAGAAGAAAACGGCGGACATATTTCCAATATTTTGTAATAACCGAAACGCATCGTTTGCCCTACATAGTGGTGTTGTTTTCCTATCTCAATTATAATATATATATATATATATATATATATATATATATTTAAAACGTTTTAGAGTTTAAAGTAACTTTTGAAAGACTCTATATACTTGAAAGTTGAATTGACAGTAATCAGAACTTAATCACGAAGTCGAGGATTGCAAGAGGGTACAATGTTACTTCGTAGACGCATGTTAAAATTTGAAGGCATAGCAATTTTTTTTTATAATCATTTCTCTCTAATACCCTAAAAGTATAGAAAAAGATACAATGGCTCTTTTCTTACCATATTGGGTTCTGTACCCCTTATTTCTGGTACTGCATTTAGCTTTCTATACATAAAATTGGCAGCGTTTAGATCATAAAAATAACATTTTGTGATATGTCATCATAGCAACATAGTTGGCAAACTATCCAGGGTGCAGAAAATGTAAATTTACTAGTAGAAAGAGGGTTTGATAGAGAGTGGGAACGAATGGTCTCAGACACTTCGATCTGGAGCATAGGCATCGATAGGAATCAACGTCATAGCTACGTTGCGATGTGATGTTAGTTCAAGACGATCATTTGTAAACCATTGTCAATGGCGAGGCACAGTTATAAAAAGCTTCACCTCAAGATAAGCACCGTCATTCATGTACAGGTCTTCGTGGAAGTGACAAGGCATTTTCAGAAATACGCTAGGCAAGTTTTATGAATGATTATCATACTTGTGCTTCCTTTAATGTGATCCACTGTAATAATGAATTGTATTTGACGAATAAATTATTTATTAAAGTTTAAGTTATTCTATTTTCAGTCCTCTTGACAACTCATAAACACATTTGTTGCTTTGATAAATTAACGCCTGCAGCACACAGCGCAGCGTCCTAGACTGTTTGTTCCTATTCTTGAAGTGTCTATATTTCAACCTTCTTTCTGCTCTGAAAGGTTGTACATTTTTTCTGCAGTCTTCATGAAGTGCGTATTGCTATTTTTAACAAATTATTGTTGTATTTTTTGTCTTTGCCCTCTTTCTTTCCAGTTCATTCATGGTTACATTAAAAGAAATTAGTTTAATAAATCCATTATTAAGTCATTTATTTATTACACCTGGATCCATGAAATAATAAAGTCTAAAAACTCTATCTGGAGGCATTGGAACAAACCAATTATGCGATTGTAGAGAGCCACATATTTCGCAAAATTGAAATAAAAATTAAAATACATATGCAAAATAGCGGTTTTAATAGTATTCTGGTCTGCAACAGAAACCTGGAGGCATGCTGTAAATCCGGTGGCAAATTCCCATTGGGATTTTCTAATAACGATATTTAACCTTGAGAACTATGGGAACTGAAGCCAAGACTCCAGCGGTTTTGCGGTCAGAAACGTTTACTGCTGTCTCCAGACCATAATTAAAATTCCTTCTTCTTTAAGGGCATGCATGTTCTGCAGTGTCTGCGGGTGCCACGAGTTGATTGAAAAAAGAAGAGCTAGAACAAAATGCAATCTTTAGTTGCAAAAATTTGTAGGTCGACTATATGCGATCACTGGTAAGACCAAAAGGATCTGGAAATCTGGTCTGTGGCACCCCGGGGACTCTTGGTGTGCTAAGTAAATCTAATTTAGAAGTGAAACTCCCTTCGATGAACAACACGTGGTGCAATTTTCTCTGCAGTCTTTTATAAATACTTCTGGCATCAAAACCATCGTCTAATTTCCCTTCCAGCTGCTAGCGGATATTGTGCACACAGTCTGATCAATATGTCATAAACAGCAAGCGATATATTTGATCATAGAAGATCTTAATATACATTATCATTTATAGTTAAGTAAAGAAAAATTAATGAGTAAATAAAATGAAGTGTACTATACTCGAAGAATGGTGGCCATTCATACGTACTCGAATATCATTCACCGTTTATATTCCTGTTCATTTGTGAAAAAATCTCTGTTGAAGTATGTTTTAATTCTTTACACTGTAGTATTTATATTGTCTTTAATGAGTACAACTCAGGTGCAGGTTTAGAAAGAACATGATTACAGTTAGTGAGAATAACAGAATATTTTTCAACTTTAAGTTTTAATAGCTTAGTGTTTACTGTCGCAGAAAACATTATTCCAAATACAATTATACTTGTAATGCCTTCCTTGCGCATGTCTAATGATCAGAGCCCGGAAGTTAGGCAACATTTCTTTGCTATCTGGGCGAATATATTTAAGAATCAGACAAAAATGATCACATTTCCATATATTTGGGATCAGTGGGGTCAGTTTTGTTTTGCTTTTTTGTAGATATTTCGGCTTCTATTGCCTATTTTAAGGTTAAAACATTTTTTCCTGTTTTATATCCTTATGGATTTTTAGCGATTATTAACACATTGTAAAAAGCACATAAAGAAATTCAATATATCGAAGTGAAAAAAGTTATAAAAATTAAGTGGCATGTTCGCCTCACAGGAATATCTATGGAGAATCCTCTTATACATTTATTTCTTTTCAAGCAGTCAAAGAACACAAAGTATTTCAAAAGCTACTTTAAAGCGTTTTAAGTATGTATTATAATAATTGAGATAGGAAAACATCACTGTGTTGGGCAAACGAAGGGTTTAGTAATTACAAAATATCGGGAATATGTTCACCATTTTCTTCTCCAACACAGGTAATTCTTTCTGTTATGTCTGCACAGCATTTTGTAGACAATGTCTTCTTTATATATCAGTTGCTGCAGGGTTGTTAGATGTGTCAGAAAAGCGCATTCCTTAATATAATCAAAAGTTGGGCGGGTTGAGGTCTGGTAATCGTTGGAAAGTGCCTACTGATGACATGTTCGCTAAAGATCCGTGTAATTATTTTGCGGCAATGTCGACATTAGTCATCTTGCATGAATGTTATGTTCTTCAGGTCGTGACTCCCAGTATCGTTTTTTAACATACTGTAGCATTGCTCCCCGTTTATCATTCCATTAATATATTCTGCAAAGAAATTTACTTAAGCTGTTTAAATAGCAGAAACTTCAGTAGTGAAAAGAACGCAAGGTTATCTCGGGTATACAAATGCCACAAAATAGAGAAGATGAGAGAAGTACTGTAGTTTTGAATGGTCCTGGCGAATGACCTTGTATCGATCTGCGCGAAACAATTCTAGGAAATTTGTGTTGGGGGTAACTTCTCTCGGCACAATGTAACAATCAATTGCAAGCGATAAAGGTGACAGCCGTGTAATAAACCGTCCCTACAAAGGGTTCAGTACGGAAGTAAGAGATGTACTATCCTGATTACCCTATAAACTCATAAACAGAAAATTAACTCGATCAGAAACCACTGCACAACTGAACATTCGCCAGGACAGTTCAAAACTGCTTTACTTTGTCTTGATCAACATTTCCACGATGTCCTGAAAGGTGAATATTCCGTTGTAGCTGCTATGGCTCCTTCTGAAATAATTTGCTTTAATATGCTCTAATCACTTCAGTGGAAGCAGAACTTCTTTTTCCAAGATGAATTTTTTTCTTTCAGACAAGCGGCTGACTATGACAGTTGATACTTTGGAAAAACATTTATTGTTGTTGCTTGTAACCAAGAAAGATAATCGTAAGTACTTTAATTATGTGATAAAGAAATTTAAGTATCTTAAATTTTCATTAATAATGAGTGATATTACTCTCTGTTTTCACTTTAAATACGAGTAAATACCTATTTTAATTATATTATTGCCTTTTGGCAAATATTTTGAGTGTATTTTTGCCTACCTATTTTAACCAAATTAAATTCCTGAACTTCCGGGCTCTACTTATGATAATTTTGGGTAATCCAATTATCTTATGACCGTCGCGGCGACGGGGGATTGCATTAGTCGACATCCAGTGATGTTTGAACAATAAAACAACACTTGCCTAGTTCTAGAGTAAGTCTGCTAAGAATCTTAAATAATTTTACTATACCTAATAATTATTATATTCCACATCAAGTATTTATTTAAGGCCCATGTGTTGTACAGAGTCCGCCAATACTATTAGGAGATAATTTGAAAATAAATTCCCAGGTGATGGAGTTTCAAATCACAGTGTGATCCATAAATCAGTACACGATTCATCCGTCAAGAAATCAATATAATTTTTCAACAAAAAAAATAATAAACTCTACTCTACACATTCTTAATCCGTCGGTCCTGGTGGTGTAGTGGTAACCATACTTACCTCCTAAACCCAAGATCGCGGGTCAATCCCGGCCTAAGATCGATGCATTTTTGGGTGCAAATGTCCTAAGTATGGCTTCCTTCGGAAGGGAAGTAAAGTCGTGGCCCCTTGTCGTACATTTACGGCACGAAAAAGAAGCTCAAGCGTGAAAAAATAGGCCTCCGGGGAACATTTGTCGGCCATTTCACGCCCTGGTTTGAATGGGACGCTGATGACCTGAAATGTTAAAAGAGCTTCCGTAAATAAAAAAAATCCAAGCCTGCCATATTTAAATTTTCAAATGATGCTCTTATGAAGAGAAATCCCCAACGTGTCAGCTATTTTTTAAGCTCAAAAACATAAATCAACTTTTCATTTACCCTGCTAACCGATGTAGCTGATAGGATGAATGAATTTCGCTCCAGGAATATTTGTTTATTCTGTAAAAGACTTGTGCAAAATAATTTTTAATGCATATCAGTGTATGCATTCTCCTCCATTTTTTCCAGTTACTTGTTCCGTCAGTTGCAAGAGGGAAACAAATCTCCCAAATTATTTCAATTTCAGCCATATTGTAATGCCTGTAAACTGTCTGAACACAGCGAAAAGATTAATGTTTTCCATGTTCTACAAAGAAATTGATATAGTATAATAAAAAGGACACATTTTATATATTTTTCTCATTTTTTACAAAAATGTTTTAGGGTTTGTTTTCTTTTTCTAAATGCACATCTCATAGCACTTGGGATAACCCTGCTTTTCGTAATTTATCGGGGCTATAACTCGAGACAACAATGTTCCCCAATTCAATTATTAAAGTAACTGTTGCTCATCTGATGTTATCAAAAAAGGAGCGGGAAAAACATTTGGCAAAAACGCATAACTATTGTTGCCACATATTTCTTTTACAACAATGGGTACACACTTATAAATTTTAATGTTCAAGCCAGCGTAGTATAATGTACATTACTGCAGTATTAACAGTAGAAATGAATTAATGAGCCCAGTGACTCATGAATACAATTTCTCACGTCAGAACACCATGTGTAGTCTAATTGGAATTTGCATTTCAAGCAGAGGACTGCGCTGGAGCAAGATTCCTGAGGCAGGTTACCTAAAGAGATTGCACCATCAGCTACAGCACAAGTTTACCCAAGTTCCTGGCTAGTGCGGTCAAATCCGTCCTCTCTGGCAACCAAACTAACCACGGAAACTTTGGTTTCAGTTCCGGCCGGGCACGCTGCTCGAATCTTCAGAAGACATCTGTAACAGGTGTAGCTTCAGTAGGAGGTGGAGGTTGATGATCAGGAAGTTGGACGTTCGCAGCTGCCGCTGTACCCTTCTCATCCCATCGGCAACCATAAGGTAGGCTTCCTTGACGTCCCATGCATATTTATATGGGTGGCAGCTGCATAGATAAGCGTTAAGGATTCATTGTAACAAATGTAAAAAAGAAATATGCTAAGAAAATGGAAGAAACGTCTGCATTAAGAGTAAATAAATATCCAATGTTTTCCTCTGGTTGCAGCATGAGCGTTACATTTCATATATTAGGTTGACACAGAGTTATAACTTCTATTTTAAATTTTAGACATAGTGTCCGTAGAGAAAACTAAAATTTAATAATGTTATACAATCTTTACTCATGGATGAGGTTGCGAAAATGCACTCCAGTTTAAATGATTTCATAATTTGTATTAACTAAGTCAACGTAGTATTTCGATTGCTTTAAAAACCATTGCACATTATTATTATTATTATTATTATTATTATTATTATTATCTGTAAGCCTCTTAATCAACTGTCTGAAGTTTCTGCCTCCTTCCCTCAGTAGCGGGTACCTCCGTAATGGAGTAATGGGGGAAAGGAAACACCGAGTGGTTAGGAACCACGGGGTGGTGACACGGATCTAGGAGTCCTTAACATTTTTGCAAATAAAATACCCAGACACCGTATGAGCCCATGATGATTCGCTCCTATACCAGATGTCAGTGCCAAAAAAAAATACAAAGCGCAAGCCACCGTTACGCCTTGCACCTCACCTGTAACAGAATCAACGGAATGAAATGATATAACATAGGAAAGTGGAAAATGTGTGGTAAATGAAGATGAATCCCGTATTCGCCTAAGTGACTGTGGGAAATTATGAAAAAAACTCAAGGTGGCTCAACAGATTTATTCGTTTATCATGCCTAAAAGAATCTTTCTGAGAAGGAATGCATTAGATTTCCTTCAACCTGGTAGCTATTACTTTATTTACATATTTATTTAGAAATTGACATTTCTTATGCGCTTTACTTTTAAGAGAAATGTTATATTTTCTTATACACAGATAGTTGCTCCATTATTATGCCTTCTTATATATTTAGTGTTGTCCATGTAGTGTGGCTTAAGTTGTTTATGGAAAACATTCCCTACCGGTGTTATTACTGAAGTTAAGTGGAGCCTTGTGTCAACAGATATGAGCTATCGTAATGAATTGCCATTAATATACATGCTTTCATAGACGTGAATCTAGAAAAGAATAATAAAGTAGGAACAAAAATGACAATATTACGTTATTACCTTGTTTTTAAAAAGTGCACATTTTAAATTCTGTTTTTCCATGTCATTTCTCATTCAGGAGTCAGTATTTGATTTTTCTTCCATGCCAAAATTATTAAATGTATTTATTTTGAACTTGTATACGTTAATTTGGAATGGGAGATATTTTACTAGAACATTTAGCAGTCTTTTAACGAAACAAATTGCCTGTAAACATTCTTACCATGGCTAAATGACATTTACATAGGAAGTTACAGAAACTAGCCAATACGACACAGAATTCGTCGTTTAATGCCGGCCATAAAAACTGAACTGCAAGTATGACATAGAGCTAAAATATTCTGAGACAGTCCTGCGAAATTTAAAAATGTATCTGATTTAAAATTTATGACATCTCCTTCACGGTAGTCCCCTTAGGCATTATGGGGAAATGACCACTTCACTGTGCTGGAACAAAGCATGCGCGGGAGAACATGTCATGATTGGAACACGCACTTGTCCTCATTCCACAGTTTACGTCATTGCCTCAAAACGTTGCAGTAGAAGTCGCAGTTTATAATTTGAACTATGAAATGTCAGAAAACATGAGCATGCACTTGAACGAGCTCTTGACTTGCATCGCCCTTTTCGATCTTGAAGATTAACAGCCTCTTCCATTACGACTGTTTTTTTTTTTTTTTTTTTTATTTAAACTTTCTAGGTCGTAGCCGTAAACTCAACTCTCGTCACCGGTAACGTACTGGATATAAAAATAAGGTCACTTTGGACTTGCATGTGAAAATACAGGCAAACTTCGATATGAAGACTTTTTTCCTATTTGGGGAGAGAAATTGACAGCAACGCGATTGATTATATCAGCAATGTATCTGCTTGTGATGTGGTGATTCTCAAGTATATATCGTTTAACTTTTTCCACAGCTTCATAGATTGGGTACATTGAATTCTCTTGGCCATCTATTCTTGAAACGCAAGTGTCAGTCAATACACTTGGATAATTCATTGGGTCTGCTGAAATTTTATTGAGTTTGATGCAGAAGTTTCTTTTGATCTATATTCAACTTTGAATGCATCTTGAAATCGTAAATACTTGTGATACGGTTAACGCATGTCTCAAATAACGTGTTGTTGTAGGATTTAACATGATGGCTGTATAATCTCACTTAGCTGCACTCATCAATAACAGTCCCAGAAATTATTGATCACACCTCCTAGACTGACAGCGGCTTATTCCTACTTTGTTATTCGTTACTATGGAGGTAAACTTCTCAGTTTATGTTGCTGATCAAGAAGAGGAAGAAGAAGTTTTAATATTATAATTCTAAACGTGTCTTGAATGAGAATGAATTAAATGTCATAATGTACGATCAAGCGGGTTCAGCTTCCGTTAACTTATTTAAGAACTGAAATGTTCCATTTTTGTGAAGAGGCCTCAAAATTCTATTGAAATATCTTAAAACGACTCATGAAAATATTGCTACATTCATTTTAGGTACTACTCTGAACTACAGAGAAGGAACAAATATCAATTATTTGCATTTATTGACAAATATAATTTATGCTTTTTTCACAAAATGCTCTTTAAATTTAAAAAAGCTTCCACAAATTAATCTAATTTTCTTTACATAAAAAGTATTGACATATATTTAACTAGTTGTTTTATATGTTATATATTTTAAACTACTTTAACAAGACCATCCAGTAAAAGATATTTCTACCCTCCCCCTAGGAGAAGATACCTTTACAGTAGGATGTTTATGAGTGGCTCCAAATTTGTGCATTTTTGGATACAGATAAAGACTGTGGTGCATTTTACAACTTCCGCTCCCGGTATTTAATGAAAATGTGATTAGGTCCATTATCTTGCTAAAAATGCCCCTTCTACATTCTGCAATTATTTCGCAACATGTTGAGATAATTTAAATGAATCATATTCCCTTCAACTACAGGATGACATGCCTCCCGCAAACAAGAGTTTTAACCAGAAGGTTGAATCTCTTTTGTTTGCTTTGTACGGCACCTCCTTTCTTTCGGGATTTTCACCAAAGAATAAATGTCCAGGAATTCTGTCTATTTATACACACTCGTACAAATAGATAGCATTCTTTTTCAAGAATATTTCAGCATATTTTTTAAGTTCTTCAATGAATTTCAGTTGCCTTTCTTACAGTCCGGCGATTGGGTGGTTATGCAAAAGATTCTTCGCCTTTTAAGCGTTCCATTTTAAAAATATACAATTCATGAGCGCTCGCAGCCTATAAGAATGTACAGATATTATTCTACTCTCTGTATTCCTTGATGGTACTGGTAATTTGTTCAACAGATAGATTGGGTGGTGTGGGTTGGAAGAGGATGTTTTGTGTACTTTGAGCCTTGCTCACGGCTGTTCCTTTGTATTTATGCCCCCAATGGAGGAATCTCCGGGAGGAAAGGATGAGGTCACGGAGACATCAGGCGACCAGGCCTACGGACAGTAACTGCCTGCGCGGACGCAGATAAAGTCCCTAGCGTGTTTCCAGAGAAAATATTCCTCCTGAGTTGTTCGAGCACCTCAGAAGGTCTGCTTCTATATCACACGCCAGAGCATAAAGCTATCCAAAGCGCGATCTATCATCACTTCGTCCTGATATTTTCCACTCTGTAGCAAAACGAATGAAATGGAATGATATGAAACGGGAGATCGAAAAATTCATGGAATGTAAATATATATCACCGAATACGTCCAAGTGACCAGGGTGAACCATTAAGGAAAGGATGGCCGGCCCAATGATTGAGCCGGGGACCTCCCGAAAGCGATTCTCAAGTATTTCCACCTGAGGGAGTCCTCTCATGTTCTGTTCCAATTTTATTGAATTTATCTTGAGAGAAAATGAAAATAAAACGCCGAGAATTCCCAAATTTATTTTTTTCCTGGCGAAAAAATAAAGAACAATGTAGAATAGCGACTGGAAGTTGAGTATGCATTTAATAGTAAACTCGAGCATTAGTCCGAGAAAGAAGGAAAAAATTAAAAAAATTAAATGATTTAAGG
The DNA here is from genome assembly GCA_030762175.1 of Metallyticus violacea. Classification (NCBI taxonomy): domain Eukaryota; kingdom Metazoa; phylum Arthropoda; class Insecta; order Mantodea; family Metallyticidae; genus Metallyticus; species Metallyticus violacea. The sequence continues at coordinate 63,742,660 of CM060836.1, forward strand.
ATCACTCTGTATAATTAAAAAATCACAAATAAGGGTATTAGCAGTTGTTTTACTTATTTAATTTAATTTTATTGTTTGTTCTAATATATATATATATATATATATATATATATATATACATTTTTGCATGCCTTTCATCAAATTTTTGAAGAATGGGTAGGTAAACTCATACATTTCATTAACTTAGGTTCCAACTATTTTATTCCTTTTCTCAACTTATAATGATATGCCTATAATTTTTGGAGCTACTGCATGCACTCTTTATATCGTGTGAAATACAGTGATTAGACTGTTTTAGTAATTTTTTGTTCAGAAGTTCATATTTATATCATCACTAATGCTGCCATTTTTCTAACGATTGTTCTGTTTCTTTAAAACATTTTTTTGTTCTGTGTACAGTTTCTTGGCGTCACACCAGCAAGGCCTGCAGACGAGAGATGTCACCGCATGTATAAACGTGACCCTCTTTGCTAAGCTTCTGCCCCACCCCATTCCAAACGCTCTAGGATTTATTAATGCTGCCTGAGATTAGAGAAACATTTACACATTGGTTTAAGGGATGGGGATTTATTTAAGTCGGCACCCGTGGTCCAGGGGATTAGAGAGAGGGAGAGAAAAAGCGCGTTCATGTATGCGTACGGCCAATTTTATGGCTATGGCCTATTCTCTCGTCGCCCTTTTTATAAAACACGTGTGCAGCGATAATCTATGTGATTTTTCAAAGTCCAAAGACCATGTGATCAGTGGGAGGGAGAGAGGGAGATTTGGGATAATGGCGGCTTGGCGAAAGACGGGTGAGTGTCGGCCGATTAACATACTGACTTAGTGGCCCCTAATCGACTATTGTCACACAGAAAAATTATGACCGCACTCGGCCGGGGTATCGTTGCAGCCATATGATGCAATGGTCACATCTGCAATGTGTCACACTCATTTTGTCTTATATATGTTTTAATCCCCCATTTCATACTCCACCCAGTAATTTATCTAACGCTGTACATTGTATTGGCATCAAACGGAAGGGAGGAATGGAAAAGTAACCCCCGTTATCCGCTTGTCAGCTTGAAAATGAGCTGCAAGTAAATGCTACTCCTAAATATCAGCATTAGGGGTACAGTTGGGGAGTTAGATTTGAAAGCTACTGTGCTTGCAACATTTTTAAATTCTGTTTTATATAAATAAGTACGTGGATAAATATTAAGCGGGAACAAGAAGGGATAAAACAAATATAATTATATAAAATAAACTGAGTAACAAAGATTAAGATTTGTCTACATTTTATAATGCTCTTATATAATATATTTCAGAAGATAAAATAAATCAAGATGTGCAAACGTGTTGCGGTCTAAAAGTTCTCGGCCTGATCAAGAAAACACAATACTAAAGAGATGTTTTCTTCAACGTAGTCACTTTGTAAATTAATACATTTAGTTCAAAGTTTTTTCAACATTTTAATGCCCTCAGTAAAATAAGCTTTGTCCAACTGTGAAGAATAAGTGTCTGTCTCAGATTCAACGTCAACATTTGAGGTGAATCTTCGTCCACCAAGCCATCTCTTCAGGTTTTGGAACAATAAAAGTAATCGCTAGGAGCCAAATCCGGCGAATATGGCGGGTGTGGAAGCACTTGGAAGCGAATGTCACGCAAAACTCTGTTTTTCACATGATATGGACGTTTTGCCTGAATAGCATCTTTGAGTTAGTCCAGTAGCAGCGTAATACTCCCCAATGATGGTTCTGCCTTCTGGAGGTCTTCTATAAGCACGCAAGGAGAACCCCCCCCAAAAAACCCTAACCATGACTTTTTCTGCAGATGGAAGTTTATGCTTTTTAGTGTACGTTGCCACCCACTGTTTAGACTGCTGCTTTGTTTTGGCGTTTAGTGACTAATTCACCTACTGTTACGAAACGTGGAAAAAACTTGCTAGTTTTTCGTTTAAACAAGTCTAAACACTCTTGCGAAACATTCTTTCGATTTCGTTTTTGGTCCATTGTAACAAACGGGCACCCATCAAGCGGAAAACTTTCTCATACCTAAAACATCGTGTAAAAATGTTGTGGATACGGCCTATTGAGGCCTTTGCAGTTTCAGCCAACTCGCATACCTTCAATCGGCGATCATTGAGTACGCATTGTAAATGTTTATCACAATCTCATCGGTAGTGGTAGTTTTGGTTCAACCTGATCGCTCATCTATATAATCACACTTAAATTCAGCAGCCCGCTTTTTAACTGTTGAATCCTTTAATGTGGAATCTAACTCCTTTTGTGTTTCTTTTGGGGTTAAACTCTTCAAAACGAAGTATTCTATCACAGCTCGTATTTCAGTTTTATCTATTTTGTAGAAAATGTAAACAGTAGTTTGTTTACACGATCGTCACAAACAAGTGATTATACTCACGCGTCGAAACTTTACAGTGCACCATCTAAAGGATGATACTTTATAATTATCATTGTAGTTTTGGCCATTTTAACGATATCTCTGAGTCAGGTCAGGAACTTTTAGAACACTGCACCTATTTGTGTCTTTATGAACATTTAAAATGGTTTAAAGTGGTTACAACATAATTATTTAAGCTGAAATACAGGTAATAGAGAAGCATTGTATTTTACATATTGTCATATGCTATACACTGAAGGTCTTATAATTGAGTATTAGGTTGCATAGCTATTCTGAGAGAACAGATTTTATTCCTTATTATCAAAAAGAGGCCTAATAATAATTTTAAATTAACTGTTTGAGCATTATATATTGATTCATTGATAATAAAATTTTGATAACTTAAATATGCAACGGGTATGTGCAGATTACTCTTTTATCTGATGTTTGTGTTATATTGTTTGCATTGTTTCATGAAATGCATTGATTTTTAATATAAAAGTCAATAATAGGAAGTATGTACTAACATAATATTTTTGGTTTTGGAAATGGATTCCTACGTGATTTTCATAATGGAAGGTAGAGTGACTTCAAAACTAATATGATACAATAAGCGTAAAACGCAGGTTGGTGTTTTTAGTCCTGTTATAATAATCTGTACGTTCTTTGAATGAATGAGTGGTGTTTACCGCCCGTTTTTACTACAGAGGTACCACAGGCGGTGGACGCTGGTGATGAATGAAAATGAAATGATATATTGGGAAAGGACTTTATGGAAGGAATTGTTCCAGGCCTAAGTTTAGGGTACCTCCCCGGCATTTTCCATTTATGAGGATTGAGGAAAACCTGGAAAAAACCTCAATCAGGAAGGACGGTCCTGGCGGTATTCGAACCCAGACCTCCCGCTCACGAGTCCGAGACTTAACGACCTCGGCCACCCGTGGCGGTTACGTTCTTTCAACTTAAAAAAACCTATAAAAGCGGAAGAATCGGAAGAGAAAAACACTGCATAAAAAGGAAATAAAAATTGCGAAATTTCCCCTCAAAAAGTAATGTAATATACTGCTGCGATTACGAAATAGCCTCTTTTCTCACATAAGCATTAACGAATCCTTTTTTTTTTTTTTTTTTTTTAAACCTGCTACTATGTTTGTGAACCCCGGAGCTGGCTGTACTGCTACCTTTGAACGCTTAGCGAGGCACTCGTAAACTTCTTTTGGCTTACGGCTGTGTATGGATTATGCGGCGCTTTTGAGGTGAGCTATATACATGTTTCCTTCCCTCTTTAGAGACAGGCCTCATTCTGCGTATCTGCCTTCAAGATTTTTGTAATATTTTGCTTAATTCTTGTTTAACTCATTACAGTAATGCAGGTATTACTTTGTTGATCATAATATTAAAATATTTTATGTACTTATTATGCTTCAGGGTTTTTTTATGAGATGGTATGGCATTCCATAAGTTTTCAGTTTCCTGTATATTCTTGATTAAATTATTTTAAGTTATATTTTGTACATGTAGAGAATTTGCGCATTATCTGTAATTATATCCTGTCTGCCAACATAATTTTAATTATTTTGTTTTATAGAATGCATTTTAATTGTTTATTGCTCATGGGAACAACTTAATTATTCTTTATTATATTGTCCATTGCACATGTTAAGTTTTTAGCTTAATATTGTTTTATTTCTGTCAAATGATCTATATTAGGGCTTAATTTTACCTTATATTAAATACTTCCTCAATGTTCCGCATGCATGTGAGAAATCGCCAGCAAACATTGAAACTTCAGTTACAGTATAACCGCGCGTTTTTTTTTAACTACCTCATGCTAATGGGAGGATATACTTTATTAATATTTTACGCATTTTATTCGGCTTAATACATTCACCCACCTAAATGTACAGGCGTGGAACAATGTGCTAATACAGAAGATAGAAGAAAAATATTAAATAATTTTTGCAAATATATTACATTGATACCAAAAAAATTACAAAAAATTATCAACTTTCATTTTAAAATTAGAATATATTAACATTCAAAAGCAATGTGTTACTTACAAAATGTATGCATTATTTTGACAATATAAACCAACACTTTCAGCTTTTTTTTTAGATTAAAAGTAGAATGCTTGTATTTTATAACTTGTTTGTAGCTTGGTTAAGAGCGGATTATTGAGCGCTCTAGAGAGTGCGTTGATCTGAACGCCAGTAAGTTTCCTTTATTCCTTATAGACTACGGATGCACCAATTTGAGCGAAAAGTTTGCAAATTAACTTCATGACCTTCTAAATAATAAACGTAATCAATATTTAAATTACATTTTACTGATATTCTACAATATGTATTAAATACAAATATTATTAATTTGTTGCTAGCTTGTTTTTTTATAAAGGTACCAATCTCAAATTTTCCTTTGTAGCTGAAAATAATGTCTTAACAGAAAATTTCCACTGAATCTTCTGATGTGACAATAATTTTGCAGATTTGAAAATATTCTGATCTTCTAATAACTCTTTAAATTGTATTTGGCGAAGGAAGCTTGCTTTAATAAAATTCAGACATTTCGCAACAGATATAACATTATGCATTTGTTATTCGTGACAATATTATGCGAATGTCGAACACATGATACAAATCATTGAACTTTCTTAATGGAACAGAGGAATCATATATATAATGTTATAGGTATCCGCAAATAATTTTCTTATAAGATTTTTACTTAAAACTAAAAAGAGATATTGAAATTGTATTATCAAAAAATAAAAATAACTTGCCGATTATTAAATACTTGCATCTCAAGGTATGCAAATAGCAACACTTAATATGCAGAGAGGAAACAAGAAATTGCAGATGACGGTTAGAACAGTTGTGAAGTTTAACCGGTTTAACTCATCCATCTATAGCAGAACATTTTCCTAGTCGTGTGTTTAAAATCGCGTGTGAACTGTAATTATTTCAGCTCCCAATTACTCTTGACACCTGTAAACATACGTTTGATCAGGGTGGCTCTTTTGACTTGCCAACAGCTGAAAGAAATTATCATGAGCTGCTTTGACTGCTGTTTTTCTCTTTGTTTTCTTTTTTCAAAGCCATTGTTATATACGTTTCTTGATGCAAGTACTTTCGTAACAATTGAGAGTTGAAATTTTTTTCGATTTACTTTCTGTAAGCTCTAACTTTTCGGGATTTCAATCTGATTTATTACGAAGAGATCCAATGAGCTATTTGTAGTACTATAATGTTGTGTGTCTGTTAAAAGACAAGTAGCGAAATCATGAAATAAAGTGACAAACAAAACCAACAATTTACTCTTATAACTTTTCATAACATTTCCTCTCGAAATCAGGATATAGCTTTTACACAATTTTCATTTCGAACAAAGCAAATAATAAATATATAGCAAATATCATAAAAATAACTTAACCAAACCTGGGGTCACCGTAGCAAGAAAGAAAATATATCTTGCACGGCAAAACTGTGAACAATTCCTCGTGCCATAAATCGGTACCTTGTCTTGATGTTGAAATATCCGCCGAGGTTTGCAATAACAAAACGTCTCTCCTTTTCTTTCTCCGTCAGTATTTCTTCATTATCTGACTCGCCGTAGCCTTCGCTATATGTACACTCGAGGCTAGCTCGTCGTGGCCTTCGCTATATGTACACTCGAGGCTAGCTCGTCGTGGCCTGTCGGTGTGTCATGGGCAACCTAGCATAAAAGAGTTATGGGTTAATTAATTTAAATTAATTGACTCTCTCTTTTATGCAGAGTTCCCAGCCTCCTTTACTACTAAAAGTATTCAAAGTGATATCTGCATAGGTATTTTTGGGAGTTCAAAGAAAGGCTAAAATGATGCATGTGCATCATGGTCATTTACCCTCGGATTACCATTCTGCAGCTATATGACTAAGAATATGAATTAAACCATGAATATCAAAGAAAATATTTGACCCTCTGACCGGCCGCATTTGTAACCCTGGCAGAAGACGGTGAGTATTGGCTGCGAAAACCTACGACATCTTTAAATTCAGAGTTGCTTCAGTGCCGAAACTTGATGCACTCCCTAGTAGCATGCAAGCTATTCTTACGCGTAGCAAGAACCGTTTGGCATCCTCTATCACGCGGTGTAGGTCATGTTTGTAATTGTTTTTCCATCACAAGTACAAGGCAGTAATTACATTCTTTGTGATATCCGTCTTCTTTGACTTGTTTCATTACTAGCGGGAGCACCACAAAGCCTGACAAGTTGCGAAATAGAACAAACAAGCTTTACGTAACGTCTTTTTTATAACAGGATGTGAAGTGTAATGTTATACAGGGTGCTGAAATAATATCTACAAGGAATTTAGAAGTAGAAAAGTGTCAAGAATAGGAACAAGTATTCTTGGACGTTTCATTGTGGTACTGCAGGCCTTAAGCCCAAAGTTATGAATATGTTATGAATGGCCAATAGAAATGAAAACACATAATAGTCTACCTTAAGTTAATCATTTCCTTTTTTTTTTTTTTTTTTTTTTTTTTTTTAATACAGAGAATTACTTCACTCCTTTCAGTGTACAAACAGTAAATGCTGATACTATTTTGATTCATTTCAACTCAAGTTCAAACATTATTCATAAAAGTTACCTACTGTAGTTCTCAAAACGCCTTACCATTTGCACTAATACCTGTACACTGATTGACAGTGCGGGACTGTGGTTAGATTGAGGTACAACCTGCTTATGATTGTGCATCCGCCAAAACAATGCTTTGCTATGAACACAAATCACATCTCAACATAGCTATGACATTGATCCATTTCGATGCCTATAGCTCTATATTGAGACCATTGGTTCCCATTCTAAAAATAATTAGGGCCAAGTCCATTTTCTGTTCCCAAATTCTTTTATTGGGAACAGAAATGAAATGTTACAATGTAAAAATTAATACCAATGCTGTTTCAACGTGTCATTAATAGCTGGGTTTTTGTAATCTTTACTAAACAAATAACCTCTGTTCCTCTGTTTACTGTTGTGCATAAAATGTTGGTTAATTCTATAACATTTTTCGGATAAAGTATGCGCTTGCGCCAATTAGTAACTTATTAGCAACTGTAAGCTATGCTAATTATACACTCTGTATATTAGAGCACAGAAATCTAAGCTCATGTGAACTTATTGGACTCTACTTTAGCAAAAGGCAACATTTTTCTTTTATTCGTGAATTTTAATTTAACTATAATATTTCAATGTATGCCAACTCGAAAATGAACCTATGATATGGGTAAATCGATTTATTGTTTGTAGTAAAGCTACAGTAGTAAATGCTTTCCTTCTGTAGGCGTGAGACGTGATGAAGTTCACGTAATACAGATGATGGATTTATTACCTTTTTCGTTTTCTTTCTAGAGAAATGCTGAAGCTGAAACCAAGCAGGGCACCTCTCTTATTCTAGAAATATAATTCCATCAACCCATCAGCACTATTAGTTCGATAATCTTACTCATTCTTTGGGAAAGGGTTGCAGATGGGTCTGATATAAATTGTGCTATTAAACTTAAATAACAAACAAAAATCAGGATTAAATTGAAGAAGAAAATGTTTGTTGGAAAATAAACTTGGAAATGTTATGAAAAAATAGTTTTATCAACTGCATGTGTAATTCTTCCAGAAAGAGGAGGATAAACTGATCAACCAAATCCAGCCCTTCTTTCAAAAGTTCTTCTTATAATTAAATATTTTATATTGAATTTACATAGAAGTGTTCATTGTGAACCTTTACGAAAAACCCATCTTTTAATTAAAATCTCAAACAATACATTAAATGGCGTACGAGTCCCCTCTAATATTTAACCATGATGAAATATTGGCTTCCTAATATACATTTGGAAGCAATTTTGATAAATAAAAAATGGTATGGTAATGAAAGATTTTCTACAGTTCGGTGTGTTAAGTTACTCTACTTCGAAAACTGGGAGTGCCTTTTAAACAGAAAATTGTAACAGGACAGAGTAGTATAATTCAGGATTTTTTGTTCTTCATCTTCTCAACTTCTTCAAAGAGTAAAAGATAAAATAAAAAATATATATTTGTATATACGGGTGCAGAATTTTTAAAATTTCTCAGGCTTTAGTTAAAGTGTTTTCTCAACAATTTGGGTGAGCAAACAGAAACATTAATAAAAGTTTGTCACTGCTCTCCTATATATTTAAAAATACATACTTAAATTAATTGCACGCATCCGTGTTTTAAATTGCCACACAACAACGATAATATTGTTATTGGTGGTGGCAGGCTTGTGATAGAAGTAATTATATATTTTAAATTTGTAATTTACTGATGTTATTTTACTGTCTTCTACCGTATACCGTGTGCCTCCAAGCGAATCCTTTGATATTTGTAGTCAAATTCCCTAAATTTCTGCACTCTACGCTGCAGTGTGAACCAGAATTCGCTTCGCAGTGGAATGCTAGCAACAGCAGTTATGTTGGTAGCAAAAACTACCCCCCATAAAAGATTGTCCTACACATACAGTTACTCACATAATCCCCGTTGGCGCTGCCAAAGATTCTGTTTGAGGCTGTTGCCAACTGATGTAATTTCCCTAAAAGTAAACCATCATACAGGTGAGTATGGAGTGACTTTCTTTTCGCACTGTATTATTTTGTTTACTCATTGTATAGACTTACACAATTCGCGCAAGCACATAAATCAGCGGAAAACTCGTAAATGCCCTCTATAGGGCTAAACAAAAAATAATCGGTAATCTATAGCCACAGAAGTTTCATGGAGATTGGCAACAATAAAAGCAATGTGCGGTTATCGATTAAGCAAATTTCCGATATATTGGCTTAGAATCTAAGCGTAAAACTTCAGCGTGTGCTCAAATGTAGAAAGAAAGAAAAGTTAAACATTCATGGCTGACAAAATGCATTTTGTTATAATTTTATAAAATCCGAAATTAAACATGGTACAAAAATAAAATTAGTGAAATGTATGCTTTCGTTGTGAAATGATTCATTTTATCTCCTTTATTAAGTTCAGTTGAATACAGCTTAGGGTTATAATATTTTAATACGTAAATAAGAAATAGATCATAGATTTTTTTCACAAAAAGTGTAAAAATAATCATGTGTTAAACTTTCGTAGATTTCCAGAAATATGAAAACAAAATAATAACAAAACAACTTAAAAATTCTAAATAAAGTTTTCCTTGAATGGTTAAATATTTAATCCAAAACGTAAAGAAATAAAGGGGATGAGGAAAATATCTGGAAGTTCATAGTGGATTTACACATCTGAAAAATGGTGAAAGATTTTAACCATTTTGATGTTGAAATTACAAAAGATTACATAGAGAAACGCATCGGATATTTATGTTGAAGCAGGAAATAAGGCTGCCTTTATTAATTTAATAACTAAAGGCTGCAGAGCTATATTTATAAAGGCATTAGATTTGATAAGGATTATTATTATGTATAGGTATAAGAAATATTTTAGAGATAGGTATCAGAAATAGAAATAATTTGTAACTTACAAAAGGGTTTTGTATACATTTTGTAGTTAAGATGTTAGAAAGAGAGAGATGTATACATGACGCCTCGTCCGCGGGCCGCTCCTTAGACAAGGCTGAAGAAAGGGTAAACTATCTTTTGTTAGGTCACGAACCTTCTGCCTAGGAAATACTTAGGAGTTCACAATTAGAGAAACATGTGGCCGTAACGGGACAGTATTTAACAAAGTCAGACGTAGCAATAATTTAAGAGAAAATGAAAATGTCAGAACGGAGACGAAAATGTTTTATTACAGGAAAGCCGAAAACAGCCCATCAACACGTGCGTTTTCTCTGAGAACATTTGGAAATCTACAAACTAAGGAAGGCAAAAGATTATCAATAGAAATCAGCATGTAAGCAAAGAGCCGAAATTTATGACAGGTTGTTCTTAGAAAATACAGGTTCGTGGAAAGATATTGTGAATCAAGGGGGAAAGAATAATTCTAGCCAATGGTCATCGGATAAAAAATCAACCAATAAGGAGAACTTACTTACAAATAAATATTTTTAGGATAGCCAATGATGAACATATAACACAGAATATAGTATAATATATGAGGGAATTTAATTTAGCGAGAGGCGTGGCGATGTGGTAGAAAAACTGGTGTACAGAAGTCAGAGAGACACTCGCAGAAGTCAGACAGACATTCAGTAGAGATACATTCAGACAAGAAGACATTCACAGATTTACATTCACAGACATACAATCACAGATTCACACATTCGCACATTCATATTCAGACACTCACATTCGGACATTCAGATTCAGATATTCAGTCATTCATTCAGACGAGAAACGGAGGACATCATACGAGAAGCAGGCAGCCTGAGTCATTCCAAAAGTAATCAATCTAAATCATTTCTAAAGTTCAGTTGAGGGCAGTATAAGTCATTCCTAAAGCCGGTCTAAGTGTGTAGTGAGGTCAGCTACGAGCCGTCAGGAAGTAACCTGCCAAGTTGTTAAATAAATCAAATGTTCAAACAGTGCCGGACTTATTAATACACTGAACAATCTCCTTCCCCCCTAATGACTTTCAAATCATCAAAAACAGTCCAAAATTCACCCTGAGAACCCATCGATCCCCCCTACATTTAAAACTACTCAGAAATAAAATACCGCTTCAATGTGTAAGGCCTCCGCAGCAGTCATCATTATTTCTTGCCTCACTATATAGCCGTATCTTTCAGGTGTCTCAACCGCAAAATGACTGGTTAGCATTTCATCAAATACGACTATATGGTGAGATTAGAAAAAAGTAAAAAAACTTCAAATTTTGCAATTAATGTCCTAAAGGAAAGAAAAGCAAATAACTCAGTAATACGTGGTACCGCCGCTTTAACTGTTTTCCATCCATGAAGGGAGAGAGTAAAAAGTATTGTGGCGCTAAGATGAGCTGCAGGGAAATTTAATATGAAGTCTGTATTAATAATCCTTGCCGGTTATTTAGTTCCAGTATTATCAGCTCTATTTAAAATTTAATAGTCTAACAAATATCTTCATCTGGAATAGATAAAAAGACAAATAATAGGTAGTATAACTTTCTGTGCGAATTCATACAAGCATCAGATGGGTTACTTCATACTGAAAATGGAAAGTTTAATTCTATTTATTAATGCTGTTTATGATGTCACTGTTTACGACCTCAGTGGCGGTGATGAATTAATATAATACATTATCTGGCTAATTAACGAAACTCTTGTTGAATTAAATAAATAAAAGGAATTAAAGATATTTCATAAAAATAGTTAAAAGTACTATTTCCCATCAAAGAAAAAAAACAGTTTTAATGCAGAATAAATCAATAATCATCCTGAAGAACAGTTCATGAAAGTTGTGGCAAAGAATCTGTGGAATTATTCAGGTACCAGTTGTTTTTATTTAACTGGAAATTCCACAAGAGTCAATAAACGGGTTTAAATGGTGAAAGGCGTCCATAAATCCTTGCATTAAAATCCATTGAACAAAGGGAACGTGCATTTTTATTACTCAACTGTGATTAGAACACGTAATAAGTGTTTATTATTGATTGATGACAACACGTTGCGTTATCTCCTCTTTCCGACTGCCTTGTCTGCTGCCTTCGCTGACATCGGGAAGTTGATCGTTGTCTTTCTTGGGTAAACATTATTGCGGTTGTCTAGTTTGGGGAACGGGCGAGCCACCGTTTCGTACCCCTTGACTATTTTACTCACGGTGCATCTTCCATAAACACTAGTTTCTAGATATCTTCAGAGGGAGTAAAGTAAAGAGAAGCGAAAAGGAAAAGCAAAGACGGGTTACTTAGCGTGGCCTCACGTTCATAGCCCCCTCCCCCCAGTTCAAAAGTCGCATATACTACAATTCTCCTCACAAGAAACATATTTTTCATATTGCTAAAACATCGGGAAAGTGCCTCACAAAATGTATTTTGTTTAGTGGCAGTCAACTTCCTTTGTCATTTTGCTAGTGACCCAGGTATTCTTTGTTAACTTGGTAACTAAAGAATTATTTGTTGAGCAAAGTATTTTGGTAAAGATTTTTTAACTCCAGGCAGTTGTTATTATTCTGTATCGATTGTTCTGGGTCATTTCAAGCTCTCTATCTGCTTTAAAATGTATTAACACAAATATTTTGATGCTTCATTTTGATTATTTTAATTATGACAATTACGGCACTGCCTGTTGATTACTTTTATCTGGTAATTAATTGATTCGAGGAATTCATTAAGTTGGTAATATCTTAATTGGAATTTATACAGCATTGTTTAACAAGTGTTGTTTTCTTCTACTATGATATAAGGAAGAAACAATTTCCTCCACGAAAATACTGGTGGTAACACTAATAAGCTTCCTCGTAGGCAAAAGACGAAGGTGTGCGGCAATAACGTGAAAGAGCTGATATTCGTAGCAGTTAATACCAAAGAAATGAAGAGTATGGGAAGAAAATATTTTTATTCAATGAGGGAATGATGTCAAAGAAAATATTACAAAAATATGCATAGAATATAAAACTAAAAAATCATTCAGCAAAATTTAAAAGAAAAAACTAAAAATGTTAGGAATGCAGAATTTATGGAACAAGTGGATTTAAATAGAAAGCAAAGACAAGCGTTCTTCAATTTATTGAAATCACGTGTGGTTAATGTACTTGTGATATAATTCTTTTTGCAATAATAGAATATCATAGTTAAAATGAAACTCGCTACTTGTATGTTTTAATGATTTCGTATATCACCTTTAACAAAGGAAGATGAACTACTTGCTTATGCTGACGTATAATCATGCGAAAGCCGCTGAGGTGTACAGCTGTCTTTCAACATTTGATGAGAACCGAAGTAGCACCCAATTCTTTGCTCATCCTCAACGACGCGTCAAATAGAGCAGCTGACCGACGTTAAATTGGAACCAACAACGCTCGATCTCTCCGGATGACTGCCTGACTGCTTGTAAATTGGACTAATTTACCGGGCCACTGAAACGCCTGTCTTGTTCTCCCTTTTGGCTAACTACGTCTGATTTCGAGGATCCACGTTTACCTTCATCATCGGTTTCTACGCTTCTTCTCCTTCTCTCTCGCTTTCCCTTCCTCCTTCCCCTCAGCACAGTTTTGAATAATTTTAATAATGGTTCTTCCGATACTTACCGCATTTCCTTTCCATCAAGCATCCAGCAGCCTATCTCTGCAAGCAACGGCCCAGCTACGGGACAAAAGAAACATTCGCAATCCTACACGGTCATTTAGTTGTCAGTTGTCTGCCAAGACGAATACGTTGTAATTGGACGCCGTTAAAAGCTTGATCCAAAGAGTAAAAGACCTTAGTAATTGAACTTTAGGACGATAAGGATCGCATACCACTTGTATTTAACTAATGGTACTTGGACATCACTGAGATGACTTCATATTCAGTATGAAGAGAGAAGTATTGGAGCTCGTGAGACCTGAATAAATATTTTATGTGCATGTTAAAGTTACTTATCAAGTTTTAGAAGCACATTACAACACTGACTCAAAAAGTTATCATTTGATATCATCTATCGGCTCATCCCATTATCTGATGATTAACATGGTGACGGGGGTCTGCATCGACTGATAAAGAATCTCTCCAGGACAGCAGGGCTATGTGATTCCGGGTGGATGAACACGCAAGGTTTATCGAACTGCTACGTTGGCATTGAGCCTCACTCCACTCAAATCAGTGTTGTTTTAACAGTGGAAGACACAAATGTCTAATTCTAGAATACTAAAGTCTAATTCTTCTATTTCACAATGAGTGTTTATCTATGATTCGTATGTCCTACAAATACTATTACTTGAAGAGATCGAAGTTCCTAATCATAATATGATTCATAAATTATCATTAGTCATACACTTGAGATGAGCTAAAGTATAAACCCATCATATATCAATGAAATTAAAGGGTAGTGGATAATTTCATAAGCTGTTGCCGGATGTAGGTGGAAAATGAAGGCAGACAGATCCAGTATTTCCTTGCAAGATAGGGGTGAATATGTATCTATTTAACTGCATGAGAATTTATTAGACTGTTACTCTAACTTTTCTATCAGAGGCTTTTGTTTTCCCGCCAGCACGCCAGCACGCCCCGACTGTAGTTAAGCCCGGCTGACTAAGAGCGATGACTTATCGGTCGACATAATCCTCTCTACGGTACGGTAATAAGATAAAACTATAATCAAGCTTGGCGTCTGATAAGGGACAGAAAACTCCTGTTTCGAAGTTCAAAGACAACTAAAGCATGCAATATCAACTTAGAAACATCTCCATAGCAACTTGATACGCAATCGTAATGCCACAATGGGATATGTCTTTTTAACCAGTATGCAATTGTAACCTACCTTAACATTCGGCATGCTTTAAAATTTGTTTAATCGACATATCAGAAGCCTTTACTGTCTCTTTCAGAAACGTTCGGTTATTGTCAGAGGCAATATAAGAGAGATTATTGCAAAAAGTTTAAATTTTTCTATTGCGTATAATGCTTGTGCTAAATATTTCTCATTTTTTCATCACATGACAAATTAAAAGGATAATTAAATGTAATGTGACAGTTTTCAGACCTTTACACTTATTCTGGCTAAGTTTTTGTAAAATCAATTATATATAGCCCTTTTTTTTTAATAATATGTACGTAAGCAGTCATGATAAAGCGTTGCTATTCTTGAAAAATATGCTGCAGAAAATTACAGAGTACCTATAAGTTTTTGATAAAAATATTTTATAAAAGTAATTTTAGCAAGTTAAGTGCAATGCCTTGTTCAGGATACATTTAATGGTCTTAAGTGATGTATGGAATTAAGTCAGTGAAGAGGGTATTTGTATAGTTCAGTAACAAATTCATTAAAAGGGAAAAAATAGTTTAAGGGCTATAGATTTGCATTTCGAGGCAAATCATAACGCTAATCTTGATTTCTCACATAAAGATATAAATTATTCAAACAATGTAGTTATGAATTTTAACCTACTTAAGAACGCCTATGTGTGCTTGTATTAAATTTGAAAAATAATAATTATTATTACTGATGTATTAAGCTTACTGGGAAACTCTTAATTTGCCTTGTAAACATAAACGTTATTTTATATATGTGTATACTCTTAATACCTTACATCTTTGGTAGCATAAATTACCAAATATACATCGTTAATGTCTCTTAGTTAAATTAAAAGAGTTTAAAATACTGCGCATGCTCTACACTATCATCACTAGGCATCAGAATTCTTCAGCACTAAACATGAAGTTAGGTACACTCAAACACAAGCTATCAACCGCCATCCAGTAGGTAAACTAGAACAGATGAGTGACAGGCCTAAGGGGAGAGTGTGGTTTGTAGCTCATTATCCTTTGTTGTTTACAGTCTAATACGAGCATAAATTCATTCCGCTTCATTCTGGTTTTAGAGCTTAGAAGTCCCGATACTTATAATTACTGCTTCCCTTTATAACACCATTTAAGGTTTAAGAAAAAGCTTTATACATATATATTTAAAATAAATGAAAAATAAAAATAAAATAATACTATTAACAATTTATCAAATTAACACTAATAATAAAAGTAGATAAGGATAAAAATTATCTACTTTTATTATTGCTGTTCATTTTGTGTATATATATATATATATATATATATATATATATATATATATATGTAAGAAAACCTTACATTTAGAGCTTTAGGACATAGATGTTGTACTTATGTAATGGCTATTTGAGGAGTTTTTCTAAAATATAGACAATGGACATCTAAAAAAAAACAATGAAATTACAATACCCATCTGGCTTAAATATAAATCCTTATGCTAAGACTCAAGGAGTTGATAAATTTCTTTATACTGCATATTAATATAAGTTTTACACACTTATTCACATGAATTGCTCCGTATGATAACAATTGCAAACAATCGGTTTGAAAAGTTCATTAATGGTTTATAAGATAATGTCAGTAAAACTGCACATTTCATGATGAAAGATGGTAACTATTAATAATTACAGCGGGATCCATTTTAATAATTTTTGCACAGGATGGCCCACAAAAAACCGGCCCCAACAAGTAAACATAGTACCTAATGCGTCAATTTAAGTGCATCTTCTGGGCATGCATTCTTGAATATTTGCGACTAAGCCAGATGCAAGCATGGAATGGGGCTCAGTTTTTTTCGCGTTGGCAAATGATCCGTTATACATAATTTTTTCAGAAAATTGTATATTGATCTTTGTAGGAACAGCAACAGCAGAAAGTTTGGCAGCAAAACTCTTTCGCGTGTTCATAATGAAACCAATACGTATGTACGCAGTTGTTTGTAGCAGAGAATAATTACATCTATCACGGCACGGTTGTAAACATCTCCTCATGTCACAAATTGCTTTCTCATACCAAATCAGAGTTACCGCTAAGGGTGGGCGGGGTCGTTAAGGCACGGACTCATGAGCGGAAAGTATTCATTTAAGGATACTCGTTGACATCTCAGGTCATCAGCGTCCCATTCAATTCAGAGCTTGAAACGGCCGATTAATTTTGCTCAGAGGTTCCTTCTTTCAGGCTTGAGGGATTTTTTACATGTCGTAAATCTACGATACGGGACCCACGGCTTTACATCCCTTCTGAAGTAAGCCGTACTTAAGATTTTCACGCCCGAAAAAATCCATCGACCCTGGACGGGATTGAGCCCGCGATCTTGGGTCTACGAGGCAAGTATGTTTCCATTAGACTACAGGACCGACAGCGGGAGGTATGGAAATCGAATTCCTAACTGAGGTTTTTCCAGTTTTTCCTCAGTCCTCATAAATGACAAAGGCCGGGGAGATGCCATTTACTTAAACCGGGAACGTTTCCCTTTAAAAAAAAAAAACAACAACAACTTAATTTATCATTTCGCCTCATGTATCATCTATCCACCACTTGTGTTTTCCTTCATTATCTGACTCGCCGTGCTTTGGTTGTATGCATGCTCCAGGTGGTCTGGCCGGCAATTTGTGGGCCACACAGTAGAAGGCAGCCAAATCAATACTATCTCAACTTTTCAACCGAGAAATGGGCACAAAAAAAAAGTTGGCGAATTCTAGACCTGTTCACGCTGACGATTTCAAGGGGATATTGCACAATTCTATAAAGAGTGCACTAATTCTAGCTTGAATGTAACTGTTATACTGGACTCGCATTTTAGAACATTTTTTGTAAATTTCAAGAAAGATCGCCAGTGTTTTGGTTCAGACATCATTGAAGAATGTGAGCATTCTACGCTTCATTTCGGTCCAGATGTATCACCTTCACATTTGCAACCATAGATCGTGTCTTGTTAACAATTAAGGATCGGGCGTATGTGTAGACTGTACGTTTGTGCTGAACATGAAATAATCAATGTACACAATCTTTCATGCACTCCAGAACGCTAATATGTATAATGTGCAAGTTTTGTATAACTCTCCGATAAATATAATCTTAAAGCAGTCGCGGTTGGTATTAGAGCAATTATGTTCAATATGGATGGATGGTCAGGGGCAGAGGAAGATACTTTCAGTACTTGAGTCATGTTCACGGCTCGGTCTTTGTGCTAAAGCCCCAAATGGGAAGAAGGGAAGAGATGAGGGAGACACCATGCGACCAGGATCTAATAGCGGTGACTGCGAGGAGATAGTTGGAGTCCCTAACATGTTTCCAAATGAAGCACTCCGACGCCCTTAAAGCTTCCTGCATCTTGAGCTGTTCGAGCACCTCAGAAGGTTCCCTTCCATTCCCATGCCAGAGCGCAAGTCACCCTCACACCGCACCAGACCACCTCTCCTTGGCACTGTCGTCCTGAACAGAGCCTGCATCCAAAAGAATACATTAAGCAACTGAAACTGACATCGAAGTTTCCCTGAGTTATAGTAACTAAATTTCTTTATTGAAACTATATACTGTTGAACGGTCCACCTCTCCATATTTGTTTATTAATGTTTACTATAAAGGCCAACCATATCTTACCAAATTGCAAGTAGCTTTACGCCACGTGAAAGAACATCAAGCCTGAAAGAAGAAGCCTCTGAGCAGAAATATTGAGCCATTTTATGCCCTGAATTGAACGGGGCAATGATAACCTGAGATGTTAAAGAGCGTCGGTAAGTAAAACAAATCAACAACCAAACTTATGGTAATGATAAAAGCATGGATCATACCATATTCTTCATAAATGTGTCAATACTTTTGAACATCTTGTATGTAGTAGTAGTAGTAGTAGTAGTAGTAGTAGTAGTAGTAGTAGTAGTAGTAGTAGTAGTAGTAGTAGTAGTAGTAGTAATAATAATAATAATAATAATAATAATAATAATAATAATAATAATAATAAAGTAACACAAGTCTTCTTGCTATAGAAGAACTCGAGTTCGAAATATAGCGATTTCAAGTGTGACTTTCTCTTAGCGCTTTATCCTTTCTACTCTTATAATTGCTGTATTTTGTTATATAATATAATATGTTAATATATATATATATATATATATATATATATATATATATATGATGCGGTATGAAAAGTTCTCGGCATCAATCATAGCTGGGCCTTGCAATTGGCAAGATATTAATTAGTTTTTTTAGGTTGGTAAATTTGTCTTAAGCACTCATTTTAAATATGAAATCATTATTTGAGATACTATATTTAATGCAGATTTTTTAAACATACGTGCAATACGTATTCCATAAAATAGATAAAATTAAGTATCATGTAATGTTCTTTTTAAAACAAAATTTTACTCCAAAGAAAATTCCTATCAATTTTTTAAAAATTTTGGGAACGTTTCTCCCTCATTTTCAATCATTAAAAATGGTATGCTGAATTTAAACCAGGCCGTACCAGCCTTGATATCGATCCACGAAATCCAAAAAGTGCAACAGCAGCAGAATTCATTGAACAAATACACGATTTGATATTAATGACCAGCGAGTGAAGTATTTGATACTGCTGACCTATAGGCATTTCAAAGAAACGTGCAGATTATATTTTACACAAAGAATTACATGTTAAAAATATGTGCCGCACTTGCTTACAGAAGAACAAAAACGCACACTATGAAAATATTTCAAAAGTTTTGGAGCGTTTTAACAACAGCAGAGCTGATTTTATGCGTCGATTTATTTTGTTTGTTTACGGACGCTCTTTAACATCTCAGGTCATCAGCGTCCCATTCAAATCAAGGCGTGAAACGGCCGACAAATTTTGCTCAGAGGCTTCTCTTTCAGGCTTGAGGTTCTTTATCGTTCCGTAAATGTACGACACAGGACCCACGGCTTTACTTCCCTTCCGAAGGAAGCCATACTTTGTGCGTCGACTTATAAATGTGGACGAAACTTAGATATACCACCACAGCCACAATAGGAACAACAGTGAACAGAAGGCGGATGTGCTGCACCAAAGAAGACGAAGTCGATCCAATTTGCAGGAAACAGTCTTTTGGGACGCAAAAGGAATTTTATAATTTGATTAACTTCAGAAGGTTAAACCCATAATCGGAGAGTTATACCCTAATCTTTTTAAACAAA
This sequence comes from Metallyticus violacea, assembly GCA_030762175.1. Lineage (NCBI taxonomy): Eukaryota > Metazoa > Arthropoda > Insecta > Mantodea > Metallyticidae > Metallyticus > Metallyticus violacea. The sequence continues at coordinate 63,762,579 of CM060836.1, forward strand.
TATTTCTGAGGAAAGTTCTGATTTGTCGAGGAGAAAAAGCATTTTACTTTAATATAATGCTCACGAAAGTGTTTTAATGATGGGCAAATTGGGATATTTGAAGTTTGAATTGTTGGAGCAACCATCCTACTATCCAGATTTCACTCCCTCCGACTTCCATCGGTTCTCAAAGGTCAAACTCTTCCTTTCTTCAAATCAAGAGACAATTTAAGCTCTAGAGGAGTATTTTCTACACTTCCCATCAAATGGAATAAACGTAATGACCTTAAGAGAAATTGTGTTCAAAATAATTTTCAAGTTAAAAACACTTTGTTGTTGGCCGAGAAAAAATTTCATGTTTAGCTTCCTTTTAAATGAAAGAATTAAATCTTCAGCTGTTATTTGCTTTGCTTATGTAAGCAAAGAAAAACAACAGAAGTAGGAGGAGAAAAGGGATTGAACAAACAACTAAATGAAAGAAGAACCTGGTAGGAACAATTTTAATAAAAGTAAAATAATTACTTTAAGAAATGAGAGCTGCACTAAAAAAGTCCAACAGAATTGCAGAAAATTGGGGGCAGAAGAAGGAGAAGAAATAGGCTTATGAAGCAAACAGAAAGAGAGAAATAAATTCAAAATGAGTTATATGAGGTCAAGAGTAGAGAAACAGGAAAAAGAATCTACAATGAAGAAGAACACATGGAAAGCAATAAAAGAGGCAGGAAAAATGGTATAATAGAGGAAATATGTACAGAGATGTAAAAATAAAAAGCAGGCCACAGAAACGCCGTACACAGAAATATAACGCTTGGGAAAAAATGGCAATGAGGAACAAAAGGATAAGAACTAGAACGTTAATAATAACAAGAGCAGAACGTAAAAAGGGAACATGAAAAGAGCCCTCTCTAATTGTTCAATGACTTTCGAATCTCAACGTCGATGAAGCACTTCAGTCCCAAGTGTAGCTATAGTTCCCTAAGAGCAGTTTTTATCATTGCTATTGATTTCAAAAAGCAACAGAATAAAGAGGAGAGATGTGCAAATAGCCCTCGGTGATACAGCCAGATGTTGGCGATAGTTGAAGCCAGTGCAATCTGTAAGCCGGGAAGGGAAAACCATTCCCTCTTGAATTTATGGACCAAGCGAGAAGAGAGAATACACAGTAATAAATTCGAAACGGAAGGATGCGAGGGAAAGAGAGGGAGGGGATTCATAGTTCATATGAAAATTTCCTAGCAGGTGAGGCACAATTGTTCCTTAAGGTGCTCCAACTTTGAGCTGAACTACCTGGGCAAGTTTCCTGTATTTTAGCTTTCGCCTTAGCCAAGTGATTACAGCGACCAGGGTTAGATCTAAAAGGCCGTTAGTGGAATATACTGACTGAGAAGGCTTTCTCCGGGAATTCCGGTTTCCATACCGTCGGATTTCTTTGTATCTTTTGCAATTGCTATACGCTGTCTTGGTAAGTGAATGAGTTGGCACTCGAAGATACCAGCAGGTCTTTGCTTTGTTTATATTTTCACCAGTTTTAGTCTATTTTCAATTCTTAAAATATTATTATTGTATTATACAGTTGAAATATTTAGTTACTTGACACTTTCACAATTTGAATTACGTTTCAACAACCTTTTTTTGTCTGTGCAATGTATGGTAGTATTGCAATATTGTATTTTTACATTAAAGCTTTACTAAAAGAGATTAAACACATGTTCAATGATAAACAGTATTATATAACAGTTTTCTTGTATGAGCATGTTAAGAAGAACTAGCTTTATATATAAACCTTGTCCGCTCATGCGGTTTTTTACGTCTCGGCCACAAGCTCTCCCCATCCAATGTCGCCTATACTTACTCTCAAGCTAAAATGCACTTACATACACTTATTATCTTATAGAAAATGTTGAAATTGCGGTTCTGCCTCGACTAAACAGGCATTGCATTGAGAAAGCACATTTTGACTGACACGATTAAGTTGGGCCTTACATTCTAGGCCAGGAACCTTCTGTTCGCACACTACGAGTTTATTCGCATTTGAAATAGCATTTATAAATAAAAATGCATTGCTTTACTCAACGTTCAATCTTATAATGATCCCAACATAAGCAACATATAACATCCGTTCAAGCCAGAAATGCTGTCACATCTTTAGGTACAGGTGATGAAGCATGCGAGTTAAACAGCGTAGCAATATGCTGCCTTGAACTTCTATTTAAGCAATTACTAGGTTCATGTCATGTCATAAATATTATTAGATATGCTATTTAAGGAATTCATCCTTAAAAGTATATTATTAAAGGGAATTATTTATTTTACATGCGTTGTACTACGGTGCATTGAGACTCCAGGCAGTCATGTGAGTCAAGTGAACTTGTTTTGGGCCGAATCCCCAAAGGAAAACGCAGTTTATAATCAACTGTCTAACTATATCTGCCAATGGATGTATACAGCCGTGAGACCGGCAGGGAAGAAGCTCAGAAAGTATCCTTCAACGATATAAGAAACGGGGAAAAGGAAGTTGGAGATGGGCGGACACGTTTTAAAACTGAAGTTCTGAACAGAAGGAGTAATACTGCATACAGGTGAATACGAGACTTAAAAACGGAATAGTGTATAGCAGTGGCGCTGTTAATAATCATTACCTGATGTGCATATAATTCCTTTTATTATTATTCTCCTAACAATGAATAATCGTTAAAACTGCACTTTTATGGACGTTGGACAAGGACTTATCGACTTATTGACTTAAAGTTTCTAGAAGCCGAAAGAATAGTCAAAATAAAAATGATATACAACTAATTAGCAGTTTTTTTTTCACTTCCATAAGACACGTTTATCCTGTCAATTCAAGTAGGGTCTTTAAGAACTTGCGAGTCTTAAAATAAATACTACTAAAAACATAGTTTCAAGGAAACATGATTGACTACGTTACTTTGTAAAATATTTATAAAACCGTGATGCAGCAATTTATTATTATGGTCGTTAAATGTTAATTTTATTACAAACTCTGTGTTCTACGAAGTGCATGCTTTCACTGTTGTATAGTGGAAGTAGAAATCCATGCGCAATACTTTAGCTTCAAGCTAACTGTCCGAGCTTCATAACCACAGATTTATAGCCACATATATTCAGGATTTAAACCCAATAGATTACTTTGTATGGAGCCAGCTGGAGATGATTTAAAACATCAGGGAAAATTTAAAGCACCCAGCATTTAAAGCGGCGCTTTAATGACTGTTTGGAGCCCTGCTTTCTTAGCGATTGAAACACAAAGATAAAAGGATTTTATTAGGGAAATGTGAGCATTATACAGATACGCGTAAATGCAATTTATTGGGCATTTTTAGTTTCTTTATTTAAATTTAGTTCTTTTAAATATTAAGTTAGACCACCTCCTTAGTCTAATGGTCAGGAGGCTCGGGTTCGATTCTCGGTACATACTTAGGAATTTTTCTAGGTTAGGAAGGTCTGGAACGGGGTTCACCCGCCTCATGAGGACAATTGATGGACAAGTGGCGATCTTCGATCTAGAAAGCCGCAATACTGGCGGGATGCGGTGTGCTGATCACATGTCCCCTGCAATACCGTACTCTACCAATGATATTACGTGATCGAGGTAGAAGACGCAGCGGTCGTCGCGGTAAGCCGAAGGCCCACATGGAGCTATGGGAAATCAGGCTTAGAAGAAGAAATATTAAGTTATATCAACACTTCTTGTTCTTTACTGTACACAACCAGCGCGTGTACACTCACAACTACGGATTTTAATGGGAAATAGGAACTGGCCATGAGAAATTTGACGGTGATAATGGTGATTTACACAAAACCATAGCATTCAGCCTGAAGCTACCATGGGCTGCTTTTCTTTCTTTCTTTTTACATTAACTTTTGAAGCTTAAGAATGTCAGCTTTATATTATTGAAAATGAGAATAGTTATTTTCTTAATGCCAGTTTAAATGACCACCTGGTATTCCTAATAAACTGGACTTCTGAGACATCTGCTGGGAAGTGGGCCCTCTAGTTACAATCACCTATGTATGGCTTGCGAGGGACCCCGGACTTCGACAAGAAGTTTTTTTTTTTTTTTTTTTTTTTGTTAGGCCCTTGCATACATTTTCAGTTTAGCAAACCAAGTTGCTTAATGAGTGGGGACAAGGCAGGAGTTTTGCAGCAGTTAGCCCCAGTGATACGACTTCCAATGAGCTCATCTCGAGAGCTGTTTGAGTGGAAGAGTGCTCTAACGCCAGGAATCACTGTTGGCACTTTGCTGTGTACTGCCTTTTTATTTCGGAGCTACTAAAAAGTGCAACGTTCTGCTCGGCTGTGTAAGTGGATCAAGTCAACGATGAGGTAGATGATCTAAAAATGCCTAATATGAACGGATATGTCCACAGCCTTATTTAGTTTGTGAACTTTCTTTTCGTTCTGATACATTTTGGAGGTAGCATTTTAACTCCCAAAATCTCTCCGAACCGTGTGGTTCAGATGATAACGCTTGGGACTTGCATTCGGAAAGTCAGTTCAGATCCCTTGGACAGGCCATCCTTACAATGTGCTTTTTCTGGTCGCTTAGGGGATGCTGCGATAGATATTTCCTTTTCACTAATTTTCTGCTCTCCCATTTTACCTCTTTTGGTTCTGTTCCAGAGTGGAAATTACTAGGGCGGGGCTGGTGCTGTGTGCGGTATTCTGGAGACTTGCACCTTGGAAAGGTTTCTCTAAAAGCGGTGTTTCTGAAGGGTTCGAAACATCTTGATAGTTGGGATTGTTTATCTGGAAACAATGTTGGGCACCCTGTTTATATGCCCTTGAAAACTAGTCATCTCTTTCTCCAGGAGGTGCCGCCTTGGAAGCACAGGTACCAATGATCAGATCTTGAACTGACTGAAGTAAAATATTCTTCGCTACAAATCCAATCCAATCCCTAACCTCAGTCTAAGTTTCTCGTTACAACTTACTAATATGTTCTACAGAACGTTCATTTATAAGCTGCTGTAACTCCTGTTTTTTTTTTTTTTTTTTTTTTTTTTTTTTTTTGCTGACGTGATGAACACAACGTAGCGCTTGTCATCTGTTTTGGTTAGTTCGCTAACCTTACACTAGCCGCTAGCAACTAATTGACTCACTTTAGAGCTACTAGCACAGATATTTATGTTAGCTCAGCAGTAACCGCCGCAACATATACATAGTAGCACGATTTAAGACTTTAAAGATAAATTAATAACAAACTTTCTTTCAAATGTATAAATATTAAGTTCTATAAACACTCATTGTCTCATAAATACAGACATGCTCATATAAGACTTTCACCCAAAATAAGTGGATCAATGTCACGAAAACTTCTTCTCCATGCATCCCTTCATGTTTGCAAATCCTGACCATGTTCTCCTTCTCTCTCTAGCAAAACTGACCAATCTAAACTGTCATGTGACTACAAGCAACCGTAGTTTGCGTGGATAACGAAGCAGGACAGATGATTGTTCACCGCTAGTGATGCCCTTGATTATATGTAGCTTTGCCTGTATGCTCAGGATGGACTGGCCGGTGATTCGTAGGCCACGCAGTAGAAGTAAGCATATTTGATTAGAATTGCGTTTGCGGTCATGACAAAACCATAGAATTGCCTGAACTCATCAATTTGCAGAGATGACTGCAACTTATCAGATAAATATGAGTGCACATCCATGTATTTGAGATGTTCTAAAAGTTCTCGGCCTAACTCAGAAGAGATGCCATGAAAATCACCGAATTACTATGATGGTTGTTAAATGTTACTTACCCTTTAAACGGCGCGCTGTAAAGTTTCAGACGCGTAAGTGTAGTCATTTGTTTGTGACGATCGTGTAAACAAAGTAATGTTAACCTTTTCTACAAATACGAGCTATGATTAAGCACTTCGTTGTGCTTTTTTTTTAATAGTGTTTAACTTCCGTTTTTACTACCGAGGCACTGATGATACATGAGATGAAATATATATGAGAAAGGATTTTTTTTTTTTTTTTAAGGAAGGAAACGTTCCAGTCCTAAGTTTAGGGTATCTCCCCGGTATTTGTCATTTATGAGCACGGGGGGAAACCTGGAAAAAACCTCAGTCAGGGAGGACGATCCTAACGGGATTCGAACCCCAGACTTCCCGCTCTCGAATCCGCGCCTTAACGACCTCGGCCACCTTTTGCGGTACTTTGTTATGAACAGAATAGAACAACAGAAATACAAAAGATGGTGGATTCCACATTAAAGAATGTTTTTTTCCTTTGTTTTCGACGGTTAAAAAGTGAACTGCTAAATTTAAGCCTGGTCATACATCCAATCTGCACTACCTTGTGACTTGCATTCACAAGCAATAGTAGTGTGGGTAACAAACGAAGGCCTTGACCGCCTATTCTTAGTGAAAAAGTATAGTGGTTGCTAAATAGTTAACTGCTGCCTTCCGATAAACACTGGATCTCTGGTTAATTTCTAAGGCGGTGTATGTGCATAGTTATTTCACCTGTTTCCCCCTCTCCTTTAAGAAATTAAATGTTAGGTAAGTGTAGAGAGTACTAATTTGTGCCAACCCTAATTCATTTCACGCCAGCTTGAATTTAAACAAATATAAAGGCAGAAGCTATGGTTTAAAATGTTGGTGGAAAGATCTAGTAAGTCAGAAAACAAAGCGACAGGAACAAAATAAGAAAACAAGAAAGATGAAAATAAATGCAACTTTATATATTTTTAAAAACAACTGAATATAAAATATTAAATATCTTAGAAAGGATTCTACAGAGATAAGAAAAGATCGACTGAGAGAAAAATAAATAAGCAGCTTTGGATTTCCGTTGCTAGTCATAATGCATTGCTGAAAATGTTACGTTAAATCTTGAAATAAAGTAAGAGTTATAAAAACAGCTTGCTAAAGCGAAACTGAAGGATGTTCGCTGCTTGCCAACCTGAACGTTGATAAATGGAAAAATTAAACCGTTGTTTGTTGCTATACTCACAAGCTTTAATTACTAAATGATTAGGAATGCCTTGTCTTTCTAGTATTTTCCATAGCTTTCGTCCGTTAATCGCGTCAAGAGCTTTTTCATAATCCAAAAATATTAAATATGTTGGTAAGTTGAATTCACTTCTATTTTTGTATTACTTGTTCTATTACATATATACACTGAAGTTATTTGAGTTACGGGCAGGCAGAGCGCAGTTTTATATTGGAAGAAGCCAGTATAATGCATGTTCAAATAGCATCTTGTAGTTAGTTTGAAGGAGGCTTTGTCAGCGATAGTTGTGTATTCCTGTATTACTTGGAGCTTTCATTGTGTTCTAAATTTTTTTGGTTATTTATGACACTATAGTCTTGAAGAATAGCTTTTTATGTACGATACATACGTGAAAACTGGTTGTTCTAAGGCAATTTGCAAGAAAAAATTTGACAATCACGTTCCAGGTACAGAAATAGTTCGCAGACTTGTTAAAAAATTATGAAAGACGAGATCTCTCAATAACAAAGTATTCCAAACCGCCAGTTTTTACGGAAGAAAAGTTGGATGAAATGCAATACAGGAACTTCCTACCCATGTGCCGACAATGTATTGTCGCTGAGGGGTATCGTTTTAACCCTCTTATAACACAGGATAGTGTTTATTATTATTATTGTTGTTTTGTATTATCATCATTAGTTTTAAATACAGTATCATTTTATGCTTTCAAAACAATATAAATTCTAAAATAAAATTATTAAGTTTACGCGCGGCGGATCTATCCTTTTTTCGGTTGAGGCGGCTGCACTTCCCCAGTACGCGGCCGCGTTCAGGTAACCTATAACTCCAATAACTTCATTGCATATTTTAATTGTTTATATTTCGCTATCGTATGGGAATTTTAATGCTGGCATTGCATTTCTCTTCCTACAGACCCCAAACTATTCGCTGTAAATAGTTATGTTGTTTAGATAATGACCTCACAGACCTTCAACAAGGAAAATCAGTGTAATAAACACTTGCGAGATAATGAACTGGTCCAGTAATCCTCATTGCTCTGCGTCACGGCATCTCGGCAGGTGGGACTCGATTGTCAAGTAATACACATTTTGCAATGCGTACAGATTGTTTTTTTTATATAATGGTGGTAAACAGATTTGTTTAAAGCATGGCAGGCCGCATTTCGAATTATATTTGGTGAAATATAGTAATGAAGCGCTCCGAAAATCCTGAAACGTTAAGCACGGCAGGCAGGAAACTAAAGAATCTGCAAGACGAGCTAAAAAATTGCTAAACAGAAATTAGAATCGTTAGTGCAGAAGATCTGACGAGTGTAAATAAAAAAATGTTAAAAAGATACATATTATGTACCCAAGTTTTAAACAGGAAATGGTTACTAGAAAACATATATTTTTCTAAAATATATATGGATAGATAGTATCGTATACTGTATGTCTAACCGCTAAATCAAAGTTAAACCATCTTACCTGAGAAATTAAGTTCACGTTTCACATGAGTAGTTGTTATACGAGTTTGTCAGTTTGTTCATTTTAACTTTGGTTTTATTTTTCCACCATGCTTTTCAGTAATGAATGTAAAATCGCAAAACTATAGCATCAACTCTCACTTTTTGCTGAAAGTATCCAATTTTCACCACCCTTTAACAGTTGAACCTTTGGGCTAATTGTAGTAAGTAAAGACAAAGATATATTTACTCGAGTCTTGGTACGGTGTTTAAGTGTTTCGCTAAACTCTGTAAGAAACAACCTGTAATTGAGATGTACAATTCAAGTTATTATTTCTATTTCCTTTCCTAAGTGCAGAGGAATACAAGGTGGAAAACATAATAGCACAAAAGGAAATTTGCTCGGAAATGAAATAATTTTCTACAATGGTAACACCTGCTTGTTCCTAGTTGGCTTGGAAAGCGAATGCGCAGTAAGATGAACGGTTTTTATGACATCCTGTTACATATATTTTCAATTTAACAGCATCTCGCTCACTAATTACTGGTGTTAAACCTTTGCTTTAGGAGCGATTAGCTTCGTCGTTACGGCCTGCAAGCAAACGATCTCGTTTATGGCTTGTAGAGGAGGAATGGCCTACCGTTCTGCTAATTAATACCGTAAGTAGGTTCATTTATTTAATACAAGCATTACAACAACAAAGTTGACGACATTAGCAGGCTACAGAAATCGAAATGTTAAAACCCATCAAAAATGCTGTGCTGTGATATAACAGTTAGTTAATCTATCTTAACCTTTTCCACCCTCTTTTCTTCTTTTCTTACATCCACCTTTCTTGAAATCTCTTGTAAGCTAATTGTTTACAGAATGTAGTGGTGTTTATTGGATATTGGTCGGTATAGGTGACGTCATCTTCCTGACTGGCTTCTGCACACTGTGATAACTTGCGTTATCCATAACTGATAATGGAGATGGAAGATTTGGGAGGGTTTGAGTATCTAATCATTTGAGTAATTGTTTTCTAATTGAATCCCGATTTTATTTGGATTCTGGAGCATTGTCTTCCAAATTCTAATTTTCCTCTTTGTTTATTATTGAGCTTTCTGATAGTAAGCTAATGGTATAAAATAATTACTTCAGTTTCCTTTGGGTGTAGCATATTTTAGCTTTGATAGCATCCCAGCCTTCTTTCGTTATTTTTTACCGACTTTGATAAATAGTCGTGCTGAATCTGTAACGCATTACCTCAATGTTATTCTTTAGTTTATCTTCATTTATTGGAGGATCGCAAATTTTAAAATGTTGATGTTTTAAGAAATTGAAGAGCATTGTGTTGGATTTTTTTTTCTTCCATAACGTAAGGTGTAAATATCTTCCAAAACCAAATCTTGGTGATTTTAATTTTAAAATAGAAGCAATACAGTAATGACAGAGTGCCGATACTTTCTCTCCATAGTGTAGAGAAAGTTCCTTTTCTCCCAAGAGCTGCAATAATGAAATGTTCATTGCAATGTACTTGCCGGATATAGCAACCATTAATTCTGATATTTTGCATCTTGTTACTTTAAAATACTTCTTTTTCTTCTTCTTATTTGGCGCTACTGCCCAGGGTGAGCCTCCGCGGCGACCTCTGCTTCCTCTACCTCCGTCTTACTACTTCATTGATAGAGGGCAGTACTGAAGCGGGGCTTGTGATAGCATCCCGAAACCCCACCAGTCGTCTTATCACGTGGCTTTCATGATCGAAGAACTCCACCTCTCCATCAGAAAGCTTCCTAATTGTCCTCACGAGGCTGGGTGGACCCCGTTCCAGATCTCCCTTATTTAGGTATTGGTAACTGAACCCGGTCTTCCAGGCCAGCAGTCAGCAACGCTAACCACTAGACCAAGGAAGTACTTAAAACATATAGTGGGCTATAATGTTCAAAATTCCAAAATTATCTATCTTTATAAATAATTATCTGCCTTTATTAAAGATTCTAATCTGTTTAGACATCATTTTGTTTACAATTCTAAGCAACTTTGTGCAAATACAGTTGTAATGTATCTACTAATGATAAGTGCATATCATGTACGATTACGTTATGTTTCAGTGAGTTAAAGTTCATCTTAACTTTCGATAGCTCTCATTTTTTAATGTCGTTTGTAGTCTTGAGGTTGACTTTTCTGTAGCGGAGGCGATTTGCTCCTGAGAGGGCTGGAACTAGCAGCAAGATGTACGCCTCTTCAAATCCCGTTGAACAAAAGTAGGTCCATAAGTTTCCGGCCTCGCCGATAAGGATTATCGCCTTCACAAAACCCTTATCTGATGTCATACCTCATCTGTTAAGTAAACAATTGCAGCTGTAATTTCCGCTCCACTGTGTTCAGTTGTTCAGATATGATTGCATAAAGGGCTATGTGTAGAACATTGTGATATGCATAGTGGAAGAGTGACTCTATGAAATACCATATTAATTGATAAGTTTTTGCAAAGTCCTTCATGATGTCAATTCCTTACATTCTGCCTGTGTCACAAAAACGAACGAAAGGAGATTAGTACATAGAGAACTGGCATAGATTACTTAATCGATGCTCTTCAGTTTGGTTTATAAATTGCGGTTTATTTCACCACAGTATATACAGAAGAGACATCTTTGATGTTGCTACTCCTAATTCTGCCCCCAGTTGATAGTGAATTCATTTGATGTGTCTATCGCCGCCGCTAACGAACAGCTGTTAAGCGAGAAGTTGCAGCTTCGTTAATTATAACGTTTACCGTAATGAAATTGTTTGAAAATAGACATCAAATATCAATATTTGTCACTGAAATAAAAGGTAATTATGTAGAACACCACATTAATTAGATTGGGGCAGTAGTGATATTTTTTTTTCTACTCTGGTTTTCAGTTCAGCTTGTTATGTGGTGGTTTCGCATTTACTGTCAAGACTATAGGCATTAATATTATGATTATTATTTCTACTATAATAATAATAATAATAATAATAATAATAATAATAATAATAATAATACATATAGTGCTTGACAATAAATGCGAAACCACCAAATAACAAGCAAAACCGAAAACCGGGTGCCAGACATAGTCACTAACATAAAATCAAAAGAACAAAATTCAAATATGCCAAAGATCCTGAGAATAACTTTGAAGGACAAAATACCTATAGCATTAATAAATCAGTTATCTCAGACAACAGACATTGCACAAATAGCTACCAGGAGCAAATGGTAATGGGACGGTCACGTCGCAAGAATGCAGGACAATAGGACCTATAAAATCTCCATGTGAGACCCCCGAATAGGTAAAAGGATATAAGACAGACCCAGAAGAAGATGGACAGACCTCTTCAAGGAACATGCAGGTCCAGATTGGTCAAGAGTAGCAAGAGGAAGAGAAAAATGGAAATCTCTCGAGAAGCAACTATTGCAATGAGAAATGGAGTAACCAAAGAACAAATCAGTCAGTGTGTTAAACAGCATACGAACAATTAGCGAGGAATAGCGCACCACGTTAGGAAAAAGCGAGCTTTCCCTGCTTGTTTGGAGGCCTTTTCCTTTAAGGAACACAATAAGCTAGCTTTGTCTTCATCTTATTCCTATTTTTAATAAATAAAATATTTTGAATTTTGCCGCGATACGAAAAAAAAAAACGTTAAGGAGCTGCCAAGTTTAGCTTAGTTTTATAATAACCGTAATTGACGGATCTCTGAAAACGTTATATTTTGCTTGTAGCGCTTTACAGCAGTTTTACCTTATGATATCTCGATTATCACATGCGGGAAGGAGAGAAGAATATCGTAAAGAAATTTGAGTGCCTAACGCAAAATTATTAAATAAAATAAGCCATTATCCAAAATCAAATTTCACTGCACAATCAATCATTTGGGTTTTTTATTTTCTGTATACATTTTCTTGCATCTTTTGATCACATTATAATAGTGTAACATAAGCTAAAATAATATTTATGAAGAAAGTATCATCCGATTTAGTGTTAAAGGTTTAGTGTCAGTAGTAATTATTATTCGATAAGACACTTTTCAGTGTTTTTAAGGTTTTCTAATGGGGTGAAAATCTGAACTTGGAACTTTTACGGTCGTTTTGTTAGTATTATTATTTAGAGGAATTCGATTCAGCTTCACACTTTGTACCTGTGCAACTAGGTAGTGTGGCCAATTTAGTGCCTTAGAACTGAATTTCACGAAATACCCAAGCTGCCCTATTGTATATATCGGGTCACATTGCAAGATAACGACCAATTGAAATTAACTATTAGAGCATACAGGGCAGAACAACAGTTGAAGATCGCTATTAAAAACATAACCGCGTATTTGTTTCTTGGATCTGCAGTGTTATATCGTGACTCTACAATTGCAGACCGTTCAAGGAATTTAATGAGAAAACTGTGAAATATATAATTGCAAAATAAGTGTTAATAAGATAGATAAATAGACTGCATTGCCATTTTTATAAGAAACGCCCATAAATTTCAAATGATGTATTTGAAAAGTAAATAATTGCCGGTTTTTTAAACCGCATTGCTACATGCAAAAATGTAGCAATCATCCTGTATAAGAAAATTTATGGATTCCCCTCCACCTTGCATACCTAATCCATCGACAAGAATTAAAGAATAATACAACTATTCTTTCCCATGTGCAATTGTAGTTCCGGTGAAGTACATTTGTTGTTTTTATATGTTGTTTTTATATGTTGTTTACGGCTGAAATATTTTGTGCTTTAAATTCTAGTATTATTTGGTACTGTGTGATAATGATGCTTTACTGAAAGAGTAAAATTTATCCACTACTTATAGTTTCTTAAGTAAACATGGAAAATATTTTAAGATTATGTAATCTTAAAATGAATATTTGCGCTCAGTTGCATTGACAGCTACTAAATTCAATTTAGACATAATTCTAACGCTTTGTGTAAGCAGAAATTTAATGATTGATGAATCTCTGAATATTTTAAGACACCAATTTCTCACTTTATTTCTAAATAATCTTTAAATGCGCTACGCTTTACTAAAGGTCAGGATGTTTAAACGGAGGGTGTAGCAGTAAAACTAATATCTCATACTCTAGAAAATATTATAAAGTTTTCAGTAACATCTTGGGAAAATGCGCTCCATGCCCAGGATGTCAATGTATTGAGAACTGAGTACACATTCTCCTTTCCTTTTACAGGGTGTCCCAAAATTAGACCTACAAATTTTGAGACAATTTACATAATATTATTTAAAGCACGTTTTATTAAGCATACCACGAGCTGCGGTGTTTCTTTGCTGTGCAACAAGGTGTTATATCATTAATGATTCCCAGTATTTTGTTTATTCCAGTTCAGAATCATGCTGCTTTATTCCCTAGTGCCATACGTACTTCCAAGCTTATTGGTTCTCAGTGTCGGTCTACTATTGGGTAGAAACTACGATACAGACATGAAAAAATATCACGAGAGAGTCTGAGATTATCGATAAGTTCACGAACTTAGTGGAAAGCTGGAAAGCTCAGACCCTCTAGTGATATTTATTAGGATTATTTAACGAATAAAATAAGAATTTAAATATAATTCCTCTAAACTTGGCTTACAAAATTATAATAATTGTATATTTGTACTTAACCTTTTCAAGAAATCTTTCGACAGAAGAATGTCGACTGTCAGTGATATCAATACAGAAGAGCAAAATACGGGCTTAGGAATATTTCATGAATAGAATAAGAATGAATATATATATATATATATATATATATATATATATATATTTGAAATTGGCGCACAGAATATTATATGAATAAGAATGTCTATTCTATTCAGAAACCGTGAGACTGAAATGGACAAAAGTCGACTATTACAATCGCTACGTTCGATTTATACCAACTGAGGAAAAAAAAAAGATAACACAGTGTCTCCATTTTTCTTTGTATTCTGTGGTTTTGAATTCCTAATGATAAGATCAATTTGAAAATTTGACACATCACCGAAACACTTTGAAGAACGCTCCATTTTGCGTTATGGTTGTCAATTGTCCATGCTTTTGTTGCTATAATTAGCTCTCCATCGTCTCTAGCAAAAGTGGTCAATGATGCGTGTTCAGGAATTATATAGTCGGGGTATAGAGTTGGCTATACTGACCACAAGACAAATGCCCGTCGCGTGATAAAACGGATTTGATATATATATATATATATATTTTTTTTTCAATAATTTCACTCCATAATCCAACTGTGATTGGACAAAATTCAGAATTCTGTTTCGTTTCATTGGTGGATTTTAAGATGACGTCACATGAGTGAAATAGTCAGCACAATGACTTTACGACCATGCATTTGGCATATTTGGTGGTTTTGATCGTATGGCTCGGAGGTTTTACCGGGAAAATTTTCCAAACCAAACGAATTCCACATCACACTACCTTTGCAAGCATTGATCGCAGACTACGCGAACAGGGTGCATTAAATAAACTAGCAGAAGGTCAAGAACGGCGGCGATTTGAATTTATTCCTGCGGCTGATTTGCTTAGAGGACAATCCATCTAGTAACTTCTGTAGGAGCAGCTGTTACATACTTTTCATTTTCGAAGGTCGATGCTACTATGCCAGGTAACTACCCATTGCGATGACAATTTTGTGCATCGTATTTGCAAACCAAACTGAGTAGCGACAAGACTTTTGAACATACATTATGTTTCCGATGGAGCGTGCTTCACTTATGAAGAAGGATTATTTAATTCTCACAATTCGCATGCTTGGGCCTTTGAAAACGCCATGTCACGTTTGTGCGGTCACATCACTTGACATCATTGACATCAATTAAGATTTGGTGTCAATGTGTGGGTAGGAAATTTAAATTAGGACCATAAACTTTTACCGCGACGACTCAGCTCCATTAATTTCTGGTGTTTTTGAGAGAACTCTGCCTGAGTTACCGGAAATTATTCCTCTCAAAGTCAGTTGTACAATGTGGTTTTAGCATGACGGGGCTCCGGCTCATTTTGACAATTAAGTACGTCATCACTTGACAGCTACTTGCGGCAATCACTGAATTGGTCGGGGTGGGCCCGTTGCTTGGTCGGCGCGCTCGCCTGACCTTATTCCCCTTAATTTCTACTAGTGAGAACACATGAAGTCTCTTGTTTAAACATAGTTATCATGACATATCGATGCGCTTTTGTTTCAGTGTCTGCTTTGAAATGAGAATGATACACCTATTTGTTTTAGAACGTTAATTTAACACTTTAGTAAGAGTTTGTTAACTGTCATCGTGCATTATTGGATAAAACGAATTCCGTATTAATTATTATTAGTTTTGTTTATTGATGTTCACATACCGGACTGGCCCAACCTCTTCCTGTAAAATAATCCAAAAATAACTAAGTTATTACTGAAACGAAACTTAGTATCCCTTAGTTTCCTTAGCCAAAAATGCTTTAAAAACGATAATCTGTCCAATACTAAAGTTTGTCGGAATAATTTTGAATACGTGATATAAAAAATTCCTCAGCGGCCTGTTAAATTAGCAGAATCGAAACTTAAATGCGGATGTTGAATATTTTCTAAATACTGCGAGAAGATGAAATTATTATATAATTTTCAAACAATAGATTAATTAGGTTCCGGAAATTTTGCTGCATTATTGCGCTTACGTCACTCATCATGTTTTGTGCAACTGACCTGATGTGCCTTTATGTCAATCCGATCAAACTACCCTCAAGGGCTAACCGCAATCCAGTTTACTTTCTAAGCTCGTGTTAATTTCGTTTCCATCCAGTCATAAGCAAATTTACATACTGCTCTTATGTCCTGTGACAAATAATTAATTTGGCAATATTCCACAAACAATGGACGTCCCCTGGAATATTCTGGCTTTCTATTCTTCTATTTCTTTCCCCTATTTCTCTCGAGCGAAACTTATTTTATATAGGCTACTAAAATAGGGTAATAAAAGAATATAATATGCTATCTCAGCATTAAAGGCAAATCACTACTGTTGAAAAACAAAAACAACTAAACGTTTAGTTCTTAACAAAAACCGAAATTATTTTCAAACATGTGTTTCCATTTGTGCTTATAAGTTGTGCTCTGGTTCTAAGAATCCTGGCCGGGTTTAACCCCGCGTTCTTGGGTTTAGAAGGCAAGTATGGGTACCACTATACCACCAGGACCGTCTAGGGTGGCATTCTTTAAGTAAGAAGCAAAAATGGAAATTGAGCACAACATGAAAGAAATAATAGGATTCTGAATGATACCAATGTATTTTGTGGTTGACTGTAAGTATAGGTTGAGTTGTAACTGTCCCTCCAGGCTGGCTCGATCCTGAAGGATGGCCGTGAGGCTGCCCATGCCCTCGTCAAGGCTTTTCCCTTCCTACTCCTCTCTACTTCAGAGATCGTCGTACTTCTTGTTTCACATTTGTAGCGCAGCTTATCTTCATGTGTTACTTTGAGGTGGGGGGTCCTGTTACACGTTTTTATGTTTAAGTTCATTACAATCTCTGTTCAGCTCGCGATAGATACAAAAACCATTTGGTCTAAGGTTCATCTCTAACTTCCATCAATTTCTTTCTTGTCACTGTTTGTTTCAGCTTTCCAGATCTTATAAAAATTTAGCTTTTGCTTTTTTCCTTCTCTAGTACATTATAGTTGATTACATTGAACAATTTACTTTTATGTACTTGTATATATATGTATATAATTTTAATAATTTTCATAATACAAACCGCAATGCCCTTATATACAAAAAAATTAAAAAATGAATTTCATTTAATGAGTATGATGTTTACGAAATGAGGTGTAAATAAAATCGCTTTTAACGCTTGTACCTTAGACTATTTTTAGACAGCTGTTAATAAATTACTAATTATAAATAAAATTAATTGAAGTCATTCCGAAACGTTCCTTGTTTCAAGGAAATAGTTCTCATATTTCTCACTAGGAACAAAATTTGCATCTTCTTCCTGACATAAGATAATGGCGATGAAGAGAGAGAGAGAGAGAGAGAGTGTGTATTGTGAAGTGTGAGTGAGAGAGAGCAATTTTTGCTTTTTCCCAACATGTATCGATCGATTAACAAAAAATATATCGAGTTCCTTAATCAACAAAATTGGACCATTGGTGATGGGAGTTAACTAAAGCGAAAATTTAAAAATCTCTCTAGAAGCAGTAATTTTTGCTTTTGCTCAACGAAACTCAGTATATACCATTGAAATAAAATAATAAAAATAGTTCATGAAAATAAGCGGAATCAGATTATTTGGAATAGGGCTTTACCTGAAATCCAAATGTTAATAATGGCTCTAGCGGCACTAATTAATTTTTTCGCAACAAAACTAAATATATATTATTTAAGTAATATATGACAAATATTTTCAGAAAATTATGGAAATTGAACTATTAGGAGTAGGGATACTTACCTGAAAAAAAAACCTCATAATTTGAAACGATGTGTATGCTTTATTTTTGACAAAAGCATTGTAATGAAGATTGCAACTGTAAAATATTAATCTATTACTGCCACGCTCGTTGTATGCAAAACTCTTCCGCAACTGTACGTTTTTTTTTTTTTTTTGTTTTTTTTTGTTTTTTTTTTTTTTTGTTTTTTTTTTTTTTTGCTGTTAAATCATGGACTGCTATTATTGGTGCGGTAAGACAGAGAACCTCTATCGCTATAGTATCAAACACTCTGTGTAAAACATGACCACTATTTACACTGGCTTGGCCCGTCTTCTATAAGAGAAGGGAAATGCCGAGAGGTGTGTGTTTTTAATTGTGGGCCTCTAGTAATAGATACATTAATCGCTGCTTCCCGCCAATTTCTGTTAACTCATTATTGCTCTAGCACTCTAATAACGTTCACAAATTCAACTTGCTGAGAAATTCGCTTAGTTTAAGCAGCTCCGGCGTGATTGACTTTTTTATTATTACAATTTTTATATGTTACACCAGATTACTGTCTCAAATGTAATTTTTTCGCGCTAAAATAAGCTATTGGGCTTACGCAATTATGGGATCAGCTGTTATTGATTTTCTTTCTACCTGACATGGTTTAGGGTTGCCCAAATGGTTACTTATGCACATAAGATTTAGAAAACACCGCCGTGAAGAAAGCAAAAATTAAAAAGTATATTATATATTATACAATACTGTATATAATCTATACCTACTTAGATTAATAACCATTACATTTCGCACCAAACCAAAGTTGTAACACTAAAGAGCTGTAACATTTTTTATGACATTGAGTGTTACAAAATGCAGTTTATTATTTTTGAATTTGTGTTAGGAGAATACTGTTAGTAAGAACTTCTGAAAATAATAATTTTATATAATTATATTGCAAAACTATCATCTGAGTTTTAAAATATATTGTGCGCTAAGAAACAAACCTGCAGTGACCTTATGCTTCCAAATGAACGTGTCTACAATGTTTTATCCAACTATTTCAAAAGTTATGTAAGGGAGCAGAAAATTAGAACTGATCGTGGACAGAATAGTCGAACATCTTAAATGTATATTTAAAAACAAAATTCAGTAACATACAACAAAACTTTCTGCTCAGTAGTGTCCTGAATCGTCGCCATTCATGCCCCAGTTGTGGTACAGCCCTTGAATATAATATTAATTTCCATATGTAATTATTATTGTAAAATCTTTCACCGCGAAACTTTCCTTTCAGAGAAAATACGCGTAACGAGTTTGACAGAACATTTCATATCAGTTCCAGATGCCTGACTGTAATCGAAGACTTTGTGACGCCCATTCGTTACGTGCTGTCAGCCCCTGTCGTCTACCGTCACGGCTGCTGCAGGATGAATCAATGCCAGATTTCCGGCCCGGAGATCAAAAAGAGTTTAAGTAAAAGCAGAAAGTGGTTGTGACCGTCAGAGAAACGATTTATCTCATCTCAAAGAGAAAGGGTGAAGCGGGTCGTAAGTGTCTGGCCCAGCAAGTGACACTTTGGCTGTCTCTATCTACTCCCAGAAAGTGAAGACGTCACGCCAAAGTAATATTTAGCCTCAGAGAATATCTCTCTCCTTCCAGATGCACACGTTTCACTCGAAAACTAATTTCTGCAAATGGTATTGCGAAATGACTAGGAAAGTTAGTAATGGTGTTCTAAATGTGCCTACCTGTATTTCATATCGCCGTAGACAGCAAGAAATTTAATACCTGGGGGATCCATTTGAATAAAAAGTACTCATTTTCATTCTTTCCTTTGCAACGATGACGAATATAATTCCCTCAATATTTAATTTTCATTTGCTTTTGTACAAAGTTCTGTTATTATTTATGCTAAATATAAGCTTTGTGGGAAATTAAAGCTCCATCTTTATCTGTTCTCCCTCTGAGTTAACATTTTTAAAAACAAAAGTAGAAAGTCCCAGCTCCCTAAAGAATTCAATTAAATTGCTTTCAATCTCCAATTATCTTCCTTAAAATGTTCATACATCAATACAGAATGTCAAAGCCCTTTCTTGGTATTTTAGACATATTGTATCATAAAGTACATCTATAGGTACCGCAATATATAGTCATTCAATTATCTGATGACCGGCTCAGCGATAGGGGCAACTCCGGCCGATTAGTCATTGCAAACGGCCAGCTGGACTACACTAGAGTCTGGATGGACAGACGGTGATAGAAACACTAGAATGAGAGTCCAATAATAAATTATAACGCATTTAAAAGCCATATTCTCAACCATATCAGGCAAAGAGATACTGGAACTCTTTGTCACCATTTACCAGAAATTTGTAACATCTACCCTATGAAATAACCCATTACCCTTCTTAATTCTCGTGAGAACTTAAATTGATCTCTTGATGGATGGTATCCTTTAATTCGTCTAAAGTACAATGGATACTATCAATTTTGATTTGCATTGTGACTTGGTTCTGAAAAGTCCGTTCATATATTATTTTGACCTCGGTACAGACATAAAAATCATAAATAAATATCCGTTGTGGAATAGAATAATTATTACGTGCATTATTTGTCATGTAGTGTACTTAGCAGACTTTATTCTTGGATTAGACACGTGTTGTTGTTTTTACTATTCAAACGACACTGAATGAGTGGCGTGAGACTCAAGGCCAACATGGCAGTTCTGTAAATTCCACCCGCCGCGACACATAAATTCGGCCAGCCTAAATCCGTAGTTGCAGTCTTCCTTCATCAGATTTTTGGATAATCTGATATTTACAATAGTCGACTGCATTTATATAAATTCAATATTTATTTTCACGGTCAATCATGGAGCTTAAATACTTTTAATTGATTATCAGTCATTGTTTATTAAATATTTCACGCAGTTACAGAGATAATTTCAATATTATATATCAATTCTGTTGTCTGCAAACTCCAGAGAAAATTAAAACCTTTCTGCCACTGTAGTTGCTTTCCACTTTTGGAGAACATTCTCGGGGTAGTGTCATATTTTATATATATATATATATATATATATATATATATATATATATTGCACAATTTTTATTACTCTAAAAATATGTACTTTTAAAATAGGAGCAAATAGTCTGACACTTTGTTACAGTGCTGTAAGCGTTAACTTCAAAACTACAAATGTTTTCATGGATGGTCAAAAAGACTGAAAATGCAGCTGTTTAAACAAACAATTTATTCTGTTAAATACAGAACATTACTTCAGTAGATTACATTAATTTAAGTTCAAATTCAGTAATCGTTCATTAAATTTACCCACTTCAAAACGCAGTATCACTTCCAAAAGACCTGTACGCTAAGTGGCAGTATGTACTTGTGGTTAGATTTCGGGACAGAATGCTAATGGCTGCTCCTTCGCCAATAACATTGGTTTACACCTAGCCGGTTATTAATACACGTCACATCACAACGTAGCTATGACGTTGATCCATATTGAAGCTTCTGAGATCATTTGTTCCCACTTTAAAAAAACGTAGTATTGTGCCCCCTTTCTATTCTTTAATTCTTTATACCTGTGTTTTCCGCATGCTTGTAAATACTTACCCATTTAAGTAATTACTTTGCCTTCAAACTTTTCTCTTGCATATTCTTATACTTGGTTTAATTCATATTCAATTATTATCATAGCTAAAACTATCTAAATTTAATTTTTGAACAATGAACCTAGTTTTCATGAAACTCTATTAAACAAAAAATAATCTGTATTCATATTCTGTTTTTATTTTAAAGATATTATAACTAAAAATTGTCGATAAGGGAGAGTCTGGTAAATAGCCTTCTAATTTTACAATCAACTTCCTAAAGATTAACTTTAAAACTTAAAGTTACCTATCTAAAACTGAAACACAAAAACATTTTAGAAAATGCGTAGAAAATAATATTAGTTAGCGATTGAGAGGGTGCGTTGACCACTTGTCACTCCGCCCTGTTTAGAAAAATAAGGCTAACTAAAGTCCTCTTGATATCGAACAAAATAGAATTATCGTTTTTTATTGAAAGTTACTGCGTATTTTTAGAAGGAGGGATAGAAACTCAGAATGTCGAACGGTTTGGAGAACAAAAATAAGGGAAAGTAAAATAAATGTGATTGATCTTCAAACAAATGTATAAATATTAATACACAATTATTGAGAATGTCTCTCTCCATATTGCAATTGTCTACTTTGGTTATAAAACGGTCAATTTCTGTCTGCAGCTGTTCAGGCTCCTGTTCCTCCGGAATGCAGTGTTATAAAAATAAATAGTTGCGTAATATTTTATGACCAGTGTTTAAAAATGTGAGCATTCCAGAATATTTGTTTGCAGGTATTTAAGTTCATGTTACTGTTTTGCTTTAATGCATAATCATACTCGTATCTTGGCATTTGCTACTTAAGATAGAGAAACAGATTAAGTGTTTAATTTCATTGAATGCCTTGAAGCAGGAATGCGGAACCTCCATTCCCAATCTTGTCACATTATCTTCATACTGCTGCCTTTTAAATTTTGAACTATTACAAAGGTGGAACTATCATAAGAAAATCGCTTAACTATTTGATATGATAATAATAAATTATAAAATACTCCTGTAACCCTAAAATATTGGGTAACAAAAATGGACTAAGGATTGAAGAGAATGCACGTGGGTTTATTATGGAACCAAATCAACATATTCATAGACATAGACAAACATTCACTGATATAGGCTGACGGAAATTGAACCAGAAGGCTACCAGAAAATTTCCCTGAGTCTACTAAATGAAATTAAACCGAAATGGGGGAACTGTGTGCAGAAATTCAAGCTCTGTAAGACATGAAAAATAATACTGCAAGGGAAAACATTCATTTTGTGGTGGGTTTAAGAGAGACGTTTTTTTGCAAAATGTAACAATTGAAAGTATATGAAGAAAAGGAAAACGTTTCTAATGCCAGATAGGAGCCGACAGATATCCTTGAATGTTTGCACGCAGCGCTGCTGGAAACATTGTGGATACTTCCTAACTAATGTGTAAAGTTAGAAAACAATTAGAATTTAAAATCTCTTGGTTCATCAACACCAAACTTAAGAGTATATATTTATATCGGGCGTAAAATCCTAGGTATGACTTCCTCCGGAGGGAAATAAAGCCGTGGGTCCAGTATTGCAGATTTACCGCACGTAAAAGAACCTCAAGCCTGAAAGAAGAGACCTCTGACTACGTACTACCACCACCACCACTACCACCACCACCACCACCACCACCACCACCACCTCCACCTCCACCTCCACCTCCACCTCCACCTCCACCTCCACCTCTACTACTACTATATACTACTACCACCTCTACGACTACTATATACTACTACCACCTCTACGACTACTATATACTACTGCTGCTGCTACTACTCTAGCAGTGGAAATGTGGATTTTTTAATCATAATGAACCGTTACTAACTTATCGTCAACATTTCTGAACTCAGATCGTTCAAAAGCGAATAATGAGCTGGCAGAGCTTTTTTCCTCTTTCAATCAGCAGTTCTTTAGTTTCTTTGTTTTTTTGTCGAGTTTCAATCTAATTGCTACATTAGGTATCTAATGCGGCAAGATTTCGCTCGATTTTTTTTTTTTTTTTTTTTTGCCCCTTTCTTTCATTTTCCTTCCTTTTCTTGTAACATCCATTCATCGCTTCGTAAAGATTAACTTTTATTATTGCGAAGTTGGTGCACAGAAGTAGCCTCCGGGAAGCCATTGTGTGGTTCTCCAACAGGTGAAATCAGTAACCCTAAATGAATGTAATGATTTGTTGGTGATTCTCCTAATCGGGTAAAATTTTACAAGCCTATGGTATTCAATTCACCGCTCTGACTCCATGTTATTTCCACTGTGTTGAATCAACTTTTCTGTATGATGTCTTTTTTTTTTTTTTTTTTTTTTTTGGTCCAATCCTGAAGTAGTATAAGGGATAAGTTAAACATCCGGAAATGTTGGTCGTAAGAACCGTTTTACTATTGTTACAAACTGCAGGGTGGTAATTTTTGAAAGGAAAAGAAAAGTAAAAGTTCATAATTTTTAGTTCTTCATATAATACCGGTAAATAAATGTTATAGAGTATTTATAAAGACCTTTTATAGATAGTAAATCTGATTAAAAACGTATTACCTATACTAAAACATACAGAAAAACAGCTTGATGTAAATCTGATTAAAAACGTATTACCTATACTAAAACATACATAATGAAATAAGTTTACTATATAAGCAAATCTATCTCAGAAGCTTATAATGAGCTATGTTAAAAGTGTACTGTAACATATATACGGCGCAACAGTACTTCTGTTGTCATCTTCTTTGTTTTTTCATACTCCTATACTTTTGTTCTGCAAAGATAGACAGTATAGAAATGCTCGTCATTTGTTTTTCTAATATTTCTTTATCCTACTTATATGTCCCTAATGTGAGTTATTTGTTTTTGAAATCATAACGCAGATGGTAGGCAATGAATTAAGACTCAAAGAATATTTTTCCCACCTATTACTTCAACAGTGCAATTGTGTAATTTCTTTTAAGCTTGCAACGAAATAGAGTAAAAGTCTATTACCCGATTCGTCTAACTTTACCGCTGAGCGTGGGCCGCTGGTGTAATCGTTGACAAGAAAACTTAATTGACTGCTGGCAGCGAAACAAGTGGTGGAGTCGAAAGCAGGTATAGTCGTGTATTAATGTTATAACAATATAAATTTCCAATAATAATCCGAAACTAAGATTTATAGAGTTATTTTAAAGCAAGTTCTCATTTTACAATTTCTTTTATTCTGTGCATATTAACAGCTTGGCTCCAAATAGATGTTGGGCTTCAGAGGGAGTGTGGTTAATTTTCGTATACTTTGTTTAACTTTCGTTGTTATGGTAACTTGTCATTTTTTCTTTTACTAGTTGGTGTTGGTTTCATTGTGCCATTACGAAAAAAATTAACACTATTTCAATGCATAGAGAAGATTTTGAACGTTACAGGGATTGAGAATTGACCCTTCATATAAAAGCCATAGTCCCTTCCACACGTAAACATTTCTGAAACAAAAAAGGGTCAATAGTGTAATTAAGTAATATCGATATTCCATTGTTTGCATAAAAGATGTCTTTTAAAACATTCCTAATAATGCACTTACTAATGCCCTTTATGCAATGATGAACGAATATTAATTACTGAACAACTGGTAATAATTAATTTGCTCTTGTGTTTTATTTCATAATGTTTTATTTGTTCTTCTTATAATCAAGTTCCATTTCTTTATGAACAAATCGTTATTTTTATTTTTGCAGAATCTGAAAAAAATCTGTTATTAAGCTGTAGCCATTTGAAACTGGGAACTGACTTTAGAACAACTTTGTACATATGTGAATCAGTGTGGACTATGTTCTATACAACATTATAAACCACTGAAAATTGTATATAGTTTTTTGTCTCCGGCTTTAGTGAACTATTTCCGTAACGACTTTAGATGATATATGCAGTTAATTCATGTATTTGCTAGCAGCAAATTAAGCGGAATGGGTAATTTTAAAAAGCTATACAATAAAAAATAATAATGTTTAACAAGAAGAACAATATTTTGTTAGCTTAATGCGTAATGTAATATGGTACTAATTTCACTGTTGTCACTTCCGGCTTCCACCGTGAGAGGTGTGCAAATTGAGACATGTTCTGTTCCTCCTACAGCAAAATGGAGGTGACACGGGATCAACAATATGCTGCTCTAAAATTGTGCTTTCGCCTCAATAAATCTTGCAATGTTACAGGAGGCATATGGAGAGTTTGTTCTTTCCCACCGTTTGTACTGTCACGGAAGAAAATATTCCGCTACTGTCTTTGAGAGAGAGGGTCGTCGAGAACACTTTCACAATAAGTGCCACCCACACATTGGTAACAGAAAAGTTGCATATGAGACGTGTATGTGTACGGTGGGTTCCAATACTGTTGAATCACGAACAAAAGACCGTTCTCGTGTAGGTTTCAATGTAGTGAAGATGATGTAACAGGAAGATGAACAGTTTCTTTCAAAAGTAATCCCTGCTGATGAAACTTGGCTACTTGGCTACTTGGCTACGTCATTTAGATGCTAAGAGTAAACAACAAAGCTGTGTGTCGTCACCAAAATAAAAAAATAAATAAAATAAAACGTGATTGCCTCTGCTGAGAAAGTTATGTCATTGCTTTTTTCGGTATTCAAGGAGTTGTTTATCTGCATGCCGTACTTGCACACACAACTGTAAACGGCAATACTACAGAGATGTGCCGAAAACCCTGCAAGGCTAGGTAGGTTTCCTGGATACTGCACCACGATAATCCACAGCCGTACAAATATTATCTCATAAAAAATAAATCTAAAGTGTGCTTCTCACCCTCCCTATAGCCCAGATTTAGCCCCGTGCATCTATTTCCTTTTCTCCAAATTTAAGAAACTAGTTTTTCATTTTCCATCATCAGATGCAGTAGTGAAGGCTGCGGAGGCGATTATGAAGGACCAAAAATTTTTATGATCATTCTTTGTAGAATGTCCTCAAAAATATTTTTACTGGGAGGAACAATTTAAGGCCACTTGACATCAATTGAGAAGAGCTGGAAGAAAGGCGAATAGTTCCATGAACTCTTGTTTCTGGAAGTCTCAAAATTAAATTCTCCGTTTACCGTTCGAGGCCACTCATTTAACTGCTAATGACAGCACGCAGACGGATCTAATTCTCATATTAACTGGTAACAGTAAATTCGCCATAATGAGAACAGGAATGACAAAGAAGTCACGTAGACATATTACTGAGAATCTGCATTAAATATTTGCTAAAATTTGCAGGATTTTAAGCACAGGAACTCTGAGTTTTTGTTAGTCACCTGGTTCAAAATATCTTGCTCTCTCGGGTTTTCTTCATTTTCTAACAAAGTGAAAAAGTTTACAAATCTTTATTTTCCTATTTGGACTGAGAAAACTACGGTTTATTTTTAAAAATCTATGAAGGCAGTAATCCATTTTTCAGAATGCAAAAATCTTTTAGAAGAAACTTAAAATAATAAGTTTGTAAGTGATTTATTCAAGTATATTCAGTGTCTAAAAAGATTTAGAGAAAATTACAACAATATGAGACACAATAAACTACTGTGTATGATTCATATAGTGAAACAATTTATAATACTTTTATATAAAGCTGCTTTTATGAAAAAAAAAACGTTTAAATTGTTCATATTTAAGAATAAACGTCTATCACCTCGAATAGAGACAAATGCTTCCAAGTTTTAACCTTCATTTTTATAAATCTAAAGTGTAAATAACATTCTTTTAAATTTATCTAATTTTAAGGTGAATTTACTAGCCATATGTAGTTTGTAAAGCTTTTTTATCCCTTTTTTAAAAAATATTTTGAAATGTGCGCTTCTTCCAGCTGCCTTCTCAGTTTTAAACATATTAATTTATCTAAAATATTTTAAAATACTTTTTTTTTTAATTTCATTCAGGAGAAGCCTAATATATTGTAAATAAAGCTCTTATGCAAAAGGATGTGTTACAAGAAAGAAGTGTTGAAATTATAGTTTCAGAATTTTGTTTTAATGCATTTTATGAGTTACTACAAACATTTATGAAGAAAACAACTAATTACATATAGCCAAATGTTACTGCTCGAGTCTGAAAATGCATATACACACTTATATCTTCAAATAAATGCAAACAAAATCCTCTCTGCGGAATGAATCATTTAAGGCAGAAAATTGACCAGAACGGCCACCAGATCGCTGTAACGTCCAGCGGAGCAAACTGTCCCCTCTCTTGCTGGCCTTGTGGTATGGCATTCCAGGGAACCGGTGAAGCAAAGTCCGGCCCAGGGCAGGGGGAAGTGGCAACGTGGCAACACTGTGCGGCAGTCGGTCACATACATCAGCGGCAGGTGCACTTGATGGAGCAGCAGCATCATACCAAGAAGAAGAAGTCCCCTACCATCAGCAGTGGAATAAGCCCTCGGGGGAATCGGTGAAGAGGGGGCGAAGGGCAGGAAGACAACCAAACAAGAAATCTCGAACTGAATAACTGCAACCCACCTGCTTCATCTCCTCTCCAGGCTAGCCGACTATCGGCGACCGGCCGACCGTACCCTCGGGCTGTTCGGCTGCTCTTGTGCGTGTGAAAACGTTTTCATAATAATTTCCCTTGTTCTGGAAGATACACACACGGCGCGTACAATATAATATCGGAGTTTATCACACGTATACCTGCAAGCTATTTCTATCATCTCCGGCACCGTGACGCAGTTTGTTTCGTTTAAAATAAAACGTAAACAAAAACAAGATAGAAAACTAGTAACGAAAGAAAAATCCTCGCTCCGCCTTTTCCTAATAAAACTTATTCATTCTTTAACTTCTGTGATTATCTTCATAGGCCGGCAGTAGTCTGTCGCAGGTCTGAAGTAACACTTCTCTGAAAAAAACCAGGCTCACAATCAGCGGACCTCTCTGCCGGGTCCTGTTCCTCAAAAGTAGGTGCTAAAAGATTACAAGTCATCGTAAAATGTTGTCTTGTAACTTTCTGTTCCACAAAAGAATATACAACACTTGTAAAGTATTAGTAAAGAGTTACAAGTGACGTCTAATAAGAGGAAGATGGAAGAATGTTGTTTGCCATTCGCAGTCATACCTTGGATTGCGTACCGCCACCTCCCGGACTGAGGTTTTTTCCAGGTTTTCCTCAATCCTCATAAATGGCAAATGCCGGGTAGGTACCCTAAACTTAGACCTGGAACGTTTCATTTCTTAAAAATAAATCCTTTCCCAATATATCATTTTATTTCATGTTTCATCAGTGTCCATCACCTGTGGTGCCTCTGTAGCAAAAACGGGCGTTAAACACTATTCATTCATTGGATTACGTTGTCCACTCCTTAGTAATAAATTCGTATTTTAATATAAAGAATGGATTATTTATATTCCTGCTAAATGGGTATTACATTTTTTCTCAAAAATAAAAATAGTTTAAATACTTTATTATGCATTTGTCAATATTCAAGCGTAATAGTTCACTTTGGAACGTGAATTTTACATGGTGGTGGGTTTTAATTATTTACAGGGGTTTTAATTTAATGGGTTTTCATTTTACATATGCTGAATTATTAATTAGATGATTAAATGATTTCCTTGAGTTACCTCGGCTCTTGAAGTGTGGAGTTCGATTTTTCGTATTTCTCTGTTTCCAAAGCAGAGGATAGGAATCTCAGGGAAATATGAACTGTTTTTGATTTGAAGTCAACAGGGAAGGAAGAGGATTCTTCCCTGGAAAAATAAATTTTGGGCTCAAGTTGAACTTTTAATTTATGGACAATTGGAGGTTTATAAACATGCTGACCGTCAGTTCCGTGATGACAAGTCCGGTTTTTGTATTGTAGGGTTCCCTTTAGCTCAAATTCACCACTGGAGGATTTAAATACCCTGTTCACGTAACATTAACTTTAACTGCGCTCCTCCGTAACAAATTCACGCGTGACTGTCGCCTATAATTTTGCTGTAACACTTTTTATAACACTGATCACTTCGGTTTACTATAAGATAATCTAACTGTAGTAACTTTAACACTGATTTAATGAGACTCGTGTTATCTTAATGACGACGTATGTCTTTCACTGAAATGTAGTGTTGCGTCTTTCAATTATTGACTGCCTTACTAATATCACTGTCCTGTACTCTACTCGGTGTCGTGATCCCTCGTACTCTGTCTCTCTATATTCTAATCTTCAAAATCTTACTTCTTTCATTTGATATAAAATCTATTACGTGAATTCGCTCCGCCCCCTCAAACTTTTATTTTTTCAACTATTCTAGAAACCGACTTAACTCCAACCTCCTATTGGCTATTATATGATACCTTTAATATTGCCTATTCATTCTCATTCGTCCAATTTTGAGGGATGTTTATTCTTCCACACTACTTTTTTTCACTTTTATAACACTCAAAACCCGCTCACTAAGGCATGCTTTGGTCATATACAATAAGCGGCATCGCTTTGAAACTGTCGGAAACAGCTTAATTTCTTGTAAGACACGTGTTTCATCATGCAGTGTTTCTTTTGATGACAAGGATTGTTACGGATTGGAATCATATTTCTTGCTTTTCCATGTCGAGGTACTAAAAACATTTGCGACCTGATATCGGCAACCCTTTATGGATGGCTAGCAATGGGAGAAAGGACTCCTCCTTCTTTAACAAAAGAAGAGGAACTTTAGAGGCAATCTGCATCTATTCGAAGGTCAGCATGTCCTTATCTTTCACAGAAATAAATCAAAGATATATGTATATATAATCATAGTATTATAGAAAGATAACTTGAATATTACTTTATATATATATATATATATATCTTTTTGCCTAAATAGTAATATATATATATATATATAAACATATATACATTAGCAATTACAATATTAAAATATTGATCATAATGGTAATGTTGATACCAATGATTGTCATTCTTGACCTTGTTAATTATACCTGAAATCAAATGCAATTATTATTAGAGACAACAATTCCTGCTTCAACTTTAAGATGCCTGTCGCATAAGGATGCATTTAGAAACACCAGTTTTAATCGTCGATTGCTCTCGGTCATTTATTTTATTAGTCCATTTTATCATTTATATTTATCTACAGAGTGCCCCACATAAAACCGGTACGCCTCAATGTCTCACTGTCATTCACGTAAAAGGCATGTATCACTCCTATACAGACAACACGCCTATCTCCTCTGAGTGAAGAGGTTCTCCGTGTACAATACATGGGGTTATCCTGCGACCAGTTCTGTGATTTAACATAACCAAACCATAATCAAAGAAGAGCATGGGGTCCAAGTAACGATCGGAGATAAGAGTCAGTTGCAACAATTCAATGGCTTTCTATGCACTATGCCCACACGAAATGCTCGAAATTTGAGTATTAAGTACACAACAGCATGTTGAGATAATCTCCTTGATTATTTTTTGACTTTCTTATTATGTTAATGCAAATTCTGTGGAATATCGCCGGAGTCTTCACTGTCGCACGCTTATTCCTCTTCACATTCGCAATGGGTCCTGTAGTTCTCCATTTCTTATACAAATTTTGAATTGTGCTGGTTGTGGGAAGCTTGATACCAGGATATTTCGCCTCAAACATACCCTTAGTCTCCTCAATGAAGCCCGTCTTCATGTAAAATTTCACAATATCAATTCATGTTAAGTAAAAACTGCATCTTTTCTCTTACAATACTTCCGCGATATTCACGACAATTACTGTTAAATATGAACGCAGTGGGGCAGCGAGGCATACCGGTTTTATGTGGGACACCCTGGATTTGTTTATATTGTTTGGCAAACATGTTCCCATTTTAAGCAAAAATAATTGGGGAAAGAGATTATTTTAAAAGAGGATGAAGAAGGAAAAGAAAAAGTTTTCTTTGCATGAGCAAGATCCTTAATAAAATATAAACTAACTGAACTGAAATATACATTTGAAACAAGAAACGCCAGTGTCAATCATAAGCCGTGTACTTTAATTGCACTTAACCTCACTTTATCATTGTGCACAAATACCGAACTATTCTTTCTTTATACATATTCCTACTTTCATTATTATCATGCCTTTCGCCAATACTTCGCATATTTTGGTCAACTGACTTTCACAATTATTGAAAGTTGTCAAATTTTGCGCTAGTAATTGAAATTACTAATATTCCTACACTTGTAGAGAAATTTATACAAATAACCGCCCACTTCGGTGGAATAAAACAACGAAAAATTACTTGTACACTTGTAAATATGGAGTTGTAAAGTACAAGTGTAGCAGAAATATTTGTGGAACAGAATTCTACTAATAAGTACAAGTTACACTAGTAATGCTATTAGACATACGTTTGTGGAAAAGGGCCCTGGTGTCCTCTGCAAGAAATCCCCCCCCCAACAGTGTTTAGCACCTGTTCTCACTATCAGAACATCACAGGTGGACACTGATAATACATGAGATGAATGACAAACTGAAATAAGTTTTTGTTTGTTTATATTCGGAAAGAAAGAATTCCAGATCTTAGTTTTGAGTACCTCCTCGATATTTTCCATTGATGAGTAATTGGTCTGTCTGAACGTACATCATTGACACTTCCAGATCGCTTCAATGTATTCGTTTGTATCCGAATATTTGCCCTAGTTTGATATGATTTTTGAAATTAGCAAGTAAAGGCTTCCCTGGTTACTTGTAGGTCAATCCCTTTTATTACGTTAAACACATAGTTTTAAACCATAATACTTGTTTCAGTTCTTAATGTGTAAGAAATGGGTTATGAATTATTGCTTACAGAATTTATTGCAGGAAAGCATAAGTTTTCGAATGTGTATACACATTTTGAACTGAGAATTTATGAATATAAATATTAATCCGCTAATTAAAATTGATTACCAAAAATATTCGAGAAATAATTCAGCAAGGAAGAAAACACAAAGCATTAAACACTCCAGCATTGAAACGTATGAATATGAAGAGAAGAAAGCAAAATATTTAATTTCTATAAAATTGTAATTTTAAAACTTTCATAATAAAAAACTGTATTACAACATATCCAATAACTTCTTCCTTTTTTATCTGTTTGTTTTTAACTTTTCCGCTAATAATACTATTTCCCTCTTCTTTTATAAGCCCCTGAGTATACATTTGATTAAAATCTTCTCTCTTTGTACCTATATTTTTAATTGGTTTTTAAAGATCAAGAGCTACTTCTCTTAATGAACATAAAATATATATAACAGAACAGCTATATCGTAGTTATAGGCATCAAGCAAATACAGAGGACGTAGGACATAAACTAATAGTTTGGCGTTTATGGATTGTATACAGTATGTAGGTATGGCATGCACATACTTTTTATCTTGTTTCAACACAATTCCCATATATTTCAAAGTACTGCATCAGAAAGTTATGAAGTTCTGAAAACATTGGTATTTTAATGTTTTATTTTAGTCTTATCTCCAAAGAATGGTGTTTATATGTCGATGGTCTGCAAACATTGATTCATGAATCTATCAAGAGTCATGGCATATACCCCTTGTTCACGGCAACCCATGCTGCACTCCGTATACCCTCAAAGAGCGAATGAAATCAGTGCGGGATTAACCAGTCAGTGTATTTACATTTACAATGGCGTTAACTGGACCATTGATTTTTTGCCTACAAAAGAAAGTTTACCATTGATTGGGAAGAAGAATATTTCTTTATACCTTATGAAGACAGTGTGAGATATTTGGTATATTTCAAAATATTAAAGGAAGTTTTCATATGAAAATAGGCTTTTTAATAAAATGTGAAATGTTCTGTCTTCTCTTTCTAAAATTTCCGCAGATGTATAAAAATATCAGCGTTATTTTTATTTTTTCTAGAAGACATTACTTCAAAAGAAAGAAACATATGAAATACAACTGCCACTAACCAAAATAGGTGTTAACTATTTGAAAAGCAACTACAAACTGTACTAACTTTCCAGAAATTGAAATGAAGATAAGAAAAATATTGTTGTATGGTAGATTGGTCATTGTTGTCAAACAATGAATTAATGGTATTTCTTTAATTCATACGTACAACTACATCAAAAGCATTTTGTATAAAAAAAAATTCATTGTAAAAAACTGTTATCTTGTAGAAAAAAAAACTGGTTGCAGCTTTGAAATCAGCATGTCAGAATTAGTAAATTAGAGGTATTTTGCAAGAAATTTCAGAATCATACTAATGCATTTAATTTATTCTCCATTGTAATTGCCTGTGATTTTTCCCGATTTATGATAAGGTCTTTTGTTTAACCCACGTTGATACTGAGTTTAGGTCTTCATTAAGTTCTAATATTGAATTCTATGTGTACAGTTGTAGGCCGTAAGCATATATGTGGTATCTGCAATGGAATATATACGGAAAGTAGAACTGCTTGTGATTTTTCCTTACGAGATCAGTTCGAATTCGCTTTGCCTACTGGTTCTACATGAAGGGAAGGAAGGTTATACGGTTGGCATGGCAACGACCTCGTCGCCTCCGGGCGAAGAGAATTTATACTTATATTGTAAAACAGTTAACAGTTGGTTTATATCCAGGGGAAGCAGAAATTATTACCTTATCTCTGTATTTGCTCTATTCCTGAAGTGGCAGTTTGCTTAGTGTTTAGCGGCAGCAGTAAATTAATGGATCTTTTGGCGGAAACACTTCCAACTACAATGACTTCCTTTAAAAAAAATAATGATTAACTTTCCGGAAACTTGCTCTTGCAGTATTAGAAACAAGCTCTATAGTTTCGAAACTTGCAAGCGAGTTGGTAGTCCTCTACTTAGAACGCTGCCTGGTTGCTTTAAGAAAAAGCAATTTTATTGTTCTAACAGCAATGAGGTAGAAACTTTGACTGAAGTCTACAAGTCTGATATTATAAGGCATTTTTCCATGTTTTATAGCAAAAGAATAGGATTCAAATTTCGCGCCAGAGCTCAATCCTTAGGGCGAAAATCTAGACCCTATTTTAATTTGTACACATTTATTCGTGTTGATTACAAATTTATTCTTAAAGTTGTGTCATAAAGACAAAAAGCACAAGGTCTTTCAACAGCAGCTTAAAACTTTAAAGCATTATAAATATTATAATTATTGAGAAAGGAAAACAAACCATTCTATTGTGTAAAAAATGGAATTTTAATTTCCTTCTTTTTGCATTCCGCAGTTGCCATTTGTATTAAAACATTAATTATATTAATATATTGCTACAGAAAGAACAGAAGTAGTAAGTCGTAAGCTAAGACTGAGGAATCATTACCTGCAGAACATAAAATTCGTGCAAGAAGGCGCACCATCTCACTTCTACTCTCCGCAAAACTATTAATATCACGATTATTTGGCGATATCAGTAGGCTTTATCAACAATATCCATGATCTCTAGATCTGTACTTTTGATTAAGGCGAAAAAGATTACATAAAAAACGTGTTTCGTAACACTCAAAAAACCTTCGGGAACTGAAAGATACTGTCATAAAAGAAATTTGGAATATTCGGAAACATTGTCTGTAAATTGTCTGTTCCTTTCTCGATTATAATATAGCTCCCATAACATTGGTGTAGAGCAATGTATTTCTCTAGACTAACAGAGTTTTGTCAAGATTACGCCAATTTGTTTACTCTCTGTTCCTTAAGGGACATTTTACCGTTTACACTTGGACATTCTTCCCCCCCCCCTTTTTGATTAGTGTTTAATGCCCGTTTTTACTACTGAGGCACCACAGGCGGCGGACACTGATGATACATTAAATGATATATTGAGGATTTTTTAAGGAAGGAAGCTTTCCAGGCCTAAGCTTAGGGTACCTTCCAGGCATTTACCTTTATGAGGATTGAGGAAAACCTGGAAAGAAACCTCACTCCGAGAGGACGGTCCAGGCGGGATTCGAACCCCAGACCTCCCGCTCACGACCTCGGTCACCTATGGCGGTTTCCTCACCTTATCAAGCTATTAGCTGCATTATCTGGCTATGTCTTAATCATAATCGATCACTAATACTCCTGAGAGGCCACAGTCTGCTATATACGCCTGGGAACGTATACTGCATTCCACAAAGGCAACGCAGAGAAGTTGCCTAAATAGCACGGCTGAGCCAGAAACAAAGTCCGGTTTCTTTTGGACTCTTACTGTATAACACTTTAGTTGTTACCTTTGAAATACTCTAGACTCTAGACATAACCCTAATCACCTGTTTTCAGAACAATTATTGTTGAAACAATTTTAGTGTTACTTTTTAACCAATGCTAGATGCTATCGCCCTAGGATTTGAAGTGCATCTGCAAGCATGTTTCAGTATTCCCCAGCTGACAGTTATGCAATGTCGAGAGTGACTCCAACAGGAATATGACTCGTCATTATATTGTATTTTAAATACTACATATATTTAAATGTCATATGGCATCGCACACTTGAACATATAATAACTGTGCTGTTATATGCAGCTATATCTTACCTATTTTTAACAGTTTCAAGCCATTCATATGCTGCCTTTCCACGTTCAGGCACTTACGATATTGCAGCGCGCTATCCCTTCATAAATCTAGCAGTCCTTTTCGTGCCTCCGAATAATTTTATCAACCTTCGTTATCTAAGCTAGGTGTCAGTTTCTTGGGGTATTAAAGTGGGTACTAAATATTCAGCTATGAGTCGCAAACAGTAGCAGCAAACAGAAATACAATAAACTACAAAATACATTCAAATCACTTGTGATAATTTGCCACTCTTGTATTAATCGTATGCTCTTGAGTAGCAAACCTAGTGATGAGGAACGAAGAGGCAACAAATCTCGGCAAAACAGATTGAATAAAAATAGCTAAAGCATCCCATAAGAACAATGTTTTTTATGTTTATTTTTTTTTTTTTTTTTGAGTAATGTTTAACGCCCGTTTTTACTACTGAGGCACCACAGGCGGTGGACACTGATGATACGTGAAATGAAATGATAAATTGGGAATGGATATTTTTTTTTAAGGAAGGAAGCGTTCCAGGCCTAAGTTTAGGTACCTCCCCGGCATTTGTCAGTTATGAAGACTGAGGAAAACCAGTCAGGGAGGACGGTCCTGGCGGGATTCGAACCGCAGACCTCCCGCTCACGAGTCCGTGCCTTAACGACCTCGGTCACCCGTGGCGGTAAGAGCAATGGTGTCCTGATGAATTCTGTTGTGTAATCACTATGTGCTGGCAGGTTGCTCTTGTTAGAGTAAATTTTTAAAGCTAAGTTGAATAATTTCTTCTAGCAAAGTATTCACACAATTCCGAGCTCGGTTAGAAGTTATATTGCACAGCACATTTTGGGACGAACTTACCTTTCCAAAATGCTGCATCTAGTCTTGTTTAGAGGCCGATCTTCTTCCCGATATTGACGCTTATTCTATATTTTAGGGAAATCCATATAATTCTTCCTTCCAAGTTCCTCTGTATTCTTAACATGCTCCAAAATCTTGAGCTATTTATGCCGTGATATGTCACATCATGTAATCCCTCTTGCATTATTGTTTTCGCTCTTTCACATCTATGGTTTTGACATGCATCTCTCTGCTTCTTTCTCGTGAAAAGGTGTCTACCGCTAGTTGGTTAAAGCATATTGCAATTTTTATTGTTTAATGGTCGGAATACATGACGTCACTTTCTCGACCTGAGTGCCTTTCCCGGCTCGCTTCATTAACATCGAGGAGTTGATCGTGAGTTATCTTGAGATAAACAACTTTCGGCTTCTGGCAAGGGGATTGGGCAAGCCACCCTTCCATGCTTTGTGTGTGAAATAAATACCGTGCATGAAGACGGTGCTTCATTCGTGTCCTTGTTGTGTCCTTATTCTCAAAAATTTATTTTGTGTTTGCAGATGAACGAGCGTGTTTGTCATCCATTGAGTGGTGCTGGCAGGATATTAATTTTTTTTTTGTGTGTGTGTGTAATCGTAGAAATTTGTCCGTTAATTTTAGACTCCATAATTTCCTACAAGTGACTGCAATTTTTCTTTTTACTTCTTTCCATGAAGAATTGGCCCAAATACGTGAAATTCTTTACGCATTCTAATAGTTCTCTGTCAATGTTTATTTGTACTTTCCTTCTGTTGGTCATCGATTTGATTTTTCTTGAATTTTATGTAAATCTATTCCACTGCTAAGCTACACGATATTCTGTAATTCTTCCCCTTATTTCGTGCTTAAGCAGATTATCATAACTTAATCAGGTAATTTAACAAATCGCAGATATATGCTCTGTAATTAACAGCTTATTTAGTGGTTACTAAACTATAAAGGCAGGATAAAAAGCTGAATGATATTTCTAAGAAAGAAGGTGGCAATGTTTATATAACTTTAGTATGCTGTATTTGTATAACAAATCTATCTTCTTGCAGTCTGTACAACTGATGAATATCGTGATACAGTGGCAATACACTAAACTCTAAAGTTTATGTTCCCTTTCGGCGCTCTCGCAGAAAACCTGCTTTGGTGGTCGCCTTGTTTTGCAAAACAGTTTCGCTGCTGCAGTTTCAGCGGCATGTCTAAACAGGTGCTTTGGTTTCCTCAGCACAGTATCATTGCCCTTGGGAGCAAATTTAGTACCTCTAAAGTTTAACACATGTTTAAATTATTTACCAGCTATAAATATGTTTTAATGATTTTACTTAGAGGGAACTAATAATCAAAGGAAAATTTAAAAAAAAAAAATTGATAAGTTGACCGAGAAAATGTGTTCAGTAAATATAAACAAAAATTATCTGCTAGTTTGTCGTTAATCTGAAACTATGCACGTTTCTGTGTTTCTGAGGCAGTGGCCACTGATGATATGAGCTGCGGTTCATCAGTTTCCGGACTGATATGAAAACTCATTATTCAAAGTTGCGATTTCCGTGCTATCTTATATTTATGTTTTTCAACAGTGTAAACGCTGCATTTTCTTTCCGACCATGCCAAATTTTTGCTTAAGAAAAGCTGATTTAAATCTGATGCATTTCATGAAAAATGTGATGTCCAAAACTGAATATAGAGCAGCGATTAAATATTCAACTCTAGAAGCACTTTCACGGTGATGTTAAACCACTTCCAGGGATGATCAGAATTATTTCGTTTGGGCAGAGAGAGCCTTAAAGGTGACCCATATGAGGGTAAGCCGGTGAAGTGTTAACACCTCCCTTTTCGAGAAGAAAGTTCTGAGAATTAGATCTCTGAAGACAAAATAAATTACTGCAAAATCGAGGCTATCTAAAACAGCTGTGCTTCGCATCCTTCATCAATATTTACTTATGCATAAGTTGAGTGAAAAATGGGTGCCCCGACTGTTCAAATGCAAGTGTGCGTGGAATGTTGTCAGATTTTTTAACCTTTGGCGTGGTAACGAGAGGTCAGTATTGGAAGTATAGTCATATGATTTTGAACTCAACTAAATTATTATTTATGTCCTTATTAATATCTCTTCTTGCCTAAATAATTGAAATGTAAAACCTGGTCTAATAAATAATTATTTTCAAATATTTTTGATCGAAATAGCTAGTTTCTCCAAAAGACTAAAACTATGCTCTTCTCTAATTGCATTTTAAAATTATAATGTTTACAAATATCATTTAAAATAAACACAAAACATTGTAAATTGTTTTCATTTTTATGAATCAATAAAATATTATCAGCATGTTTATATTTGATTCATTTTAATCCCCGAATTGACTTCTTTTCCATGTAGGATGATGTGTCTATATATACAATGATTTATAAAGAACTAACACATTTTTTCTTTATTTCAAAACAAATTATGCCAGCCACAACTTATTATATCTCCTGTATAGCATGATTCAACACGCCGTTCCATGTTACTGGCCACTCGTTGGAGGATTGTGTTGTCAATATCATTGATCTCTTGTCTAATGTTTTGCTTCGGATCGTCCAATGGCTAGGGGCGCGAGGAGTAAACTCTCTTTTTTTTAAATAAGCCAATAGGAAGAATTCCGGTGTTTTCAAATCAGGAATGTCGGTAGTCATAGGTTCTTGGAGATTATCCGATCATCAAGAAAAGTTCAATTAAACCTATGGATTAGTTTGATGTATGGCATGTAGCACCATCTTGTTGAAAATATCTTTGACTCAGCTCTACATTATTCAGTTACTCAACAAGCTCCATGAAAATCCTGTGTACACTGCAGTGTCCAAGTCTGGTAAAAAAAAAAAATTGCTCCCCCTATTCTCTGTTTGTTTACCAGCGTCAGTATTGTGTTTCTTTCGGGCGGATTCAGGACACTAAATTCTCTCTGGTATGTCCTTTGAGTAGATGTAATTGAATTCGTAATCTAGTATTGCTTCACAAGGAATATCCGTTGATTTAATGTGTACTGCATGTTCACAGCGACTAGAACAAAATATCGAAAACACCTGCCAAGTATAAAAGTCAGCAAAAAAGAATAAACTATAAACATCTGCACATCTCGTGGCAGTGAATCAAAATTCCAAAATAACCCGCTTAAAACTTGGGACAAATGGTGAATTTCCAGTCTAATAAATAAAGAAAAGTTACACTGTCATATAAATCACTCTGTATATTAAAAAAAGTGGATGAGATAGTTCATCCCCTTGTCTCAATCTCGTTCATTAAATATGACAATATCAACATATTTATACAAAGCGTCTATCATTTTTAACTACACGTTCCTGTTGCATATGTTTTAAACACTATACATTTGTAGAAATTACTCCGTTTCGAATGTTGTACTGCCCACTTACGCTGAAGATAGCTGTACTTTAAGTCAAAAGCGGGTGTGCATTTCGATTGCCCGTGTGGTTCATGTGCTGTGCTGTTAATTAACCAAGAAATGGGCTGTTACTCCTGAGATTCATTAGTACAGTGTTGCAGTGGTAGATGGCAGGCCGCTCTGCACACAAACATTACTCACGTCTTCCAACAATAAGGAAATGACATTCATGAATTAACGCTATGTTAAAGCCAGCCAGAGGCAGTGATGCCACATCACGGGAAATTCTCCATTCCCCTAGAGGGAAAATGTGGTATTTACAGCATGTGGACAATAAATGGAAATGCGGTTTTAAAACGAATTGATTTTCAAATACCTTATACAATGAATATCACCACCAATTGCATGCCTATCGAAATCCAATTTAAAGAATGGTTCCGATTTTATGATATTTCTTAATAAAATCATTGCAACCAATAACAAAGAACTTTTAATTTGGTTATGCAGAAGATAGAGTGACAGAATGAGATAATTTCACTGCTTTGAGCACATTTGCTTTGCTTTAAGCCAAATTTTAAGGCGGCACGGAAATAAAGTCAGTCAAGGTCATTAATGCTTGTGGAAGTAATTCTTTCTTTTTCTTTGTCTATATTGTAA
The DNA here is from genome assembly GCA_030762175.1 of Metallyticus violacea. Taxonomy (NCBI): domain Eukaryota; kingdom Metazoa; phylum Arthropoda; class Insecta; order Mantodea; family Metallyticidae; genus Metallyticus; species Metallyticus violacea. Next base: position 63,803,308 of record CM060836.1, read on the forward strand.
AGATTTTTAAAGAAAAATTAGTTATATGATCATCAAGTCTTCTACAACAGTGGCCGAGCAGGGGTAGATCTCGGATTCAAATCCCTTGGGTTGGACAGTCCTATTTTTCGGAATCCCCCCTGGTCTCTTAGGCGAATGCTGGGATATCTCTTCCTTTTCCCATTTCATTTCATTCGATTGTTCTGTTACAGGATCAACATTGCCAAGCAAGTGCTTTGGTGCGGTGTGACGGTGACTTGCGCTTTGGAAAGGTATGAAAGTGGGTCTTCTGGGGGAATGCTCCATAGCGACGGGATGTTCTATCTGGAAACAATATTAAAAACCTCATCTACGTCCATGCCTCACCGCCTGTGGCACAAATGAGCAGCCCTTGAGCAAATATCCTCCTCCAAATTTAACAACCCAATCCAATCTAATTCTACAACAACAGTGCACGATCTTCGGTAGTGGGAGTCCATCGAAATAAGAGAGTATTAAGTTTGGGGAGGTTTTTTAACCCACTTGATTACCACAGCCAATAACTAAGTTGAAGTCATGCTTTTAATTAACAGCAAGCAAGAAATGGCATATTTACATAAGAAAAAGAAGTGGATCACTAATCCAAATTTTGAGGAGCGCAGAAAATCTAGTAAGCATATTGACACACACATGATCAACACACAAAGTACTGCCATACTACTGATATCCTACTAATACTATTATTAGTTTTGATGATAATGATTTTAATAATAATAGAGCTACTTTTCAAACGCAACACTTCTTACAAAGAGAGTCTAATTACATTTTCAGAAAGATAATACGAACATTCCAGATCTTGTGTCATACTATTCCACAAATGCGCTTGCATGTTCATATATGAGCATTTTGTGTTCTTCAGTTTCACTTCATCTTGAAAAAGAAATAATATCCAGCAAATAAATTGTAATTATATTCTCATTGGAATGCATTAAATCATCATTAATTCCTGAGCCGGCTGTATTCATCCGTGGGTAGAGATACCAGGAAAACTGGCCTTCTGCCTGTGTCCATAGTCAATGTCCCTGCAGTGACAAGATGGTTACCATAACCACCGAGTTCTTGTTGGAGGCCATGCTTAATCGAGCCTTTACCCACCGTTCCTTCTGGCGCTAGTGGTAAGGAAGAGATGTGAACTGCATTACAGAGTACGATTCCACAAACCTTTGTGGCATTAGAACAACAACAACAACAACAACAACAACAATAATAATAATAATAATAATAATAATAATAATAATAATAATTTAATCAGCTGCCGCTTATTTACACTTGAAATTATAATAAAATGGATGCTCAATAGAACTAGTCCTGCTGACGTAGCGTTTTCCGAACACTTCCCAACCTTTCTTCATCCTTTCTCATACTTGGAGAACACGTTGGCCTCTTCCGCTGGTGCCTCGGTTTCTGAGAAACAGTTTGATCATCGCTTGACATTCGCTTTGTCATGCGAGTCGCTTGTAACAATACGTCATTAATTTATTTGCGACATCGGTTTATTTTAATGGTATACGAATTTCCGAGAGTTAGAATTTGCATATTCTACATCTTCTAGAATGTGTTGTATATAAAACTTACGTCTGAGTTTAAGTTTATGATAAATTCACGAGTGACTTCAGGGATAGCTGCGTCATGTCCATGATTCTGCCTTAATAAATTGAAATAAACGGGTGGCTGAGGTCGTAAAGGCGCAGACTCGTGAGTGCAAAGAGGTCTGGAGTTCGAATCCCGCCAGCTTTCCTCAGTCATAAATGGTAAATGCTGGAGAGGTACCCTAAATTTAGGTCTGGAACATTTCCTTCCTTTAAAAAAAATCCTTTCCCAATACATCATTTCATCATCAGTGTTCACCGCCGTGGTGCCTCAGTACTGAAAACGGGCGTTAAACACTATTCAAATAAATTATAATTCCATATTATTATATGTTTTTTTCAAAATTTTGCCAAATAATGTAAGCTTTCAATGTAGCAATAAATGGAAAAAATATAAAATTTTCTTTGGACTATGTAGGCTTAAAAATAATACAATCGGATTGCCTAAGCCTTTCGGCATTACAGACATGCGCAGAAGAATGTTCAAGGTTAATTTATGGATTGTCGCGGAGATACAAAGCACAATTGCGATAGCTAATTATAATTAAATTAGCAAGAAATAATTGTTAACGGTAGGCCTAGAAAAATCTTCTAGATAGTTTTGTTCTCCAATGTGCACTCTGAAAGAAGTGTTCCAACAATAAAGTGATTGTTTTCACAGTTTTAGCGTCGGTTTTCATTGCTGATGCATCACAGGCGGCCATACAAGACATAAAATTATAAGGAAAATAATTATTTTATTAAAGGAAGAAATTATTCTACGCGTAAGTTTAGGATAGCTCCCCGGCATTTGCCATTTGTGAGAACCGAGGAAAACGTGGAAAAACTCAGTCAAGCAGGATTGTTCTAGCGGGAATCAAACTCCGGGCTTCCGTTCATGAGTCCTTCCGTGCCTGAATGACTTTGGTCACATGTCGGTGTCAAGGCAACGTTACTGTGCTAGCAAGTGGCACATTTTCAGAAATGCTTTGTTTATAGTTGCATGACAATACCCAAAAGAGTGCTGTAACTATAAATTCCTCAAGGAGGTGGTTCAGTTCATTTTAATAACTGGGGGATAGTAGACATTCAACTGTTATATATATATATATATATATATATATATATATATATAAAATATGTGTGTATTTATATACATATATGTATCGGATAAACAGACTTCATATATTTTTTAACTAAAAAGATTATTGCAGAAAAGAAATGTTTTTAAAAACTAGGAAGGGAGAATTGTTTAGCAAAGTCGGGTCTAAAACCTCCACTCTGGGTAACATAAACGTGAATTAATAATATAAAAGTATCATAAACAAGTTTCCTCGATGCATAAAACAAAACTTACATGCTGCACAGTTCATTGCTTGACGAGGCGATGTATAATTCGCTCTTGGATTCAGTAATTTCACGTACATGCTCTTCGTTTTATCGACAAAATAGGAAGAAATTGTTCCCTGCCGTTTTCCCATTCTGTTCTTGCATAATGGCCATGAATCATGGAAACCTTGACGACAATGAAACTTTCTGAACTACTGACGGTATTTAACTTATACATCGAGTCGTTTTCATCATTCGTCGTTACCAAGGAAGAAAGAAATGAAATAGAAGCACCGCTCTTATGTTAAGTGAGTAGATTTCCAGTGAACAGTCAGGTCGGCTTCTTAAAGCAAGACGATGTCTGTTCAAATGCATTACAAAGTAAGTTGGATGTTGATAAAGAGTAAACTACCAGTTTCCAGTTCCCGGAATACAGGAAGGTACAGTTTTCTACATAAATATACTTGTTCCTTTTATAAAATGTTTTTACTCATTGATATCATTGTGCATCAGTGGCGGAATGGTATAGCTTTAAGTTAAGGCGACTTACCAAGTAGCAAAAAAAAAGCTAATTACTTAAGTTTTGCTTTACGACAAACAAAAGCATTAAAAAAGAAAGTAAAAATGTCTCTTAAAGAGTGTAGAGCCTATGTGACGATGTCTCTGACCCAAATACTTTTGCTTCCGCCGCCTCCAGGTGTAATGCCTCTCAACATATTAAATATCCACATTAAAAGAACAAAATAGCATTCAGTATGTTTTCTGAACCCAAACTTTGTAGCTATGCTGACAGTGATGCCTTAATTAATACTTTTTACACCCAGAAAATGTTATAAATACAGACCCCCAGTAACTAATATACAGAAGCAGTTGTAGTTGTAGAAATACTGAAATACACTCTAAAAGACTGAAGTTAATTGTGCCTTCTATATATATATATATATATATATATATAGAAATCCGGTTATTTTTTTTTTCAAAAATATACGAAATTTTGGAGGTAGGACTAGAAAAGGATGCCTCCTCGTGTTACCAAATAAATGGCAAATTATCTTTCCTTAGGTTGGTACCTTATTTCTTTAAAATAACCTCATTTAGGGAATGGAAAGTCAGGTCTTGTTCCAGCTCGCAGTACTTCACTGATAGGGTCAATAGTGTCTAGCAATGACCTGCCCAATTCCGCAGGTGGGTAACAGAGCGCTTAAGGTATCTCATCACCTCGCCGCCGTTGCCAACGTATTCAATATAGCATGAATTTCGCGTCACATACCATACAAAATCCAACCCACCTGAACGTCCGCATCCAGCTCGCAGAGCATCTGAAGGGGACCGTCCTCCATAAGGGGCGAGGAGGGACTATAAATAATCTAGAACGCTGCAACAATCCTCCTCCTTCTCATCCCTCCTTTCATTCGAGTAAAATGTGTCAAATTCTGTGCCGTAACTTTAATGCTTTTAAAGATGTGACTGAATACGTCAGAACACAGTTTTATTGAAACAGAATGTCGGGGTTTCAAAATTCATCAATCACTGAGTTAGGAATTACGAATGCTGTTTTATTGTGTGGAAAATTTCTTATACATCTCTTCTAGTTTGATAAAATATCAGGTTTTTTTCAATTATATTTAATCTAACACAGAGTCGTTGATAATAGAGAGCATGCAGATAATATAAACAAAGACAGAGGTTTTCAAATAAGCAAGACATGGCACCCGTTACTATTCAACAAACGAGAGCACCACACTGTCCCACCAATTCCTAACCTCTCCATTTCTAAAGGTTCAGTTCCTCTCTGCCTCTACAGAACTCTTTTCACTCAGTCCACTGACGATGCTAGTCACAGTAGCCAGTGAAAGCTGCGATTTTAAATATTATTTATACCAACGACCACGGTAAAATAATATAAGTTCCACAATAATAAGACGAACTAATGAAATTCGTCATGTATAGAGAAATAATGAAATCAAATATATGTGATCTTAGGTACATCAAATTATATTATCTTTATCGTAGAACTAGTTACAAACATGCGTTCATTGCACACTGGATCATCGCTGAGACAACTTGCTCCTGATCCTCCTGCCAATGTTCACAAATCGTCTTTGTTCAGGCTAGTCACACAAACATACATACCGAAATACAAGAAAAAGAAATAACCCCGTATGATGGTGCACATAAACAGAGACGGGTGACCGGGCTAAGAAACACATCGCCTGGAATGGAAGCGTACAATATTCAGTGATGAAAAGAAATTCCACTTGGACGGCTCTGGTGGTTGGCATGCCACTGGCGTAATCTTCGAAAAGAAGAGGAAGTGATTACAAAGAGGCAGCAAGGAGGAACATCTCTGATGGTCTGGGGTGGAATTCGGGTATATGCAGGTCGTATGAAAGCCATACACCATTAGCCAGTGCTTGAAGAGTATCTTGCCCTTTGCAGAGGTGATTGGAACGGATGCATGGATATTTTAGCAAGATAATACAACCATACATAGAACCACAAGGGAATGGTTTCGCCGCAAAAGTGTTACTGTCATAAAATGGCTCACTAACCCCCAGACCTAAACCCTATGGAGAATGTATGGGGAATCTTATGCAGGCCAGTTTGAAGAAATTAAAGACCTCTATTATATCTGCACGAATAACCTGCAACTGGGTATGGCGGATCGTGTGATTCAGTTTTTCTGGAAAAAAAAAATTCATTAATGACACATGATCTTATCATTTTGCAACGGATTGTTTAATAGGAGTGTATTTGTTTGTAACTATTTAAATGACTAAGATTATATAATTTAATGCACTTTAGTTAAAGTATATTTGATTCCAGTTTTCATCTTTACATAACGACTTTTGTCAGCTGTCTTATCATTTTGCAACGCATCTTGGCTCGGTAATGATATTTTAATAATGTCATAATAATATTAGCACATGTAAAATTATGTAGAATGGTATAATACATGCAGTATTGTACCAAATGTTTAAAAATATATCAAATAAAATGTATGCATGCCACTATAATTTTTATATATCCTAAAAATGTATATTTTCTTTCTGCTGACTCTAATTATAGCATTAGCATTAAGCTAAAAGCATAATAATGAAAGCGTTTTTTTCAGTTATTACACTTACTTTCTTTATCCTGTTACGATTTTTAAAGCTGCAACTTTCTACGGATATATTGCCTGTCAGTTTAACAAAGTACAATCCGATAGCAGAAAGGCTAACGAGAAGTAAACATTAACGGTGAAAAGCGTCGAGTTTAATTGCAGATAAATCTGTCCGCCCTCTTCTAACCTTAATCTTTTTCTACAGTTAAATAACACACGCAATGTTATACCCTATCTCATGATCGATGGCATTTAAAAATAGATGAATTCCATTGCCATTAATGCTGTTTTGTTTTTCTACCAGCAGATTATGGCAATCGTTTAAATGATTGAGCAATTAAGTTGGTAATAATGTAATTCTGCCATTCCGGAAATAAAATGGCAAATTCTGAGCGTCAGCAAGAAGATTTATTTGCAGCTAAAAAACGAAGTGCTTTCAGATAAATGTGTACGCAAATAAAACGTTACTACACTTGATTTATCTTAAAACAATACCTAACGTGAATGAGAGAGCACCTAACTGTTTAGTGATGTTATTGGTTGCTGTTGCTAAAGTCTATTCAATTATAACGTAGAGGAAAGTGTAGTTTCAAATTTGACTTATCGAGAATTGCAGTTATACTCACAGAATATTGTCGCAACCAAGATAATTACCTTTATATCTTATAAACACTTACTTTGCACACAACCTGGGTGTGTGCGAAGTAAGTCCCTTCCCAATTTAATCTAAAAGAATCTAATACATCGTGAAACGGAAGGAACTTCTGGAATCAAAAATGCAATGAAAACATATTGATGCTTAAGATCTGCTGACTGGCATTTATTATTTTCAAATGTATCAGATTAAACCTATAACTAACATCTTGATAGTACTATCCTGTTCTTTGTCCCTAGCTTTCTCCGGAGCGGATATGTCGTTACATGTTGCTTCTCTCACGACGATCTTCTCACTGACCCAAGCCAAGCTATCACAGTCAAGACGCCGCGCTTACCTCCTTCCCTCTATCTGCTATTGGGCGGGCTCCGATTTCCTTTCCTCGACCATCCAACAAACAATATCCGGCAATAATGCAAATACAATGTATTACAACACATACGAAATACTCAATAGCATTATCAATACATTATGCCTATAGTCGTCATAATATTTTTAAAATCCATTTAAAACTCTTGGAAGTATCTAGTTATACTTTTCACTACGTTAAAAACAAGTATTAATATAAATACAGAAGCTTTTGCAAATTTTGAGAGGTTTAGCCTGCCTTGTCTTTTCAATTTGCATGACTCAATCAAAGCTTGTAATTAGAACTACTTAGGCTCATAGGCACGATTAGGATAAATACAATGTATTAGGATATTGGGTGAGACTCCATTTAAAATACTAGGTTTATTTCCTGTGTTAATACTAAAAAAAATTAGTATACGGATCTTAAGGATGAATGTCTTAGACTGTATAATATTACGCCTGGATTCTTAAGCAAATATATATTTTATTTGTACTGCAAAATGAACTCGTAAGGGAGTTTAAAGTTTTGGATATGATAAAGTCAGTTTATATTTTAGTTTTTTAAATATATCTAATTAAATATTTTAAAATATTCTACATAAAACATGTTTAATTTAGTTTTCATCAGATAATTTTCAACAAAACTCAATTTCAGATTAAACCTTACAGGAATAACGCTATTTTCACTATCAAATATAAACATACTTTGCTTTGAAATGTTTAGTTTGCAATTATAGACCTGCCTCTGGTATGTTCATGTCATTGTATTCATTACAATTATTTTTTGTCTTATACTTCCTGGGGTTTCATAGCATACGGCTAACTCAACAGTGCTGCCTCACTCGAAAGGTTTTAACAGTGACATTGATGTAATTGTACTCGTATAAACAACCACTACCCTAAATGTCTATAGAGAGGGCATGTTATTTTGTTTGTTAGAATTTACCTTACATGGGACAGTGTTTCATACTGCCGAGTTCTGCTTATACACTCAAAACAGTTTATCACTTGTTTATTTAAAGTTTGCCGGGAATTATCATTGTCGACAAAACAAAAGCGTGAGCGTTACCGAGCAAACTTGAAGTCAAGCTAGCGACAAGTGAAGAAGAAGGGAGGGTTCTATCTGATTAACCAGAACCGGAAATGACAATACCTATACTTTATGTTCATTCTATCAACAATGCAGAACGTCAGAGTTGTTTCTGTGTTTGTGTCTTCTGGTGGCTTCGCTATAAGGCTAATTTAGTGTTGTGATGAAGATTTACACACAGAGTTTTATTTTGGAAACAGCAAGCTTGGAACCTACCATGCATACACATATCTCGTGCATCTTTTCAGTTTCCAACAACTAACTGGCATCAAGCAAATTTTTTTCAGAATTTCTGAAAGTGTTCTTAGTGTTATTCGAGATTTGCTCTAAGCGGTGTTAATGTTTTCTTCCGCTAGAGTACAAACTGGAATATCGGGGCCACCTTCCTTTGAAATGGATTGCCTTCCCTCTATAAACATTTGAAATCATCTTCTAACAGAACAAACACGCCTTAGACCTCCTGTATCATTGCATAGACCAAGCTGAAGATTCGTGGAGATGAAAGCAGAATTTCAGAGCAGCATTATGTTTGTCCCATGTCACCTTCATTTTGCTGTAGCCATAACTGAACATATCTCAACTTGCACACCTCTAAGTGGTTATTTATAAAAGAAATCTGTTATTTTTATAAAATAGATGTAGGTATAATTTTAATAATATAAGCTTAAATCTAAATTCATATTTCGTATCCTGTTTTTCGACAACGTTCTCCTTCTTGAAGCTTTTTTCCCGTCTTATATACCGAAGGTACCACACTTCTACAGTAGATATCTATTTAATATATTTTAAAGTTGGGCCGAAAAACAACAGTAAGTGTAGTATGATGTTCTGTAAACAGATGTGACTCGCATACATTATGATAGCGTTGCTACGTGACAGGTAAATCAACAATGAACAAACGAAGCCAACATTATCGTAAATCAACAGTGAACAAATGCAGCCAAGATTGTTGTGTGATGTTCTGTAAACAGATGTGACTCTCATTGCGTTATGCTAGCGTTGCTACAACAAAATGGAGCTAAGATCATTGTTTGAACAGCGGAAAGCAATTTTGAAGTTGTATTGGAAAACAAAGAATGTTGTTGAAGCATTCAAAAACAATAGAGACGTGTGTACAGAACAGAACCGCCAACGCAAGTAACAATTACACGCATTCGAGACAAATTTGAGACTCATGGTACCGTATACGATGTTTACAAGGGTAGATCTGGGAGACCTCAAACAGCAACAAGCCCCGCGTCCTCGTCTACGGTTTTGGAACGTTTAGAGCACTCATCGCAGAAATCTACAAAGCAATGTGCACGTGAGACTGGGATTAGCAGAAATAGCGTACATCGTATTATTAAAACAGTAAAGTTGAAAGTTTTCATCCCAAGGTTTTTGCATGCATTAAAGGAAGATGCGCCTGAAACGGCATGAAACGGCGATCTCTGAGACACTTTCGCACACGTTGCTCAATCAACGTACTCAGGAGTGTATCGACGCCGATGGTGGGTATTTTGAGCAACTGTTGTAACTGTAAAAGTCTAAGATGATTAGTGCTCATTATTTTCTGTTTGTGTGAATTCAGTTATGTTATGTTAATACAGTTTTTTCTTTGCTTGAAGTGTGTCTACATTTTGGCACCCTCTGTATATAGGGCGCTAATGACCTTAGCAGTTTTGCGCCCTTAAAATAATAATAATCATCATCCCTCTTATAAACTGAATCTGGTCATTCGACCTATAACAGAAGCTTTAGTAAAAACTCATTTTTAGCAGATTTGGAATAAAGCTATTTTAAAATGAGTGATTCAGTTTATGATAAACTCCGACATTGGCATCCTACTCTAGAAAGAATTAATTTCTGACAGAGAATACATTACTCTTAATTCTCATGATCAATACAGAAAAATACTGAATCGGCTGCTGTTACAACAGTGTACATGATCAAAGTTTTCCTTCTTTCCTTAACTCTATGTTCCTCTCATAATGTTGCAATTGAAAAGTTACTTGAACTGATATAATTTTAATTGTAAATCGTTTTAATATAAATAATTTATACCTTTAACACTACTTTATCATGTACCGAGGGAGACGAGCCATAGAGCAATATGATCAACTGTAACACTCCATGGATGTTCCTAAACTTGGTGCTTAATATTTAGCAATGGAATATGTTTCATCCTCTCAGCAAAATAAGCGACCAGCCCACAGAAATCAGTTTCTGTACCCTACTAGCTACAGACATGTACTAATGACTCTTGTATCTCTGAGCGATGTACTTCTACTTTTGTGTCTGACAACGTTACTTGTTTCTGAGAGAAGAGCTCTGAGAACTTGGTTGTGTAATTTCTGCATGCATTACATGCAACCTCCTCGAGCGCACTGTTGGATACGTACCTACCCCTGCCGGCCTCCATTTCATTTTCCGTTTTAATCTTTCTTTCCTTCCCCTCTTCTCCGTTTCTTGCTTAGGCTGCACAAGAAGGATTTCAGAACTAATGGCAGCGCGAAGTGGAGCGATCAAAGGCTCTCGCGTTCTTTCGGAGAAGAGGAAAGCGGTTGGCTCTCGTGGAAATAAAATACAGCGCAGGAGAGACGGTAAACGAAGCAAGCAAGACATCCATGTTTTATCATAATAAATCCCGATTAATTTCCTAAGCGAATATAAACAGGTTTAAGAGAAATGTGCATTGGGCAATACAGTGACATTCAGCTAGAATGTTCTAGTAAGATGAATGTATATATCTAACCTAACCTAACCTAACCAAACCAGATATCTTGTTTTATTCGTGCACGGCGCGGTAAAATGTAAGGAATTTAAGGCAATCTCCAACATTACACATGCAACTGCATCTATACTGCAATGTTCCCATTTATTTGGAGAAACGGTGGAACTATTAATCAATTTATGTTCATAAAACTAATTTTCCAATTCCCACAGCACCGATATGAAAATTTACGTGAAATGCAGTTCTAGTGCCTGTTGAATGAGACCGTCTTGTCAGTCATTCTTAAAAATACACACCACCATGCGCAAAGTACAAAACAAGGTCGGTCAGAACAATTTTTGAAGGGTAATCAATTGTCTTCTATAGCCCTCAATTATAATCTTTATTTAAAATGTAATTGCAGGTCTTTCAGTTACACAAATTCTTTGTATTTTGTAAGTGTTCGGTTCCTACAAATTTTGGATGTATTTGAGTTTTACCTATAGTGCAATTAAAGCACATAACATTTTATCATTACGTACAATAGAGCAGTTATTTACATCCTGGAGCGGAGATTATTCACGAATCTACCTGTATAAGTCACAATTGCAATTTTTGTGTATATTTCTCTCTCTTGTTTCTTTTATTTCTTGTATTTAACCGAACTTGTCCCTAATTGTATACTTTAAATTGTCGCTCTCGTTTATATTTACGTTTGCAACTACCAGAAATAATTTAAACAACAATACTTGATAAGATGTTACTATTTTAGCATTCATTCCAAAATACTGAATTACTTAGATGAAGGGGTATGATGGAGAAGATTTCTTTTCTCTACAGCTGGCCATCCTAGTGAACTATGCCGCTGCAATATTTCAAAGCCTGTCTCCTAACTTGCTCAGTTATAGCTGGGAGCTTATGACTGAAGAAAAAACCTTGTGAAACTGCGGTCAAATTTTACCTGGATTTCATAACTTGAGACCTGAGGGAAATCATCACAAAGTCACTTAAGGTGATTCAAGGTGCACTTAAAAATACACATCAGTGATAAAACTGAGCTGTAAAGCAAACTACTTATTTCTTGTAAGCCTTCAATTTTCTAGCAGCAATTATGACTTTTCAGTTCGACTACAAAATCTTTAAATATCGACTTAATTGCATTTGGTTACATGTGCACAATTCGTTTTGTAGTGATGTTATTTGCATTATACGACAATTGCGAATTTACATAGGAAACACATGCAGAAAGTGTACTAGTAAAAGACTGTATATAAAAAAACATGTGCGTAAAAATTGTTATAAATTGTTTTTAATGTAAGAAGGGGTGGAGCAGCCTACCCTATCTGGCTTATTTTCTAACATTTATAGAAAAATAAATCATAACACTCTTTTAATAAATTGCTTTGCACAATATATTGAAAATATTTTATGAATATTTTCTTTTAATAATAAAAAGTTTTAAACCTTTAATAAAGAAGAAAACGCCAATATTTTAAAGAAGATGTACATACAGAGCCTTTATTTCAAAACTTGCCAGTCTGAATTTAAAGACTATTTAAGAGAATTGAAGGTTGGTTTTAAATCATTATTATTAATAAATGTTTTCGTACATATTTGTGTTCAAATTTATTTCTATAAAACGGCTGTTTCCAAACTTCTTGCATGCGCTACCCCCTTTTTCGGGAATGAAATTATTGGCGTGCCCTCCATTCACTTCGATGCTTAATAATAATTAATTTGCGCGCGCACGCTTCAACAATGTGATATCCATTCAATCATAATGATCATTGTTGCGCAGCCGTATAACTGCTTAAAATAATCATAAGCAACAGCTAGCTAATCATTCTCAATAAGAACTTATGTAAAAAATTAAAGCTTTTAAATAAAAGTACTAAATATTTCAACCGCGACCCCGTAGATAGAATCCAGAGAACCCCCCCCCCCCAGGAATTCCGACCCACATTTTGGCAACCGCTGTTGTAAAATAAGATGAAAATAAGATCCCTGGAATCTTATTCAATGTCTCTGATTCAGAGAGATTCCAGTGTTATTCTCTCGCTTTTAATGTTGAATTCTCTCTCTCTCAATGTTTCTGCCTCACTAAATTCAACAAATGGTGAAAATAGAAATTGCTTAAATGCTGTAGCAAATGTAAATAATGGAACTAGCTTTTTCAAAAGAAAATATTTATTTTTAAATTGGCAATTTTCGCATCAAATGGGACAGATAATTGCGTAATGGTGTAACAGTAGCGCAGAAAAAGCATTTAGGTTAATGAGTGTCGGCATCAACAAGATACATGTTTATTGGCTATAAACGAACAAAAGTACATAAATATGCAGAATAATACATTTAAGTAAATGGATACCCAGAACAGTTCAGTGTTAAAGCGAATTACACTGCATTTCTAGGGATGAAGCAGGCCAAATTGCTCAATCTCTAAGGCTGGCATGTATTACGAAACAAGCTTACTTTCTACACTTTTCAGAATAACACAATTTGTGTTCTTTCCCTTCCCGTGTTACGAACTGGTTCTTCCTCTTAGTTTATCACACTCCATCATGTAGCACCTCATGCATTTTACAACAGCTTCTGCGTTATTTGTTTATGTAATGGAGGTTTATTATGTCCAGGCCTCTAGTAACTCCATCACTCACTAGTCGAGCTACCGCCTAATTTTAAAACCAGAAAGTTTAAATCGAATTATGAAAAATAAACCTTGCTCGTGTTAAACCGTAATCTTCAATCGATTTACTGAGAATTTAAAGGAGTTGTCCTTAGCCCTTGCAGAGAAAAACAAACAGGCTCTTTGACTCCCTCTTTCCCTTACACAGGAAATGGAAAAATAAGTACAATGAATTTACGAGGAGAAAGTGAGTCGAAAAATAGACACCTCAATAGCCCGGTTCTGTAGGCGTAATTTGAAAACTACAAATATGTTTATAGATGGTCAAGAGAACAGAAAACACATAAGCTCACCTTAAAAAAAATAATTAACAGAGTATTACCTAATGCCTTATCACTTCCAAGAAGGTCTGCCTACTGAGTGACAGTTTGCGACTTTTGATTATATAGGATGCAGTCTGCTTAGGACCGCCTCCGTCATGCCGATAACATTGTTTATACTTGACTAGGAACACACGTCACATTGCATCGTAGCTATAATGTTTAGCCACATCGAGCCCAGGAGCTTCATATTGAAAAGTTTAAAGCCTCGTCACTGAAAATACCGGGTGTCTAGCTCCTTTACTACTTGTAAAATTTTTATACATATAGTTTTTCCGATATTCCAAATATATATCGTTATTCTTATCTTTTGCATTCACGTTAATTTATCGTATTTACGCTCGCCGAGGATACTGATGTGCCCCCCTTAAGTCGCTCATTTCTAACTCGACACTATTGCCGCATCGTACCGGTTTAATCACCAGAAACAGAAGTTCACCGACAGTATCCAAAACCCAAAAGTTCTAAATGGAAATTTAAAATTGGTCGTGTTTGGGTTAGAGATAAAAATTAGCAATTTACATGTTTCTTAAGATGCAGTAAATCTCAAAACACAACGCTCTTGAAGTATAAATACCAGTGCATTCATTTATAGAAAGCTGAATCGGTCAAATACATATAACAACCGATTTGTAGCAATTAAACCTAAACAAACTAGAAAACAAAGTACGTACAAATGTCAATGTGAGGGCGGTGAAAAGAATTATTACGGGAATACTTTTCCACAAAATCATCACTTTATAATAATGTATTAAAACGCAAATCTCTGGGGCAGATGAATAATTAAAAACCATAATATAATAACAGTTTTTAAAAATTCACAATATACCTCTGCATATACCAATGTTTAGCTTAGTGTAAGAACAATGCTTACTGCTAAGGATCCCTTCAAACTTAAAATGAAATCTAATTAAAACTCTTGAACTACTAATTTAGAAGCAGAAAGGACATGTGAGCTAAAACAGTTCACCCATTACTGATAAAAGTAATAGATAACAGGCGAAATGTTTCGATTCTCTGTTCCTTATCTTATGAAGGAAAAATCATCTTCAGAAAAGCCTCGTGGCGCTGCCATGTTACTTGCATTCATAGCTGCCACCATAAAAATGAAAAGTAATCTTACCAATAAGGTAAGTTGCTAAACAAAAGAGGCCTAATGTCGAAGGTTTCTCTGCCAAAACTGTCTACAAATATCCTGATTGCTTAATCCGGAAGTAGCCTCCAGATGCAACTATAATGGAGGTCTTTTACTTTCTACGTGTCTGTATATTACTGTTGCACTTCTTAAATCATCCTCCTTTTTCGCCCGTTCTTTCCTTTCTTCACTGTCCTATTTGTTCTATTTTTCTCTACTTTTTCCAATTTCCTTTTATTCCTCTTCTACTTAATCTCTGTTTTCCTTTTCCATATTCTCTCCCTTTCCCAGCCCTATTCTGCTTCTTCTTCTCCTTCACCTCTTCCCTTTCTCTTCTTGTACTATTTAAATATTAGGTAGCTACCAAGTCCAACGCAATATTACTACAGTGCGATCAGCAATGCTTTCCCCCATGGCGAGAGTTTTTATGTTCGAGCCCCACTCGTTTACCGCGCCAGCTAATCTGCCAACGAGTGGCGCGCTTGCTCATAGGCGAAACACTCCGAGAAGAAACAAAATTGACCACACTGTATAATTCTCACTTCCCTTTGGTTTTTGTATTGTTTTATGTTGTATGGTTATTTTAACACTCTTTCTTGTCGTATACAGAACAATTACGCGATGTTCCCATATGTTTCATCCCTGTTACTGCCAGATACAAAAATGCATATTGTTAATTTTAAGCGATAACGCTTGAATTACGCATTCTGGAAGTCCGGGTTCAAATCTCTTTAGGCGGTCATCCTTGACCTTTTTTGGGAGGAGGGAGTTATTCCCGCTTTCCCATTTCATTTCATTTTTTCTATCCGATCGTTATGATTGCAGGATCGAAAAGGCAGGCGAGATGAGCTGTTACCTTATGGCGAGTATTTCGCTCGGGATCTGTGAAGTTTGGTGAGTTCTGTCCGGGGACCTCTTTGGACACCCTGAGTGATATCTTAGCGATACCGCAGTCTGCAGCCAGTGTCTAGGGCTTACCATCTAAGGCAGGGGTGGGCACGCAGGGCCAAATTTCAGTTAACTATCTCCGCAAAGCACAGCATTGCGTTTGTTATGACAACTCTGGCCCGCCACTTAGAAACGAAGCATGCAGGTTGCAAATGATATAAAATTATATTGATTATTTATTGCAGGAAAAATAGTATCGTGTTCTAAAATATAAATTGTTTGAAGTTTTCCACTTCAAAATACACAATCTGTTGCTTTTGAATTGTATATAATGAACAAATGGCACACTTTATTATGTGTTACTTATTGAATTCTTAAAAAAAGTATTAAAACTACCTTTGTTTTGCACAAAGCACGTAGAATTAAAAGTTTTACTTATAATTTTCAGTACTAGAGCTCATTTTTTCAAGTTTTTGCAATATCCGTGAGTTCAAATATTTCACATTTATAAACGTAGACTGAAATCAATTTTCAGTGGCGTTGAAATTTAATTTAAATTGCATTCAAAGTTTATTGTATTAAAAACATATGAATGCAAACGTTTTCTGAAGTTTATTACAGAGCGCTCTTACATACAAATATAATTCTCATACACATATTAGATTAATGTTTCTCAGTGAATCTTCAGAACATTGCTTTTGTTAAATATAAAACATATTTATCGTTATAAATGCGTTAATACGCTGAATTATTTTGTCCTTTAATTTTTAAACAATTGAGAGAAAATTAAACTCTAGAGCGCTTTAAAAAGTTCAGTTTTCAGGTATACCCCTACTCCTAATAGTCGGATTTCCAAAATTTTCATAAACTATCTTTCTTGTTTTATTGAAATTGTATATATCAAGTTTTGTTGTGAAAAAAAACAAATATTGATGCCACTAGAGCGATTTTTAAATTTTGTATTTCAGGTTTCACCTCCCTTCCTTATAATCTGATTTCACTGGTTTTCAGAAACTATTTTTTCTATTTTACTTAAAAGGCATAAATCAAGTTTCCTTGAGAAAAATTACACTTGTGGCAACTAGGGCGATTTTTAAAATTTGCTTTAACCTCCACTCTTTAAATTTCATATTTCAGATATACCCCCACTCCTAATGTTTCGATTTCCCTGATTTTCAGAAACTATTTATTATTTTATTTATGGTATGTATTGAGTTTCGTTGCGATAAAACGAAAATTGATGCCGCTAGAGCGATGTTTACATTTTGGATTTCAGGCAAACGCCCATTCCTATCATTTGATTTCGCTGATTTTCAGATATTATTTTTATTATTTTATTTCAATGTCCTAAACCGAGTTTCATTGAGAAAAAATATAAATTGAGGCCGCTATAGCGATTTTTTAAATTTTCGCTTTAGGTTAATGCCCACCGTCAATAGTTCAGTTTTGCTGGCTAACGAAATGGATAAATCGTTTGTTAATTGATGCTTATATGTCAAGTTTTGTTGAGAAAAAACTAAAATAGGACCGCTAGAGAGTTAAAAGACACAAACGCTAAATGTACACATTTTTCATTGGCATTTTTGATGCCTAGTAAGTAGAAATGATGGATTTTTGAAGAATTTTTTCAAACTTCATTTACTTGAAGTTATGCGTTACTTTGGAAAAATTTCATAAATGCTGGCAATCTCTACCCTAACTAAGGCATTTCCTTGGTCTTGTTCAAAGTTAACTAAAAACATGCGGCACAGTGGATCGGATGTGCGGACTGTTTCAAACCCAAGATTTTTCATACTAGTGTGCCGAAATGTGGTTGAATTTGGCATTTCTATTGTCAATCATTCTTTGCAATCACGAAAATCTTTATTCTAAGCTGGACAGTGATATACACATTTACGGTAAGCATATATAGTAATATCAGTAATAATTAAACATTCACCATATTATCCTAATAGCTATCAATATTACTGAATTCTACCGTCGCTTGTTTTCCTCGTTACTCACCAATGGCAAATGCCTGCTTAGAACAATTTATCACATATCGTTAGTGTCCACCGCTGTAATGTCAGATTTTTTTTTTTTTTTTTTTTGGATTGATTTATTTATGGACGCTCTTTAACATCTCAGGTCATCAGCGTCCCATTCAACTCAGGGCGTGAAACGGCCGACAAATTTTGCTCAGAGGCCTGTCTTTCAGGCTTGAGGTTCTTTATCGTGGATCAAATGTACGACACGGGACCCACGGCTTAACTTCCCTTCCGAAGGAAGCCATACTTAGGATTTTTACGCCCGAAAAAATCCATCGGTCCTGGCCGGGTTCGAACCCGCGTTCTTGGGCGTAGGAGGCAAATGTAATGTCAGTAGATATAACCCATCATCTGCCTTTGCACTTAACATGGCACCATGTTTTGAAGGTACCATTACGTAAATGAAGGTTAGGATTTCCTCGTTCTTTCCTTAAAAATGTACGATATAAATAATTTAATTTTCTGAAAAGAAGCATTTGATATTCGTGTTCATAAATTCCTATCATTCCCATTTTTTTACTCTTTTACAAAAATGCGACCCTTGAAGTATAACATGATATAAAGGAAACGCTTTTGAACCGGTTATCGTATTTTCGGAATTAACAGCCTACACTTGATGACTTGGCACGTAAGCTCGGCACCAGAAGCAAATAAACTACCGTCGTTCTTTATAAGCTAAAGAAAATTGCCGAAACAAACCTCGGTCTGGTAGGTTAAGCAGAGCTTAGTTCGCCTCTTGCCATATAAGATGATAAATACTGGTTATTGCTAAGTGTTCCTTTTCTTTTATCTCTACCTTATATTTTAAGTTATTGGTCAATTTCATGTATTTCAACAGCTCTGAAAATATTCACTCTTTTGTCATGCATGGTGCCTTGCTGCTTGCTTGGGAGCGAATTGATGAATGAACAATTTGCTCCATAGTGTCATATGAATTGATCCGGATCCATGGTGATTACTGCAAAATATGCATTTTTTAAATTGTTATGACGGCAAGGAAGCATTGCATGAATTGGGCATATTTGCGTGATTTATCTCTTAAGCAAGTCAAACATCCTTGGATTTTACATGGATACATATATACATATGTAGTAAAAATAAAAATAAAGTAACACTATTAACAATGTAACAAATTAACAGTAATTATGATAGTAGAAAAAGGTAAAACACAAAGAAAAAAGTCACACTTGAGATCGCTATATTTCGGACTCGTGGAGTCCTTCTATGTCAAGAAGTCAAGTGGTTACTTATTATTTATTATTATTATTATTATTATTATTATTATTATTATTATTATTATTATTATTATTTATTGGTCACTTGTCTTCTTGCCATAGAAGGACGCCACGAGTCCGAAATATAGCGAACTCAAGTGTGACTTTTTCTTTGTGTTTTATCTTTTTCTATTATCATAATTACTGTTAATATATATATTGTCGCAATGAGCTGGTACTTCTTACCACAACTCGGCTCTTTTCCTACTACGCTACAACTTCTGTAGCCTAACCAAGCTACTTCCCCCCCTTTCCTTCTCTTTGCCCTTTGCCTATCTCTACTCCTAATTGTCTACTTGATCTTTCAAACAAACTGTTATCTCCTTGCCTAGAAAACTGTCGGTAACTATTATTGTAATAATGCATGTACAATGTGCTGTAATAACGATTATATAATGTTCTGTAATATTATTACAGCCTCTATGCACCACAATAAGCATGTATATCCACCGCTTGGTTCAGATGAAGAATATCCACTTGTCAGCTGATCTGCCCGGGTTTGAGCGCCTGTCGAGACATGTTGTCCGGCTAAGATTATTTTTCTACAAATAACATTAGACGCTATGGACTCCGGACTCATTTGTTGCCATCATTTCATTCTTTCGATTCATCTCGAAAGACCCTGGCAGTTGATGGAACTTAAAACGCCTACAAAAATACAGAATGTGTCTTAATATGTAAGACCCTTGTCACCAGCAAATAGCAGACACGAAAAAAAAAAAGAAAAAAAAGAAAAAAGAAAACTCTGCATGAACTTGTTTCTCGTTATGTGCAGCTGAACGCAGGCGAGTGGTGTAAGCCGTAGGTAGGCAAGCGAGCATTGTTTGGAGTTTACCGCCACCTGTGTACCGTATTACGTGAACTGTTAACTAGGTACATTGTATGGGTCATTCCGGACTGTGCGTTTAACAAGAGAGATTTGCACAGGATGTGACAAGATGGATAATTCAAACCAGGAAATTACAGATATGCGTTTGAGTTAAGGGCTCGCCGAATGTAACGCAGTAAAAGCAAGACCTCTGTACGCGAATCGTTTTCCGAAAAGACATCTTTCAGACATGAAAACATTGCAGCAATTACACGAACAACAGGCAGACAGGTTAGTATCCTCCAAGGATCCATTTTTGGTTGCTGCTGACAAAAATTCACATCTTACCTGTTAGTCATGTCAATAACAATTATTCAGCCCCAATGTATTAGCAGGAACAGTAGACGTCAATTTAACGGTACGGGCGATTAACAGGCCAATCCTATGCACATTTCTTAAGAAAGTGTTTGCAGGAATTAAAAGAACACTTCCACTGGGTGTTCGATGTCGTATGTGGCTTATGCATGACGGCGTACCGCCCCACTTTAGTCGTGTCGTCAGTAATGTCTTTAATGGTTTCCTAACAAAATGTGTATATCGCGTAGGGCCATCTTGATGGCCTGTGCGTTCTCCAGACTTAAATCCAATAGAGTTTTATTTGTGGGGTCATTTTAATGAACTTGTTCAGAATCCATTCCAACCAATGAAATGCTTCGTCAGTGTATATATCATGGCTTTCAATGAATCCAATTGTATAAAATGCTTGCATTCAAGCTTGAGGTTAAACATCTGCAATGGTAAGCATATATATATATATAAATATATAAATATATATATATACTATTAGTATAACAGAATTTGGAAATGCCGTAGATTCGAACTTATATTACTATAGAGTTTTCTCTTTCTTTTGGTTTCTTCTATCCCTTATTGACGGGGTTTCCACATATTTACGATACACTCTATATATACATATGTGTGTATTGTTAATAGGCTGAAGAAAGTAACAGTTGATCGCTAAGTTTTACTGTGTACTGTGCGTCCTGTAACCTCTCTGATAACGCAATTATTACAGTGCATCTCGAAGAACCACGAAATAATTTACATTTGTGCTACAGAACTGGCCAAGACCCAAAACTGTGGTACTGTGACACATAGGCATTGTATAAATGAATGAATAGTGTTTAACGCCCGTTTTTGCTACAGAGGCACCACAGGTGATGGACACTGATGATACATGAAATGAAATGATATATTGGGAAAGGATTTTATGGAAGGAATCGTTCCAGGCCTAAGTTTAGGGTACCTCCCCGGAATTTGCCATTTATGAGGACTGAGGAAAACCTGGAAAAAACCTCAGTCAGGAAGGACGGTCCTGGCGGTATTCGAACCCAGACCTCCCGCTCACGAGTCCGAGACTTAACGACCTCGGCCACCCGTGGCGGTACAGGCATTGTACAGAAATTCATACAAACCTACAGATAAATTTATTTAAATGAAACGAAATTAAGAAATAGAAAAACATAAAGAATTACGTAAATTCTGAGCCACTTTAACGACTGATATTGCATTATTTTGGGAAAAACATTATCATCATTACACCAACTTTTGCTAATAGTGCATTTCTCTCCCAGTAACTTTGTATTAACAATTGCAATCTAAAAACACAGATTATTGATATGAATATTAACTTCCTATTTACCTTCTTATTAATGATAACCGACTCTCTGCGCACCAAAGGGAACTGCAAAAGGTATCTGAAACTCCCTGTGCGTTAATTGCCCCGCGTACAGCGGGCCGCCAGGGAGTATAAGCACTTTATATGGAATCCCCAGTAACGTCTTCAGTTGCAGCCGGCTGTTGTAACGACATCAAAGTGCTTTGCGGCCGGTATTTTGTTTTTTACCAGCTTCCATTAGAAGCTAATGGCGTGTGTAACGTAAAGAGCATAAGAATTCCTTCCAGCACCTCTTTTGGACAGACATAAGAAATGCTATGGGAAACAGATCACAGTTTTTTGTTGCACTGGGTTGTTAGAAAAGTTGTACCCTACAGACAGGAGTTCCTCGCTGACTAAATACCGTTAGGGGTTTTTCTAAATGAAGCACCTACTACCAGTATAGGCAATGTTACACTTTTAGGGTAATCTACCACTTCTACTATTACTACTGTTATTACCAGCATCATTTCTCTATACATATATATAGTCGGTCCTGGTGGTGTAGTGGTAACCATGCTTGCCTCCTGAACCCAAGATCGCGGGTTCAATACCGCCAGGGTCAATGGATATTTTCGAGCGTAAAAAGCCTAAGTGTGGCTTCCTTCGGGAGTGAAGTAAAGCCGTGGGTCCCGAGTCGCACATTTACGGCACGATAAAGATCCTCAAGCCTGAAAGAAGAGGCCTCTGAGCAAAATTTACCGTCTGTTTCACGTCCTGGTTTAAATGGGACGCAGGTGATCTGAAATGTTAAAGAGCGTCCGTAAATAAACCAAATCAAAAAATATACTCATATAAGCATATCACTAAGTTTAAAATGTTAAAAATTTCTATTTGAAAATTAGAAATGACTACACTTTGATATTGTTAAGTGTAATATTTTTGGGAATATTTAATCAGAAATAAATAACAATCTTTAGAAAATACTGAAGAATATGAAACAATAAATTAGGAAGCAGACAAAACGACCATAACAATTTACTACCGAGAGAATTCTGGGTAAAAATGAAATTAATACTTGGACTATAGTATTACTTGAAAGAATGTTTACTATTGTTAGATACTTAAAAAAATTTTTGAACACTTTTGAACACCTTTAGGAGTTTGCCTTAAGGGAACGCATGCTTCAAACGGAAATAACGCGAGATGCGACCGGTACCGAAATCGGTAAAAATTTATAGCTGACGTACGTCGCTGTTATGTTCTAAATCATGGACCATACGTCCAAGCGACACAGCTCTGATGCTTCAAGATAGCGCGATGGAATATCGTTGATAAAAATACATATTCGCTCTAGTGGCATTTTTATTGCGCCGCTGGAAGGAATTCGAGGAAAAATGAGGGGACATTCAGGATTTTAATGCACTCGTTGGTCAAAGCCGATAAAGAGACGAAACTGTTCTCTCAATGTGCTGCGTGACTGCAGCGTCCTGATATGATATTTACACCTAAAGAATGATATGCTGATGTTGGGTTTGGAATATTCCCTTTGTATGGCATTTTCTTTTCATTTTTGCCACGTTTTAGAGCTTAAAACCTTAAGGCATATGTATTTATCTCTATTTAAATTGTAGGAGACAAAACATAATTTTCTTTTATATAAACGCTTATACCTTAAGACTCAATAAATTAATTAACTAAATAAATAAAAATGATTCAACTTTTGAAGCCTTAATCCGAATATCTAAAGTCCACTTGGCACAATATTTTAGCCACTAAACTCATCTCATTGATCCTTAAGTCAAGCTGTGATAGGTGCTGGTACATGAATGACGCGTTCGATATTCCAATAACTGGATCTATGGAGCGAGAGACTCCAATGCTAACCGAAGTGAACCTAGCATAGCGATAGCTGGAATGGAGGAGTCCTTCGGCATCTCGGACACTCTAAATTTTGTTCCTATACCCTTCTATAAGGGATGAGATGAAAGATACATCAGGCTAGAAACCCAGTGGAGTGATGCTTGGACGTAAAGTTTTCATAGGTTTTAAGTCGCATACACCGTCAGATCCGCGGGGGAATCACCCTGTACCTGCAACATATCACTGAGGTCATTGTGAGTGCATGCCACACGGCACCCGTCCGTTTCGCGTGAAGCTTCCGACCTTATGGAATGAAACGAGGGATGATGACAGAGAGGAAATTTCCATTCCAGCACTCGCATTAACGATGAAAACTCGTAGTTTATGATTTCTTTCAATTTTTCCTGTTTCTAAGATCCAGAAATGTAATATTATAAAAACAGGAAGCTCCTAGAGTTAGCCCTTCCCAAGGAGTTGTGGCCCCAGTAGTGGTTGATTTGGGCCCCAACCCTGAATGAGGTTTCATAGTCGCGGCGAAGTTCAGGCACCTATGATAAGGAAACTCACGAAATGAAATATACTACTAGGGGCTGCTAACTTTAATTATAGTCATAATCATTAAAGTATCAACTAGTACAACATTTCAAAGTTTAATATCGCCAGTTCATGATGTTCTAGGTCTTTCAATAACAGCTTTCCCTATTGGATGTAATTGATTACCTATTTAGAGAGCATAATGTTTTTCATATTTCACATGGTGGTACCAATTTTTTTTTTTTATTTTAATCGTTTCTATTCATTCATTCCCCTAGCCATTCATAGCCACTACCATATTTCGCCGATCTAGTTTCATTACATCGGACTCCAAAGGACTCTGAAAAGGGTTACTTTATTTATAGTCACTTTCTGTGTAGATATACAGGAGGTAATGGAAATGCTGGGTACCTCACAAAAACGAGAAAAAAAATATAACACAACATGTGTCTGGTTCCTTGAGCTCTTTTTGCGCGATGAATTTCAACTCTTTTTAGAAATTTAAGTTTTAGGCAATTGAATGACATTATCTATACCAGTCCTTCGTCTGATGCTACGCTAGATGATGATGTGTGGCCAAGGAAATTGTTTACGTTTGTTCTCTCTTGTCTGTGGGAGACAACTAAGCGTCCTAGTTTATTCAATAGATATTCCAAGTGAAGATATGTCTTATCAAGTTTACTAGCCTGCAAAAGAATTCACACCATATTAGGGTCTTTGAAAGGGTAGTCATTCATGTATTGAAGCAGGCTCAGGACTTTTTATTATTCCAATAAGGCGATAGAATTTGCTCTATATGTGGAAACCTGAAAGACTGGCAACATATACTGGCAAACACAGAACATTGGCGGGTGAACCTTGGAGCCAACTTTACATACTCGAATAGGGACAGGTTAGCATGCTGGGATTTGCTTGAGCAGGAAGAAAATTGGTCAAAACTGGAAAGTTTTTTTATAAAAAGTGCGCTTAATAAGAAGTTGTTTGTGTTTAAACAATGTGTAATTGTGATATATACAGACGTATGAAACAGAGAAAAAGTATGCCTGTGTTGTAAAATAATTTTCTGCTTGTTAATAGTTGTATATAAATATTTCACGTAATATAATTATTTGTGTTAGTAGTTTTATATAAATAATATTGACATAGAGGTATATTGTCCGCCGGTGTTAAATAGTAGCTTGTATGATCTCTAGGCCCATACGATGATACAATGTAAAAGTAAATGTACATATATATTTTAAAATAAATATCGTTATCTCACTATCTTATTTCCAATAAGATTATTATTTCAAAGAGTCAGCGCTTCACTGAAAATTATTGCATAAGCCAACTTTTTGGTATCCCCACAGATAATAAATGAAAAATGTTAAGAAATTTCTTGGCAGCACAGCGCCATCTCGGGTACATCATTTGAATGAGCTGTTTCGTAATATGGTGTCTGAAAGTGTTATTATTTTAAGATCTACCTAAAATAATGTTGTTTATCACGTTTTTGAGCACATGGCTACAACGTTACACTTAATTAGATGTATTTTTTCTCACACAAAAGAATTGGTTTGCAATGATTGAAAGTCTGGTAGCTTATAGTTGAAAGTTGTCATCTCTGGAATACGCAGTTGTATACGTTGATATTTAGAGTAAAATTGGGGACACAAGCACGACGCTTAATGCATGCAACATTATATGCCTAAATCTGGACGGAAGTGCCTGCGAAAACTGCATCAGACGGGTAAAGTGAACCAATGTGGTATTTCTCAAGTGATTTCTTGTTCTTTCGTTAAAAATATAGGGCCATTTTGGCTATTTATATTTATATTAATTGTTTAATTTCGGTATAATAGCAATATTTGCTAATGTGTACATTTTAATTCGTTTTATTGTTTAGGACAAAATATGTAACCCTAAAGAATGTTTCAAGCAAAGCTTTGTTTTGCTTACAAAGAACACAAAAGAGAACCTATTCATGGAATTTTATGAGTTGTGTTACAATGGCCAGATATTTGGTAAGCAAGAGGATATTTCAGAAACACTGTGAATGAATTGCTTTAAAAAGCATTTTTATTAAAATTTCAAAAATACTTTATTTATCACGTTATTCCATTAGCCATTACTTATTTATGTACAACATTATTTCATAAAATTCTCTTAAATTTATTAATTATTCAGTATCAAATTAAATTTTGGACAAAGAACAACTTGTACGTTTAAGATGTGATTAGGTATAATGACCTAAAGACAATTCAGGTAATGTGCATTTTATTGTACTTCTAACGAAAGAACCAAAATAGTTTATATACAACTTTATTTTAGTGAGGGGTTCATTTTTAACAATTTTTTTTGGGTTGTACCTCGAAATGCGTTGAGTTATATTTCAACAACATCAATAATAATAATAATAATAATAATAATAATAATAATAATAACAATAACATCAACAATAAGGTACTTGCTCCATAATCTTTTTCCACTATTTCTGTCACATCCTGAATACTCACCAATAAGCTGGCAGCTTTGATTACACCTTATTAATTATTATTATGTTGCATTCCATCGACAGATTTTGGATTATCGTTAAATGTTTTGGATGTTTCTTATTAAACATATATTATATGATTTAATCTACAGAGCCCTCGTTCGGACAGGTGGCCGGTTTAACGGGGATTTACTTGGCACCAGGAAGGACTCTGTTTTCCGGCAAATTCGGAAATTCATAGTCACTTAAACTCAAGGGCATAGATTTCTACCGCATACTAAACACAATTATTTGGTCATGCAATGAATTTCATATACAAGATAGAATTTTTCTGCACGCCAGAATCTATTGTTTGTGTCGCTACATGGCCATGTAAATAAAACCATGCTTTGTTCATAAAAAAATAAACAAATAAAATAAAAAACAAACGTCTGCAAATAGAGCTAACATTAACCAATTGCAAAAATTACATTATCCTCTGGTTGCAATTCCTGAATTACAGTTATCTTATAGAGGTTTAATTTAAAAGTTTAGTTGCATTCCAAGCCGAGATTTGCGAAATTCCTGATTCATGTGCAGGCTTTCTCAGAGATTTATTTGGACTTCGTTTTTACTTTTCTCCGATATCATCAAGCTTTTTTCTATAAGAACATGGGGTTTTATTTTCGGTTTCTTATCAAAACAGATCCTTTGCCCTAAACCTATTCACAAGATTACGAACCGTTTCTGTATGAGGAGCACGAACAGCGGAGAATCTATCTATAAATCACCGCCTAACTTCTCTAAAAGAGTTAGTTGGCACATATGAATCATACATGAAGATTTTGTGTGCTAAAGTATGCGGACTTTTTGGCATTATAACAGCACTAACACACTATAACACTGAAACATGTGGTCTTACGACGTTCAGCTCCTGTACAGCGCAAAGGCTTCGCGTCAGCACAAGGTGAGGCAGGAAAGTGGAGGGAGAACAGAACCGGTTAGAAACACTGCAGGCAAATCCCCGTTAAGCCGGCCACGCGTCTAAATGAAGGCTCTGTATTATGTGTTATCTTCTCAGATAAATATCGTACCTTTTATATGCTTATATAGGGAAATTATATTCTTTTCTTTTTTAATGTTCTGATAGAGGAGTTTTTCCTGAATCTACATAATATTTCTTCTAACTTTATTTTATTTATAGACTATCTCCTCGAATTATTATTTTTGGACAAAGTTTAATTGCTGAGTTTGATAAACAGATATCTTAGTACATTTTGGGGTCCAATGTTCTCCGTTATTAGAAATTGGAATCGCGACAAGTATTACTTTCCACTCATCTGAAATATTAAATGTTATCAAACACAAAACATTACTCTTGATGTATGTTTTAGCAGTTTTGTGTCCAACCCATAACTTCCACGTTGCTGTATTGTAAAGGAAGAATTGCAATATTAATTCCAGCTCGCCATTTTTAATAAGATCTGCGTCTTTTATGAGTCATAAATACTGCCTTTTTATAAATATATTTCCACCGTTTTAAGACTTTCCAGTACTCTTTAAAATATTTAAGTCAATTATCTCAACTTTCCCTGCATACTTTTCGCTTCTCTCTTTTAACTAGTGCGCATCTATCCTCATATTCTTGTCTATCCGCTTATGATTTTATTTGGGGAAACTTTAAATATGCTTTATTTTTTCTTCTATTGTAACTTTAATCTCCTCGTTCCACATTTTATGCCTCGTTTACCTCGTACTTTAAGTCGCATTTCCAAACCTTTATAAGCTGCTTTCGTAATGTGTTTTCTAAATCCTTCCATTGCTGGTTTGCTGCTGTACCTATCGCTGTGTGATCCTGAGTTTTGCACATTACAATTTCCTTATACCATCTTGTCTTTCACAGTTGGCTTTACTGTAACTGCTAATGAGTTCAGGTGAGAATTTTTCTGTATTTAAACCATTAGTAAAATGTTTATTTTAGACATATTTGGCATGTTATGTTTAATTTTCTACTTACAAAATGTAATCATTTGAGGATTTGTAGCCTCTTGGCGTAAATTTGGTATCTATCGCTTTATATGTTAAAATTTGAAATTTATTGAAAATATCCCAATATACTGCATAATATACTATTTTCAAATATACACACTTTATCAATCTATTACGAAATGAGCTCTAAAAATACATAAAAATAATACTAATCTTAATAATTATATGTTTTCTTTCTAGCGTTCTTGTTTACATTCTGATCCCAATACACACAACTGCAGGTTATTAGTGTATTAGTGACAAACTTGTGTATTGCTTTATTGTCTTATCCTTGTTTATATTAATCTGACATATTGTACTTCTAAGATTACGTTTCCCTGTATCTTCCTTTTGATCATTCTTGTCCATTTCTCTCTAACTTTACCCCAATAGTCCCCTATTATTTTATATTCTTCTCTCCTTTAACAGTTAAATCCTTCTAATTAATATTTCCCCAATCTAAACTCTTCCATTTTTGTTGCCAAGCCAAGCCTCCAAAACTTTTTTGTCTCTTGGATACTGAAACATTCTTTAATAATATCACTTTCTTCCAATGTGATAATTGTGTATAAAACTTTTTAATTTATTAAATATGGCAAAATTCATTAGTGACTTGCCATATTTAAATTGTTTAGTATACTTTCCCAATAGACTCCAATATTATTCTTTTGGCTGCATTACCTAATTTGGCATTGAAGTCTCCATATGTCATAATTTAATCATTTTTCTTCGACTTCTTTGGCAAAGTTTCACAATTCTTCATCCCTCTCTTCTGCAGGACGTAAGTAAATAAATATTACAAAGTTCTGTGATAGATGGATGAGTTAAGTCTTATTCTGTTTGTCGTGTAGAATATAGAGTTAAATTTGCTCATCTACATAAATTACTTTAGGTGCCGATCTTAAAATAAAATGTTTGCCACATAATCTTTCCATTCTTGATTGGTACGAGGGTTGTTCTATAAGTTCATGCAAACTCAAACGGTGGTAGCACTAGATTGCTTTCAATGTCACCTTGGGAACATGCACTTCAGCTCGTCCAACGATTTTTCAGTCACAGGCCAGATTATATTGAAATCAAGTTTATTTTTTGTAATTCGTATTATTATAATTATACTGAAAACTATTACTAAGATCTTCAGAGTACAACCACTAGGTTTATATATATATATATATATATATATATATTATTTGTGCTAAAAGGAGCTCATAACGCAAGTAGAGCAAACCAATTGTAGCACGTTCATGTTCAACACGCTCTGCAAACTCAAGACATGTACTAAAGAACCAAAGAACCGGGAAAAGTAGTTTAAAATATGCCGTAATCTCTATTTCCATTAAGAATTGTCAAACGTTTGGCCTCTGTGGACATTTACCTTGGTGCTGAACCGATCTTGCACTGGGGCTACCTTGTTGTTCACATGCAACGGTCCGCAATCTTCTTGGAATCGGAAACAATGCAACCAGAAGAGTCGAAGGAAGGAATTTGACCAGAGTTCAATCTTGATATTCCTTGCTTCCTTTTTCATCTTAGTATGCAAGTGCAATATTAATTTATACTTTTTTTAAAGTTTTTATAGAATGTAAGAAATTACTCCCTTCGAGAGCCAGAGAAAAGAGCCCCATGGGCAGTATTTGACCCTTGAGCTACATGTTGGACCATTCTCATGTATATGGTTTGTCTTAAAAGGAGAATACCAGGTACATTTAGATACGAAAAGGTCCTTGACTTATTTGTGCCTCGAAAGATGTATAAATGATATAGAAAAAGGTAACTAAAACTTAATAGAAATCAATAAAAACATTTATATATAACTAAAATGTATTTGAAATGTCTCTGTTAGACAATTAATTAAAAGACGAGCATGTAAAAATGTTTCTCTTGTAATTTAACTTTATCCATTAATAAAAAAAACCTTCTATTATATATTAGTTTCTATTCTATTGAAAATATTCAGATATTGCTGGAAACTGTGTTTGAGTTAATAGTTTCAAAATTTTAATTCGTTCTTTTCCTGGTGTGTTTCTCTTCGTCTGCTTCCTGTAAAAAACTTATCATTTGACCATTGCGTTGCCAATCTTTTAACTGCTACGGGTGGCCGAGGTCGTTAAGGCGTGGATTCGTGTGCGGGAGGTCTGGGGTTCGAATCCCACCAGGACCGTCCGCACTGAATGAGTTTTTTTTTTTTCCAGTTTTTCCTCATACCTCATAATTGGCAAATGCCGGGGAGATACCCTATACTTAGGCCTGGAACGTTTCCTTCGTTAATAAATATCCCTTCCCAATTTATCATTTCACGTCATGTATCACCAGTGTCCACCGCCTATGGTGTCTCAGTAGTAAAAACGGGTGTTAAACACTACTCAAAAAAAACCCAACCTTTTCATTAAAATACACCGCATTACTTATTTTTTGTAAAAATATTTTTACAAAAAATCACAAGGAATATTAATGTCATGTTAGCATGAAAGCTTTAAATTAACATGTTCTATGCCACGGAAGATTTTTAGAAAATTTAAATTAACAATACTATTTTGGGTTCTTGAGTGTTGCTGGAAAATGGTTGATTGTTATACTGATGCTCCACGTCTTGTAGACACCTTGTTAGTGGTTCGGGCATTTATATGGAGGATCTTTAATGCAAGGGCGAATATGTGAGACTGTTGTACCCAATTATTAATCTATTATAGTTTAGTGGTCACGAAGTTTACTTTCTTTACTCTCTGTATTGCTACATCTTTGTTGTTTTCTTTCCTTTACATTTTAAATAGTGACAAGTTGATGATTGTATGTATCACTCATGTCTGTTTATTGGAATTAGAAGCAGGTAGGGTAGTTGCTGTTTTGTTCGATTAAGGCATTGGTTTAAATATGTAGTTTAAGGCAAATATTGCACTTATGAAATAAGTCTTGTGCATAATATAATTCATAGAGGATTTTATGCAGTAAGGTAACCAGTAAATCGTAAAATATTTACCAACTTAAGCATATATAGTCATTTAAAAATATTACATTTCGTAACTGATTATTATGGACATTCAATAAGTTCTTGCTATTCATTTTAGAAATATAATTTTTGTTATCTATAATAATTTTTGGGAATATTAGGTTTGCTCTGTACAATGACATATTATACTATTTTAAAATAAAAGTTATTTCTCTGGATAACTTAAAGGGGATAGTGCCTAAAATAATATTTTTTTTCAAAAAACAATTCAAACAGTTAAATTTGTATCACAAACAACTGAAACTCATATGTTACAATTCTTGTTTCTTATACTATACACATAATACTACTTAATCACTTAAATAAATATAAAAAACAGAGATAAATTCAAGTTTTAACATGTGTAAAAATTCATTTTTTTCCTGAACGGACATGAAAAATACATGCCACAACAAACTGAACATCGTGTGTTGCATATACAGAACTACATTTAACAATTACTTTAATAAATTATGAAAATATTCTAGCACTACTGTATTTGAAAATATATTCTTTAAAGTTCAAAAAAGTTATTTTACATAATTCCATCTAATCTGCTTTTTAAAACATATCATATACTTATTTAGTTTCCAAATGCTTTATACACTTCACGGATGGCCGAGATCATTTAGGCGCGGACTCGTGAGGGGAGTTATGAGGTTCGAATCCCGCCAGGACCGTCCTCCCTGACTGAGGATTTCCTCCGTCCTCATAAATGGCCAGCAGGTACCCTAAACTTAGGCCTGAAACGTTTCTTTCTTTAAAAAAAAGCCTTTCCCAATATATCATTTCATCTCATGTATCACCAGTATCCACCGCCTGTGGTGCCTCAGTAGTAAAACAGGCGTTAAACACCATTCAAATGTTTTACAGGTCTGTCAGTTCATATTCCAATTTTCTGACATTATTGGCAGTGAGTCCAAACAACCTCGATTAAAAATTTAATGTGTGTGTAACAAATTCCGCATCAATCTTTTATCATCCCAGATGATAAAACGTTTTTAAATCTGCCCATACCATTGTGTGTTCCATGATTCTCTTTGTTTGTTGCCTTATCTTTACGCGGAAGTTTGCCAGAGGAAATCCAGCGCTTTAGTTGCTTTAATCTATCCAATACCTTCTCTTTTTATAGCATCTAAGACTCTTTGTATGTTTTCTCCTCCCAAGACTGCAAGTTAGATTTTTGGTACTTGTTTGAAATTCCGCAAATAAAACATATTTTTATGTTTCATAAAAATAAACACTTCTTTGCTTTTACAATAAGCCAAAAAAAAAAAATCATGGATATAAAAACATCAAAACGGACCTTCAGAGTAAAATAGCAATCTAAATTATTTTGCCCTGAAGAAAAGTATGTGATTATATTCTTATCTTTAAATAATAAAGCATGACTCTGCGGGCCATAAACAAACTACAATCTTATGTTCTCAAATGTGGGTAATTAACTAGTTACCAAATTATTATGTGTTTCTTAAAAAAATCGTACGACCTCTAAACGAATATAAAGAATATGCAAAATATTTTTTTCGTGTTCACTGATTTGTAGTTTTTCCACATGATACGCAGAGCTACATATGCAAATCATCATTTTACATGGAACAGTGTTACCAAACTATTATACAAAATATCCCACAATGGACTTCCTGTAGTTTTTACAAAGACTGTAAATTACCAATATGTCATATTACTGTAATATATCTGTTGGCCACAATTCCATTGCTAGTATATTGGCTTGTTCATTTTTACCGTGAATTCCGTGTATTTTTACTACACTAACCGTCTGAGTTAAGTCATTCTATTTGCTGAAACAGCCTTGCGACATAGAATTCAGCCACCGAACCAGCTGTTTGATAGTTTAATAAGGTTTGCGATTATCCCTAGATGCATCCACTTGGACTTTACAATAGAATATTTTACTTTAAAAGAATGTGTGTTTAAATCTTTTAAATCCTTGTGATTGTTCGGCAACTATTGTGATATAACTATGCTGAGATGTACTGTGTCTCAGATGATTGGATTTGATTGGTAGGGAGACGAGAGAAATTTTCGCTACTTCAGCCGTACTCATGAGTGCCCTTTGAAGCATATGCGATAGGAAAGGAAGAAGTGAGGGACACATAGGACGACCAGGATTCAGAGATGATGAGGACGGGATCTGTAGCGTTGTTTTTAGATAGAGTACCCGACGCCGGCAGAGCCACAAATACCTCTGGAATACTTTCACGTCATAAATGTTATCAAAGTACAAGCCATTGCACACGCTACCAGATCACCTCGCACTTTCGACGTTCAACCCTATAGTAGAGTCAACAGAATGAAATAACATAAAATAGGAGAGCGGAAAATTCATGGAAAGGCAAAATCCATTCTAATATTCACCTAAGCGACCACGGTAAACCACGAAAAAGTCAAGGCCCGATTGGCCAATCTCGAGAGATTTGAACGCGGAACCCCCCAAATGTAACTCCAAAGTGTTACCGCCTGTGCCAGCGTTCATGTTGTATTGGATAACGTATAAGGTACTCTGTTAAAACCATTGTAAGCTGTTTGTGCTTTATACAACTATTATTACTTTATGGGAAAAATATTTCTTTAATTATTCTTCTTACCAGAAAAAACCAAATTATGTTTATATATTTATTGTACGTATTTAGCAATAATTTGAGTGATTTTGCTTAAAAATAACTGCATTTAGTGGTGGTGTTTCTGTGCTACACATGAGAACCATTTTCACCCCCCACTAAACATACATTTAATTTCGTGTGACGGTCAACGTTAAACATTTTCATTTCATTAGCAGTACACAATACTTGCTTAAGTTACTCTTCTCTAATACATTACATGTCTGAGATGGATGCTGCATTCTAGTAATTAATTATGAGTTACTTTTCTGCTAATCAAACCTTTGTATCTTGCATATGTGATTGATTTCATTTTAACTTTCTAGAAACCTATCCCCAATGACTGTTAGAGAGGATTTAACGGTGCATGTTTTGGTTTATCATAGTTCAATATTTGAAATATTCTTACACCACGGTAATCCCATATAGCCTTTGAAAATGTTCCTTATGCTATGGCATCTAGCTTCTGTGAGGTCCGCATAAAGGCATGAATAATCAAAACGCACGAGAGGCCAAACATAAAAAAGACCATGGTTGTTTGTGCATTTCAGACTAATGTGGGGGCACACAGACGTAAACGAAAAATAAAGAAACAAATACAAAAGGCAGCGAAGAGCTTAACTGTTAACGCAGATTCTCTAAAACGTTACTTCTGACATAAATACATTCCAAATGGAAAATGCTTTTGAGGTCCGCAAATAAAAATAAAACTCTCAGTCTTTTATACGGTCTGCCCTTTTCAAAACAAGAAGGGAAAACGTATCGCATTTGTTGGTATATTTCCTTCTTTTCTGTTTTTATATAGCATTGTAGAGCGCAAGGATTTTGCTTTTTTTTTTTTTTTTTTTTAACGAATATTGGAAAATGGCGTTATCACGAAGAAAAGGGGAATACGGTCTTTCTTCCAGTAACGTTGCGGAGCAAATATGAAATCGATTGGTAAGGGCATTCCAAAGAGGAGAAATTTTTTTACCGCGCTCTCTGAAAGAGTATGTCATGGCACGCCAGACCTTTGACACTTTTAACACGCCAAGCGATTGGTACTGGAGTGACAGCAATCCGAGAACATATTGCCTATCCGCACCAATTCCCTGCAAGCAACTGTTTATACCCTCCAGGAGTTTCTCTTGTACCTCTGTCTCAAAATAATAGTCTCATTTCCTCAATGGTCTTATTTCCTCTAAAAACGAAAGCGAATGCACAGAGCATTGAACCAGAGATGGCCATAATGTACAAGGGACGTGCTCAAGTTGGCGAAACCTATCTTTGACAAACACAAGCTAGGAAATTTGTCCTAGGTCCTAGCAATACTCTTGCCTCGTTTCTTCTAAAACTGAACAGAAGAAGAATGAAAGTAATAGCGTTCATTACTGAACATGGTCACTTCAAGAAGTATCTACCAAAAGTGGAACTCTATAAAGATGAACCCACTTGTAAATGTGTAAACAGGATGAGGAATTGGCTTCGCACATC
This sequence comes from Metallyticus violacea, assembly GCA_030762175.1. Taxonomy (NCBI): domain Eukaryota; kingdom Metazoa; phylum Arthropoda; class Insecta; order Mantodea; family Metallyticidae; genus Metallyticus; species Metallyticus violacea. The sequence goes on from CM060836.1 coordinate 63,838,869, forward strand.
CTGTTCTCCTGGCATAAAAAGAGATTTACTCTTTCTATAACCACAGAAGACCTGGGAAGGACGCCAACATTGGAACCAAAATACTGCAATTTGTTCAAGGAACAGATTCGGGAAACAATGAAGGCGTCTCCCCCAATGGGGTAGCTTACAGGATGACGTGCTGGAGGTTGTTTAAACTCCATATCCCCCCGACATCTATCTAAGCGACGTGCTTGGAGAGTTGGGGGAGTGTTAAGGGTCCTTATATCTTTGGGTGTTCAGTTCAGAAAGCACCAGATATTCGTGAATTTGAAGGTTGGTTGTCATATATCGGAGTACTTTATTCAATTGGAAAAATGCTTCGTGCCAGTAAAAATGTTGTCTTGCAAAGAGAGGTCTGATTAAGGAAAAGTTCCATACAATCCCTCCAACATAAGTCACACCCACAGTAGATTAGCTTGTTACTAACGCTGTATCTTCGAATATCTTCTTGTGGAGACATTGAATATCTTCCTGACCTTGCAACGCGTCATGATTTAATGTTTGAAGGTTAATGACGGATATAGATACAAACTACCGCACATGGAGAAGCAGAATTAGCAACAACTGTGTTTTCTTTTAGTTTTCCAATGCAACCCTACCCGATATTCCCTGCTGCTGTACGCCATGTTAGTAGTCTGAGAATGCTGCTAATATCATCTATTCGTAATCAGCATTCTATTTAAATAAGTATTCATTTATTGTCAATAAAACCCTCTCTGAAGAAACATGACTGTTATTTTGGGACAGAGGTATATTGTCACAGCTCCTTCTAACTCGCTTGTCTATATCATTTATCTGTAACTATCCAGCGAAAATGAAGCTATGACTAGAAGCAACACACCATTAATCAAAGGAATTCACCGAAGGTACTGTATATAATTATAGACCTTAAACGGAGTTAAATAATCATTATGAAGTTGTCCTGAGATCGACTCGTCCGCCGAGAAGGTGACCATCCCGGAGCAGAAATGGCACCACCTCCACTTCCGACTTTTCTTAACACTCGTGATGTTGCGCATGCGCAAACGTTAAGCAATCTTTTCTAATTCACCTATACTTTTAACCGTCACACTGCTACAATATATATTCCTCATATTATTAACTCCCCTGTGCTGCAATAGTATATCTTCTAGGTCTTATAAGAAATAACCCCTTCACAAGGTGTATGCGATAGACTCCAAGAATCTATATCCATGTATCTATCTATCCCACCTCTAATTTGGGTAAGGTAAGATAGTTGTTATTGGGATAAAAATATTTAAACACTGGAATTATTAAGTAACGAATTTTGGGCTTGATTAATATATAAATATTTTATCTCGATATTATTTAAGATTTTATTTGAAATCTGCAGCATGTAGTTATTCACATTCAGGCTGTCAAATGTCACGTCCGAATTTCTCTTCTCCCGGGAATGATATCTTATTTTCTTTTCACTGTAGCAGCTGTAGTAGTGTGCTTAGAAACATAGGAACCCTTAATAGGCTATCTTTATTTTTATATTTAATCTTATATCAAACCCATGTTTAAAAAATTAAATTCGTGTTTTTTTAGGTCTATGACTTTTTGATAATATATGAAAAATGAATTGATTTCTACAATATATGAAACTCCTGTTTCCAGTAAACTTTATTATTATTATTATTATTATTATTATTATTATTATTATTATTATTATTATTATTGTGTTACCTTCGAAATCCAATGTTTATTTTTACCACCTTCACTTGTTTTCTGTTTTTGAAGAATACGAATTCTTGGAAATACAGCGAAAATTATGTGACTATTTAAGTGTTTTAATCATTTCTGTGCTTCTAATTCTTGTAATTTCATATATGTTCTTGAATTATGATTTATTAAAGTTTTTTTGTTATGCACGATTTTAATCTCATACGCACACCAGAAAAGAACCAGTAATTAAAATATAGAAATAATATTTAATGAATAGCTACTTATAGCATACATTTTATCAGGAACTTCACTTAGGATTAACTTGGTTTATATATTAAAAGTATTTCAGAATTGTTTCTTTCGAAATGTCAAAAATACTCTTCTTGCATAGAAACTATTAATAATAAGTTACTTATAATTTGTATGAGGTTTACTGACTCCTGCCCCCAAAATTAATAAATTTTCGGCTAAATATAATCATTGAAGGGATTTTTGTGTCCGTTTTCACTTAGACTATTCCGTATTATAACTTCATTCTACACACATTCACATTACACATAAAAATTAATAAGCATCATAACAAACTTTATTGTTTCTCATTGTTTGCTTTTTGGTCTTGAATGTATGACCCGAGTTTAACAAATATATTTTTCTTTTTCCACATATATTTTTTTTAATGTTTGCTTTATGGACAGAGTTTTCAGCTTACAATTTGATTATAAACTCGCTTGCCCTCTTAAGTTTGTTAAATGCATTATTTAATTTTCAAACATTACGAATTTTGCTTCAAATGAACTTTTTTTCCATTGATTCGGTGACTGCGTGCATTGTTTCTCATAAAATCTTGATGATATTCGAAGATGGCCGTGTTATAGATGGACATCAGTTTTATAGCTAGATTTTTTGGAAAGAACTGTGTGTTGATTATTGACGGGTTGCTGACCATGGGAGTCATCGCATAAAACCGTCACTTTAAGTAGAGGAACTCAAATAATCTTCATGTTCGTAGAGTCACTCAATAGAATCTTATCCTGGTGTCTACACTGAAATTGAGCAACAATATTAACATTCTTGAAGGGTAAAAGAAATTCAGCTCCAAGCAATAATTACTGCAATATTTGAAACGTTTTGGCATTAGTTGATATTTAGGGTATTATAATATAAAATAAAGATATGTATAGGTTTCAATATTAAAATGAGAGCAAATTTCACATGCATACCAATATCGCATTTGATGATAAAATTTTGTGTTTAATCATGTTGAGCAGTATAACTATTACAACCTGAGACAAAAATTTATTAATAATAACTATAAACCTTTTTAAAATTAGTAATTTATTTTGCATATACAGATTAAGTAATCGATTCTCACATAAAAGGTAGTTAGAAAACATATTTATATCAGGTCGTATAGACTGAATAGAACAGTAAAGTCAATCCATAAAACAAGATGTCCATAGATGTACTGCAAGATTACAAACATATAAATTGTCGCTCTCCGATAGTCATGTTCACATGAAACTAATTAGTAACATTAGAAATAAGGTGATATTACACCTCTTGCCACACACACTGCAACACGTCTACTGAGATGACCTCAACGGCAATATATACAGGAAACCAGCCGTTTTGGAGGGTCTACAGGTTACAATTGATGCACTAATTGCAGTTTGTAAATTGAAAACTCAGAAAAATACTTAGGATGAACATGGTGGATTTAGGTATGTTTAATTGCAGGCTAGCTCCATGTACAGACTTCTTGGTATTGCGTACAAACTTCTCCGTCGCAAGTATTTCCGCATTTCCCTGTACGACCTTTCCTTTGATCATGTATGCATCTCTTCTCAACAAAATTTCTCTACCACTTCAAAACGTCTTATCGCCGCGTGCCTGAAATTGAAACTGCCCTTTGAAGGTACGCTGAACTGACACTTCATTTTGTGTCCTGTAATGCTCCAACTCTCTTGTGGAGTTCCCATTAATACCTGCAGAATTTAAAGAAGAGCATGTTTCTTTAGTGTTGTGGTACTGCTGCGGTAACAGTTGCTCTGTAGCTTCTAATCGCATCAGTAGCGATGGTCAAGATGGGACGCCGGGAGAGCAGCCAACTCACCAATCAGCGCCCGCCACAACACTTCCTCGCGCCTCCCCGGTAAGTGTTCCAGCCCAGAGTCCTGCTGCCACTAATACAAAAGGGCAATGCCAACAGGACTCTCTGACCGGGATTTCTACTGAGCGAAGTAACCACTCTCTCTCAGCCAGCTCATTTGTTCTGCCCACACAGCCATCCCCTCCAGAACAGAAACAGACAGACCACAGCTCAACAGCACTTGCCGACCACTGCAGCGGCGTTCTCCATGCAGCACTATGGAGTATAGCCAACCCGTACATTCTGACAGTGGCCATCTGCTTACCCTGCAGCACGCATAAACTCGCATCGAAGCCCAACACCCTTGGTCTGACTGAATTTCTTGAAGTTAAGACGAATGTGAGGCAGCCATCGCCAGCGGTATAACAATCGGACTCCTCCGCCGCCACACTACTCCGTGTTGACGCTGCTGTGCCTACGGGCATTCGGACCAAGTCTACATAGAACAGCTGTGCTGCCGCTACTGAATTGAAATGTAAACTTACAAATATCACTCAATTTACTTCAACAAATAAGCAAACGAGTGGCAGCCATTGTTACTATTGGTATTGATGTTCAATTTTTATTTACAGTTTATAATGCCGAAGTGTTTCTGTAGACAGGCTGTACAACTTGATTTAAAATGTATTGGGTTTTTAAACACGCCTAGTTATTCGTATGAGTGCGTTGTTGCCAAAAACCTGTATAACATATTCTTATTCAATGAAAAAATAATTATTTTTATTCTTCATTTCTTTTATTTTTGCTCCTGTTGAAAATATTATGTTTTGATTTTGTTACAAATATCTGATATTAACAATTTATAAAACAGGTTCTATACTGCAAAGCATAATGATTATAGAAAGTGAAGCTCTGATAAGACAGTCTACTGGTCTGCTCTGAAAGGAAAAGTTAATTTTGTCGCCATTTGGGAGTAAAGACGAGAACGTTAGCCCGCATTTCATAATGCACTCATTTAATCCACTGTGATGCATAGAATGGTGGAAGCATTTATCGTTCCAGGCAAACGACTACCTTCAGTGTTACAGTAATTATTTTAGGAGGGACGAAAAATCTAATTAAAGTGGAGGTGGAGTTCTTTCTAGTTGCAATGGCTGGAATAACGCGATACTGGAGAAAAAAAGATAATTAACATAGAATTTCACGTATCGCTGTCTGTCTTCTCTTTTGCACTAGAGAAGGAATTCCAGCTTTAATTGATAAAATAAAAACGAGCAAAAAGATAACGCGCTCTAAACCGGTAGACGGTTTCCCTCCGTTTTTTCTGTAGCTCATGAATATAGAGACGAGCAGAAGTACGTAAGAGAATGCATCTTGTGCCTGGATTAAGCAAAAATGACGCAATTGACCGTTAAAATTGTTGGAAATAAAAGTGTAAAAAAATTATAAAAAATGTAAAAGCTTGAAAAGATTATAATACACAGCAGCTATAGATAATATTGACTATGTTCTATATGTTTTCATTTTTTAATTAATCTGTGTTGAGTAGCTGTTAACAGATATCAGTTCTGCTAAAATTATTGAGCTTGCTTTAACTGTTTTTACCTCGGTTTATCTGGGTTTCTGTTTACATTTCTTTGCAGAGTGGAGAATGCTGCAGTAACATTTGAAGGAATGCTAAATTGAATCCTATAATTCTGGAGTAAGTACGCCAGATATTGCAAATACAACTAGCACGAATGATCTGTCGTACTTAATAATACCTTTAATTTAAAAAATCTTTAACCCTAAATAAAAAAACAAAAAATTCAATGCAACGCTTTTTGTAGACAGGAGGACTGGATTGGATTGAATTGTATTAGTAGACAGAGTAAGTAATTCAGTCTTGCTCAACAGTTAGCTGTTTGAGCCTCTATCTCCAATAGGTGTACCTACGGTAATAAGGAATGAGCTGAGGAACAACTAGTGGCTAGGATCCAGGGAGAAGCGGATATGGGGATCTGTAATAACATTTCCAGAAGCCGGCTCGAGTTAGAGCCTCTCAGAACAGCAGATTCCATACTAGAAGGTGTAGAAACCTTTCCAAAGCGCAAACCACTCTCACGCCGAATACAGCACCAACCCATCTCGCCTGGCACTTTCGACCCTGTAACAGAATCAGTACAATAAAATGAAATGGGAGAGAGAAAAATCCTTGGAAAAGAAAGATTCGTCCCAGTATTAACCTAAGTGATCAAGGGAAATCGTAAGAAAGCTCAAATCAAGGTCTGTGGGAACTTATCCATTGAGATAGTCGGCGACTGACCCATCTTGGCCCCACGCCGCTTGCGTTCAGCATCGGATGCAGATCAAAAATCGACAACATCTCAAATAAAGCACTGAGTCATGAGATATGAAATAATCTATGTTGCCGTGCCAAAAGCAATGACTAAAATTATCATCGCGCTAATGTACCAATGAATAAAAAGCGAGTGTTAAACCGTTGAGCTTTCAGATGCTTTACACAGAGAATATTCCATCTAACCCCATCGCGATTTACAGATATCGCTGTAGAGAGGTCTATGAAGCAAAGGAGCAAAGTGTTAAAATTCCACAAGCAGTAATCTATGACTACAGCATTTGTTAATGACGTGTGGATAGCCAGGTTAAACACACCTATAATTAGCACAGCGAAGTTTCTGCACACATACTCGCGCAGGCGCATAGAGAGGCGCGGCAGAATTTTACATAGCATTCTGTCAATATTTACAGCCAGGATGGTCGATCGCGATGCTCCAGGTTATGAGCATATGTGTTGAGTGGACATGTAATTTATATATAACTCTAACGTTGGGGAAACTAGGTTCAACAGGTAGCGGTTTGAAGCTCTTTGCTCTCAACACAAACCTCCCCTATGAGGGGTAGAGATGTGTGCTATACAAATTGGAGGCAATTCAACACCTAGGAAAATTTAATTATTTATTAAAGATTGCCTTTAATAAAGCAAAACAATTAAAGAGAGTCACATCTTAAAAGTGTTCTTCCTCAGTAAATTTTCGTTCGTGACAAATTTTATTTTAACAAAAATATCAGAAAAGCAATAACCTCAGTGAAATTTTTCATATTTGAAAGAATTAATGTTATTATTTAATAATAAATCATGGGAAAATTGTCTATAAAGCAAAAGAGGTGTTTGAAATTAAAATTGCATACATTCAAATGTATATATCTCTTATTGAAAAATCATGCTTACAATTTAATTACTTTTCAACAGTTTAGTAGTAGTAATGAAGTAGTTATTATTTACCTGACACTTTTATTTTTATTTCGCTCTTCGTATCATTCATGTTTTCAATTTCATTTTTGACTTTCTATATAGTTATAATATGTTGAAATATAAATTCAAATTATAAAATAAAAAAAACCGAAAATCAAATTTGCAGAAAATTTTAGAATACTTTTTGAAATATTTTCATAAAAACAGAAAATAAAAAGATTGATTTCAATTTATAAAAACTAATATAGAGTCAATTAAACCTTATTTTTCTTATGTTGGAACTTGGTTTAGTTTATTTATGGACGCTCTTAAACCTCTCAAGTCATCAGCGTCCCATTCAATTCAGGGCATAAAACGGCCGACAAATTTTGCCCAGAGCCCTCTTCTTTCAGGCTTGAAGTTCTTTATCATGCCGTTAATGTATGCCACGGGACCCGAGGCTTTACTTCACTCCTGAAGGAAGCCATAGGTACTTAGGATTTTTACGCCCGAAAAATCCATCGATTCTGTCCTGGTTTGAACAGTGATCTTGAGTTTAGAAGGAAAGCATGGTTACTGCTACACCACCAGGACCGATAAAAAATATTGGAGCAAATTTTTATACTAAAATTAGAAAAGAATGCCTTGTGTCTAAAGTGATAGCATTAGTGTAAGCAAAAGACATGAAAATGGAAATCTATGAAAGAGAGGGAAAAAAAACATAATAGTGGTGTAGGAAAAAGTAAGATAATGAGGATAAAAGAGACCGAAAAGGAAGAATGGAACATATAATAATATTAAAAATACACGAAAAAAAGAAGAATTGAAGTAATTAAAATAGGAGGAGAATTCGATAAAAGATGTTAAAAAGAATATTGGTGATATATAAACGACGGAAGAAAAGAAAGAATATATTAAGTAGGGTAAAAGGCAGCGAAAAGAAGAACAGGTTAATGTCCATTTCAAAAATTAGATGATATGTGTTAATACTTGCACGCTTAGCATACGACACTAAGCTTCTTCCATCTGTATTTCCTCGGGTTAAGTTTATACACAGTAACCCGCAGGTTGCTCTGCCGGAGATCGAACTGCAGATATCCGGCCTGTAATCATAGAATCTAGAATAAATTCACAAATCCAGAAAGTTCAAACCTGGCTACTGTAAATAATTCTGCCACTCGTTTGCTACAAGTTCGCCTAGCTCCTTAGAAAACTTCTCTTGCAGATGGCCACATATTGTGCATAAGAGCCAGGGGCTTCCTAACGTCAACAACTTTGTTTCCGTATGTCAACAAGTTTGTTCGCCTTTGCTTTTTCCTCTCTCAGAACCAAACACACATGTTCTAGAAACTTCTTTGCATATAACTTCCTGTTGCGTATGTATTTTCTTCGTTTCTTTCATTCTTTGTATTATGGAAAACACTTTTGATATTAAACTCTGTTAAACATTGTACAGAATCACAGAAAAGCTGAAACAAGATAACAAAATTCAGCAAAACAAAAGAAGAACAATAAATGAAATGATATGGCTAGAACATACACATCAAAATACTCTCTGTTGAGTTGCATAAAAATTGCGATTTGGCTTGCTACACCCGTTAGTGGCAAGCGAAGCATAACAAACACGAATCTTTGAGACTCATATTTTATAAGACATATTAGAATCGCTCTCAATTATTTAATGCTTACAACTTCTGAAGAAAATAACAAGTGTAAAAAAATAATTTATATTTATAACTTTAAAATACACCTTAATTCTTAAAGTATATTCAGAAACATCCATGGATATTTATTAATGAAACCAGCCCATCTCGCGTTGGCACTTTCTGTATCTGTAACAGACGCAACAGAATAAAATGGCATGAAATGGTAGAGCACAAAATTCGTGGAAGCATTCGCTTCGGTGACCAGGGAAAATCACAAACAAATCCAAGATCAGAATGACCGGCCCCAAGGGATTTGAATCCAAATGCGAGTTAAAAGTGTTAGCGTCTGAGCAACCATGCTCGGTTTAAAATGTGAACAAATTCAGATTGTGTTAATTTACGAATAGTCCTTATGAATAATAATCGCTTATGAATAATAATCGCTGCCAAAATGCTTGCCATATACTATTTTAGGCAGCCGTCTAATTAAACAATGTAGATATTGGAAAGGTAATTTACTTACTTCTCAATATCAGCATCATTGCATTCTCTCTTTTAAGAGAGTCTAAAATGATTTGTCTTTCTGCGTCATTAAAGAGCCTTGGCGACTTTTATTTGGCAGCTCATAGAACTGCAAATAAAAGAGGTATTTTATCACATTACTGTTCAGGAATTTTGCTATAACATTTGTGTTTAATACATATATAAGATATATACATGATGAATTTAAATTCCTTCCCTGGTTTCAGGGTTCGATAGAAATGAAACCATATTAGACCTAGCGGAAATGCTACATCAATGGAAAAAGTATCTCACCAAGTTGGCATTCGAATTAGGCACAATGACGTTGTAATTTTAGTCGCTGTAGGGCAGTCATAGTGAAAATATGGCGTTCACTGGTGCACCTAAAGATTTCTGCGTTTTACAATTCGCTAAATGTGAGTTCGTTGTGACGGTACAACGGTAATTTAGTACGGAACTCAACAAGAACCACCTGCAACCAAAACAATTCGTGCATGGTACAAAAAAGTTTGAAGCGACTGGCTGCTTATGTCATGGACAATCGGTCAAGAGTGTTGGTTGAGACCGTTGAGCGTGTGCGAGAAGCATTTGTCAGCACACTAAAAAGTCGACAAGTCGCGCGAGCCAGGAATTGCAGTTTCCACAGCCAACTGTCTGTCGTATTTTACGTCAGCTGTTTCAGGCACTGAGTTCCGAGGATCACAATTGTCGTCTTCAATCTTTTGCTGATTTTCAAGAGTGGCTAGAAGATGACGGAGAAACTGGTTTAGTGACGATTCCTGTGTCCGACAAAGTACACCGTCACAATGCACGCATTTGGGCACGGAAAAGCCTGGCCTTGTGATAGAAGATTTCACTGTGCTTTATACTGTTTCTTCTTAGAAAGTATACTGCCCATTTTTCTTTGGGAAGAAACCTGTTATCAAACCAGTGCATCTGCAGTTACTTCAGCAGTGGCTAATGACGCAATTGCATGCATATAAGCGAGATTAGGTTCCGCCTCATTTTAATCATGACGTCCGTGAGTACCTCCATGCTGAAATTCTTTGTCGTTGGATTGGATGTGCTACTCGAGATGATTTTCCTCTTCTTCTGTGACCTTCGTGGCCACCTAACATAACCTCATGTGGTTTTTTCTTATGGTGTTTTATTAAATATCATGTGTTTGTGCCGCCTTTGCCATGTGATATAGCACAGCTGCAAGAGAGGATCACGCATGCAGCCGCTGATATCGGCCATCAGATGTTTGGACGTGTGTGGCAACAGTTTGACTACAGGATTGATATCTGCTGCGTCATCAAGAGGACATATTGAACACATTAAGATATATACAAGATTTGGAGAGATAATCTATCTCCTGACATAAGTGTTTTCACTATGTCTGTTACCGCCACGGGTGGCGGAGGTCGTTAAAGCGCTGACTCGTAAGCGGGAAGTCTGTGGTTCGAATCCTACCAAGACCGTCCACCCTGACTGAGGTTTTTTTCCAGGTTTTCCTCAGTCTTCATAACTGTTAAATGCCGGGAGGTACCCTAAACTTAGGCCTGGATCGCTTCCTTCCTTAAAAAAATATCCTTTCCCAATTTATCATTTCATCCCATGCATCATCAGTATCCATGCCTCAGTAGTAATAACGGGCGTTAAAAACTACTCATAAAAAAACTATGCCTGTCATGCTTAATGTTCTATCGACTCCCAAAACAAGGGAAATGATTTTACAATCACTCTGTATATTTTTAATAATCTAAAGTTATATAGAAACCCTAAAATAATACGAATAAAAATAATTCACATAATTAATTTGAATGTTTCCAACAATATCAAAATACATGACAATTACCTGCAGTCATCACCAACAGTTTTCTTTTCCAGCACGGTCACCTTCTTGTTCTCTCACTTTCGCATCTTTAACAATATGTTCTTTTTTCTTTGACTGCTTTTTAACATTTTGTGAAAGGAGACTAACAATGAATGTTCGCCACCAAACAAAAGTCTGGCTTTTATAAGAATTGTCATTTTTTTAACCAAAATAATGTGTTACAATGGTCTTTCTTGCAGAAAATGAAAGTAACAACGTCTCTTTTTGTAGAATGTGTAAATGGTTGAAATTCAATAATTTGTAATACGGGCTTGTTTGGCTAAAACTAATACCACCGCCATGTAGTTCATCATTCACTCTATAGATGCTTTCAATTACTTTTAAGTTTTTTTTTAATTTTAGACAAGTGCTATTTTAATTAAATTATATTCACTGTATCATGTTTATTTAACTGTTAGTTTTTTAAGAATATAAACCTGTCTGAATCTGTTTTATGAACACAATATTTGCACACTTCTTGTGGCCGGAAAAAACTGTAGGTATTTAATATGTTACTAAACAGGTACTGGTACTAAGATTCTTCAGGTAAAATGTCAATTAATCCCCCCGTTTAAAAAAAATATAAGAAATATTAGGCAGTAATACATTTTAAGGTAGGTTTAAAGTACTGTGATTGGCCTTAATCTTCTTCAAAGATGAGGAGAACAAGGTGTGTAAAAATAATTAACATTAATTGAATCTTTCATGTTTTTCCTATTATATTGAAACCTAATTAGTGTTTAGGGCAACGAATAAATTAACGAAATCTAAATCATTGCTGTTGCAACTGTATGGATGTTCTTCCTTAAAATCCTCGAAAATGTTGCTTTTTTGCTTTCTGAACGAAAGCTCCTGGGAGAGAATGGCGTTCTTAAAAGAACTGAGAGAGATGCGTAATTAAAATTAGAATAAAGGCACAATGCACAGCAATAGCTGCCAGAGTAGACTTCAAAGCAGAAATGGAGATGGGCTCAAAGCTGGCAGCGTGACTAGAAGTGACAAAAGTCTTTGAGTGAACATGTTATCGGGATAAAAATTAAAATCGTAGAATAAGTACAACTTGGGTCCAAATGACAGCTTCTCTTACGCCAGCACTGTGAGTTCTGCTTCTACTTTTCTTCCTTCCGTCCTTGCTAGTACGGGTTCGACTTTGGCCTGCGGTTTTTGTAAAGTTTGTTTCCACCTTGTATTATTAAACATCTTACGCTTATAATCCTCAGCGATAAAAGATTAACTTTCACAAAATTTGATTTTGAAGTTTGACATGAACTGGGAAAGTTTTGAGAAGTTTTTAAACATTAACTTTCCATAAAAGTTTAGTTATATTCTACGAGGGTAGGTTGGCTGCTTCGCCGATAAGGATTATCGCCTTCACAAAACCCTTATCTGATGTCATACCTTATCTTTTAAGTAAATAATTGCACCTGTATATTCCGCTCTGCTGTTCAGATATATTTGCATACAGAAGGCTATGTGTAGAATATTGTGACATGTTCAAAATGGAGTTTCTTCACGAAAGGACTTCAAATAAAATTAAACAGCGATTGGACGGTGTATATGGGGAAACATTCCCCTCGCTTTCTACAGTAAAAGAATCGGCCAAACTTTTTCGAATAGGTCGAGAAAGCATTGAAGACGAACAGCGCTTTATAACAGAAATGCAATGTGGAGTCGATTATGCTTAATAATATTGAAATGTTTGAAACTGTTATACAGAAGGTTTAGAGACATAAGAGTTGTTAAGTTGTAAAAAGAATTTGAACTCAATAAATGAATGAATTGTGTTTAACGCCCCCTTTTGCTACAGAGGCACTACAGGCGATGGACACTGATGATATATGAGATAAATAATTAATATATTGGGAAAGAATTTTTTTAAGGAAAGAATCGTTCCAAGCCTAAGTTTAGGGTACTTCCCCGGCATTTGCCATTTATGAGGGCTGAACAAAATCTGGAAAAACCCTCAATCAGGGAAGACGGTCCTGGCGGGATTTGAACCCCAAAACTCCCGTTCACGAATCTGCGCCTTAACGATCTCTGCCACCCGTGGCGATAAAGAATTGGGAGAAATGCTTTAGCAACCCAAAGACCAAAACAGATATCTCTAATAAAAGTATTACCAATGTGGTCTGTAACGCAATTAACCTTCAAATGCAAGGGAGCTTTCAGTTCAGAGAGCATCGTATGGCAGCAAATTTTGAAACAGAAAAGAGATTTACTATTGTTCATCTAAAATTTCCATGTGTTATGTTAGCTGTGTTTTTATTTCAGTTTAATATTCAAATAACATTTAATAATTTAATTATATTGTTTTTTGAAGAGAAGGTACTTCAGCCTTGCTCATGGCTGGCCGTTTGTGCCTTCAGGAGAAACGGAACAGGTGAGGAAAACACCAAGCAATCAGGATCTATGGGCGGTAGCTGCTGGGAGGTAGACAGAGTTCCTAATAAAACGTACACGCCTGTGGAGCCCTACCCAAAGGAGTGCGAACCCCCCCCCCCTGAAGGTCCGCTTGCATACCAGACTCGGATGCAGAAACCTTTTCAAAACGCAAGTCACCGTCATCGCGTCAGGACACTCGCCCGAGTATTTTTGACTCTATAACAGAACAAAAGGAACGAAATACATCAAGTGAGAGAATGAAAAATGCAGAGAAACTAAAAGATACATCCAAGAGTTCACGTAAGCGACCAGGAAAAACCATGGGGGGGGGGAGAAGTCAGGATGGCCGGCCCCAAAGGATTTGAACCATAGATCTCCCGAATATGAATCTAAAGTGTTACTGCTTGAGCCACATTCATTGAAACTAGTCTACAACTACAACAACTACATCAATGGCTTCAGAGGCAGAAAAAAAAAGTTTTACTCGCAAGAAAGTAAAAATCTTTCCCAAGTACCGTGTCAGAGGAAAGATTAACTGCCTTCGCTATGCTGTCCATAGAAAGAAATTCCATTAACAAAACGGAAGACTTCGATGAGACTGTCATCAATAAGCTCGTCTCTTTGTAAGATTTTTTTTTTTTTTTGATTGATTTATTTATGGACGCTCTTTAACATCTCAGGTCATCAGCGTCCCATTCAATTCGGGGCGTGAAACGGCCGACAAATTTTGCTCAGAGGCCTCTCTTTCAGGCTTGAGGTTCTTTTTCGTGCCGTAAATGTACGACACGGGACCCACGGCTTTACTTCCCTTCCGAAGGAAGCCATACTTAGGATTTTTACGCCCGAAAAAATCCATCGATCCTGGCCGGGTTCGAACCCGCGTTTTGAGCGTAGGAAGCAAGTATGGTAACCACTACACCACCAGGACCGACTCTCTTTGTAAGAGAGAAGGATGCACTTTACATATAAAAATCTGAGTTTAGTTCACCAGTTGTTTTTATTGAACATTAACCTGTGCCAAAGATGGTAATATGGCGTTAGAATGTAAATCCCGCACTAAAAGCTCTCGAATCACCATCGTCTTTAATGTAACAACATGACACTTTTTTTTCTTTTAGCTGGCACATTATTATTGACAGGTGTAAATTTAGACCTAATTAATATAAAGGGGAAGGAGAAAGCTCAAAATACTATGAAACCAGTGGAGATACTTAAGAAAGTCTTTAGGGAAGTAACCGAACAAACACAAGAAACTGAAACAGAAAAAAAGTATAATAAAGAAAGGTAGGGAAACGAAGGAAACGATAACATTCAATTAGATATTTGTTTGATACTGTTTAACCATGATCTGCATTTTCTTCTCATTATCCGAATTTCGGCGCATTCCAATGTGGCGAAAAATTGCTCGAAGCAGTGAGTGGGAACAGCTGCAGTCAGCAAACATCGGAGGGCAGATCGATGTTCGCATCGACCGAGAAAGACATTGCATAGGTCTGCAGAAGCCCGTGCTTGGGACCTCGCGCATCTAACTCCACCAATTCTTCCGCGTAAACAACTCCCAGCATTTTCCAGCAAGAGGGGCACCTGTCCATCTTCGAGCGTCGTTGTCTTAGAGATTTTCTCTGCCTCTTCCTGTTTATACAATATAAACACACGTCTGTTGTTCTATGTCCCCTGCTGCTGGGCATTACATATTTTATTATCTTCCAGAAGGGGAGAATAGAATGTAAAGTGCAACGCAATGTAGCAAAGAGATGAAGAGAGGGGTATAAGCTTACGTTCCCTTTATCCGAGTTTGCTTTTTCCCAAATATGTGAACATAAAACACAGAAGAGACAGTCGCTTTTTACGTGCGAATACAAACAATGTATTCTCTGCTCACTCGTCCTTGAGGCTTTTAATGATCTTCCCTTTAGTTCTGCGGTTTAAGTTATCTCCAAAATTAAACAGGCACACTGCTGAATAATCCCCACAGTTAACTGTCGATATCAACATGGCATCTAAGGCTACGTTTACAACTGACATTTATTATATAATATGTGGCTGACGTCAGTCTGAACTAATTAAACTCTAAGGAATGTATCGTCTTGTGGCGCGATATTACCTCTAGTTGTGTCTTGGTTTAGGTGCAAACAACGACAAACAACAAGCAGCAAGTAATAAGCTAGGGGAAGATGAGAATGGAGTAATAAATGAAAAAGATTCTAGCTAAAGAAAGCTCTTCGTTGAAAGTTATAAGGACATGTGTAAACAAAATACAAAGAATGCAAATAAATTGCTTGGAGGGAGCTCATCTGGCTATAGTAGGGGCTTAAATATGTGGTCTGAAAAACGGGCGGTTTCAATTCATATAAATTGAAATATAATTTGGGATTGCCAAGAGCTTCACTAAATGGAAATGCATAAGTGAAACAAGGAAGCATTAAGTAAAGGGAAAATAGTGCAAGGATTGTTGAAATACTGGTACAGAATAATGAATTTAGAGGAATTTTCTTAGACGTTATACGGGAATAATTAATCAAGATGGTGCTTAGATTTATAAGATTAAAAATATACTGAATAAAATTGATATAGGAGCAGTGTAGGGAATAGAATTGATAGAAAATGATTCATGGAAATAAATTATGTCTAGAATTGAAAATATTGAAACACAGAAATATTTTGCTAGATTTAGTAATAAAACATCCTTGAGTGTATGGAGAATTGAAATTGAAATGGTAAAGGAAAAATTATGTCGAATGATGCGACAAAGTGTTAAGAGAGGAGGTTTCATAGACTAGAATAGCAACTATAAAACTGAAAGCGTTACGAGGAAGAAGAGATATATGAATGATATAGCAAACTATTTAACAAACTTGTAAACAAATGGTTGATGAAACGTAGTAAAGAAGATTTAGAAGAGAGTCAGGATTATGTCTAGTTGTGGAAGTTCCAAAAGCTGGGCAAGCACAGTACTTGAACACATTGGGACTTCAATAATCCAGCAGCTTAATGCAGTATAGCGTAGTGACTAGGTATATGCAGTTTAAGAAGTCGAAAGGCTAAGGGTGGTTTAGAAGTTATGGGAAGGAGGAGATGCACCTCTATAAGAAATCTCGTTTGGAGATGGAGCCTTCTGAATTTATCGAAGGCTGTGGCTCTACAAGCAGAAATATGAAAGTGTAAATTATTTATTCTTCTTTTAATATATTTACATTTATTCAAATTATAAATTGTGTTTATTTATAATTTAAAATATTATATTTTCATGTAAATTTAGGAATGGATGAAATACAACAAGCTCTAATTTCTTTGGCCTTATTGCCAGAATTGAACCACCGTCTATTTTTCATACCTTTATAGATGAAAGTCAGCACGTTCATATACTACAACCTTTGTCGCTGGTCCAGAGATAAATTCTTCTTCATGGGCATAAAATTTTTCAATAATTCAAATGAGTCAAAAACTTCAAAGATAACATCAATTTATCAGCAACGAAATTAATAGCCATATATAATCAACTACAAGAATTTCATACATTTCTAGTGACATAGAATCGATACTGCATTTAGGAACTGTACATAAATAGTTAAAGAGGAATCTTAATTCCCCAAAAATGTAAAAATATAAAAAATTAAATTAAAATATCACAATAAATATTTCAGTACATAATCACGTATTTTAGCTTTGTACTGTTGCAAGATGCTGTAAAGTTACCACAACAAGTCTTTCTTGTGCAGTTATGGCATCCACTCTACCAGGCGAAAAACACCAGCGAAATACAGAGGACAATAGACATAGTTAAATTAAATACAAAATGAAACATGACAAGGGTTAGTGTTAGAATTCCACTTGTTCATCAATAAAGTGTTTTTTTTTTCTTTTAAGTACAAAGGCAGGTAAGAGGTGGAGTAGAAGAAGTAGAAGAGGAAGATGAGGAAGAAAAGAGACACTAATTATTGTGATTCCTAGAGTTGAAAAGATAATTTAATATACGTTTAAATTGCAATATTGTCCCAAAATTTCTGACTTCTGGAGAAACGAAGTTACAGATTCTGTGAAGTCACATGCTGAATAAGGTTGAGTAGAAATGTGTTCAGTGACGACGTAAAGTCATGTTCCGGCTTCAAGATAGGGGCAGATATACGAAGCGAGAGGCGATATACCGGAGGTGGAGGTACGGCGGATGTTAAAAGACGAAACGAACACAGGTATTGTAAACACGATCTGCCCAATATTCAGATCAGAACACAAGACATCACAATAACCAAAGTGAGGCACAACAAGCACTTTAATTAGATTCTTTTTGAGATTGCAATATAGACAGCTACATATTTTAATTTACTGTCATGGTTAGCAACAATTGGTCCAGCTCTGCAGATAAATGTTTCAAAATATTCTGGCAGTGTTCTTACAAAGTTCACAATCTGAGTTGTGTTGGAATTCTGAAATTGACTCAGTAAAAGGGGCCAAGATTTTTTCATCGTTGTACCCATTCACATTCCCACAGGGTGCAATACGTTCCTTCCTTTTATTTTTTTGGCCTAATATATGCAACAGTTTTGGACTCATGATGCCTGCTGCAAGTAAAATGGGAGATCAGTTTGTCGCATTTGGGACAAAATGTATTTTGCTCTCAAGATAAATATTCAGAACCAGTAATGTGAACAATCTTACAACTTAGTGTCATAGAGAACAAAAAATTGAAGATAGAGGTGAAGGAAAGATAGATTCTGTTTATACTACTTTATCATAATGTTACTATTGCCTAACTGAGTTTAGATTTGAATTGAATTTTGCGGCATACCTCCTTAGTCTAGTGGTTAGTGTTGCTGACTGCTGGCCGGAAGGACCCGGGTTCGATACTTAAGATAATTGGGGAGCTGCCTAATAGAGAGGTGGCATTCTTCGATCTCGGAAGCCGCATGATAGGCGACCGACTGAGTGCCGGTATGTTGATCACATGCCCCCCCTGCAATACTGCCCTCTATCAATGAAGTCATAAGACTGAGATAGAGAAAGCAGAGGTCGCTGCGGCAGGCCATGGCCCGACCTCGGGTTGTAGCGCCATAGAAGAAGTCTTTTTGTGACACTAGAATGAAGTAATTGAAGATCATTGCATCAGTTTTCCATTTCACTTCATTTTTAAATGAAATAAAAACTGTTTATTATGCAACTATTAAGTGTCATTTTATATTTTGAGCAAACATAGGTTCAAAATAAAATAACCTTTGAAACGTTTATTTCACAGTTTGTCGACAGCTCTTAATGTTTATAAATAAGTTAGTAAACATTAATTGAATTTATTAAAGTAATTCTGAAATTTTTCTTGTTTCAATAAAAACCATTGAAGAAACATACCTAAATCATCTCTGGATAAGGTTAGCATAGTTGGTATTATTAGTAATTAGGTAAATGTCTCGACATCATCATCATCATCATCATAATCATCATTAATGATGTCGTTTCTGGTGGTCTAAAAGTAATAATCATACTTGCATCGTAGACCCAAGGTCGCGGGCTCAAACTCAGACAAGGTTGATATTTTTAGGGTATAAATGTGGTCCCGTGTACTTACGGCACGTAAATTACCTCTAGCCTGAAAGATTAGACCCCTGAGCAAAATTTATCCCTCATTTCATGCCCTAAACTGAATGGACAGTAATGACAGAACATATTAAACAGCATCGTTAAATAAACTTAATAATAATATTATAATAATCTTCATCAATGATTCAATTACTTAACTACATTTCATACTTAACACTAATGTTGGCGAACACAGTTTTAAATGCCACACCATAAAATGATGAAATGTCTAAAATATTTTATTTGTTAAATTATAGGATAACACTGTATCGTTTTTTGGTATTTTATTGATGTTTTATATTTTAATTTTTTGTATTATTAAGTATCCCAAAAAAATGAATAATAAAAATTTAAAAATAATGAAACGTAGATAGCAACAAAAAGAATGTACAAAGGATACATGTAATTACATAAGATTTTTATTGTTTTAGGCAACATGAAAAATGAAAATATCAGTTCAGATTGGATTCTATAATACTTACCTGTGTATAGGTAGTATATGAATAAGAGAAATAGGCGGTCAGAAAATATGAAAAAACATTAAAGTGTAGAAAAAGAAGAATATGAAATGCAGTACAGTCTCGATAATTTGAATTGGATGGGATTTAGGCTACCTCTAATTTCTAAAAACTTATATTTTACGTAAATGGATGGTAAAATTTTTAAATTTATATAATTTCTGCAACTGTAGTGTAGTTAGATATTTATTTTAAACCATCTTATAATTACAATGTGCATAACATAGCACTACACTTCTACTGTCAGTTCTGGTGGTGTAGTGATAACCATACTTGACTCCTAAACTCAAGAACGTCGGTTCAATCCCGACCCGGATCGATGGATTTTTTTTTCTGGCTTAAAAATCCTAAGTATGGGTTCCTTCGGAACAAAAGTAAAGCCTGGGTCCTGTGTCATAGATTTACGGTACGAAAAAGAATCTCAGCCTGAAAGAGGAGGCCTCTGAACCAAATTTATCGGTCATATCACATCCTGAATTCAATGGGACGCTGATGACCTGAGATGCTAAGGAGCGTTCTTAAATAAACCAAATAAAAAAAATTCCACTGCATAAAAACTGTCTTACCCCCCCCCCCCCTCCGCAGATCACTTTGCATGCTTTACCATACCGCAAAACATCTGGCTGTTGCATCGTCCTCACTGTGACGCAATTTTTTTTGGAAATTTTAAGTTCCTTCCGCTTGTTCTCCATTACTATCCCCCAGTCTTTGAAAGTATGTCAGTATCAGCAACCTCCAACTATTCATCATTCTTGAACTATAATTGACAGATCACAATTTTCACATCTTGGTATTCATTTCACTGAATCTGCAAACAGCAACCCTTCTACTTCATGTGTTTCATGGTGAATGAAGAGCATTTTAATTTATTAAATACCCATTGTTGATAAGGTGAGCTCTACCGCATTGTCGATTGATAGCCAACGGGATTGTGACTTATTTAGTTACGCTCGATTATAAGTAAAATGGAATGTATTGGTGTTTTGGAGAGGATCTATGACAAATTACAGAAACAAACTTCAGTTACTCACTGTCTATTTTTCCCCCTTGCTTCTGTTAGGCATAATTCTCATAAAAACTAAATATCCATAATAATCATATTCTGCACCTTCTAGTCGTCCAATTTCTCGCTAATAACTTGTTAAATAATTGCGAGAGACTGGAGCTCTCAATGACTTGTTCTTACAGGAGAAATGTGAGATGAAATATAGAAATTTCCTGAGCAGTTGCCGGCAACGTATTGCCTCTGAGGTGCACCATTTTAAACTCCTTATCATATATTCGTATCAGCTCATCAAGTTCCGAACAAGTGGTCATTGCTAGTTCGTTCATGCAGCCAAATAAATAAACAAGAGAAGCCCAGTAAGTTCTTGTTAGTTGCCGCGTTTTGTTCCTTTTACTGTGGCAATGTGACACTTTAAAGGGATTTCTATAAAAAGCAAAACGATGTATTCGTTGAAGGGGGTGTGAAAACGTGAACCCTTAACAGCTACGGCGAATCAAGAATTTCTCGTTAAATGCAAAATCTACTGCTTTCTCTTGGTTCTATAATTAAAAACGAGCATCGTTATACTTTAACGCTTTCCCAGGTTTATTGCCATCTTCTTCCCACTCCAAGCTTTATTTTTAATTCAACTCATCCAAGAAAGGGACCGCACTGCTTTCCTCCAGTTTACCGCACCGCGACGTTGCTGGAACAAACCCAGCGTTTTTAGCAATTGTTCGTTCTTTTTAATTTATCTTTCCTTTCCATTACCGCGCCTTGCTTCAGCCCGCTTATTGGCAGCTTGCTTATTAAAGAAGTTATTTTCCTTCATTACGGCTTTCGTGAGCGGATTTCTCTTCACACATTTCCGTTTCTCTTCCTTCCACTCGCGTTTGCAGTTTATGGCTACCAATAAATGTACTTTTTATATATATTAAAGAAAATAAAATGTCCGAAATGGAGTGCTGTTTGAAATTAATGTTGCGTGAAATGAGCGTCTTTGCAGAAGCCTTAGCGTCCTTCTCTCTCTCCCTCTATGAGAGGCTTACTGCACAATCAAACTATGTACGGGGTATCTCTTGAGCTATTGCGAAAACTGGAAGGTTCATTTAAACGCAAAAGAAGATTTGATTGAGATTCAAACAACTGAAATTTCATTTCCAGTGATTGAGATGTCGCAAACAGGCTCTAAACGGTATTGCCAACACAAGATTCGTTCTCATCATCGGCATTATATGGGCCAATAGGACACGAGAGACTTTCGCTTCTCCTGACTAAAATGAATGAGTTTTTTTAGGGGAGAAACACTGGTCGAGATGCTACTTTCAGTTCCAGTCCTTTGCCATGTACAGGCTGAGCAGATTTTGAATTTTCCGGGGGCGATGGCAGACAGGCCACGCAACCGTACGGCAATATTAGTTCGCGCTTTACCAAACTATAACTTAAATTCTGAAAGCACTGGCTTATAATATTACTAAAAGTAATTACTTGCTCCAAACAGTTTATGGTGAAATTATCCCTCATTCTTCTTGATTTCCTTGCAAAAATTGAATTTATTTTTTGACGTTCCCCAAGATATATAGATTTTTCTTACACGCCTTATTATTTATTGAACCCCAGAGATAAAAATTACAAATAATTAGATCGGGGTAGCGGGTGGGGCAAAGTTCTAACTGAAAATTCCTTCTTCAGTAGCTAGCGCTGTATGAGCTGTCGCAGAGAGTAAATTTATGAATCACAGCAGAATTTGGAACTAGTTTATAACAGAATTTTACTTCAAACTATCCCATGACATTGAAATAAACAAATAAATAAAACTTGTCGGATTTTTTGGTTGATTTATTTACGGACGCTCTGTAACATTTCAGGTCATCAGCGTCCCATTCAACTCAGGACGTGAAACGGCTGTCAAATTTTGCTCAGAGGCCTCTCTTTCAGGTTTGAGGTTCTTTTTCGTGCCGTAAATGTACGATACGGGACCCACGGCTTATTTCCCTTCAGAAGGAAGCCATACTTAGGATTTTTATGCCTAAAAAATCCATCCGTCCTGGCCGGGTTCGAACCCGCGATTTTGGGTGTAGGAGGTAAGTATGGTAACCACTACACCACCAGGACCTACAAACTTGTCGGGGTAGAATACTTAGGTATATTATACCATATCTTTCTTGGAACACACATGATAAGACTGACGGATGACGCGTTCCCACGAAGATCGCGATTCCCAGCCGTTGTTTTGGCCGACATCGCAACTGAATTGGCTCCATTCAGGCAGTCGGCGGTTCTGTAATTGGTTGTCTAAGTTGGGTGAAAGCTTAGCAATGACTTAGTTTCGTCCGAAAATGAAAGAAAACTACAAGTAAAACAAATTATACAAACAGATAATCTTGTCAAGTACCCACAGACTTGATTTCTTATGCTTCTTATCCATTATATGACGTTGCACCAGAAAGTTCATTTTTAAAATCTGACAGCAACTCATCTTCTTAATGCAATTCTAAGCAGACAGGAAATTAGGAAGGATATGTTAAATAAAATGTAATGATATTTTTGTACACAGCCTGTACATAACCTAAAATGTAAACTGTTCGCATATAATGAAGTGTGTAAAAATGTAAGTAAATAAACATCTTAATGACAATGTATTACTATGCACAATAAATAACAATACATGTAATTTTATTTAAAACACATAGAAGTACCAATATGAAATGTTACATTGAAGGTTATAGTGTACAAAAATAACATCCCGTTCAGATAGCATTTGCATTGTAAAGACCCAATGTTGTCAATAGTTTTAAAAGAGACTTTAAAGGCATCTATGTAATAAATTACCCCGCCATGGCGAATTCCTGTTTTAATAAATAATGGTACTTTTTTCCCCCCTTTTGCCCACTTTGCCATTTTGTAATGAACATGAAACACATATGAAAACATGCGTCTTGATCCCCAGGCATTCCAACAACAACCGCGATATCAACACATGACGTAACAACTTACATTTATTTATTTCAGATTTGCGAATAACCGCTTTCAAAGAGATTCCGCATAAAATTATCCTGTCTTCCTTCTATTTGTCAACTCTAAAGCATTTATTAATGAAAAGTGTGTTTCTATTAGGTGAAATAGGTTTGAACACGGTTTAAATTTGCAGCTGTAGCGCCCTCATGTGGCCCTAGTCGTAAGTGAGAGACATCTGTTGGAGTTGTCAAACAAATGAGCTGCGAGCGCAGCGCCTATTTTATAAGTTTCATCCAAGATTTCTGGCGTTCACGTGAAGTTGCAAGGTCACAAATCGAGTTGCAATAGCTTGCGTTAGTAAATCGTGAGGGTCAAGATGCATAAGCTGCTTCTCCCTGACCATCGCAATAGCGTCCTACAGATAGCATATTTGCATTGGATTAACTTAGATGATAGTGTAGTAACATCAGCTCAACTCAACTACCGCTTTGTTGTATCATTTGTGTTCCTAGTCCCCTATGTACATTTTTAACTTGGTATTGGAGTACATTCCTAGTGTTCAGTCATTTGTTCAGCTGTAGCAAAAATGAGGAAATAAGCGGGTGCTCTTTCTGGGCTATGACGATATATATTTCATTTACGACAAATCATTATACATGAAAAATTCTCGAGAGTAAGTTATTCATAGAAACACATTAATTCCCAAATACGGCAGATAATGAGCTTATAATTGGAGCTAAAATAATCATTTATATATATATATATATAAAGTAGCTCTGGAACAATGTAACTATAATCATTTTCTATATATATATATATATATATATATATATATATATATATATATAATAAAGTAACTCTTGGAAGAATGTAACTATAAACAATATATAAACAACATAAAATGATTATATAAAATAGGGTAACTCTTGGAAAAATGTAACTGAAACAACAATAACTAGAGAAGCAAATAAACAAAACAGTTAAACTGCCACACAATTTTCGCAATTTTCTGTGACTATTTAAATCTTTTATGTATTTTCTTCTCTAGTTATTGTTTTGTATATATAATTATGGGCCTAGATATTTAACATTATTTACTAGGACTGTTATATCTTTAAAAGATAAAGCACTTAGATAAATGGTTAATACTATTATTATTAGATTATTATTATTAAGTATTGAAGAATAAATATATATATAACTATAGGGCACATCAAGTCCCTAACTTTCAATAAAAGAACAATAATTGTAATGTAATTGCATAATATTTAATTTAGTAAAATAACATAACTTTCCAATGTCATCCAGACATCTAAGAGCATTCTGGATTCCCTGCTGACACTGTCACTGATAGTCACTGGGAGCTAGATCTGGGCTGTAGGGTGGATGGTCAATCTCCTTGAAGCCGCATTTCTTCACAGCTTCCTTTGCAACAAGAACTGTGTGCACAGGCGCGTTGTTGTGAAGGTGCACACCATTACTCAGCTTTCCTCGCCTTTTCTCTTTGATGGAAACACGTAATCTGTGCAGTAGGCCATCATAGTACTCCCCATTTACTGTGGTGTTCCTCTCCTTGAAGTCAATGAAGAGTATTCCTTCACAGTCCCAAAACATTGTGGCATTCTTCTTGGTTGACTGAGTGACCTTGGCCTTATAGGCGCTGCTTCGCCAGAATGAATGCTTCCTAAAACTTCGATGCTTTCCTTAATGTGATATTAAAAGTGCACGCTCTGTGATAAAATCTTGGACAAGAACAAAAACCATAATTTAGCACAATACATTTTATTAATTTATTTAGCACCAAGTTATATAAATAATTAGTAGTTAATTATAAATTGTTGCTGGTTATAAATCCGGTCATTTTCACCATCTCAATTTATTATCAGTGTTTGTTAAAGAATAAGATAGTTCCACGACCATAATTTGTTCCATTACTTTAATGTACTTATATAGATGATTTTATTAGGCATTTTTATGGTGGTTGCAATTTTCAGTGAACTATTATTTCTAGTTATTTTCAAGGAAATGTAAATATTACAATCTTAATGACTATTCTGGCTATCACGCAATCAAGCCTACAATTGAGAACTCTAAAGCTACAAATGTTTAGGGATGGCCAAGACGACTGGGAACCCAATAGAGTACCTTAAACAAATAATTTATTCCATCAAGTACATGGCGATAAATAAAATAATCAAAAACGTACGTTTTGAGAATGTTGCAATTTTAATTAAGGTTATGACCTGAATGAATTGTACCTAAGTGTTTTAGTTCCAGTAAACTTAACATATTAGTTTTCAGCATTGACAGGTAAAATGTCTGTAATTTACATATTTCAAAGACTTAAATCATTATTTGCAAAGATATTTACATTAAAATTCCAGTTATTCTACCTAAAGTGAAAGTGTTTGTATGTGGTTTATGTAAGTAACCATTTTTATGGTAATATGCATTCAAACATGACCGCAACCTTGATCTATGAGTAGCGTTGCTAACTACTGGCAGGGACGTCCCTGGTTCGATTTCAGGTAACTGCTGGGAGGTCTAAAACGGGGTTCACCCTGCTTCCTGAGGACAATTGAGGAGCTACCTGATAGATATTCTGCTTTGACATAGAAAGTAACTTGACCGCCGGGGAATCGGAGTGCTGATCACATGTTCTTCTGCAATGCTGCTTACTTGTAATGAAGTCGCAAAACGGAGATAGAGAACACAGCGGTCTTTGTGATAGGCTAAAGCCCATGAAAGCAGTCTAAAGGAATGGAGGAAACCAAATAGATAACTCAACTGCACGCAATATGGAGCCTCGATCTGTATTCGATTTTACTACTGCGCCATCACAGGTGATGTATATTGATGATGCATGCATGATATGGATTGATAACCTGGGGAAAACCGCAGTTAACGAAGACGGTCCTTGATGTTTCGCAACTCAATCCTAATCCGAGTTCATGTCTTCTACACATTGCCCTGATGATATATGAAGTAGGTTCATCATGTTACCAGAGATATTCAGCAACACCTCAGAAATCGAAGCATGAATTTCACTCTTGCACTTGCAGGAAGAGCTTTTCCTTTCAGTACGCCCCTTAGGTAGAAATTAGTGTTTATCTTGGTGTCTAAAGTTCGCCAAAATCTTCAAAGCAAGAAGGAACCTCAGCCTTGCTGGAAAGTATATTTTATTTTAATTTACTTCAAGAAGTATAATTTAGAAAGTAAGTTTTATCTACCTTCTTTTGGCATTGAAATTCAAACATATACAACAGTTATTTACAGTCTTTTTTTTTAATCCAGGCTTTTCCGCTCTCTTCTTGTTCAGGATGTCTTCATAGAGATTCTTCCTTTGTCCTTCATTGTTACCGGCTTATACTTCTACAAGAGGTTCTATCGTCTCTTTCTTTGCTCCATAAAGTCTGAATTTTTTATCTTTTTTACTCCGGTATCTGTTGAGTAACGTTTCGTTTTCATATCTGATTTTGATATGAAAACTTGATTTGGTTTGTTCAGGTATTCTAGGAGTTTCTTTGTTCTTATTCTCTTGTATATTTAGCAGTACTTGGTTTTGTCGTTCCCTTGAATCTCATTTGTGTCTTTAGTCTTTATCTCTCTACATAGTCCTTCTTTTCTGCCGTTTGTTTCTTTTTAGGTTTCTTTAAGATTCAAGTTTGGTGACACTTGTGTTTATTTCTTTAAATTTTTTTGCTCTCATTCCTGTGTCCGTTTTCATGTCATTTCGTTCGGTTTCTTCCTTTATGCATCTGTTAATTCCAAGATCCACTTAAGTTTTTCCAACCATGATCATCTGAACGTTCCTATGTGTGATACGTCGATGATCAAACAATATTTTCCTTTTGTAGTCATCTCTAAATCTCTTTTTACCTTTGCCCGAAACTGTTTCGTTGCGATTATTGCGTCATATATTTTCCCATATTTAAGTTGTTGTGACCATTTCCATCTATTTTCATTTCTCTATATTGCTTTTTGGAAGAACAATTTTTTTCCCCGTGCTTAATCTTAGTTTTTTGCTTCGGTGTATCCATCATAATTTAGTATCTGAGGCACTGCGTTCTTGATAACTGATAATATTGAATTATTTTTTGCTTCGATTGTAATATTCCGATTAAATTTAATTTGGAAAATGTTGTTTTTCTCTTCTAATACTAAAAGCTTACATTCAGTGAAATAACTGATTTTTTTCCTTCGTAAAATTTTAAAATTTTTGGTTTTCCTCTCTAAGGCCATCTGTTCTCTTTTATTGGTATTTATTTTAAATTCCATGTTATTAAACGGATTTTTTCTCATGTTCAAGTAATAAAGAAACGTTGGCAAATTATATTTGCTCAATAAATCTCATTTCACCATAATATTTTTATTTTATTCTTATTGTTCTTAACGCCCGTTTTAACTGCTGAGGCATCAGAGACTGAGGAAACTCCTGGAGGAAAAAAAAAACAACTTGTCAGGAAGGATGTTCCTGATGGGATTCGAACCCCAGACCTCTCGTTCACTAATCCACGCCTTAACGACGTCGGTCACCCATGGCGGTATAATATTTTTTAACTTTGTTAATTGCTTTAAATGGAACAACTTTAAATACGGTATTTTTAGATGCTGCCTTTCCTCTGCTAACCGAATATCTTTGTGCGAAAATTGTTTAAAGAGTTTCTACAGAAAGAAAGAGAGGATGCATCAGAGATTAATGTGAGATGTTATAGAAGCCATTCCCTTTAAGCGTTTCACGTAACTCCAGTGCCATTAACAGTTAGCAAATTAAAAGAAAGGGGGGAAACATAGGAATTTTAACGTGGAAATTTTAGTCCATGGGGCGAGGAGAAGTTTTTGAGGTCAGGAAACAATGACAGAGGTTGATTTACGAGATACTTTATTAGTCCCACTCATGGGCATTACCCTCTTCCCTCCCTCCCTCCACACGGTCTCACTGGGACACAAAAAGTGCATGCAGTAGCTCCAGTGTACATGTGGGGAAAAACAAACGCGAAAAGGAAGAGAAGTTATATTTTTTAATCAACGGGAACGCTCCTAGTTAATGGAATGAAGAAAGTATTGTTTTCTTATAAGCGGTGCATGCTCCAGTAATTCAGCTACCGGGACTATTATAAGGATCGTAAAGTTCTTGCAAGGAACGCTCTAATCCAGAAATTGATAGAGGCATGTAATAACCAAATGCATCCGAAGAACGCAACCTTGACATACATCAGTAGTGTCCAATTACTGTTAAGGTGAGAGCCATAAAATTATTTACTGTCAGATGCGGGCCACATCCTAAAGTAATTAACCGTTTTCTGCAGTACTTAAAATATTAATAATGTACCTGA
Organism: Metallyticus violacea; assembly: GCA_030762175.1. Lineage (NCBI taxonomy): Eukaryota > Metazoa > Arthropoda > Insecta > Mantodea > Metallyticidae > Metallyticus > Metallyticus violacea. The sequence continues at coordinate 63,867,658 of CM060836.1, forward strand.
AGAAATAGGCATATAATGCGGCAGATAGGGACGCTCGGCAGCACTCACAAGGGCCGGATGTCGATATCAATTTCTGTTGTTGCTAGACAGAAAATATTCAAAAGAGAACAGTCTGTTAGGCAGCTTCTCTACCAATACTTGTTTAACTTAATGGTGGAAAATGTACTTTCACATAAGTAGGTGAAAGCCACACATATTAAGAAAACGTACATGGAAGTCTGAAGAATTCCACTCTTTTTCCTTCCTAATTTGAAGGAAAGGATCTCCATGACTTTTATGGTAATTCTAATCAGAATTTCATTCAACTTGGAAGTTACCCGCTGGGCTGAAAACACTCAAATGCTGCTGCTACTATGTGCCCGTGTCCAAGCGGCTGCTGGAAGTGAGCGATAGCGGAAAGAGCCGAAGGTAGTTTAACGCTTCTGGATCAACGGTGCAATAGCGCAGGCGGTTAGAGCATCATGTTACACTTGTGAAGATGGAGTAATGGATATGAATACTACCATTTCCTGATTTTTTTTTCCCCTGCCGGACTTAAAGGAGATTTGGCACAATTACAATGATTTACTTGCTACTGCACTGGGTCCACCGGTTTCTTGGACTTGCCCGAGGTTAGCCGATAGATTAGGTTAGTGTGTGTATATATGAGTTAGTTGCGAATTGGAATATGAGCACGTTTCCCACCGTTACAATATTTCACCCGCATAATAAAGTCCTCATTACAGTGTTACCCCTCCCTATCCATTTATGTTTACAAAGTAAAGTGGACCGCCTGTGGTGCCTCAGTAGTAAAAACGGGCGTTAAACAATACTCAAAAAAAAAAAAAATAAAGTGCGTTTTGATATGTTCCACTCTCTCCGCTGTCGCTCGCTTCTGGCTAGTCGCTCGGGCACTTGGGCACTTAGCAGCAGCAGCAGCAGCACAGCAGTTAAATGCTTTTAGCCCTGCGGGTAACGTCAAGTGGAATTGCATAGATATCTGAACCTAATAGTAACATTGTTTGTTATAACAACCATTGTTGCAGGCGCTTATTGAGTGAAACTGTTATACAGCAGTTTCGCTATACGCTGAAGACATTTATATTGCAGAAACGCAAAATTGTGAACGTGTTATACTGCAGTGTCGTTATTGTAGAAGTATACAGCAGAAACGCTTATTAAGTAATTAATTAGTTAATCTTAATTTTAGAGGACATTATGGAATGTTTTATTAGTGTACTATTCTTTGGATTAGACAGTACCTAATGGGCCAGGGGCTGCATCATAAGGTCAGGCGGGCCGCGTACGGCCGACGGGCCACCTTTCGGACAATCCAGGCATATATACTACCTAGTGTTAGCAGATGGACAGAAATACTCTGCACATTTGTCATTTACAATGGGCTGAGGTTTTCCACAAGAACACATCAATGAACTAGGTAAAAAAAAAAAAATGCATGAATTACGTGATATTGCTATGCAAGAATTAAATATAAATCCTTTTCACAAATGGGAGAAACACAATTGATTAATTTCAGTAGTGTCAATGCAAATTTGGAGTAGTGGTTCACTGACGATGGCATGTCAGTATTTAAGCTGTGAAAATCTTCTCATCATACATAACATTTCTTCATGAGTGTGGCTTTTCTTAGTGGCGGTGGATGTCACAGTCTATGTATATGGCTATTATTCATGAGTTTGTGAATAAGCTTGACGATGAGGAACACCTTACCGGCCATTTTCAGCAAGATGATGTGTCCAAAAAGTGAACTGGAAAGGCAGTCATTATTATAAAATAAAAACATAAAACATTACTAATAGTACTGTAAGGATATTGAGTGACAACTTTCTAAAGGTGTCAGATATTGCATATAGCAGCACAACATTTTCCTGTTATGAGGTTATGAGGTAAGTTTTCATTGTAATTGAAGCTGCCATTGGGAGAACTTGAATCAGTTGTGCAGGCATTACATCCACTTTGCCGGCAGTTTACGTACTGACTGACGACCCACAGCTGCCGTGAAACATCCAAAAGTATGTACAGTTTGAGCTTATTTTATAGCATTCCCTATTACCTACTTTGCTTATTAATATATTTAAATGTAAATATTGCATTTTCTATAATATGTTGCATATTTTATATTTTCATGGCGGTTCCGTAACAAGAACATAGTGCAAGTGATATATAAATTTATTTCCAAATTTTATTTCATAAACAACCATCTTGGCAACCCTCGAACAAGTCAGACTGAAAGAAAACATTCCTAAGTGCATACATAACTTCTTTCAGCGAGATTAAATAATATTTTAAGCAACAATTTAATATAATATATAATGAAAATGTAACAAATAATAATGAATCAAAAGTTTAATTTACTTACCCTAAAGATTTAATTTGAATTTTTAAACCATTAATTATTACTCTGTGATATTTGAAACCTTATTCAGAAATGTAGGTTTTTTTTCCCCGTGCTCCTAATAAAATAGCCAAACTATTTCGGAATGACTAAATAAATTTAATTTATAATTTACCGGTTAGATACTTGTGTTAATAGTGATGGTTCCAGTCTCGTTTTGCAAACATGCTACTTGCAAAATAAAATGTCGCCTTTAACATTTGTATCATATAAAAGATAGTCTATTGTGTTCCTTAAGGGCAAAGGTCTCCTAACAAGAACGGAAAGCACGCTTTTTCCTAACCTGGTGAGCTATTCCACGCTAGTTGTTCGTATGCTGTTTAACACACTCTGACTGATTTGTTCTTTGGTTACTCCACTTCTCACTGTACTAGTGACTTATCGAGAGATTTCCATTTTTCTCTTCCTCTTGCTACTCTTGACCAATCTGGACCTGCATGTTCCTTGAAGAGACCTGTCCATCTTCTTCTGGGTATGCCTTGTGTCCTTTTTCCTATCCGGAGGTCCCACGTGGAGATCTTGTAGGTTCACCAATTGTCCTGCATTCTTGCGATGTAACCGCTCCATTGCCATTTGCTTCTGGTAGCTATTTGTGCGATGTCTGTTGTCTGAGATAACAGATTTATTAATACTATAGGTATTTTGTCCTTCAAAGCTATTCCCAAGATCTTGTGTGCATTTTTGTTTGGCTTATTTGAATTTTGTTCTTTGTTTTTCTGTTAGTGGCCATGTCTGGCAGCCCAATAGTAATACAGGTATACACAGATTTCGAGCGTCTGGAATCTGATTTTCTTAGTTAGTTTGGTCTAACAATATAAACAATATAAACTTAAGGGCCCAAAATGCTCTCCAGGTTAATGAGATCCTTCTTTGTACTTCTTTTACCATTTTATCTTGGAAGGAAATCTGTTGTCCTAGGTATGTATTCACTCACATATGTGAGGACTGTTCCATCTATTTGTATCGGGATTTTAGATCGTTTGATATTAACTGTGTCTTCAGTTTGTTTAGTGACAGCCCAACAATTTTGCTATGGGTATTTTGGCGAGTAAGACCACATCGACGGCAAATCTTAGATAAATTGGGTTAAAGAATTAGCAGTATTTTTAAGGGTGAATACAAAGCATTTACTGTTGTGCAATTGCACTAATCACAATAACATACAAAGGTATAAGAATTATATTCATTGTCCCCTGTTTTTTCTAAAAATAAAGCGACACCACCATTTGCTTGGTATACATTTCAGGTCTAACATTAAATTGCTGATAATGCTACCTTCACACAAACAAAGTACAAGTTATAAATGATGGAGTACTGAGGTGAGATGGTTTGCGGCAAACTCGATGACTGTTATTAAACATTGTCCAGTGACTGGGCCTCCTAAACACCATCATTAACACATGCCTTCACCATTTTCATTGCCCTGTCCAACTTGTCACGCAGGCTACCTCGTTAAAACCTTGACGTTTTCATCACGCACTGGCTTGACACTTTACACCGGAGAACGTCCATGACGAAGTTTGATGTGAAGTAATACGAAAGTTTTGCAAACTCCATAACACATGTTTACACTTCTCAAGTAAGTTACCTCTAAATAGCAGAGAGTTTGTGACACATTAATGACTTTTGTCTCATGATACCACATTAACAGTTTAGTAATTTCTGTCAGTAGCTAAGTGAACGTATAATCAATCGTACTTTTTTTTCTTTTAATTTCCAAATAGGTTTTTTTCTTATAATTAATATATTCGGAAAATTATAGGGATATTTTTTTTTAGTATTTATAACCAGTATTTATAATATGTGTGAACAATTGAGTAGTCACTCCTGTTTGGCAGGCATCCCTTAGCGTTTCGTTCCTAGGTTGTTTGCAATTTGCTTATGCATCCAGGTTTAGTCCCACAATGACATTACACTTCTAAAAAGCATATCTCAAACACAACCATGTCCACCAATTACACCTACTTCTTTCATTTAAAGGCAGCTGACATTACCGAGTTCTATATTACATTCATAGAAATATTTGGTCTCTTTGACCAATGACCGATAATTAAGTTTACGTTTTGTAATTTATCGGGTCATCCAATGACCGACTCGGTGGCGGGAGGCGGTGTTGGTCAATAAGTCGTCTCTCAAGATCAGCTGAGCTATATAAGTTTGGGCGGTGGCGTTTATCGAACTGCTACGTTGGGCTTTAATCTCACGCTACTCTCTCACTCTGTTTGTATAGTGAAATAAATAACATATGCCTAATCCAAGAGTAAAATATGTTGAAAATACTTAATGGTAAATACTAGGCCTAGTTATTTTATTTCAAAACGAGTGTTTGTTATTGATTCCTGTACTGTCTGTTTATTTCCAGATGATTTGAGTCCATAATCTAAATGCGTTTTATATATCAGTTAATAAATTTAATTTCTCATAAAAATTTAGATCTAGTGGGTAACTTTAAAGAAGATCCCAGAAATGTGTGGAAAATTAAGTCAGGCAATTCCATTATCTCCTTGGGTGTCAAGGGTGAGTACATAACATAAGTAAATTGAAATTTATTAGACTATCGCTTTAGTGTTACTCCTACCGCTCCGACTCTAGTGTATTCCGGCTTGTCAGCCGATGGAGACCCCACTGTCGCGTCAGTCATGAGATATTTGATTAGAGTAACCATTACACGGTAAGCCTATACCGAATTTTATAAATATTTCATTATACATTTTATTATATGTATATACCAATATGTGCTAAATGCCATTGAGTTTTTGGAATATCAATTAATTTCTTAAATATTTATTGTAAATTTTGACCTTTTATTTCCTCTAAGTGATTAAAAATTAGTTCTTTTATAATGAATTTTATCAGAATATCCAATAATAGTATTAATTATGTACTACCAATTACTTTTTCTTAGATCTGTTAGAACTACTTTGCTATTTATAGGTTACATACACGATCGTAATATATTTTCATTATAGTGATATTATTTTTATGCTGAAAAGTATACGCATTTCTTTAAATTTGTCAGTATTAGAGATACTAAACGATGGTGATACTTTTTTACACATTTAGATAAATCTGTGGCGAAAAATACTGCAACACGTGAAAATTTACATGCTAAACCATTGCAAAAATTTTTTCTAAGATGATGAGGCCTAAAGAGAAAGCCCCACCTGTTCATAGATTAAAATTCGCAGTCTTCGACCGAAGTAATTTGCAATCAACAATTTTATTTAATTGTATATGGAGATAAATTGTTCACTTTTAAAGGGTAAAACATAAAAAAGTTGCAACTTCCTTATGTATTTATTTTTTAATGGTTTCAGCACAGCTTTGTGCGCAATCCGTAGAAAAAAAAACAAACTTAAATTTCAAGAGTGAGTTTCTAGAACGCTGTATATTTAGGTTTGTAACCTCTGTTTTAACGGTGACTAAATCTGAAGAACTTTCGAATCCTCTTGAAGTTTGTAACTATTTAATACGTATGCAAGCTCATGTTCTCATTAATTTTCTGTATAGACTCGTTCAGTAAGGCTGGAAATAGCATGTCTAGTTATGTACACAGAATGCATGCATAAGCTCCTCGAGCTTATAGAAGCCCTTGCATATGAATTCAGCAGAAATGTCAGTATGGTTGAGTGCAACCAGATACTGCTGGTTCTTACCCATTTTGAGCAGCGCAGTCTTTGGTTCAAATCCTTGCAAATTGTACTATAACTTGGACTGGCGTGGCAAACTTGGGACTCACATTCGGTAGGTTCAGGTACCAATCCTTGGAGTAGGTCATCCTACCTTAGGTATTTTTCGTAGTTTCCGATTGTCGTTTAGGCTAGTACACTCATTTTCCGCTCTCCCACTTCGCTTAACTTCATTCCGCAGGTTGTTACACAGTTGAAAAATAACAGGCGAGTTTGGTTGGTGATGTAAGCGATGTGACGGTGACTTGCACCGTTGAAAGGTTTATACCTCCTGCATCTTCGGAGCTCGAACTCCTTGTAGAGGGCTCTATGCCAGCATTGAGGTATTGCATTTGAAAACTCTTGCATGTTCATGCCTCACCGCCTCTGTATTTTGGCAACCTGGTGTCTCCCTCGCTTCATCCCTTCCTCCAGTAGATGTTCCCACAAATGCCGTCGAAAGTACAATGTGACTTCCATAAAACAGCTCAGTTCAACGCCAAAGAAATGAATAAAAATTAAGCTATTGCTTTCTTTCTAAATTTTAATTCTTATAGAATTATTGAATTGTGTCTCGACACAAGCATTAGTGAGGATTATAACATATACTGATCAGATGACGTTGCTCTGATATTTTGTTTTATACATGCCGTCATCGGTACATGATACACCACATTGTATCACTTAATATTCTCAAACAATGGCATTGTTGTGTTACGTAAACTTGCATAGGTTATATCGGTAGAACGCGTTCGGCTAACATTTGCCCTACTTGCCTATACTGACATTCTCATTCCACTAAGCAATCGAAAATGATTTTATCGACGGAGTTACTGCATAATGACCTCACCACTTGCCGAGGTAAACCATGTCGCGCGGTTAAAACTTATATTCGCGCTTTTTTGTCTTTCGTTATTTATTAGTTATAAATAATAATTAATATTATGCCCATCATCACATAGTTGCTCCAAGTACCTCTCTCCGCTGCCTGAATCCTTTTGAAAAGATTTTGAGATACAGGCCAGTAGTTCATAATTTTACATGGGTGAAGATGCAGCAGCTGAGTAGATTTATACGCACTGTCGACAGATACACCAACTTGCTGGACTAATCATGTTAGAGATTTTTGAGGAGAAAAATTTAAACGGTAGCCTATTTTATCAAGCTTATTCTCCGTAAAAGCTTGGTTTATTGTTCTCGAATTCTTGCCAGTAAAAGCGCCTTGGGTTCAAACTTTGTTCCTAAATCTTCCCCGGTAGTGATATTACGTTGGGAATTTTACGGTGTAAAAGAAAATTTTTGCACATTTCAATCAGAAATAGATATTTCAGCGTATTTCTCTCTCTCTCTCTCTCTCTCTCTCTCTCGATATTCTCCATAATGCACAGTATAATATAGAGCATGCACTTCTTTCAGAAATGCTATTGAAACAGTTGGCGGGATAAACACGACTAAGTAAGATCTATTGCATGCGTCAGCGGAACTTTAACTCAAGTCTTAGCGCGCGTTCACTGAATGTCAACCGATTCCAATAGTGTATACAAACTCCGATTGCGAAGCAAAATGAGGACACTGTATATGGCACGTTTGCTAGGCACACCTTACATACCCCTTGCAACCGGATTTTTTTACTGTATTTTTCTTTCCTATAAGTAAAGGATTATAAACCGCAATTTAAATAAAACTGGTTGTGCAAATGCAGTGGAATGTTTTTATTAATCATAGCCGACGAAAGAAGCCTTCAACTTTTAACTACGAACGCACCCAAGAAGCCACACACTGTCTTGCCGAAAGCAAGAGGTATTTGGATGGATGCGGAGGAGGACCCGTGACAGTTTTATGGCCTATTATTTCTTTTCGTACGCCCCCTGCCCGCAGAGGAATCTTCAGTGATGGCAAGGAGCTTGCCGTTGTTCAGAGAGAAGAAATATATATATACGCTGGAGGATGTATACTCAGCTCAGTCGCCTCAAAGGAATCTCCTGGATTATTGTCGCCCGTAAGAATTTTCTGTATATACTACGGGAATTGCCTTTCTTTGCTTCTCGCAACGGTCATTGCCAATGCTTTTAAAGATATTGTCGGGAGGGAGAAAAATGAGAGGAGGATGAAACAGAGGAAAACTGCCGGGAACTTTGAGGACAAGAAGAAGTACTTTTTAACTCTTTTTCTTAGTTGGAGAGCAGCAGTCTTGTGAAATATTCCTTTCATTTGTTTCAGAAATTTCAAGCTCACTTCTTTTTTTTCATACCAGTCGTGAGGCTGTGCTTCTAAAATACAGGTGAAGAGAATGTTGGTGTACGAGGGAAGGTCCATAAGTTTCCGGCCTAACCATTTTCTAGGTATGATACAGACAAAAACCATATTTCACTTTTCAATGTAGTTACCCTTTATTGACTTCTCACATCTTTGAATTAACATTTCAATCTGCCCCCCCCCCCCCAAATATCACAAGTTTTATCTGCAAAAAGGCATAAACAGCGTTCCCACTTCTTCGTCACACTTAAATTTCCTTCCTCGAAGGTCCTTCTTGAGTTTTGAGAAGAGGAAATAGTTACTGGGAGCTAGATCCGGGCTGTAGGGTAGATGGTCGGTCTTCTTGAAGCCACGTTTCTTCACAGCTTCCTTTGTTACAAGAGCTGTGTGCACAAGCGCGTTATCGTGAAGAAGGCGCACACCACCACTCAGCTTTCCTCGCATTTTCTCTTTAGTTGTACCGCACTGGGTGGCCAAGGTCGTTAAATCAGGGACTCGTGAGCGGGAGGTCTGGGGTTCGAATCCCGCCAGGACCGTCCTCCCTGACTGAGGTTTTTTCCAGGTTTTCCTCAGTCCTCATAAATGGCAAATGCCGGGGAGGTACCCTAAACGTTTTTTTTTTCCTTAAAAATAAATCCTTTCCCAATATATCATTTCATTTCATGTATCACTAGTGTCCATCGCCTGTGGTGCCTCTGTAGCAAAAACGGGCGTTAAACACTATTCATTCATTCTTTAGTTGTAGCACGTAGTCTGTGCAGTAGGCCAGCGTAGTACTCCCCATTTACTGTGGTGTTCCTCTCCTTTGCTATGAAGAATATTTCTTCACAGTCCTAAAATGAGTGGCCATGATCTTCTTGGTTGACTCAGTGATCTTGGTCTTTAGAGGCGGTGCTTCGCCAGGTTCACGCCATTCCATTGATTCTCTTTTTGACAAGGGATCATAGTAGAGAACCACACTTTCATCTCCTGTAACAATGATTTGCAGAACTTTTGTCTCGTTTCCACGGCAGTCGGTCCTGGTGGTGTAGTGGTTACCATACTTGCCTCCTACACCCAAGATCGCGGGCTCGAATCCGGCCAAGATTTTTTCGGGGCGTAAAAATCCTAAGTATGGCTTCCTTCGGAAGGGAAGTAAAGCCGTGGGTCCCGTGTCGTACATTTACGGCACGAAAAAGAACCTCAACCCTGAAAGAGAGGCCTCTGAGCAAAACTTGTCGGCCGTTTCACGCCATGAGTTGAATGGGACGCTGATGACCTGAGATGTTAATGAGCGTCCATAAACAAATCAATCAAAAAAAAAAAAGTTTCCACGGCAGAGCTGCAAAAATGCCTGACAACAGATTACTCGTTGCTGCTTTTGGACTGAGGAAAGAAGTCTAGGTACTAACCTCATTCATGTTTAAATGCTCATGAATAATTCGAAGGATTGTTGTTTTAGAAACCTTGATACTATTTCTCTAACTTTGAGCCGCCGGTCATCCATACTTTCTCCTTCCACAAGAGCGACGTTTTCAGGAGTGAGCACCTCCAAGGGCCGACCTGCACGCTCTTCGTCTTCAATGTCTTCTGGATCTATTCGGAAAAGTTTTACAATATTTTATTTTTTTACAATAGAATATAAGGGGGATGCTTCTCCATATACACCTTTCAATCACTGTTTAATTTCATTTGAAGTTAGTGCTTCTTTTGTGAAGAACTTAATAACAGCTCGATATTCCATCTTAAACATGTTATTTTATTCATTTTGAAGGTGAGTGATCTTGAAAAAGCACCTGCTGCCTCTGCAGTAAGTTGTGGGAATATCAAAGGCTAAAGGAGGACAACTTTGAAGGAAATGAAACCCTATAATCTCCCAACCGTAGGGCATTATTGGCAATAGAAAATTGTTGATGAAACAATATTTGAAGCAGTTGCAGGAAACAATAAGAACATAAAAACAACAGAAAGTTTAGTGACATAAATGAAATTAATTAAGAATTCATTAAATATCATAGACAAACATTGAACCTGCAATTCCTTTACATTAAGATATATTTATAACATAAGCTTTCACGGCCGGAGTTCATAACCTTAAAATTAAAAACTAAAAACTTCCGGGCTGTTTTTCCGCGGTCTTTGTTTTAATAACTAAAACAGAGCTTTCGCCGGCTGTCTACGACCAGCATCAGCAATGCAAAAGGGAAGTATGAGCATTCTGGTAGGAAGAACTCTGAAGTGAAAAAAAACATCAGTTAAAAAGTAGGATTGCTAAGAAATAAAAATGTCCTTATCTTAATTATTTGCATAGAAAATTTTTGAAGCCAGAAGACTGATCAAGGAAGAGAGATATTCTATTTATAAATAATTTTAAATACAAGAAATCCTGTAGTCGACGTTAAAGGAGTATTTAAGTAAAGACAATGACGGCAAAACCCTAAGCTCCAAAGTTTGAACGCCCTTTCGCCTTACCTGTGGAAGAAAGGTCTCTGGAATAGAAACGAACTTTTCGAGGGGCTCGTACAAATCGAGAAGGGGCTTCACAGGCGTTGAGGTGCTCTATCTGGAAACAAATAGGGACCCCATTCGCATCCGCATAGCTACCGCCCGTCGAAACTGTTCCCCTGATGTCTCCTTCAACTTATCCCTTCCTGCCGGAGATGCCCCAATTGAATGGCGTAGAAACAAAGGGCATAGCTCAAGTATCCGACCATATTTCTAAGACATCACATTTTCAGACATGTATCGGGTTTTTGGAACTGCATACATCTGTGGGCTTGTGATATGTCTCATGATCGATATCTGGCTTTTGAACAGGCACTTTCCGTTCGTTCACTACAGTCATATTCCAAAACTAATCTCATTTTTCAGTGAGAATTTCGCATGACTTATGAATTTTATTTTATATCAAAGATGTTTGGCAGTTAAGTTTTCAATGATGGAATCTCGCCAATAAGTGGGGACAGAATAGTTGCATCAACATGAGTTGAATAAAATAAACGTACATATCTTGAAATGGAAAAATTTGCCCATTGTGGCTACGGGGAGGGAGAACAGCATGATCGGTGTAAACGTGCATTCTGTCAAATCCGTCAGTTTACAAGGTACGTTTTATTAAAACTTTCTTTTTCTACGCTGCTTTTTTCTCCCAACCCCATTTCTTTTGGAAATTGATTTCCCTTTCTACTGTTATAGCTGAAGAAGAACCCCCACACTCCACCCTAGCGACCGATGTATTGTGTTGTGGGAGCGTGCTAGAATCGACGGAGCGACTAACCTAATCGGATCACCTCCAAATTTGGTACGCAAATTTCTTGGCAAGAACTCGGCTCGTCGTTCCTGGACTTAAGGGAAATCGATCCTCCTGCTCCCCCTCCGCTCTCCCCCTTGGTCTGTATGTCATGCTGATTTCGCTCCCCCTTAACCGAACGGTTAAAACTTCCCACTTCAATTCCGGGAGGGTAGAGAACTAGATGACTTTGTGTTGATTTCTGCTGCTATTTCCTACAAGTCACAGCTATGTGCACAACCAGCATCCATAATCTTCTTCCTTTTCCTCTTCTCTTTCTTCCTCTTATTCTTTCTTGTTTACCATGTCTGATTGTGTATGTGCTTTCCTACATATATACACTTTCTTGTACTTTTATTTTTATCTTATTCATGTTTATTCTTTTATTTATCTCTCTCCTATTTTTCCATGATGATTCATCTTACCGCTCCCCTCTGTGCTCCTTCTGTTCTACATTTCCTTTCTGAATTTACCTTTTATTTATATTTTTATTTTTATTTATTTCCACTCCCCATTTTACTTTTTTTTTCCCCCTTAGTTTTCTTCTGTGCACTAAGTTTATTAGTTTTTACAAACAACATTGTTTTCATCACATGTTGATGAAAAGGGAATTTTATTTGCTCTTTTGTACTTCTTTTTATTTCTATTTTTCTCAAAGTATTTACCTTTTCCTCTTTTTATTTTAATTGCAAACTACAGTCTATCTTCTATTCCACTTTTATATATTCTTTTTTATCTCATTATGTCATGATCTCCTTTTCCTTTCTTATTCCCTCTCAGGTTTAGTTTACTACGAGAATATGTCAAAAGAAAGTTTTCTAGTTTTTTTTTAGGTAAATAGTAAAGATAGAAGAATCTAAAGAACAATATTTTACCTCAACATAACAATTTTCCCCCACAAAGCACATAGTTATTCAAGCAATTTGTCATAGCATATAAGTTTACCCATATCCATAGACATTAGCGTCCTGATTTTGAATCATTTCAACACTTTTCGCCAACATTCAGAGATTTTTTGAGAAATACATGGACAGATGACGGTGGATAAAAGCTTTGTCAGGCTTTGGGGGAAAATACTGTCATCATCACAAGAAGATCGAAGTAGTTCCTGCTCCACACTGCACACATCTACAAAGATGGATCTTGCAGACATCCTTATTTGAAACGACTGTCAAACAACAACCAAACAGATCGCTACTCAATATTATACATTTTTCGGCAATGTCAACATAATTATTCATCAGTAAGAATAGTCAAAGATATTCGCGATAACGAAAAGCCACGCTCTATGCACCCGAAAAGAGATAACTAAATTTTGATGGGTTTTCTATACAACGATGTGCAAAGTGATGCAAATTCTTAAATATACAAGGAAATTGCATTGACAGCCAGTGCACCCATGCCATTCAGCTATTTTCATGTGATCACATGTGGATTCCCCCTTCTCCTCCAGTGGTATGCTATTCGTTACTGTTCAGATTCTATGTTGATAGGCCTTCCCTTGAGATGCCTGGCCTAATAGTTGTATCACAGTATACAGGGGAAAGATCAAACGACGTGAGCCACATTCCCTTCTGCTGCATGTCGTCCCCAGCTTCTGCATCATTGAACTGGGTAATGAGTAACAGCACTCGATGGCACCATTTGCAGGCGTCCCATAACCTTAGAGGTATTGCTTAATACGTTTAAGAAAGTGTGCTTTCAAGGAGTGAACTCTGTGTGTGTGTGTGTGTGTGTGTATGTATATATATATATATATATATATATATATATATATATATATAGCCCTCTAAGGTTATGGGACGCCTGCAAGTGGTGTCATCGAGTGCTGTTACTCATTACCAGTCCAATGATGCAGGAACCAAGGACGACATGCAGCAGAAGGGAATGGAGCTGTATAAAATAAAAATGTTAAGTAATAAGACTTATTAATTAATAAGAATATCAAGCGTAGGGCTATATATATGCACACACACACACACACACACACACACACACACACAATTCACTCTAATAATAGAAATGTGATGGCGATGCAAAAAAGAGGAGTTTGAAATGAAGTTATGCATGACTGCTTTTACAATCACTTTTCATTGTTTCTTATTTATCAAAATGGAAAACGCTCTTCTTTTTAGGCACCTTGTATATTTTTCAATATCTTACTGTTGAGGCATAATTTTCTTCTTGTTATATAAAGTAATTAGTACAAAATCAGTGTAGTACTGTGTTAAAAGTTAACGGCCATGCAGTTCAATATGTCATGTAATAAGTAAACAGACTAGTTGGTATTTAGTTATTTGAAAAGCACCAGATATAATTGTCTAAATTAATGATTGATTGATTAATTAATTAATCAAATTAAATTAAATAAATTAAGTGATGAGTAAGTACTAAGATGTGCTTACTTAATATTTAGTTTGTTAGAGCATGCCAAAAATTTTATAGTGTTTTATGTCGGAAGCCTCATTCATTCGTGTATTTCTTTCAAATTCATATTTAATACTCTAATACAATACATACTGTAAAATTAAGAAAGATTTGATGTGTTTGATACTTGACCTGACATCATTTCGTATATTTACTAGTTACAGTGTGAACTTAAATACAATTTCTAAACTTTAGCTGCATATTTCGCTCAATTATTCTAGTTATTAGGTAAAACTGCTAAAATCTATGTGTAATGGTAACGTATATGTATTTATGATTAATTTACATACTGATATTTATTCATGGTTTCATTCTTTCTGACATATTTTATGACACAGGCTTATAAACAATGGGGCGTATGCTGTTAAACAAAATGTTGTATTAAACAATAAAATGTGCACGTATTACTTCCCTTTCGACTAGCTCCCCTCAGTTTGGGAACTATTATATTGCAGTAGGGATGCTGACGGCGTTATTTAATAAAGCAATGGCTTTCCCAACAATGGGATACCACCCCAAGCAGAATTGTCAATGATAGGAACTCTCCGGCGTAACCACAGCAAGCGACGCCCATGGTATGCTAATTAGCCGCAAAGTGGTCACTTTGCCTAGTGGAGCCCAGATTGAATTGTACATCCCAGTTGCTTCATTTTGTGCGGCAAAGGAACCCTGCAGTCTCACTCATTTGCAGTCTGACATTTCTCTCTCTTGATGAAATTACAAGTCAGCTGGTCGCCGTTGTCAGAATACTTGCAACACCCACATCTGAGCAAGCTTATACATGAAACTAATGACCCCAACCCGTACACGCTGTTAAAGTAGCCTTACTGACCATGAGTACAGTTTTTTCGTTCAGTTTAAATGCTTTTCTTAAGCTGGAGTTTCGTCATTTGGAATCACATGTTCTTATTTACTCCCCCCCCCCTTTTATGATGGGGAAAGTGCTTTCATGAAAATACGAGATAGATCCACATTGCCTTCACAAAATCCTTATCTGGTGTCACACCTTATCTGTTAAGTAAATAGTTGCAGCTGTAACTTCCGCTCCGCTGTGTTCATTTGTTCAGATATAGTTGCATAAAGAAGGCTATGTGTAGAAGATCGTGACATGCTCAAAATGGAGTTTCGAGCTGTTATTAAGTTGTTCACAAAAAATTATTTACTACCAATGAAATTAGACAGCGATTGGACGGTGTATATGGGGAAGCATCCCCCTCATATTCTGCCGTAAAAGCATGGACCAAACTTTTTCCAATGGGTCGAGTAAGCATTGAAGACGAAGAGTGTGCAGGTCGCTCTTGGAGTTGTTCACTCCTGAAAACATCGCTCTTGTGTTTACAAAAATAGCAGCAAGGTTGGGCCTTTCTAAAACTACAGTCCTTCGAATTATTTATGAACATTTAAACATTAATAAGGTTAGCGCTAGACTTCTTTCCTCAGTCCAAAAGCAGCAAATAGTTATCTGTTGTCTGGCATTTTTGGAGCTGTGCTGTGGCAACAAGAGAGAAGTTCTGCAAACCATTGTTACAGGATATGAAGCTATGGTCCTCTACTATATGGTAGAAGTGTAAGGATGTCAGTCGGGGGAGGGCTTTGTGTAGGAAAAAGAGCGATATAATTTTACACTAGTCTAGCATCCTCTGTTCAAAATGTTCACAAACCAACTATTTTATAATATAAAATAATTTGAGTGCATGAAACACATTACTAGAGAAACACTCTAGAGTGCAAGGTTTGCAGAAATGTTAAAAATACAACATTTTTAGAGATTTTTCCCACATATTGAAGAATTTAACAAAAGAAAATATATGCCATTATACTCTTCATCATCAACTAGGCCTTACGACCTATTCTGGCATCTTACAGAAAATACCTAGCCATCTCTTCGTTGTTCTTTCTCTATCTTCCTTTCTTCTGTAATTCAATATATTTTGGGGATCGTTCGATCAGATCCAGAAGGTGCTCTGCATCAACTCTGAGCAACAAACTTACATGCGACTGCAGTGTGGGACGAGTGCACACTACACAACAGAATTTAGATGCAGTGAGGAGCGAATGGCAACAAACGAACCAAAAACAAACTAAAAGAGCGAATAAGGATTTAAGACGAACACTGCATGCTCGGAATGCGCTTCTAAACCGCGATAGAGGTGTCAGCGAACGTTTGTTCCTCAACAAAACTGAAGACTGAACAAATACACGCTTAAGGAATACGTAATTAAACTTGATACTTTTTAGTTCATTTGCTATTGCTCCATCACTATCATTTAAATTCTGATGTCTATTTGTGTTTTAATATGTTAAAAATTAGATAAGGAGATTTCTGAAGTCTTAACTAATCAGCTCTACCATTATATTTGTTCCTCTTTATCTCATATCTCTGAAAATCTATGATTATTTTATTCTTCCTTGGTCTCCTCTATACGGCACTTAGTAGAAATCATCAATGGATACATTACTTCGGAGGACGATCTGTAATATGTGAGCACTTTTTTAACTTGCTTAATTAGGCAAACCAGAATATCAGACACTGATTCAAAAAAAAATATTGTCTAAGAGATGTTTAATATTTGTACAGTTATATCGTTTTGAATATTGAACTATTTGCAATTAAAGCTGTATTATCTTTGGCCGTCAGTCCTTTCTTCATATTGAACAAGTTTAGGGCTGAAATATTGAAAACATTTTCTTAGCAATGTCTTTAAAGTAGTGCCTTCCGTTAGTGCTGCAATTTGTTTTGAATGCGTCTAGGTGTCCAGCAATTATATTTAACTTCCAACACTTTGTGTCATTGTCCAATAGTAATCTTTTATAAATGAACGTATTTTTGAAACGGTATATCGTGGCGAAAGTATATCGTTACCTTTCAATTGTTTTAAGGTTTACAAGATTCTTTTAAATAAACGTTTTCTTTTTTCAATTTTAAATGCGTTCTACAAGTGGTTCTTTATTAAATTCTGCATTTTTTTTTTTTTTTTTTTTTGGGCCAGCCACTTTATTGGAACATTCTCTTTGTGATGAGAGAGGGTAGAGTAAAAACGGATGTAAGTGGGCTCTCTAATTTTGACGTGGATGATGTATGAAGTGGCACATCATTTAAAAGCTCTCAAAATCCCATGTTCTGACTGAGAGTCGAGCATTATATGGGCAACTGTATAGTAAGGGACAGTAGGATTGTCGCCCCTGTCAGGACTGGTCTTGTTGCAAATGCATTTCTGTTGCGACTTTAACTAGCTTAAGAAAATTGCTGTGACCTAAAACATTTCTTTGCGTACTAAATTGAGCGTGATAAGCTTTCTTTTCTGTATGATCTTGTCAATATTTTCTGCATTGAATTGCATTGATAGCGACAGAGAAGAACATTTCGGTACTTTAGCCTTGCTCAAGCGCTGGCAGTTGTGCCTAACGTCCAAAATGGAACACCTCTGGTAGGAAGGGATGAGATAAATGATTTTTTTTTGATTGATTTATTTATGGACGCTCTTTAACATCTCAGGTCATTAGCGTCTCATTCAACTCAGGGCGTGAAACGGCCGACAAATTTTGCTCAGAGGCCTCTCTTTCACGCTTGAGGTTCTTTTTCGTTCCGTAAATGTACGACACGGGACCCACAGCTTTACTTCCCTTCCGAAGGAAGCCATACTTAGGATTTTTACGCCCGAAAAAATCCATCGGACCTGGCCGGGTTCGAACCAGCGTTCTTGGGTGTAGGACGCAAGTATGGTAACCACTACACCACCAGGACCGACAAGGGATGAGATAGGAAACATTGGGCGGCCAAGCTCCACGGACAGTGAAGCACCGACATAGACTATTCCCTTGATATTGTCTCCTGATGGAAGAGCTCGACATCGGTGACCCTCCTCTAAGGACCTCGATTCGAAGAATCGTTTTGTCGGGGCTGAAAGCTTTCAACAGCGCAAGCCATCGTCTCACCGCACACAACACCAATCTATCTCGCTTAGCACTTTTGACCCTGTAACGGAACCAGTGTAATGGTTTGAGATGAAATGATGGGGCGGAAAATTCGTTGAAGATCCAACCCAGTGACCAGTGAAACCGCGAAAAAAAAATTCAAGGTCAGGATGGCTAGCCACCAGATATTTGAACCCGGGACCTCCGGAATGCAAATCCCAGGCGTTATTGCCTGGGCCACCCTGTTTGGTTTAATAATCTGAATTACATTAATTTAACGTGTTCGCTATATATTTATCTCCAAGCTGCAAAAGAAGTTTTGCTTTTCGAATGTAAATCAGATCAAGGCAATTACCATATTTCACCTGTTAAATCAAAATATTAAAAAAGTTAATTTTTAAATTAAAAAAGGGTATAGAATTTAAACCAAATAGGTATTTTCTTTTTGCAAATTAAAATAACTGAAATAAAATTAGATGTTCACTTATCAGAGTTTTAAAGATGCAATATCGCTATTAAGGTCTGCAGTTCAATTTGTGTTCATATGTTCTAATTTTTATTATTATTTATATAAATTGTATTTTTTAAGAAATTATAATTATAGTGAAGAGTGACATAACCTACTATTTCTATGAGTTGTTAGCACTCTGAATTTATGTTATTATTATTATTGGTATTATTATTATATTATTATTATTATTATCTTACTTTATTTCAATTTTCCTGAGCATGATTACATTTTTATCTATATTTAACTTCATGATGAAAATAAAAAATATCTTAATTTCTCACACACTGTAGGTTAAATTTCCAAGTATATTCTGGACCATGTGTACATGTTGCCTCAGGTGTCAAGTATTTTCTGGACTTTTTCATTAAAGACGAAACCAAAGTACTTTTGACCTACGGGGGAAAAAACCTGCACTTGCATAGTTCGTTGCAGTTTCATATAAGGCGCATGAGTGAATGTATTACTACTTTTGACCAAGTCATCAACTCAACAATATTTCATTTTTATCCAAATATAATTTTTGGTAAATAGGGGAAATTCAAAGCGGTAAATTTATGCACCTCGCTTTGCATATATTATTATTATTATTATTATTATTATTATTATTATTATTATTATTATTATTGTTGTTGTTGTTGTTGTTGTTGTTGTTGTTCATACTGTAGACTGAGTATAGAAACAGTTTATTGAAATATTTTCCGCCGTTTTTGGAGCATCTAAAAGTTATATATTACTGTTAACCTGAGGGCCATAAAAGCATTTACTATCAGATAGCGGGCTGCATCGTAAACTAATGAACTATTTTCAGCAGTACTTGAAATATTAGTACAGTACCTGAGGAGGCATTTGAGGATGATCGGCTGTACACACAAGGTCCGGGGTGTCTACATCGATTCCTATTATTGCAAGACGGAAAATATTCAGAAGAGATCAGTCTGTGAGGCAGTTTCTGTAACGATTCATAATAACTTCATGGTAAAGAATGTACTTTCACGTAAGTAAATGTTTCCAAACATTCACGTAATTTTCCCCCAAGGCCGCACGTATTAAGAAAGAATTCATTTGGAAAGAAGTCTGGAGAATTCTAACCCTATTTCCTCCCATTTTGAAGGAAAGGATCTCCCTGTATTTTGTGATTAATTTAATGAAGAATGGCATATATATCTGAACCTTACAGTCACAGTTGTTTGTTACAACAACCATTGTTGCAGCTGCTTGTTGAGTGAAACTGTTATCCTGTAGTATCGCTACATGCAGAAGTTGTTTATACTGCAGAAACGCAAAACTGTGAAACTGTTATGCTGCAGTACCCCTCTCGTAGAAATATACTGTAGAAACGCTTTTTATAGTTTACTATTATTTGGACCAGAGATTTATTTATGGGGCAGGGGCCGCATCATAAGAATCGGTGGGCCACCTTTTGGGCAACCCAGATATATAGGATATAAAACCGAGAGTCTGTCGTTCGAAACATCCATATTAGAACATCAAATATCCAAAGGTTTTGTCACCATTAAGTTGTATCAAGTTTCATTTGAAATTAGGCTAAACAATGATACATGTTCCATGATGTTCGTCATAAATAACATGCTTTCAATGAAGTGCAACATTTGCAAGTATTTGTTCTTGTAAAGGATTTTCGGATCATGCGCCTGGAACTTAATGATAATACACCATGCAACGTTTCGGGGACTTTGCAGTCCCCCTTCTCAAGCAGTTATAATTTGAAAATTTGAAGGTGGGGGTGGCGGGAGAAACAGGAATGTCATAAGTATAGACATCGGATTTTTAGGCACTAAAATTTCACTCTTTAGTATCTAAAATAAACTCAACATTTAATAAATTAGGCCCCATTTCAGTAAACTTAAGATTTTTAGGCGCATATGACTAAGGCTTCAAACCTATTCATTTCAATGAAATTAACAGATTATACACTAAAATACACAAAATATGTCACCCAAAAGTATATTTAAGAAATGGAGATAGACAGTGCGTTATATACACACAAATACACAAATTGGATACTTTGAAAAAAATTAAATAAACTTTTCAAGTTTTTGAAATTCAGTTCCATACATAAGTATTTGCACAATACATCACATGAATGTTTTTTTTTCTAAATTCTCCACAGTTAATATTTGCCTTTTGTCAGTGACAATAATTTTGAAAGCAGGAATAGTTATTTCTACTGCAACAGATGTCAGAGAAGCAAATTCTAAATTAGTTACAGTAGAAACATCAATACCTGCTGGATACTGTTTGCAACAATGAATATTGTACATTCTTATTAATAACTTGTCCCACTTTTAACGTTTTTCCCGTTTCACACAAAGTACAATGTATTTTCTCCTGATAATCCTTCACTATTGGTATTTGACTACAAATAGATTGATGTTTACGTTCTAAATGTTCAATACTTCCAGATATGAATTCAGACAATTCTTCAATAAGTGTGACCAATATTTCTTCACTATTGCTATTTTACTACAAATAGATTGATGTTTACGTTCTAAATGTTCAATGCTTCCAGATATGAATTCAGACAATTCTTCAATAAGTGTGACCAATATTTAAAATGTTAGACAAATACACTACAGACCGAATCCATATTCCCTATTGTGTTACAACAAGCCAAGATGGGAGCGGAATATCTGGGCATTTCTCTCTGAACATTGAAATTCTGGATGGGCTTTGCAAAAACATTTTTATCATATTGGAAATGAGCTAACAATACGGAATTCAGAAACCGCTGTGAAGGGGGTGTGTTAAACAAGTTACATGAATGAGTTAGGATAAAAAGTTTTAAGAAGTGGAGCTGAAGCAACCATGTATGAGACAGCATCAGTACAAAACAACACAACTTTAAAACGGGTGCATGCCTTTTTTACAAAATAAGCAATAGTTTCACCATTCACTTTCGGACGTTCTTAACACATACAGGGTTCGGAATCGAAGGTTGATCAGGGTCAAGTTTCCCGACTATCATACTTGTATATCTATTTATAGAATCTGAGGTATCATCTACAGAGACCCATTTATAAGATTCGTCTATATCCTCCCGAATGAATGCTAAAGTTTCATTGTACATTCTGCCTACGTTATTTTTTCTTACAGTAGATTCAGAGGGGATATTTTGTTTGCAATGTTTTTGTTAAAACTATTTTACAATCGAATTTTCAATTGCCTTCCATGGAAAGTTGGCAGCAACAAATTCCGTAGTTAAAGTCTGCATAGAAATTGCTGCTGAGATTGTTTGCTTTAATTTTTCTACTGAGATTTTGTTCAACATGTACCACATCTTCTACATGTTGCCTCTGATTTCACGTATTTTCTTGCAACAATCTAAAAAGTTGCTCTATTTACGTAGCCCCAGTAGCTAAACTTCCTTACATGCATAACACGATAGAACCGCCCGCATGCTGAAAAACTCGACATTTTTATTATTTCCGTACAATTAATCATATTAATAACATGCTTTAAGACGCTGATGACCTGAGATGTTAAAGAGCGTCCATAAATAAATAAATAAAAAAACATGCTTCAAAAAGTGAAAATTTCACCACCACCCTTAGCTTCTCCAGAAGTCTACAACATCCCTTGCTCCTGTGGAAAAGTCTATATCGGCCAAACAAAAGTAATATTAACTGCACAGTTAAGAAGCCTATAAAAATACATAATTTTCAATCAGCTATAGCGGAACGTGCTATTACAACCGAATATATTACGTGACCAAACTAATGAAATTACTTCAGTACACAAATACATGCTAAGATAAATTGGAGAAGCTTTCAAACACGCCAGCAACTTCAACAAAGGTGACAGCGTAAAAATCAATAACATTTGGTTATCGTTCTTAGGACCATCTCAAGGTAAAGTTTCCATCGATCCGCCTGGTAACGTGCCAAGGCCTGTTGACCTCATGTCATGACACTGCTGCTCCCTCCCCCAACTCCACCTTCCGATACATTTCAATTTTCAAGTTATAACTCTCTGAAGAGAACTGCAAGGTTCTCGAAACGTTGGATGGCATATTAGCATTAAAATAAACACGGTATTAGCCGAAAAACGTTTACCATGACAAACTTTGGCTGCAAAAGCCTACATCATATCCAAGTTTGTTCTTATCACTTCAGTTCTGTTACCACAGAAATGTAGCACAGTGGCGTGCAATCATGTGATTGGTCTTTAAATTTTGAAGAGTGTTATAACTCCATTTTGCAAATTATGTGTCTAAGATCCCTTTATGCATAGTGGTGTTCATTAACATCTATTTTTGGGAATCCTCAATTTGGTTTACAGCAGGCAAGCAGTCTGTTTTGCACCAGTTCTGGCAGAAAAGCATGGTCGGCAAATGCGGTACAATCTATGAACTCCCTGTAGATACGGAATATTGAAGAGAGACTGAATCAGAGATACAAAAATAAATTATATGAATAAAAATAATGAATTGTACGTAACCTATTTCGAACTGTCTCCACGAACTAATAGATATTTCTTGCTCTCCTCTAACGATATTCTGTGAAAGACCTTATTGAACACGAAAATAAATTAATTGAGAAGTCAGGAACACACAAACATTGCCCATGTAGACTAAGATATTTATAATAACTTAAAAGTAAATTATCTTAAATTAAGACAGGCCAAGAATAGGCAGTAAAAAAGATAAGCAAACACACAAACAAAATAAAATAAAGCTACAAGAGAGACCAATATCAGACATCTCCAGCCTAAATGGAAGTAGATACAAAAATATATCCTCAAAAAAAAAAAAACAAATGTATAAAGTATAATTAAACTACAGCCGAAAATAGGTAAAAAAAAAACAGAAAACAAAACAAATATGCTGAATTAAAATGACAGCCTACAGATAGTTGATGAGCAGAATTCATGCATTGAGTGATTATTGTAAAATATACAACAAGCTTCTAATGTAGTTAAATAAATTAAAATTTAAATATGCAGTAAAGCCAGAGCAGGCAAGTGCAGCCCGAATACGATAAGCGAGACAAACATGTACACGAAGATTGAGTAGAAAAAATATGCAGACTCAAAATTAAATAATGAAATATATGAATAAGAAAAACTAAGGATGGATAGCTGTAGTGTGGATAAAATTAGGAAAAACTTATAAATAAAAATAATAGTAAACTAAAATAGACGAAAGAAACTTCAATAATAAAACTGTAAATATAAGCAATAAAAATAAATTTCACACTGAAAATCAAGATGAATAAAGTGCAGCTTGGATGAGCTAAATGAGATAGGTAAACAAAAAGATAACAAACTATGAACTGGAGAGAAGGTACAGAACAAACATTTTAAATCCAATGAAATGAGATCCGTGTAGAAAAGGTCAAAATAAAGACATGAATTAAAATAAAATAATAAGAAAAGTCAATAACAGGCAAGAATAAACACAAAAATGAACAAATAAACGGACGAGAGAAAATAGAAACCGGCAACAAGAGCCTGAAGAAACTGAGGTAGTCAAACACAGTGCAGAAAACATAAATAAACAAAATAAATAAATTATAGAGAGAAAATAGTTTGTGTAAAATAAAATAGAAAATATAAATCCATAAATAAATTCAAATGAATAAAAATTGAACACAAGCAAAGAAAACGGAAAAGTCAAGAACGGCTACCACCGCGTGGGTCAAACAATGAGCAGCAATAATTGTACAACAAATGTTTGTAATAGTGCTGGAGAAATCAAGAACAGCTCGTAGAGCTTGGGTGAGCTAAGCTAAGCATGAACACAAAAGCAACTTAGTAGAATTAAGTTCGTGGAATAACAGAAGCTAAAAACAGGCAAGTTTAGCCGGCATAGGAGAAATCGTACATAGATGCTATTGATGAATTATCCAAGTTGAAGCAACAATAAAGAGAGAGCTACCAAAAGAATCAAACACAGCACCCCCTAATAGGCTAAAATGGAGTAATAAATGTTTAAAAGTAAATAAATAGAAAAGAAAAGTCAAGAACAAGTAAATATAATATTGAAAGACTAAGTTAAACAACAAAAATATTAATGTTTATTAATTAATATTTTAGTTATCTAAATGTTAAAAAGGGATTTATCCCAAGACTGCTACAAACCCCCCCCCCCAGGAAAAGTATCTTCACATTTTCTTACTATTCCCATTTTCAAGAGCAGAAAAGACAGATTTTCTAACATGTGGAATAATAGGCATTTTTGTTTGACCAAATTCAAATTTGTTATGTGTTTTTTAAAACGCTCAAATAATCGTAGAAAAATCCTTAACAATCAACAAAACAATCCAACATAAACAAAGGGGGAGGGTTAAAGCTCAAAATAAGCCAAAATAGGTAAAAATAAAAACTTGCTCTACCGATCCAAAATGTACGGAAACATGTTCATTTCTATCTCAATCTTAAATATATCCACCGAGATAGAAAAGACACGTTGCCTAACTTCCGAGTTCTGCTGATAATGCAACGAACTTTAATATATTTGCGGTAACCATAAAACTATTAAAGCCTTCCAAATTAATAAATCCATATCATTTCTTATTGTTGTAGTTTTTCATAAACTGCGTTACTACCCATAAAGCATTTCCTTAATGTCTGTCTTAAAATGAGGTCATTGTCTCTGTGATTCAAAACGTGCTTTTAGCTTTGTTCATAAAAATCGTAATTGTAAAGCAAAAAATACAGAGAGTTTTATAATAAATGCAACTGTAACCCAGTACAATTAATCAGCTGATGTGGAATGCTCCACTACTTTATATTATAAACATAATATTTATTTAAGTGTTTATAATATGAATTAATGTGCGATCCCTGTTAAATTTTATTTTCCAATATCTACTTTAAAAATTAATATGCATTTATGTATATAAATACATAATACATTGGTCACAAAAATTGTGTTAGTTCTGGTAGCCATACTTGCTTCCTAAACCCAAGGTCACGGGTTCAATCCCGGCCAGGATCGATGGTTTTTTCGGGCGTAAAAATCCTAAGCATGTTTCTTTCGGAAGGGAAGTAAAGCCGTGGGCCCCGTGTCGTACATTTACGGCACGATAAATAACCCCAAGCCTGAAAGAAGAGGCCTCTGAGCAAAATTTGTCGGCCCTGAATTGAATGGGGCGCTGATGACCTGAGATGTTAAAGAGCGTCCGTATATAAACCAAATAAAAAATCTGAAAAATTGTAAAAAGCACTCTTAAAATAATTAACTGGTTAACTAGAAGATGTTTAATTGTGTCTATTTAATAATTTTCGCACTTTTCTGCAAATACATTTATTTTATGTATTGTGGTTAACGATTGTTCAATAATTTTCGCTCATATATTTAAATTGTATCCTTTCATTACTAATATGCATTTCACAAGCATCGCCCTGTAGCAGTACTCTGTTAGCACCACAATCGAATACCCGTCGTATGTGCAGCTAAGAGTCATGTTTATCAATTTTTAATAGTGTTTAACGCTCGTTTTTACTACTGAGGCACTACAGGCGGTGAACACTGATGATACATGAAATGATAAATTGGGAAAGGATTTTTTTAAGGAAAAAAACGTTCCAGGCCTAAGTTTAGGATATCTCTCCGACATTTTTTATTTATGAGGACTGAAGAAAACCGGGGAAAAAAAACTTAGTCAGGGAGGGCGGTCGTGGCGGGAATCGAATCCCTGAACTCCCGCCTACGAGTCCGCTCCTTAACGACCTCAGCCCAAAAATTTTGATATGCCTTGCTTCCCTTATAACGTTCGTCATGAAATTTAAGTGCATGTGCAGAAAAGTGTGATAATTATTAAATAAGAGACAGTTTAACTATTGCTTCTGTTAGAAGGCTTGCTTTATTCGATATTTTTAGATGCTTTTCGCGGGCTTATAACTCTGTTGAAAACATTTGGGTTCCAAATGCAAAAACAATATGTATTGTGTGATCTTAAGCTTCTTGGCTGTCTCAAAAAGTTCTTCCGGTGTGCATTTAGAACAATTCATGAATATGTTATATGTTCTATTTTTTAATTTGCTGCTTTTCTGTTCGTATTTTATTTCTTCCACTCATTTGGCGCTACAGGCCGCGGTGAGCCTTGGCCTTCTCGAGTCTGCATCCTCTAGAGAACAGTATTGAAAGGGGGGGGGGGTCATATGATCAGCACGCCAGCACCTCGCCGGTCGCTTATCACGTGGCTTTCGTGATCGAAGAACGCCACTTCTCCATCAGGTAGCTTCCCAATTGTCTCTCAAGAGGCTGAATGGACCCTGTTCTAAACTTCCCTAACTTAGAAAAATTCCTAAGTAGGTAGTGGGAATCACCGGCAGGCAGCAATGCTGACCACTAGACGAAGAAAGTGGTCTCTATTTTATTTAATTTAACAAACTCTTTCCTTGGTAATAAGAATTGTTCTCAAAGGCTGCTCATATAAAGTTGTATCTACCTTTAGTAACATATTAATCTGGCCTTTATAACAGTAACCTAAAAATATTTAATTTAACTACATAACCAAAATAAATAAAATATAAAATTATTTTATTAATTTGAGAAAATTCCCAATTACTTCGTTTTTTTTTTCTTCCAAAATTAATGTTTCCATTGTGTTCGATATATGAATGTTTTATGTCCTGATTTTTTTTATTCAAAGATTAAGCATACAAAAAATTACACGAATATGTTGTCTGTACAGCATTTACTGAAACAATTCAACGAAAATTTCCAAAGTATGTATTTCTCAATAAATTTCGGTTTTTTTTCCCCTAATTTAATTTCTTATGATACCTAACTTCAATTATTTGAGTACCAAAGTTTATCTCCCAGAAGGAATTGTCACTTGTTACTTTTCCTCTACAAACTATTATACATAAGATTGATGATTTAAATCTAAGACAATCAATATGATTTTATGTTCCCAATATCACACCAAACCGATTTCGTTAATATCTTTTTTTTTTTTTTTTCAAGGGTTAATACTGATGCGTATAAATATTCTCCTGTGCGTAGAATACAAACCTTGTATAATAAATTACATTACTTAACTATTGATATATTCAATATGAATCTTAGCACTTTCGCTTTATCCTGTCATCATTATTACAAAATATACATTGATTAACATGTACCGAAATTATCAATTCTTGCCCTATTTGTTTTTGTAACTTTTTGGTCAATTTTTATTTGTTATATTCTGTCTTTATTTTTTCGTTGTTTTGTAATTTTAAGGATATTGTATCTGATTACGTGAACATTGTAATTGGGAAATTTGTAGTGTTCACAAAATAAAATAAATAAATAGTAATAAAAGACATGGGGTACACAAGTACACGAGTTTTTAACAAAGAATAGTTCTGAAATCAAGAAAATCGAAAAAGCGGTCAATCCATGGCAGGCTGAAGAACATGATTGGCGAAGAGACCGTTCTCCGTCCTCAATTTTTGATTGGTATAATCATTTCCGCTAGAGCACAGAAGACAAGCCTCGGTTTGGGCGCTATTCGAGCAGCATCACTGCAAATGCGATTCGTAACGAAAGGTTGCGGTGCAGCTTTCTGCGAAATTGAAAAGTTCATCACTTCCATAAAACGTCCGCTCTACTGTCCACGCAAAAAGGATCCAGACTAAAGAAGCATATTGCAACACGAAATTGCAGGGCACATTTTCCATCAGTAATGGACTGGGAAATCTTTTTCTTCCCCTCACTGTTTCTCAGAGAAAACCCCAAAATTTAGTTTCTAGAATATAAATGCTACTTAAATAATGTGGGAACTGAAATAACCCAGTCTGTGTGTATTTACCAGATATTTTATGCAATAGGGTACTTTGTTTCAAATTATTTCTTCGTCCGTTTATTATTTGCAGCTTTTAATGGTTCTCTCCCTAAAGCTACTATTTTGTTTAGTTTATGCTTCTAATCTATGAAGCAACCTAATATTTCATAAACAATTAAAATATTAGTAAACTGGGAAATTCCGGATGAAATTTTCCGCAGCATTCATGCATGACCTTTGTTATAGCTCTGAAATATGAATTTCTCAACTGATAGTCCAGGGAAGTGGGCATTATTTTCATACAAGTTGCCTTTACTCTTTTCTCATACATAATTCAGATAGTTTCAAATCGGGTAAGGGGATATATCAATATTCATAAACCACGACTCATTATTCGACCACCAAATATAAGTGCATCCAACTGTCTTGCTCAAGACAACCGAACTATATAAGTCAGAGCGGGCGGGCTGCATTTATCAAACTGCTACGTTGGCCTTGAGTCTCAGTCTCAGTCCAGTCAGTCAGTGCCTTTCAAGAGTAAAGTTTGCTAAGAATGGAAAAAATAGATCTGATTATTCTATTCTATAATAACTGTTTATTTATGATTGGTACGTCCATTCCCAATCCGCTCGTGTTGTCATGAAATTATTTGAAGAGAAATTCTCAGATGATCGTGTCCCATGTCGTAATGTGATTCATAGATTAATACGATCCACCAATTTAGACGAACTAAAGAGTAACATCCGTCAAGAGAACAATTTAATTTCTCAAAGAGCATTACAATGTAAGTAGATGCCAGAAATGTGTGGAAAATGAAACGAATATCCCAGCATCTCTTTACGTGACATAGGTGAATGGGTAACTTTTTAAACGCATTAAAATGTATTATACTCTCACTGTAGTGTTCCTAAATCTGATTTTAGGTTTCTCCGACTGTTCTATCAATGCTGTCCCAGCCACCCCGCCTGTCATTTGATAATTGGATTACCCATACTTCGCGGATTGCGGCTGTACAAAGATTCTATCTGTGTGTGAAATGGCGTTGTCCCGCATGGACTGAGCATTTTATGTTCTTCCAATATTAGTTCAGTAAAAACCAAAGTAACTGTTATGTACCTTTCTGAGTTTATCCCATCATAAAAAAATGATTCAATAATTGTGTTTCCAATTATGCCAATCACAATGAACTGGGACTTTAAATGAGTTGACGGCACCCCAGTGAGTTAAAATACCACTGTAGGGGAAAAAGGTTAACTTACAGAGTTAAATAGCTCAATTCCAGGGAACGGGCACTCGAGTTTAGCTGAATTCAAAGCAGGGCAAATTTGTTTTTATTTTTACAATGAATGTCGCACGCGTCATACACACACAAATATCCAGCAGAACTTATCTATCATATTACAGATGATTACCCGAACGCTTAACGAGAAGAGTTTTGTGTTCTCTTGCACCGCTGGTCCGCACGATATCGCTGAGATAACTTCACGCATGCAAAATATTTTGCGATTTGGTTCATTTACGGGCGCTCTTCAACATCTCATGTCATCAGCGTCCCATTCGATTCAGAGAGTCAAACGGCCGATAAATTTGGCTCAGAGGCCTCTTCTGTCAGACTTGAGGTTCTTTTACGTGCAGTAAATCTACGATACCCAAGAATTTACTTCCTTTCCGAAGGAAGCCAGCCATACTTAGGATTTGTAAGCCCGAAAAAATCCTTCAGTCCTGGCCGGGATTGAATCCGCGATACTACTTTGTGATGAAAGCATATAAAGCAACTCTAGCTTATAGGACATTAAAAAAACAGTATTTGCATATGTGAAATTTATTATATTAGTAGTAGTTCATTTGTGAACGGTATATATAGAACTTCAATTTCGGAAATCTGGCAATATGAGCTATGGTTTATGACACACCTAGCTGTGGTGCCTCAATTACTTTCTAAACTCTTCTGTATCATAATTTTCATATTGTTTCTCCCTATTGACTATTGTTGTTTGCTAAGTGTTTTGCCCTTTAAGAGAGACTCGGTTGCTTTAAATTTCATCATTAATAACAAACGCGACAGCTTTGGTGACATTTTCCTCGGGTAGACCTCTTAATAATTGTACAACAGATGTAAAATGTTTGCTTAGTTATTATGCCACGATCTTTTACTATGAAAACTAATATAACACTATTAACATAAAACTAAAATAATAATAACTAGAAAAGCAGAAAAGGATAAAGCACTAAGAAAAAATAAAAGATTAGTAATCACTATATTTCGAACTGCTTGAGTTCTTCTATGGCAAGAAGATATTTTATTTTAGTTACATTGTTAATAGTGTTACATTGTTTTTCATTTATATGTTTGCACCTGTGGTGTTGCTTTTGGCTTATAAATTTGATTTTGCCTTTGCGTGTTTTGCTTTTGACTTCTTTACTATTTATCTAATATTCTTTTATTTTTATTTCTTACTTTTTGTGTTTTCTAATATGCTTTGTTGTTATTATGAAGCTTTTTTAATTTAATACTCTTATACTACAACATCTATCCAAGGTAGACTTGTCTTCTTGCCATTGAAGAATTTAAACAGTTCGAAATATAGTGACTACTAATCTGTGGCTTTTTCTTAGTGTTTATCCTTTTCTGTTTTCCTAATTATTGTTGTTATTATTATTATATACTGTACTTTAGTATCCTACCTTAAGAAGAACAGTTAAGCTCAAAAGCTTGTTTTACAAGAGCTTGAATAGTTTTTTTAAGTGATATTTCTTGTTTTATCTGTGTAACGCTCCATTTCTTTTTATAAATATTCATATATATGCAAGAACTTATATATAAGAAAATATTGTATTAAGCCTAATTCTATTAGTACGCCAATAGGATGTTTATTTCTTCATCTTCGCTTCTTATAAAATAACTAACAATTTTATCTATGTGTATGCGGGGGTTAAAGGAGACAATCAAATAACCTAAGGATTACCTCATATGTGCATTAACTGTTGCATTTGATTGTGGAATTTAAGTTTTAAAATAGTATATAATATTTTTTTTTGATGAACATGTTCTGCTTGAGTCCTTTCGATGCAAGGATTTATATAAAAGCGTGTGAATAAATATTTGTTCATCAGTAATGAAATACAGAGCTGCCAACTTGATATATGTTTCCAAACTAACAACAAATTATTAGTATAGCAAGCAAGTATTATTAGGGTCGTATTGCCGGTTATTAAAATACTTTACGACCCCATTTACATTTTACATGTTCCCAACAGTGGAGTACAAAGCTGTTAATTTTCTGCGGGTGAAAGGGGCGAAGCGGCATAAACGTCTCATTAATTTATTAACCATGCAAATAAAACGCGTGGACTTGGAAAGTGACGCACTAGCATCTGAGAGGTAACTTGTTATAGCTCTGGGCTAGAAATTTGTCTTTCCTTGATTATTGTCTACTCATCCATCCAACAGTTCCAATTGATAATTTTGTTCTTTAGAAAGGTTATTTTCTCTTCGTTTCATCTATGAAGACTGTTCGATAAGTCTATGCAAAAGCAAGCAACTGTAGATTGTTTCCATCGTAACCTTGGTAACATGGAGATTGTTGAAGCTTGGTTCATTTCTTGTAAACAGTTATAAAACTCAGTTTGTGTGTGAGAGCATTTTTGTGCTTAAATTTGCGATTTTCCTGTTTTAAAAAATAGTTTTTAAAGGGATAACACCGGCTAAAACTGAAGCAAATCTGGATAGTTGTTACGTCATATGTGGCGGTTTATAAATGATTTAATGAGATTAGATATGGCTAAACGAGCACAAGCGATGCAGAGCGATTCAGACATCCTGTCCAGATAACTCCAGAACATGTTGCAGAGCGATCGGATGCTGAAGGTTTCTGAAGATTTCTGAAGCTGTGGATATTTCTGGAGATCGAGGATATTATATTTTGAATATAATTAAAAAAAATGCCTACGATCGTATTTTTATAGAAAAATCAACGTCATTTCCGATATGAATCTTTTACAAAAGGGTCTTAATATTATATCCAATTGGGTGATTAAACGTAGGATAAAAATAAAGCAATAACATTTTGTAAAAGTTGAGAAGAAATGAATTTAATTATAAACCCAAGGAAGCAGAAAATCTCCTGCTGCAAATACTTACGAAACTGCTGAAGTTCTAAACATGTATGCGACTAACAAATTGATAGTGTTACGAAGAGGGCATTTGTTGCGAGAATACTAAAATAGTCAGTCCAGAATTGAAGGTAATTGCTTATTTATCATTAGTCTGGCGCTTAATCGAGTATGGAGCAGCTTGTTGTGATCCATGCAGAGTATATCAAATAAATATTCTAGAAAAAATGCAGCCTAGAGCAGCAAAATTGGTAAAAAGTAAAAAAGAACATGGGAGACCTAATGTTAAATCATTAGTTTGGGAACCACTAGCAGAGAAACGTAAAAAAGCAAATTCATTATACAGAGTGTGCATAGAACAAAATGCATGGAGCTATATCACAATTAGGTTTGAAAAACCAACATACTATGGTAGGTAGGTACAATTAAAGTTTTAAAATAATTTGTAGATAACAAAGAACGGATAAAGATAACTTCTCTTTCGTAAATAAAACCGTAAACGATTGGAATGAATTCCCTGCAGTTTTCATTGAACGTTGCCCTTCTGTGACAAGATTTAAAAGTAACCTAAAATTGTATATGTAGAAATATGTCATTAATATAAGTAGACATGAATGTAATTAGTGTACAAATTTAACTACTTGAAATTTGTTTAACTCCTTTTTGTATTTAATTGACTAGCATCGTTTAAATACATTATATTATTATTCAAGCTGATAAATGTGTAGACCTAAATATGCTGAAAATATAATTGGTAAAGCTTCTCATTTTATAAATGTATTTAATTAAGTTAATATGTGTTTAATTATTTTGACATATTAAATAGTTTGGTGAGGATCTAACTAGAAACTGTTTTTAGTAAGGTGAAATTATTTAATTACGTTAACTGGCATGTAATATGTGGAAAATTAATTCGGCATGTGTTTAAATTAAATTTTTTATTTAATATTAGGTTGGCATGTATTTAATTAAGTGAAATTGTTTCTTGTTTAAGTATTTTGCTATAAACTATCATTATGTTTTCGTTATTCTTCACTGCCGCCGGGTGTAAGCCCAGTCGCAGTTAATAAATGCATACAGACAAATGAAAAGACGAGGTGGGTGCCGCGTTTACTACTGAACAAAAAGAAAACAAGTTATCACTTCCACGCATGATAAACGAATTCCAAGATGATCTCGGAGAAGGTATGTGACAATCGAAGAACAGGGATCCACCACTACACGCCGGTAATGCAGAAACATTCTAAACAGTGGATTGCAACCGAGAAAGAGCTCCGAAGAAAGCAAAAACCATCCTGAGTAGGAAAGATGTTTTAGGATTGCCACGACGTGATTTTAATTTACTTTTGGAGTGACACAAAACCATAACCGGTGAATATCATGCTGTGATACTGGAGCAAAAAACTACGCGATCAAGATTAATCTTCCTCATTTGGCAAAGAAAATGTGCGTTCCACCACGATAACGCGCCATTGCACAGATCTGCTATTATCATCTCAAAAGTATTGAACTGAAGGCATGAAATGCTTCCTCTTTCCCCCTAATGAATTTCATTTCTCTCCTGTTTCCAACATAAAGAAATGGAGGAATGAAATCGTATCAAATGAAGGTGCTCCCACTGAAACAAGAAATTTCCACTAACAGCTCTGCTGGCTGTTTGCTCTAAGCATCAAAATGATGTAGCCATGTGTCATCAGCAATGATTACCTTTGAAATAAACTGCGCATCTTCTTGTAACATCATCTTCAATTGCATGCAAACCTGCACTCGAACATCCTTTTGTTAGTGAATCAGCAGTCTTGGAACCCACCAAGCACAAACATCTCTCACGTGCAAAGTTTTAGTTACCAATGTGCGGATGGCACCCAATGAAATTTTAGGAATGTCTGAAAGTGTAGTTAATTCGACAGTCCTCTTTCACATGACAGCAGCGGTGTTTATGTTTCCTTCCGTTAGGTCACAAACTGGAGTGCCGCATCTATCTTTGAAATTGATTGCCTCCTCTCTTTAAACATTTTAAACCATCTTCTAGTTCTGCTTTAGGAAAGGACGAATTCTCCATTTACCTCTTGTAAAACTGCATAAGTCTTAGCTGAAGATTTGTTGATACAAAAGCAGAATTTCAGAGCAGCATATTGTGCTGTAGATAGAACTGAACGAGTTTCAACTTGCACACCTCTCACTGAAGGAAACCGGAAGAAATTACAATTTAACTAGTACCACGTGTACTTGGCATATTGAGTTAACAAAATTTTGTAAAGTTGAATTATAGCTCGAGAAATTATGCCTGTAAAAATAAAAAGACCTCGAATTGGTTTTTTAACTTATTTCCGCTCATGTTTATGTTAGCATTTTCTCATGCACGTCGCAATGCCAATTTATTAATGTAATCCCATGAAATTATTTTTTACTTAAATGTTTCACTGGTAACAGTTCCTATACATAGTTAGTTCTGTTCCGTAAAGCGCTAAGTCTGAAGTTTCATGCAAAAGAACCAAAAATTTCGTTTTCCGTTGAATGCTAAAAATAATACCCTGAATTGTTTGCTATAATAACATTTCTATTGTTTCATTTATTATGTCACATAAATTCGTCATGATTCCCGCCCAGTTAACTGATTCTGTTTTGCCACATGCTGCATCTTCTTGTTTGGCAAGAAACAAGACCAGATATGACTTATCGATTGCTGCTCCTTTGTCTTTGAAAAATTCCTTTATGAAATTTCCGGATGGATATCGGATTTCTCATGCATATTAAATATTTCAATAGCTTTGAAGTTAGTATATTTTTTAAAAAAAATTGAGTGGTATATTTTATTTAAATTCTTATCATTACAGAGTGTTCTGTGGTTTCTTTTTCTGTTACAGCTTCATATCTCATTCTAGACTTTAATAATATCATATATTGATTTACTCGTGCCACCTGCCTTGAGTACTGGTGAAGGTGATGGTGGTATTTATTATTTCAATTAAAAATACATATATTGCACATTACAATCCCAAGACCGTTCATGATCTTGTAAAATACTTCATTTCTGAAATTAATTCCAACAAAAGAAAACAACTACATAAACAAGAACGCATTTACACACACACACATACACGAAACAATATTTATATACAATAATTCTGATATTAATCTACATTTTTCGTATTATTTATGTACAATGGTTATAGAAATTTCTTGTCCCTAAAACTACATATTTAATTTAAGAAGTTGCCCAGGTTTAGCCAGTTTTCCCTATTTACAATTAAGTCCCAACATGCCAGCCTTCCCCTACTGGAAGTAAAAAATGAATCCCGGAGAATTTGTTTCCCAGTATCTTCTGTCTGTGCGCACTTAGTCAAAATGTGCACTCAGTCTTCCGGTTCCGAGCATAATGGGCAAATCCTCCTGCTGTCCTCGTTAACAACCTTACGTATCTTCCAGTCTCCCAGTTAAGCCATGCTATTCCCGGCCTTTATTTCATGCCTAGCCCCATGATATAGTTCTCTTTATTCCATCTAGTTTTAATTTCGCTCTGCAGGTCCAGAGATGACATCTACATGTATCGTGCCTCTATTTCCTGCCTGTTTATGTCCGACAGGTGTCTTTTGACTTTTGTCACTATGCCATGCCTGTTTTCAATACCATTCCACCAAATATCGTTTAAGCTGATTTTTGACAATTCAGTTTGGATAATGCATGTTATTTAATTGGTACCTGTAGCATATTGTCCTCAGGGTAGTTTGTTGTCCTTTAATTATTCTTAGTCAGTATCTAATTACAATTATTTAGCTGCTTACTAATGCGTAGTTATAAATAGATTGCATTTCACTCTAACCACAGACATGCACTTTCACTCAGAGCCATCGTGGAAATGGTAATGCGTTTTGAGAATTACAATAGGTAGTTTTTGTAAACTATTGCTGTACTTAAACTTCAATTAATATAATCCACTATAGCAATGCTCTGTATTTGACATAATTAATTGTTTTTAAGGATACCTATTGTGTCTTCAGTTCTCCGTAAACACATTTGTAGCTTTGGAATTAATTCCTTCAGCACAACGAAGTTCCAAAACAATTTGTTTCTAATCTGGCCCTATCCTCTTTCTACTGGTAAATTATTAGAACATATTCATTGATCACATGTATTTTTCTTTCATCTACAACAATAAATACTTGTCGGTGGTCCGCGACAATCTGAAACAATGTGTGTCTTTGTATTTGTTCATTCCATCGCCAATTCCTAAAATTTTCCAGAAATATCTAATTTCCTGGCTCGCTTTCACTATCCTCTTGCAAGTTTATCTGTAATTCACTGTCAATAGTTTTTGGATCTCTGAACCGCGCAGGAATATCTATGCCTATTCACGCTTGTATTATCTACATGCAGGCTTGTAGCACTAGAGGCAAATGGGAAGGGCAACAGGTCGCTACAAGGCATTGCAATGCAAGTTTTCATAAAACAAGCCCCTTGCAGCTCTTGAAGTTTGCGCGAGCCCAGCCACTTATTTATCGTTATGCTGCGTGGTAAATGAGATAGGACTGTAATCAACTACCCTCTCCACAACCCCACTCACCACTGTGTTTATTTCGCTATCCAAAAGTAATTGTCTCTATCCGGGAGCACCTGCCCCATCTATAACTAGAACTCATATCGACAATGCACATGCGCAAACATTCATATTATTTTGTTTTTCTGTACTTTTTCCGATTTCGTAGCCCGGACTTCTCCCTACCTAGCCCCTGCTTTTTATTTCGTCCGGTTTGATTAATGGCGTACAGTTATAGCTGAAGTAGAGCGCCGTGATAAACTAAATGACGGAGCACTGGCGCGAATTAGGCCGGTTGCGAGGTAATCACAGCTTGCTATGTGTTTTCATGATTGAGTTGGGGCTGCACCATTAAATATAGGGTGCCCTGTTTGTTAGCACCAGTGGTTGGATGCGGTTTGTCTAAATTGTCTGAAATCTTGAACGTCTACGTTACAGCTGATTATTATTTGTAATTCTGCTTTACTCAAAAGCAAAAGCTATGTAAAAACAAACATGTGAAGACATATACTCTTTGTTAATTAATAATTTCCAGAAAATTTTGTATTTTGAATGAGGGCTTCCAGATAAATGAAGGTATCAATGGATTTAACAATTATTTTTCTGGTTTAATGCGAGTGTATTTTGATAAACAAGATACAAATCCAAATTATATCAATACATTTGTTCTACATGTGAAACTTAAAATTTGTGACTAGAAATAACCAAGCTTGAGTTCCAAAAATATTATTCAACAGACTATACGTTTTAAATGGTATCGCTTTGCGAATCTTCCAGGAAGTCTTTTTCTGTTAACTCCTTAAGAAATGCATTCGATTCTTGACTTCACTTGTAGACTCAAAACGGCTTTTATTGCAGACTTGACCTTCGAATATAGGAAATTCGTATAGCGCAAGATCAAGCGAATATGGTGGGTGTCACAACATGGGGGATTTGTGTTTTGTCACAAAGGTATTCACAGTCAGCACATTGTGTGCCGGTCTATGGTCTTGGTGAACACTTCACATTTCAGTCCTATCATCATCATCATCATCATCATCATCATCATCATCATCATCATCATCATCATCCTCATCCTCATCCTCATCCTCATCACTTAATCAGTATTGTTATTATTACTATTATTATTATTAAAACTTCCTTAAAGCAGACCTATTTACCAGTCTGACCTTCAAGCACCCAGTCCACATGAGGCATCCTTTGGATATTGAAAAAAAGCAGTAATCGTTGCTTTGAATTTTGACTTGCTCGTTTATTGTTCTTCCTTCATTAAAAAATGGGACTCTTTTGTTGTATGGATTGGCACTTGGTCGCAATGAGAAAACCACGATTCATCAGAATTTATTTCACAGGATATCTTTCAATTTGTTCAGTGATGCCGCTATAAATATTAGCTCGAGTTTGCTTCTGCTCAAGAGCTATCGGCAATGAGCAAACTTTTTCCCTGTTGAACACTTTCGTTATAATGTTAGCTGGCTTTGAAATCGATCGAATACTCAGATGACGATTTGTTCTTACAATTTAGCCGGTACACGGATTGTTTTGAATTTCTTTCGTTCGCTCTTTAAATTTTTTGAACCACTCATTAATGTGAGTTTGAGATAGAAATCCATTAGCATAACATTATATCAATACATTTCTATAGCGGATTTTCGAAGTTTTGCGAGAAATTTCACATCTACACACTGCTCTGCTCCTGTGCGTAACATTTTTCCGACGCAAGTCAATTGCACTGTTTTCTCCAAGCAAATGCTACCACAAAACTCCTCGCTAGATACATAATTTCGGAATATTTCTAGAGAAGACCCGACAAAGAAGGCTAATGGCTATAATGAAAAGGGGGGAGTTGGAAAAGGGTTGTGAGTAAATGACAGGGGAGCTCAAGAGTAAGGGTTTCATTCTTGTTTATGAATTTGTATATAAAGCTATTAATAGAAAAAATGAATATAGCGAAGAATTTGCATATTTGTATGTATGTATGTATGTATGTATGTATGTATGTATGTATGTATGTATGTATGTATATGGCCATTTTGATTGTTACAAGAACTATATTAGCATGTAGGGCCGTAAGGTCCATGCTACAGTTATTTGAATGTATTCTAAGACTGGAATAATAAATCGTCCATTATTATTAAGTGGTACCGCTTCTCATATTTTATCTGAAAATGTGATGCTCTTTAGGAATACAGATAAACCATAGCCATCTTATATGAAACAAATAACTGTTGAGAACAAGGTTACTGCATGTTGTATATACTGACCTTACCCCTTTACATGCATTGCAGATTAATTTTTTGTTTGTTGTAAAAGTTTAATTATCATTAATCCGTTGCTTATGCAGGAAGGTTTTTTTTACTTTTTATTGATTAACGTTATCTAACAAATACTGATACACTAATTGATAATGCAATAATTGCACAAATTCCGTATTCCAAAATTTGTCCAAAAAGAACACGAAAATAGAGATGTTATATTTGAAAGAGATAAGCTTACTAAAACAAAACATTTTAAATCCTACTATACACATTGTTGTAATAAATTTATAGTTTCCAAATATCAGCATGAAATGTTACCGTGTAAAATATGAATGTTGGCTTAGCAGATTTGAAGCTGTTTTCAGATAAAATGTACCCCGTTTTGCTTTACCATTGACTTATCAGCACATAATGTCTGCTTCTTTATCAGCAAACAACTCCACCATTTATCTAGATTCTGTGTATTTAATGGCTTGTCTAAGATCCCTTAACAATTTATGATAAATGCTTTGAAGTTCACTAATATCCGTTATAAATACTTAGTCCTCTGACTTAACTTCATCGTTATTGTAAAGCGTTGAAAATTAACGACATAATTCATTCAGGTCCTATCTCAAACAAGCGTCACCTAGCTCATAATATGTTTTCAAGGCTCGAGCGATTGCTTGAAAACCGCCACGGGTGCCCGAGGTCGTTAAGGCGCGGACTCGTAAGCGGGAGGTCTGGGGTTCGAATCCCTCCACGAGACCGTCCTCCCTGGCTGAGGTTTTTTCCAGGTTTCCCTCAGTCCTCATAAATGGCAAATACCGGGGAGGTACCCAAAACTTAAGCCTGGAGCGTTTCTTTTCTTAAAAAAAAAATCTTTCCCATTATATCATTTCATCTCATGTATCATCAGTGTCCATGTCGTTGTCGTCCTGGTCGTGTAGTGGTTACCATACTGGCCTCCTAAACCCAAGATCGCGGGTTCGAACCCGGCCAGGACCGATGGATTTTTTCGGGCGTAAAAATCCTAAGTATGGCTTCCTTCGGAAGGGAAGTAAAATCGTGGGTCCCGTGTCGTACATTTACGGCACGAAAAAGAACCTCAAGCCTGAAAGAGAGGCCTCTGAGCAAAATTTGTCGACCGTTTCACGCCCTGAATTGAACGGGACGCTGATGACCTGAGATGTTAAATGGCGTCCATAAATAAACCAATCAAAAAAAAAAGTGTCCCTCGTCTATGGTGCCTCTGTAGCAAAAACGGGAGTTAAACAGCATTCATTCACTGCTTGAAACTGGTAGCTAGTCCTCTGAGGTACCGCGCTATATTCACTGCGCATTGTTAACATTGGTCGATGGCGACTCTAACAAACTAACTCGCTTCCTCATCTGATAAATTTATTTTTACAGAATTTTCACTGTCATATATGGACACAAGATAATCCGTATATAAAGGATATACGACACCATGATTGTTACTTAGTAATCGTGTGGGCAGGAATTGTACCTGTAAGCTCTACGGTATTTACCTAAATTTCTCCAAGAGACTTTACCGGAGTTGCTGGAAGTGGGGGCCCTTTGGATGTTCTTAAGTATTTGAATGAAAACCTGGTACCCTAGTACCCTAATTGCTGCATTGACTTACCCATTGAGTTTTTCTGGTGGTACATGCAAAGCCTGTCGTATGAAACTCCATTGGAAACAGAAAAAGTTCGTGGCGTGAATTGCAATAGCAGCTGGAACCATCCTGGAAATGCCTGGAATCTTATGGAGTTCGGGTAATTTGGTCAGGCGCTGCAGAACACGTGAGAAATTCTTTGACTGCTATTTTGAGCAATTCTATAATATAAAACTATGATAACACCCCCAAAAGATTCG
Source organism: Metallyticus violacea (assembly GCA_030762175.1). NCBI lineage: Eukaryota > Metazoa > Arthropoda > Insecta > Mantodea > Metallyticidae > Metallyticus > Metallyticus violacea. Next base: position 63,908,603 of record CM060836.1, read on the forward strand.
CAAACTCTTGGAAATTTTGACCTTTTGTGCCAAAAGGAAGCTCTTCTGAACATGTATTAACAAAATATCAAATACATTTATTTCATTTATTTATCACAGAGCGGTGTAATATATATTTAATTACACATACATAATTAATGTACGTGTACATAATTAATTTCGATGTTTGAATGACATAATATGTGAAAAAATGTAAACACACTATAATAATTTTCCAAAATGTAACTTAAAATGGACTATGTGTTAGCTATAAGTTCAGATATATGAGGAAAGGTCCCTCGTCATATTAAATATAATGATAAATATATTATTAAGACTTGATTTGTTTAATTTAACTGTTCGAAAATCCTATAATTCATAGAAATGAGAGTTTTCAACAACATATGAACTTCCTCGTCTTTTCGAAAGTTCCACTATGCACTGACATTCTTATCCGACACTTTGGTTTAGTATTTCAATGTTGACAATAGACACGAGATACACAATGGTTTTTTAATCATCTCGTAAATAACAATCAAGGGGATGGAGTTCGGGAAAAGGCAGGCTGGTTGATGCCCCACACAATCTTTCTCTTTTTATGGAATCACTCATCCGAAATATTTCTAGCAGCAAGAATCAGAATGCATGAGCAGTGTTCTCTGTTTAACTTCTGTAAGGAGAAACCCCATGTATGGATGCATATCCATAATCGCAATTGCTAATTGCTGGTAAAGCAATTATACTTATAAGTAATATTTGGTACGAAAATCCTAAATTAACACATTAAAACCAGCTTATTCCTTTTTTTTTGTTTAAGAATAGAAAAAATATCGAATTATAAACCAATCTATGTTTGTTTTTTCCACCATGCACCCAGTAGTCGAAAGTCACTTGGTCTATAAATATATTGTGGCCTTTCGCATTATCATCAGAACGATTTTAAGGTGCAATATTATGACTGTAAAGGGGGAAGAAATGTTTCGGAATATAATTTATATATAAAGATTAAAAGATGGTGCTAATAAAAGGCCTTTATCATGTTTAAACCTGTTGCATTAACTTGTCTTATTCCAACTAATGATTAGAAAATAAACGTGGCTCTTACTGGGCTTCAACCAATTTGTTACACTGGATTACGCACAACATTTTTATGTTTTTGAATGTAAATTGCTGCCGCTTTGAGCTCAGGAGATCTGCTGAAACTAATGCAGCATCATTTGTAAACGCACAACAATTTACAAATGCTCTCATATTCGGATTGTTCTTCAATATAAACTCAAGTTCGACTTTAGTAAATCCGTCAAGGTTATCCCTCACAGTTATCAACTTATTTCATGGTTCGATCTTCTCCATACCTTCGTCTTCGGCCACGTCAGGGAAGTACTTGTAGCCATGCACTGAGAAAAGTCTCACCTCTTGATCTTTATCATCGAACAGTTGTAGGTCAAGCTTGATGGCTGTTGCTTCCGTTGAATTTAGAGCACATATGAAACTTGATTTTTTTTCCCCCGTACAAGAAAACCGCTTATTTTATCCAAGTACCCCACGTGGTTATGACGGGGAATAGTGTTAGATGAAGTGCAGTAACTTCTCTGTGAAAAAGTCGTCGATTCGGAGCCTTTACAAGAATCTTCTTTCAGAGCAACAATGAAATAATTTACCCAATTGCAATTCCTTCCTGACTCTTTTCATATAAGCGGCATCGTCCATGCGCAATACACGTCACATGGTTGAGGTTGGAGTAGCATGCTTGATCACTCATCACAAGAATTGTGTTCTGTGCTCGTTCATTAGCGAATAGGTACAAAAAACGTTTTTCTCTGTAACATCTCGTTTTCACTAGTGCCATTTTACGATGAGGAGTGATGTCGACAAACAACAAAAACATTTTGACTGTCACACTAGGTCATAACAGCAAAAATGTAATCATATGTGGTCTGAGCATGGGATTCTTCGCCTTATTTCATGGAACATGGCTACGGAAATCGAGTGACAATTGCTCATCAAAGACATTATCCGATAATATCCTGTGATACAATGAAAAGAATCACAGATTTTTCAAGGCCAGAAATATGTCTCGAGGGCACAATGGTTCCAGCAAGACGACGCTATTGCACACACTGCTGGATACTTCAGCAGGGGAATAAAATCCAGAGTATTCTATCCCTATAAATTCTTCAATTGACATCTGGTTCTTATTTCATTTTGAGAAATGTCTTGAACTAATTGGTGACTTTGTCACATTAAATGAAATATTGAAAAGTACATAATAATATTGTAATACTAATCTCAACAATTGAATTTATTAGTCTGTAATATTATACTGCATGTCTCTACTGAAACAATCAACCTATTATTTCAGTGTGCTATATTAGCAACCGTACTGTAGTTCATATCAGTATTAGTACGGAATGTCGGTCCTGTTGGTGTAGTGGTAACCATACGTGACTCCTAAACCCAAGATAAACCTGTACCGGCCAGGATCGATGGATCGATGGATCCTAAGTATGGCTTCCTTCGGAAGGGAAGTAAAGCCGTAGGTCCCGTGTCGTACATTTACGGCACGAAAAAGAACCTCAAGCCTGAAAGAGAGGCCTCTGAGCAAAATTTGTCGGCCGTTTCACGCCCTGAGTTGAATGGGACGCTAATGACCTGAGATGTTAAAGAGCGTCCGTAAATAAACAAATCAAACAAATAGTCCGGAATAAGTGTTGTGTATAAGTGAGAAATTTTATTTTCCAAGCATATTATATTGATTTGTTTAAAAAAAATTAAAAACCTGTATAAAGAGGTTTTGTTTGCCAGAACTAAAGTATTATTCTGCATTTCGTTGTTTATAAAATTAGACACATCTCTCACGTAGACATCTTGTGATAGTTAAAATACATATATAAAAAATGTGTATTTAATGTGTCGAATTTATTTGTGTTATAGCTGGGTGCATCTGAGTTTTTCAAGCTTTTAAATCACTCAAACCATTATTTTCGGGTATATGGGTATATTCCATAGAACCCCCAGTACCGCCACGGGTGGCCGAGGTCGTTAAGGCGCGGACTCATGAACGGGGGTCTGGGATTCGAAACCCGCCAGAACCGTCCTGCCTGAATGAGGTTTTTTCCAGCTTTTCCTCAGTCCTCATAAATAGCAAATGTCAGGGAGGTATCCTAAACTTAGGCCTGGAACATCCCCTTCCTTAAAAATTCATTTCCCAATATATCATTTCATCTCATGTATCCTCAGTGTCCACTGCCTTAGTAGTTAAAACGGGCGTTAAACACTACTAAAAAAAACCATATTTATTGACAAACCTCTCATACTTGATAATATTCTTATCACGCTAAAATCAACTGTCAACCAATCCAAAATGGCATCTACTTCTGTCGTTATAAACCGCTTGCTCTAATTAACGGTTGCAAGCACTGCAGATGATTTCAAAAGAGGCATACAGTATCCACACAATCTTGTAAAAGGAAAAAGTCCAAAATTTGTTACCACAACAACTTTCTCTGGTGTCCATTACGGTGACCGCAATTCGGGCGCGCAACAGCTGTATTACCTTGCGGACCGCGCAGGTGTCACTCCGGACTGAGTGAGTGATTAATGAAGACCACGTGACGCAGTGCTATGTACGTCTCCATGCCTTTACGAAACAGCTTCACCCTGGACCAAGTAGCAACCCTAAATTGCATTTGTATGCAAATAAAATAGGTCTCGCTTCCATGAACCATTTAAGTAATTACTAAAGGGAGGATGGAGTTTAGTGCCCTGTTGCAGCTCGCGTGGTGATACATTGAGCTTACGAAAACAGCACTGGAAAAGTGAGTATAATTGTTTCATTGACTCGATCAAATACGCTGCCTAAGGATACTATTATTCACTATCATATACAGTGAAGTTATTTGAGTTATGGGCCGGCAGAGTACGGTTGCGTACTGGGAGAAGCCAGTGGTAGCAGCTTGGGGTTAGTTTGAGGCAGATTTTGTTAGAGATTGGTTGTGTGTTGTTGTGTAACTTGATACTTTCATTGTGTATAAATTGTGTGCTAATATTCACCTTTAGTTATGCCACTACAAAAATATAATTTAAAAAAAAAAGGGTTTTTATGTACAATACTTATGTGAAATCATATTCTTGCATAGAGCTGGTAAGGCGATTCGTAAAAAATACCCCGGCAATTGCATTGCAGATAAAGATGATGTTCGCCAATTTGTTAAAAAGTCGGCAAAGACAGGATCTTTCAATGACTAGAAACGTGTTCGGAATCGCCGGCTTCTTATGGAAGAAGGGTTAGATGTACATGAAATTCTTAAGTATTTTCGGACAATGTATTTCAATATACAGGATGAGGTATTTATATAGTATAGCGGCCATTTTCCTCCGAAACGAAGGGTAAAATAAAAAAATGCCTCAGATAAAATTTGAAAGATTCTTAGGGGGACAAGACAGCGACCTTGATTTTTTTTCAAATAGAATGGTGTATTTTCTTTTCCTGGAATGGAAAGAGCATTCAGTTTTCAGTATAAAAGTTCTAGTACACATATCAGATAGGGGTGATAAATGATGTAATATTGGACAAATAATACAGCAAATATTGTTCAGTTACTTTATCTTCTCTCTTTCTTGTTTTGTTGTTGCTATGAAGGAAACTCGTTTGTTTATACGCAGATGCTCATTTGTTGATATTTTTATACAAACGAGTGCTCATCATTGCCAAATCAAACCTCAAAGGGCATTATTCTTAGTCAGTTTCACTTCGTTTTCAATCATGGATGTTCGATACACGATCAGTGAGAGGATCGATATGATTTGCATTTATGGCAAAGCTCATAAGAACGCTAGAGCAGCTTGCAACCTATACAGAGATCCATATCCTGAAAGCAGGCAGCCATCTGTTAGAAAGTTTCAACGACTTGCAAACTTACTCTCCGAAATAGGGGATGTTGCGTCAAGAAAACACCATCGAATGAGAAGTGTTACTGAGGAAAATTCGGGAGTCGCTGTATTAGTAGCAGTTGCCGCTAATCCTCGGCGAAATTCCCGTCAACTGGAACATGATTTGAAAATCTCTCAAAGGAGAGAGATTAAGCGTTACAAATATCATCCACACCACATTAGCCTACATCAAGCCCTTCTGGGGATGATTTTCAGAAGCATATTGAATTTTGCGAACGGCTCTACTACAAATTCAAAACGGTAACTTTTCCACCATATTAAATTGATGCCAGTGAGTGAAAAATATTTGCTGTTTTATTTGTCCAATATCTTATGACCAATCACCCCTAGCTGATAGAGATACTAGAACGTCTATACTGAAATTTGAATGCTCTTTCCATTCCATTTGAAAAAAATCTATTTGACCTTGAAATGACATTGAAAATGGCATTTCAAGGGCGAGTTAGGATCGTTATCTTAAGTCCCTCTAAGAGCACTTCAAATTTTGTTTGATTTTCCCCTTCGTTTCGGAGGAAAATAGCCGCGGCACTATAAATGTCACATCCTATATATTAAAATACTGTAAGTGACTATTATTTTAAGTGCTAAACATAGTATAATTTTATGCTTTTTGTAAAAATATAAACTCTAGATTAAATATATTACCTCTACATGCTCTTCCTATTTTCGGTTGCGGCGGCTGTCCTTTACAAAAAGCAACCGCCCATAACTGAAATAACCTCACTGTAATAATGTTATTTTATAAGCTGGTCTTAAAATTTAACTGCCACCTGAAGTATCATTATGCCGTGCATTATATTGGAATATACTCGTAAAGTACGTTTATAAATTATCTAAAAAGAAAAATGTGTGATCATGGTCTAATACGATTTTCATTTTGCTTGCTTTTATAATTTTTGCTTTTTGTGCCATACAGCGTTTTATTGAAGAATGATATGAAATTTTCGTTTCATCTACCTTGAAAATGCCTTATTAATGATATTAGATACATTTTTTGTCATTCCTTTCGTTTCCAAACCAAACTTATATAATTGTTTTTGTAGTGTATTGCATAATATATGGCAGTTTCTAACAAAGCATCCCATCTTGTAGTAAAGCCGTGGGTCCCGTGTCGTACATTTGCGGCACGAAAAAGAACCTCAACCCTGAAAGAGAGGCCTCTGAGCAAAATTTGTCGGCCGTTTCACTCCCTGAGTTGAATGGGACGCTCATGACCTGAGATGTTAAAGAGCGTCCATAAATAAATCAATAAAAAAAATCCCATCTTGTAATTTACAGCAGTGATGGTACTCAAGGGTTGAACCTCAACAGTTTACATTAGTCAAAATCTGTGGTTTTGAGGTTAATATTTTTACTGTAAATATTAGTCTCAATAAATGAAACAAATCATACGTTTAAATGATACGCTGAGAGAGATGAAAAAAAAAATAACTATGCAAATATGCCTTTTACGGTATAAGGATTAAATACGGTTTCAAAGATTTTTAATATAATTTGTTTAAGTTTTTAATTTCTAATGAAGCAACATATTTTCTATAACATCAATGACCTGGGTTTAATAATGATAACTGTAAATTAAATTATTTTAAAAGTACAACTTATAACAATCTGGTCAAAAATTTAAAGTTTTATTTGCTCCAATGAAGATTCTATCTAGAAAGTATCTGGAAGAAAATTGACATTTTGCTACTATCTTCTCAGTTAAGGTCTTCTTCTTTTCAAAACTAGCATTTATTTATTTTTGTTCCTAATTGTGTTTAGCAAATAGCTTTTCTTTCTCTCTTCCATTTTCTTTTATTTTCCTATAGTGGTATCTGTTTTTTGTTTTGGTTTCTTTTAGTAGATGTGTAATATATTTTTAAACGTTAATTAAATTTCTATCCACATTGTATTTTAGCTTTAAACATTAAGTATGTACACATATTTGTTTCCAGCAGTTAAAATTCTAGGCTTTTAATTTTTTTTTTTTTTTTTAATTCCCTGGCCAAACCTTTTGCTCATCCCTGAATTAAAATACAGGGGCTACTGAAGGTGGGCCCAGGAAGAGCTATATGCTTGGTAATCAAGCTTAATGCATTGTGTAAATCTGGGAATGGCGAAATTTCCCCCACAGGGATTGATAATGAAGTTAACGGTGGGAGCTGAATTATACTCGAGTTGCAGAGAGAAAGTGCACAGACGAAGGGAAGTTCCGTCTAAAGCTGTCCCCTAGGATAAAGTGACACCCCCATGCTTCTCCCCAACTTGAGTTACTTTCTGCTGGCTCAACTCTTTATATCTATGTACATAGTGTCATCGCAGAAAGGCCATTAACTCTACCTCGCTAAATATCTCCATCAAAAAAAAAAAAAAAAAAAAAAAGTAAAGAACACGCGCTAACAGCCAGTTTACAGGTGTTAAATCGTCTACTGACCATAAAAAAGCTTATCCAAAGACAGCAGGAAGCAAAAGTCTTAAAATTTACCAAATCTAGAAGGAAGGGTCCAACATTAGACATAAATTGCATGCTACATTCTCTCAAAGTTACATACTTTTACTTTACATATGATATTTACTAAAGAATTTTCATTCTGTTCATCAGAATGCACATATGCGCTTTCCCCATTTTATTACATGTCTTATTTCTTGTCCTCTTATAACTTTCAGCCTGTTTTTTATATTGAGAGCTTTTCGTTTGTTCATTTTTATTGTCTAAATCACTTTTTTCATTTCGATTTAATCTGCCATAAGAGACTCCCGGCGGAAATAAACCCCAGAAGTTGAATTGAGTTAGAGTGGATTAGACTGGGTTATTTCGAAAGGAGGATATTTGTTCAAAAGCTAGACGTTTGTGCCTAAGCCCCCAGTAGGGGCACCTCTGGGAGGAAGGGTTGACGTGGAAGATTCATGCACGGTGCGGCATGGACGCGTACGTGGTCCCTTTGTAGGCGGGGCCACACTCCAAGATATTTGAACCCCTTAAAGGACAGAAATCTTTCCAGAGCTCAAGCCACCGTCACGACGCACCAGCTCACATCTCTGTAATTGAATCAACAGAGTGAAATAACACGAAATGATAGATAGGAAATTTCGCGGGAAAAAATTCCCCTAAGCGACATGGGAAAGGTGGGAAAAAACCAATGGTCAGGATGACCGGCAACAAGGAAGTTGAGCTTGGAACTTTCGAATGCGACCGCCTAAGCCATCCCGTTCGGTCAATCACAGTAGTTAACAAATTGATAAGATAAGGTTGGTATATTCAGAGCTGCAAAATAGCTAATTACATGTTAGTACAGGAAGAAAGCGATGGATTCCCAACAATTGCGTATGATTATCGAAAAACTTGCTCTTACCTAAGTTGAGAGTATGTAACTGCACCCAGAGGTGCATTGTTTAGCGCAAATCAGCAAGTTGCTTAGTATCTGAGCAGTTTTATAAAGAGAGGACAAGGTGCTCTCTTATTAACGATATTACTAAACATCATTTGTGAAAGTTGTTTTATCTCACTTTTGTCAAAATTATTAACTAAAGAAGAAAAGAAGAAAAATGAGGCATGAGGTTACAATCAGCTACCACAAGTAAATGAGAGAACCACAGGGAAAAAAGAATGTTCAAGTGTTTCCCAGCCCCTTGTAAGAAAACAATTTGGAGCAAAGAAGTTAATTGCTCTCTAAGCCCTGCAAGAAAGGTGCTCTGATCATTTTCCTCAATTTTTCACACCTTCTATGGTGGGCTTCGCCGTTTGAAATGGGAATTTACTTGATGCTAAGTTAACATTCGTTCATTGCTCTTAATTTGTAGTTAATTATTTATTTCTTCTTTCTGTCTGTTTTCACTACTGTCTTTTTATCTACTCGTCTCGCAGAAGATTGTTTTTCTGAATCTATTCTGGGCGCTTCGTTCTTAAGTACTGTCTTTGTTAGAAATTTTGTTTTTACCTGGAATAAATATGAATTATTCCTATTATACCAAATATTAGTCTTTAGTCTTTAGTCTTTATTAGTAACTGGATATACGACCCAAATCACCGAGGCTGCACAAAATCATCTGCCAGTACCTAATGTTGCTTTCCCAGATTGATGAAAAATCTATAAAATATTACACAAAGATGATTCTTTAACATTCGGTCTGGGTTCATGTCCACCCCAATGTGACAAAATTTATCATATCTTAAACCAGTATTAACTTCCGAAGTATTTGATGAAAGGTCCCCGGTGACTCTAATTCGAATATATATGTGTTTCTATGAAAGTATTTAATTGAATTCATTAAGTACAGTATAAATAAAACTTTTAATGTTATACATTGTTTTCTTTTCATTTCCTTTGAAACGTTTTTCTTTCTTTTTTTTCAAATCTGATAAATGTAGAAAAAAATAGTTATTGATTTTATAGTGATTAATATTATACATTTATTGTAATGCTAATTCATAACCATGTAATATTTCAAGTATGATAAGAAATGAAACTCGAACATATTGCAACAAATATTTAGTTTTTCAAAAAATACTCAATATGTTTTGGCAGTGCATATTGCGTTACAAGGGTCTAATAGAGGGACAGTTCAGTAAAGCTTTTACAGAACAGTTCTTAAGTTGATACGTTATTTCCTGTACCCATTTTCTGAACCTCTTCAAAGGAATAAGAGAGGGGGTCATTTGAGATAGTATCTCTTATTCAATTGAAATAATTGAGCTCTTTATTGGCAAAAAACATAAAAAATGTATTTTAAAATATGTAAACATATGCAGAAAAAGAGAAATATTTCAAAATGCAATTTTTCGATCAATCCGATTAATTTCATCTTTATTAAATTTTTGAATAAGTGCTCTCTGAGTTCGTTAATTTAATTCCTGTTAATTTTTAACATTGCAAACTTAGATTTGTATATAATGATAATGTAATATTTGTTTTGTCTTCAATATTGCGATCTGTATAGAGTGAAGTTATATAAGTTGTATGAGCGCGGCTGAATGGAGTAGTGCAGCTGCCGCAACCGGAAAAAGGGAAATAAGAGTCACCGCGCATAAAGTTAGTATATATATATATATATAGTATATATATTTTTACTAAAAACGTAAAATGAGTTAAATGATAATAATGAGCACTAACCTGAGTAGTATACGATGTTGAAAATTATGCCCCGCAGTGGCAGTACATTGCTAGCAATTCCCTAGGAAATTCGTGTATTTCATTTAACTTTTTCCGTGAAAACATATCAGTTCTGCAACCCGTATCTTTTCATTGAAAGATCCTGTTTGTCTCTTGCACAAGTTAATAAAACAAATTGGCCCACAGTTTCTGTGCCTGGAAGATCATTGCCAGGATATTTTCTTGGGAATCGCCTTGCCACTTCTCTGCAAGAAAGTTACCACATTATTTTTACATATTGAAATACCGGATAACATATAAACGCACAATTACTTGCTCACACTAACTATAAGCTGCTACATGAACATGCATATGTGTATTTGACAACTGGCTTCTCCCAACACTCAGCTGCGCTCTGTCATCCGTAACTACTGCACTTTTTTCAAGTAAATGTTCCTCTATTGTTACTAGAATATTTGGAAAATGGTCAAATTCTGATGTTGCAGTGCGTTGCTGAAACAATACCGAAATGAGAGTCAAGCGGAAAGGCAGAGAATGCGAGACGCTGTCATTTGGGGTGAGTGTGATTTTCCTGTACTAGTTGATCGTAGTATTATGACTAGCATAGATAACTAATAGCTACTCGTAAACTCCTGGAGCAAGTTACAACTGGGCGAAGTCACCAATGTTTCTCCAAAATTCAGTTGTTAATTTTTGCCAGGAAGCTATTTGCCACCAGAATTCTAGTCAGGAAAGTATATTAAGGAAAGTAGAATAATCCTTTTCTTAGAAAAAAAGGACATAAATGGTATATTTTGAGGTGGTACTTTGATGCTGCATGTCAACTAATGAAAACATGTGCCATACAAGTTTTCCATGGGATTAATACAAATATTTATAACCAGTATTCACAGTGCCATTAGGGAATACTTGTACTATTTATATATGCTACAAGAATAATTTCCATTGAAATATTTTTATATTCACTTTTTCCTCTGTGTTTCTAATATTCATAATCCTTTTCTTTCCTGAAAATAACTGAAGCAAGAAACAATTTGACATTATAGTAACAAATTTCTAGTGTTAGTAGCAGCCAATCAATTTACTTCACTCATTATACTTGAAGAAGGGAATGTTGCCAATATATTATTTTAATTTGTACCCTCAAGAGCGTTTCGTTTGTCCTTAACAAATAACGCTCTTATTTAATACTTTATTAACTTTTTCAGGTTTTTAAAGCTGTCGTTTGGACGTATATATGAAAAAAGAACATTGTCTTGTCTTCGTGGAGTATAGTATATGTTTCCAGGCGTATATGACAGACTGCGGCAGCGCAGTATAGTAGTAGTTGCTCAATTGTGACTAACATAGCACATAGTCAAGTACATTTCGAATCCCCTCCTAAAAGTCAATAAGGAGACTTGCGTTGCCATTCTTAGGTATTGTGACTGGGAAAGAACTGGATTCTCCATAGCAACAACGCCCTATCACATCAATCGCTCCAGATAAGCAAATTCCTTGATAAGCACAACATACCAGTTCTTCCTCATCCTCCGTACTCTTCAGGTCATACTTCAGTTGATTTTTACCTGTTTTCGAAAAAAAAAGTCAAAAACTTGTTCGTATTGGCTTAAAAGGTGAAGACTACATATGTGGCATGCGTCCTGTGGGAAGTGATCAAAATGAACTGTAGAACTTATTAATTAGTGTTTAACGCCGTTTTACTACTGAGGAACCACAGATGGTGGACACTGATGATATATGAAATGATAAATTGGGAAAGGATTTTTTTTTAAGGAAGGAAGCGTTCCAGGCCCAAGTTTGAGTATCTTCCTCGCATTTGCCAATTATGAGGACTGAGAAAAACCTGGAAAAAAAATCAGTCAAGGAGAACGATCCTGGTGGGAATCGAACCCCAGACCTCACGCTCACGAGTCTGTGCCTTGACGACTTCGGCCACTCTTGCCGGTACAGGACTGTTTCGAAAAGTAATACGAACGCTGGTAGAATTTGTCACTGCCCAAGGGTGGTGGTGTGTAAAAGGCTCCATTTTCTGTGCACACAGCTTTGTTGCAAAGAAAACTGTTAATAAATGTGGCTTCAAGGAAATCGACAATCTACCCTACAACCAAATCTAGCTCTATTTCCTCTTCTCAAAACTCGAGAATCACCTTCTAGGAAGGAAATTTGAGTGTGACAAAAAAGTGATGGATGCTGTTTATGCCCATTTTGCAGACAAGACTTCTGACTATTTTTGGAGAGGAATTGAAATGTTAATTCAAACATTTGAAAAGTGTATTGCATTAAAGGGTTACTATATTGAAAAATGAAATATAGTTTTTGCATTTATCTCACCTAGAAAATGGTTAGTCCGGAAACTTGTGGACTCTTGTACACTCTAATGTTAATCAATCACGGGCGCTTATGGTCTAAGCAGTTTTGCGCTCTAAAAGAATAATCAATCAATTAATCAATCTAAAGTTACGATGACTATGAAAAAGGCTATTTATTTGTTAATGTGATGTATTGCAAAACACATTGAATTTTCTTAGCGGTAAAAATTTACAAACATTTGCGTCAGTTTGTCCTATAGTTATTGACTTTTAAACTGTTTATGCTAATACAGTCCTTTAATAAGGACACTAATAAAGAAAAGACGTCACTGGAATTTAATTTCACTAAAAGTCGTAAGCTTGTTCCCATTCTACAGAGCAAAGCGCTGTTCATCGTTTTATTTACAATTAGGATAGGAGAAATCCTGAAGAACGGGCATTGCAAGAAATCCATTAATATGAGATTACTAAAAGGCATCAGCAAAACGAAACAAGTTGGTATGATCAAAGGCAGGGCAGGAAAAAGGGGCTGTCAATCTGTAGCTGGACAAATTAATTAAAGAATGTAGCATGCATTGAATTTTGCTCAATCCGCCTTTTCGAGAGGAGTTGTTTTTATTATTTATAAATAAAATATTTTCGACGTATTGTGAACTACACGAGGCCATTAAAGTAGTCATTCGTATTAAAAACTGACCTGCTAAAAGATTTGCGTTATCCAGTAAAGCTGTGCGGTCAACATACATTTAAAATTACTACTCCGTTACATAATTCAATTTATAACGAGAAACCGTAGTAAATTTGTAACCATGCAGTAAACATACCTACTGACCGTGTCCTTGTTTGCAAATAAAAAGCTGGGAGTCTTGTGTGCTATGGATTTGTACACCGTTTCATTAAAAAACAGTTTTATTTACCTGTTTAATAACGAACCAAATTAACGAAAGTGAAACATCGTGTTATCAGGACGATTCTTTTGATACTATACGTTTATCGTGTAGCTACAATGACCATTGTGGCATTTTATAAATGATATAGTTTTAGAAAATTAATAGTATTAAGAATAAGGTGAAAACATCGACCATTCTGTGGTTCACTATACGTAGACACCATACTGAGTTCTGTTGCGTACAACTCTTCCGTGATATCAGAATTGGGGAGGTGATGGATAAGATATATATATGTGTGTGTGTGTGTGTGTGTGCGTGCGTGCGTGCGTGCGTGTGTGTGTACACACTAATTCATTTGAGCAGTTGGCTACTATGCATTTTGCGTGAAAGATTTAGGGGAGTTGCGTCTAACAAAGAATAATGAACATTATTTTTTGTACTTATAAAAGTCTGATCCAATAATTAATTTTCTTTTTCTTTTGTTATCTCTTTAAAATACAATATTGTTACCCTTTTTCGTACTATTTATAAAAATGATATTATAAGTTTCTCAATGAAAATACAATTAACAATTCGCCTTTCTAGTATACTGAGGATGCCAAAAAATGTATACACACTTGCACAGTAGATATCTATTTAATATATTTCAAAGATGGATCGAAAAACAACAGTAATGTGTAGTATGATGTTCTGTAAACAGATTTGACTCTCATTACGTTATGCTAGCGTTGCTACAACAAAATGGCGCCAAGATTATCGTTTGAACAACGGAAAGCAATTTTGAAAACCGAGAATGTTATTGAAGTTCAAAGGCAATGGAGACGTGTGTACAGAACAGAACCGCCAACGCAAGTAACAATTACACGCATAAGAGACAAATTTGAGACTCATGGTATCGTATGCGATGTTTACAAAGGCAGATCTGGAAGACCTCGCAAAGCAACAAGCCCCGCGTCCTCGGCTATGGTTTTGGAACGTTTTGAGCATCCGGCGCAGAAATCTACAAAGCAATGTGTGCGTGAGACGGGATTAGCAGAACCAGCGTACGTCGTGTTATTAAAACAGTAACATTGAAAGTTTTCATTCCAAGTCTTTTGCATGCATTAAATGAAGGTGACCTTGAAACGACATTTGCTGCAGTCGCTGAGGACACTTTCGCAAACGTTACTCAATCAGTAGTTTAACGTACTCATAAGTGTATCGACGCTGATGGTGGGCATTTTGATCAACTGTTGTAACTGTATTAGAAGAACTGAAAGAAGACACCAGGCTAGAAATTGACTGAATGTTGGAAAATGAAAAAACGAGTGTGGATGGCAGTTTACTAATGTATGCATGTACGAGGGCAACATTTCCTCTCATAAGGAATGTGCTTATTTTCATTATAATTGTAGTTTTAAATAAAAAATTTGAATTAGTTGCTCGGATTAGATACACGGATATTACATCCGCCGAGCTACCAACTGTCGTGAAACAAGCTACAAAACTTTGAAATACCCAGATGTTTTATTTGGGCATCTTATAAGTTCTTTTTTAAATTCTTTTTATTATGTATGTATACTTACTAATAATCACTGCAATCGGGGGCCGCTTACTTTAGGTTAGGAGTGTGGTGAATAACTACGTAACAGACGGAGAGGGTACGAGAATCTGCCCTATATGTGCTGAGAAAGAATCTTGGGAACATATTCTGACGTACTGCAAGGGTACGGAAGTGTGGAGAAAGAGATATATGCCTGCCCCGTTTGTTAATGGGAGGAGGGGCCAGAAGCAGTGCTGGACTTTGCTGACAAATAGGAAGGAGAAGGAGGAGGAGGAATAGGTAATTTTTTAAATAATGTGAGACAGCTCAGATCGGAAGAGACAGACAACCGAAAATGGGGGTAGGGGAACTTTAGTCGCTATATTTTTTAATTATTTGTACATATGTGTGTGTGGGAGTGTAAGTTATTTAATATTGCACTGTTCTCTTTTCTGTTTATTTGTTTATTTTATATTATGTATTTCGAGTATTATATATCTTTTCTAGTATTATATATATTTTTCATTTATTCATGTCATATCATTAATATATGCATATACATTTATTTTCTCTTAAGAGTTAAATATTGGTTTGTGCCAATTTCGTATGTGTCCTAGTGTATTGGGAAAGCACATACGGTTCCAGGACCCGTGCGACATGGATGAGCTATATTGGCAAGCAATATATTTTGTAAATAAATACACTACTACTAATTATAATCATAATAATAATTAATTTTATGTAATGAGTAAATTTAGAACATCTAAAAAAACTATGCGATCTTTCAACAGAAATTAGACTCTAGATGTAGGTTCGAAAGCTGTCCATATATCACACCTGTATAGCAGGGAACCTAGAAACCAAGTACATGCTTTTTATGGAACTCTTCATACCTACAATATCAATCAGCATGAATAATTTTAACTCACGAGTTCCTCACCTCTTCAGTACTATCTCTGGAGAGGAAACAGCTGCACTGACTTCACGTGACAGTCTAGTTACACCATAGCAGAGAGCATTAAAAACACTAAGGGCAACGCGAATTTTCTATGAGCTGCAGACTTTCGATCCTTTTCTGCCATTATAAGCTATCCCATTATGTTAGGTGTGGTACTCGATTCTGTTGTGTCGTAGCGTATAATTGCAGTTTCAAGCGCATTTCGTAGTATCGTCCCATTCTGAAGGTTAGCATCAACTTGGCTTTGATTGTTGAGCCCAATAGTGGGACGCGTGTTTCAACACTGCATTTCTAGGACATTGTTTACCGTTTGTCTACTCATCATCTATACATGTACGATTTAGACCATAAGGCCTGTTCCGTCTCCACATAATATACTATTATTACTGAAATTGGTCTTTCCATCTCCTTCGTCCAATATCTCGTCATCCTATAGGTTTATAGTCGTTTAGTATTTTGGGGATGCAATTGGAATTCATTCTACTTGCATGATCGTATCATTCTAACATGCATTTATGAACTTTTTCTATGATGCTTGTAATTCCATCTTCACGGATATTCCAGTCTTGTTTATGGTCTAACATTATATCCAGCTAACGGTCTCAATAATCTCATTTCTGTAGCCTTTTTCTTTGTTGTTGGAGACCAGGTTTCTGAGCAATAGAGTGCGGATGGTATGGCTAAGACTTTGGAAAATTTTAAAACAGTGTCTCTTCTAACTTTTCCAACAAGGTTGTTTTAAATGTGTGCCTAACAGCTGCTGGAAAGTGGGTAATCGAATATCTACATCATTTCTATAGCCATAAGTTATATTAAAACCTAAATAATCAAATTAGTTTACTTGTTTCATTGTTGAGCATTTTTGCTCCGAGTGGAGTCTTCCCCGAAATTCCAATATTTTTGTCTTTATATACATATATATACATTAAACCATGTTGTCCGACTATATAACTTAGTTGAAGCACAACTCTCTGTAAATTATCCTCTGATATTGCAAATACTGTTTGGTCGTGGTAAAATGTAGAATATTTAGAGATATGTATTTACTAAAATTAAAAATAATTTTGACTGCCATAAACTCGTTAATACACTCAGAAGAACTCTAGTAGTTCTACATATAGCGTTTACAAGTCTGATTTTTCTTAGTGTTTTATCCTTTTCATCTTTTTAGTTACTGTTATTTTAGTTACATCATATATAAATTGGTGACAATAAACACCCTTGTCGCACACATAGATTGTAATGTCTCTATTATCCATATTTACATCTTTATTTGTTGTTAGTTTTATTCTTGTGTCTATACTCATAAATTTTGTATTGCTCTGAGCAGATGTTGCGGGCTACCATTGATCTTATAATTTCGAGCGGCAGAGTGTATCGAAAGCTTTTTCATAGTCGATAATGGTATATATTTAGGAATATTGGAGTTCTCTGTGTTTCTGTGTCATTTGGTTAACGAGATAAACTCAATTCATGAATGATATTTAATCTGAAAGCACTTTGTTCTACTATTATATTAAGTCTTGTTATTATATCCTGAATTCAGCAAACTTATTTCTCTATAGTTGGGTCATATTTGCCCATTTCCTTTTGTACAGATGCAGCACATTATTATAGCTGCAATCTATATTGAAACAGGGTAAATCCTATACTCTTTGGCGACACAGAGTGGCCACCTTATTCAGATTAAATTTTGGCATCTTACGTAATTGTACTGTTGCACTTCAAGGATAAAATCTCCGGCAGTTTATGTGACTTTCAAAATCAACTCAAAAGAAATTTCTGATAAAAATAGGTTGCTATACCGGGCTGCCGAAACCCCTGCACTTGGAAGCTAGCGTCAATTGATGTAATGTTGGCTGCTATGCAACGTTGCAACATCCGCCACGTGTTTAATGGTTGGTGCTGTTGAGTTTTCAATTTCGCCTAGTAAACTACATTAAGCGTTCGTGCAACACCTCGACGCAAAGGAGTAGGTATCATTCCGTCAATCCTCCGCAAATATTCTCTTTGGGACATTTTTAACTACTAAAATGAACCAGAGCACTTAATTGCAAACATTTGATAGAAATCAGCTGCACACAAATAAGAAAAACCGGCAACAGAGCAGCTGCTGCTTCAAGATTGACTGACCAATAATACCACTTTGAAATTGGTTCAGAAAATGTACCGGGTATCATTCCTCATTTGTTAATCTGTAGTATTATCAACAAAAGGCCGAGTGCAAAGTTTCAGCTGCCCGGATATGCTATACTCTGTATATTTTCATACAAATGTCTTTGTCGATTGTTGTTGTCAAATCTTTGTAAAAGACAATTAACTATATTTTTGCATTGTGTGATTTTTATATATTTTAAATTTTTATTTTTTTACAAAAATTAAGGACGAAAATCTTTAAAAAAAAATCTTAAAGGTATACATTAGAGAGAAAAGATACATTTAAGAAGATAATGTCGACTAAAAGGGAATTTACGTCAAAAAGTCAAATAAAACTTTATCAAAATGCTCTATTTTTCATAATAAGTGTAAGGGTATTTAAATATATAGTACATTCAAATAAAATACTCCTTTTCCTACACATCTTATGTCATTTTATAGCTGACATGTTAATTTTGTTAGCTTCTATATCACTCCCTTAGTTTTCAAGTTTTCGTATTTGATTCGTTTTTAATTGATAAAAGCATGTTCACACATATGATCAAAGTTTTGCTGATACACATTTTGCATTGCATGTCTCAGTCTAAAGTCTCTACTGTCTCATTAGTGGTGAAATGTCCCTCATAATATCTCTCCTATTAACTTGAAGTTTTCCTATAAGTTACACTTAACTCGTAGAGGGCTAGCAAACGAAAGCGAAATTCTTCTGTGAAAAAAATATTCCCTCGTTAATTAATATGCCAGTCTTGAGGGGATATATTTGAGACACACAAAGGCTTCTTCAGGAAAGTCGGTTTCAGTTTTTCTAACTCTGATCAAGGTGCTTCAAATGTGGTCATATAATCCATATGCTACAATGGGCGTGACTTTTAGTTTAAAAAATTTCAAGACTTTAGTGATAGCTTATTTAGATGTTTAGTATCATATGGTTTTAGGTGTTGCATATTGTTGACTTTGCTGACATGAAAACACTGCATGAAGCTTGTAGAATGATGTCTAAATACGTGAAATGTGTTACATGTTTTAGGGTTCTGTATGTGAGAAACTCAGGCTTGCCTCCTTTCTTCAACTTCAGCGACACAGTCTTGTCATTTAAGTGAAAATCATCATAAGGCACACTTGTCAACTGCAGATTTTTGTTTGTTCGAACCCGAATGAAGGGCAAATAAAGAGAGCTTTCTACTGAACAGCTGCAACGTTTTACAGAAAAAGAATATCACTATTAAATTTAGAGCTAATTAAACGGTCTACAACCGATATTTGGTGCGGTTTGGTTTGTTCAAACCGAAGAATTACCACATGAACTAAGGTAGATGCATTATTTTATAACACAATAACATATTCATGCAATAAATGTGTTTTATTTAAAGAGGTATTTTTCAACGTTCCTTTTTGTAAACGTTTACCCTCCATTTGTAAGTTAATATAATTAGAAATAACTATTAATCTATGTTAAATATTTAACCATTTCGAAATCTTCCAAGCATTACATAAATTTATATTCAAAGCAATTTTCCCAGTGTCTTTTGTTATAAGCTCATTAAAAGAAATCTGAATGATAAAGACGAGGAACAAGAAAAGCAGAATAAATTTTAGACAGGTTGTCTTCGAACTGAGCTTTGGATACACATTTGTCTTTCATTTAGTTGCGTTACTGGCTCGGAAAGATCGATTTAAATGCTTCTTTTGGAACCAATTCACGCGTTCAAGGCAACTAGCAAAGAAAGGAAGAAGAAAGACAATCTAGAAGGGAGAAGGATAGTGCAAGTGACGGGCCACTTTTATTGTGTTACGCTCGTGGGTACTGATGCATAAATTTCCATGAAAACATTAGAAAATGTATCCCGCTTTTGTTCATGAGCATTTTTTGGTTCGGATAAAAAATCCCTTTACAGCGATTCCATGTTTTGTTCAGTGATTGAACTGTATCTACAGTAATAGAGAACTAGAGAGGGCTTAAAATTACCAGCACTTTGCTCTTTTTTTTTTGAGGGGGTAGAGTGAGTGAGTTCGATGTCTTTTTAGTGTCTCTCTTTTGCCACTCAATTTCTAATTAATTGGAATTTGTTTGCAACTCGCTGTTAGAGCATACAAACTAATTAAATTTAGAAGTGCATTCTTGTAACTGCGAACATGGCAAAAAATAGGAACAAACTAATTAATATATGAGCAGAACACCAGCAAATAACTTTACAGTCTACTGCGTTAATGATTTCGTTCGTTCAGATTGTCTTTTCACACTCAGAATTACGAAACTTTGGTGACGCTCTAAGCCAAATAAAGAGAAGGGTGTTAAGTTATTTACTCCTGTTATAGTTTAGCGTGCATATAAAATAATATATTTAATGACTAATTATATAACAGTTGTTAACTGGAGATTCCTCGAGTTTGCAATAACCGTCATACTTATGACAACATTGCGAAATAATAGGGAGATTCATGTTAGTTGATGTTCAACTGTTTAACCTAAGAAAAACAATAATCTAAACATTTCCTTCCTTAAAATGTCTTCACACATAGATAAGGAAAAATCAAAACGAATGCCAGCGGCAAATGTTAGCAAACGTAAGAAGGATATTATTATTATTATTATTATTATTATTATTATTATTATTATTATTATTATTATTATTATTGACCTGGTGCTAAAATATCAGGGAATAATTGAAAGAAAAAAGTTTAGATCTCAAATAAGGATAAATAAATACATGTGGTAAACTGCCAAAGGGTATAATAATTCTATTCTCAAGACTTTTGCATTTTAGCGCCCAAGCAAAAGAAAGGGTAGTAAGTGCACTTTATAGCACCTTTATAGCAAGAACCTTAAAGTTAATAGTATCATGAACATCGAATTAAAAGCGTGCTTTTGGTTTGTGATTGTAATCGGGGACATAACATTTGTTCCAGTTCTTTGACATTTTTTTACTAAACGAAATCGCATTTTGAATTTTTTGTCATTCAGTAAAGTCATTTTGAATACTTGCACGTTTTCACTTGCAGTTCGAAGCAGAGTGTGAATCGTTCAGTTAAAGTAAAATAACTGTAGAAGTTAATGATCAAAAAAAGATTTGATTAATTGAGAGGAAACTTATTCTCTGAGTTTTAAAGTTATTAAGAGGTATTATAAATAAAATTTCACTTGATATGCTTAAGGCAATGATGCCTCCTAATTTGTTGGGAATGGATCGTAAAATATCTTGCACCTTTGCACATACGCATGCAGTTATGACAACGATCACAGATTTTTAAATAAATGTTTTATTTTTATTGCATCCCTTTAAATTATTAAATGAAATATTTCGCTTTTATTTTGTTTATTTAATGTTTATGTAAAAACCTGAGTTTTTAATTTTCTTTCACTGATGGCTCAACTAAAAGTTTTGTACCTTTAGTACGTATAAGCAAATGATTAAGTGCATTCTTTCATTGAAAGTTCAAAGAAATGTGTGTTGGTTTTTAGGTACTTTCATTAAACGTTCAAACTTTCGCAGCAATTACAGGAAAGGACCCTGATGCAGTCTAAGAAGTTTAAGCCCCTCAGAAGAGCAGCTTCCACCCCAGATACCAGGGTATAAAAATTTTTCAAAAGCGCAAGACACTGTCCCCACGCCCCATCTTGCTTGGCACTGTTAGATGCTATATGCGATTAAATTGGAGGTTGGAACGTTTTTGGAAAGAAAAAATCTTTCCCAGCATTCCCCTAAGCAGCCAGGAAAAACGGTGATAAAAAAATGGACAGGAGAGTCGACTCTTAGAGGCTAAAAGCTGGGACCTTCCAAATGCTAAGATCCAAGCGTTATAGCCTAACCACAGCTCTCAGTAACTCTTCTGTTTTCTTCTATGTATTTATCAATGGAAAACATGGGATTTTAATATAATCAATATCATATATATCCCGAGAGTTGTTAGTAAAGGATTTAATGTTGGTTTCAGTTTAATATACGTTAATTATAACTTTTTATTTACACATTACATTTAATTAAGCAGTCATTGTCATTTCCACACTTTGGAAGCCATTTCTTGAAGGATTTATTCGCAGCGTTTGTGAACAACACAAAAATCGTCATAACTCTCATCGCTGCCACTAACAGCTGCTAAAGTTTATTATCTCATCATCACTTGAAGAAATGCTGACTTGCCTTTCCCTGTTTTTCTGCAGAATTTAATTTTTTCTTGTTTCTCATCTAATTCTTCCACCAATTTCAATTTCGTTTTGAACTTTTCGTAACTTTCTCAGCAGTTTCGTGTTCGTCCTTCTACTTCGCTGGTTTGGAGTATTGTCAACTAGACTGGTGTCTTTAAAGGACATTCTTTGGCAGTCCAGTGTTTACTGATGGATTAAGGCTTCATTTCATTTCGATGCGACTAATTTATCGTGGCTCCAAAGTGTGAAAATTGCTAACTGATATCAAGTAAATATTTAGAGAAATATACGAAATGAAAGATCATCGTTAACATCTCAGGACTTAATATTAGAAGCAGGAATGGAAGAGTCAATATTGTACGATTTTAAATAATTGAATAAAAATGTTGTAAAACTAAAAGCGAAATAGTACCCAGAACTAAAAAAAACTACAAATGAGTTTAGCATAACTAAATTTGGGGGAAAATAAAATAGCATATGAAGTTTAAAAGTAACTTTGCTGAACACAAACTTCAATATGTAATAAAAAATTAAAATGGCATTGTTAAAAGTCAAATTATTGTTAAACTTTCATTTAGTTATAAAAAAAATATGTAATGGTGAGAGTCATAACCAGTTGGATTGATGGGTGGATGAATATGTCGAGTTATCATCTTGTGTCTTATCTATTTACGTATATATCTATTCATTTATATTATATATCCTTCTTTTTTAACCTGGTTGAGTGTAAGAAGAGCTCTTATGGCTTTAACTCTGCCAGATAAAATAAAAGTTTATTATTGTTATTATTATTATTATTATTATTATTAATATTATTAATTCATTAAGTCACTCACAAAATCCCAATATTAATAGACGTTAGAATCACCAAAAAATAGCTCCAGGAATACCAATTAAATTGTCGGAGTTGATGCAGCGACAGTTAAAACAAAAGTTCTGTATGGGCTAGAGATCTGGGGGATATTCGAGGAATGAGTAACTGTCGATTTGATTCGCAAAAGTTTCTGTAAACTAATTTTGGGTCAACTGAGAGCTTCACCTAATCGAGTAGCTCAAGCAGAGTTATATTAAAATAATGTTTAATTTTACGAGAAAGATTAAAAGAAAGAAAGATCTGAGAGATTTTGGAAAGGATTTATATGAAATAAATATGATAAAATACGGATTTAAAGCTAAAGGCTTTTAGAAAGGATTGAAGATGTGCAAGAAATATTTGTGTCTGCAATAAAAATCCTTACGTTTATATAGAAACATGAAAATATTTGGTGTATGTTGAATGCTGTAATAAGGATGATAGAGCAGAATTCCCACGGTCAGAGAACTGGAGTTGTGAAATCAAAAGGAGTCGGTGGAAAGAAAAATATGTAGACATGATGGAGATAAGATAACATCTGGCTAAGATTAGAACTAGATTATTGAGAGATAGGTTAATTTTGGAGAAATGGAGTAATCTTCCAACGGGAATGTTGGAATAAGATAATGAATTTTAATTCAGAGAAAAAGTATAAAGAAATAGGAAATTATGTAGAAAAGAGAGGTAAAATGGTTGAGGGGTATTAATAAACAGGTTAACGAAATTAAATATGCAGTAATATTAGAGGTAAATGTTTCTTTGTGTGAATGAATCCAATACTTCATAACCACAATGTTAAGAAAACCATCTGCTAAATTGAGGCAAAATGTTAGGAGAAAGATTTATAATCATAAATAGAAATAGTATAGGATTATAGATTGATTGTATAGTTCTGTATACTTATTTTTACTTTGAATTTATTAACTTGAATGCTAAATAAAAGCATTCGTTCATTCACAAAAGTCTCATATTACAATGGAGGAGAAAAGTAGTTGCAGAAATCAAAAACTAATCAAACAAATATACAAAAGCTGGGAAAACTAATATTCATAAGCCAATAAAAAGCAATTTCGATTTACTTTTGGTTCTTTTATTAAATATAAATATAAATTAAATATTTTAAGTACTGAAGGTATACTTGTCCGGGATATGTGGTGGTGAATACTTGCTCTTTTGTATGTCATTTAAGAAATCATAATGCATAATGAATGAATTTATTATTCTTTAACATCTTTACATAAATAAATAAAGAAATATTTGATCAAATTTATAAATTGATTGTTTATATATTGTGGAAACATAGAACCTAAAAATAGGTATAAAAATAGATTTATGACAATTGAAATGGATTACTGGAGGGGTGAGCAAAGTTGTCACGAAGAAATAGAATCGGAAATGATACAATAAGACAAAAGGGGGAATTAAAGGTAATATTGCGGAGATCATTTTAACAAACTATGGACATTTAATGCAAATGGGTAAAGAATGATTGTCATGGATTTTACATAAACGAAAACTATTAAGTCCGCAGACAACATGGATGAAGGACATCCAATGAGAAATGGAGAATAGACACTTAAAAGAAGAAAATCGACTGGAACTAGAAAATTGATTTTAGCGGTTTATGCCATTTATAGTTAATTATATAATTATAAATGTGAAAATATTTTTATTTTTTAATTTTGTTATTAACTGTCAGAAGATGTTGATGCATTATAAAATTCACTTAATAATAATCGTTATATAGTCATATTTACAATTTCTTTAACTTTATCTAATTGCTGAAATTTGTCTTAGGCTCATCAACAGTTTCCCACTGAAATATCCATAAGCTTGGGCTTAATTACATTCAAAAATTACTTCACCTTAACATATCAAGAAAAGTTTGTTTCCATTAACAGTAAAAAATACAATTAAAAAGCTAAAAATAATATAACACTCGTTTTTAAGTTAGCTGAATGTTGCCTAAATTCGTTGTTTTTTTAATGTTTATCGCCCGTTTCTACTACTGAGACATCACAGGTGACACTGATGATACATGAGACGAAATGATATATTGGGAAAGGATATTTTTTTTTTAAGGAAGGAAGCGTTCCAGACCTAAGTTTAGGGTACCTTCCCGGCATTTGCCAGTAATGAGGACTGGAGAAAAACGCAGTCAGGGAGGACGGTCCTGGCGGGATTCGAACCCCAGTCCTCCCGCTCACAAGTCCGCGCCTTAACGACCTCGGCCACTCGTGGCGGTAAAATTCAATGGTGTAATCTGTAGTGATGAAGTCAATATGTTTTTACCTAATTATCTATCCAATGAAACCCCTCCTCCCGCCGCTTTCGTTATTCTTATTCATAATTAGCAAATTCCTCAAATACATAACATCTTACCTTTGTCATACATTTGTCCCTTAATCTATCAAGTATTCTGTTATCGTTTTATGTTATTTTCTCTTTCTATTTTTAATATTCTTTTCCATAGTGTCCCATCCTTAATATCCATTTCTTTTATCTCCAATGTATTATTTCTTCACGGCGTAACAAATAATAAAAGCAGTTACCCATTCCTCCTCACATAAGACAAATATCTAGACTTCTACTATCTCTCCCACTCCTAATTAACTGTTCCTGCTTCATTCACATCTACACATTTTATCACACAAATCAATAGTTTTATGTTCTTTCTTCCTTCATGCCTTATCAATCAGCATGTTAGGTATCTCTTTTCTGTCTATATCTTTGATTTAAGTCTTACCCCTTTCATTTAAGAAAGAAAATTTTGCTTCACAATTTGTACTGGAAGCCTAGCAGGGAAATGATATAAAACCCACAAAATTAGTACTATTGAAAAAGCATCAACAAACATGGGCTGGGGAACCGAAGAAAGCAATAAAATAAAAGCAGCAATTATATCATTGAGGAAAATGTGTCATTAATTACATTAAAGCACCAGCAACGCCATGCCTGAGGTTCTCCACAACTGCATTAACCTTTACCTGGCTTGTTGCTCTAATCCGCAAAATCCTCATTTAACGGATCCGCTTATTATCCATCAATGTTGGTAAATTTTGCCTAACCGAAAATCAAACTAAATTAAGTCCCGTAATGGCAATTGAGTCATTCAGCGGTTAAAAGGGTCATTTAATCGATTAGTTACGCAAGCGGTGAATTAGATTTCCGTGGATGTACAACGAAAGCGGTCCTAGGAATCGCTCGCTCTACATGCGGCAAGCCATACTTGGCCTGCGTTCTCTAATAACAAACCAATTTGCATGAAGCAGAGATGTGGTGAGGGGCCTCAGGGTGAGACTACAATGGAAATGTCGATACTCTGCACCCTGGGCTACTTCGCATGAACGGAACTCTAGGCCTCTGTAAGAAAACATCCTTGTACACCTTCGTGATAAAGAAAAAGATCACTAAGCATGTTGCAATACCATCATTGCTATCTTTAGATTTTAATAATACGCATATTTGCAAGCAAGAACCAGCTTCATCCCTTATATGAAACACTCGCTATTATTATTATTATTATTATTATTATTATTATTATTATTATTATTATTATTATTATACATTTGGTTATTTTTACATCTATGTAAAATTTAACACAATACATCACATGATATTATTTCTTTCAGTTAATGTAAATGTGTAGGTATGCAATATAATTTAATTTATAATAGAAGGAACTTAAAATGATAATGGGTCAGGATTAAAGGAACGGACCATTTGCCTCTTGAGGTCCTTCTATAAACGAAGTGTCGTAACAAACTTATCCCTTTCGTCCGCTCAGTGATGTCAAGCACAAATAAAGCAGTGCTAGTGGTGGCATCAACCCAAGTGACCGATATAACTATTAGTACTACTATACTATACTACCACCATCACTATTTCTATTACCACTGCTGCTTCTACTACCACCAGCACCATTACTACTACTACTACTACTACTACTACTACTACTACTACTACTACTACTACTACTACTACTACTACTACTACGTTGGTCCTGGTGATGAAGTGGTTACCTCCTAAACCCCAGATCGCGGGTTCTAACCCAACCAGGACCGATGGATTTTTTCGGGCATAAAAATCCTAAGTATGGCTTCCTTCGGAAGGGAAGTAAAGCCGTGGGTCCCGTGTCGTACATTTACGGCACGAAAAAGAACCCCAAACCTGAAAGAGAGGCCTCTGAGCAAATTCGTCGGCCGTTTCACGCCCTGAGTTGAATGGGACGCTGATGACCTGAGATGTTAAAGATCGTCCATAAATAAACCAATCCAAAAAAAAAATATCTACTACTACTACTACTACTACTACTACTACTACTACTACTACTACTACTACTACTACTACCACTACTACTACTATTACAATACTACCACTACTACTACTATTACACTACTACCACTACTATTACACTACTACTACTATTACACTACTACTACTACTACTACCACTACTACTACTACCACTACTACCACTACTACTACCACTACTACTAACACTACTACTACTACTACTACTACTACTACTACTACTACTACTACTACTACTACTACTATTACACTACTACCACTACTACTACTATTACACTACTACCACTACTACTACTATTACACTACTACCACTACTACTACTATTACACTACTACTACTATTACACTACTACTACTATTACACTACTACTACTACTACTACTACTACTACCACTACTACTACTACTACCACTACTACTACCACTACTACTACCAATACTACTATTACTACTACTACTACTACTACCACCACTACTACTATTACTACTACTACTACCACCACTACTACTATTACTACTACTACTTCTACTACTATTACTACTACTACTTCTACTACTATTACTACTACTATTACTACTACTACTACCACTACTACTACTACTACTACTACTACTACCACTGCTACTACTACTACTATTACTACTACTACTACCACTACTACTACTACTTCTACTACTATTACTACTACTATTACTACTACTACCACTACTACTATTACTACTACTACCACTGCTACTACTACTACTATTACTACTACTACTACCACTACTACTACTACTTCTACTACTATTACTACTACTATTACTACTACTACCACTACTACTATTACTACTACCACTGCTACTACTACAATTACTACTACTACTACTACCACTACTACTACTACTATTATTACTACTACTACCACTACTCCTATTACTACTACTACTACTACTACCACTACTACTACTACTACTACTACTACTACCACTGCTACTACTACTATTATTACTATTACTACCACTACTACTACTACTACTACTACTACTACTTCTACTACTATTACTACTACTATTACTACTACTACCACTACTACTACTACTACTACTACTACAATTACTACTACTACTACCACTACTACTACTACTATTATTACTACTACTACCACTACTACTATTACTACTACTATTACTACTACCATTACTACTACTACTACTACTACTACTAGTACCACCACTACTACTATTACTACTCTATTACTACTACTACTATTACTACTACCACTACTACTACTACTACTACTACTGTACTACTGCCATTACTACTACTACCACTACTACTAATACTATTACTACCACTACTACTATTACTACCACTACTACTACTACACTACTATTACTACTACCACTACTACTACTACTACTACTACTACTACTACTACTACTACTACTACTACTACTACTAGTACTACTACTTCAAACACCACCCCACTACTACCACCACCACCAATGGTGTATGTAAATCGCAAACTTCTAGAATCTTAATACCTAGATAGCATTAAATTGATGTTTGTGACTGAACATACACAGCAGAAAATTAGATGAGAAATAGAGATTTTAACCAAAATTTAAACAAAACAAAAATAATTCTCCTGCATTACTGGTAACAAATGTATTGGTGATTCTTTTATTAAAATCTGTAATCTGCAGGGTAAAGTCTGTCTCTACAGAAACGTAAACGTAACAAAACGTCACGAAAGTTTTAATCTGAGTATTTGTAGGGCTGCAGGAGTCTTATATGCAGTATTTCATTTTAATGAGAGAATAATCGCCTAGATGCAAGGCTCTGTAACTCTTTAGGCATCACTTTGGGAGTGGGGAGGATGCACTGGCTGGAATCGACCGAAGATGAGTCACTGAGGCTGAAAGAGCTTCAAAAGGGCAGAAATCAGGAAGAAATAAAAAAAAAATGGAAGAAGCAGAAGGATAGGAAAGCACAGATAGAAACAGAATATGGAGTATGAATGCATTAAAACTCACCAAGATAAATATTTACAACTATATTTTTCTTTCAGCTCCGGTAACAAAAAAATTCAACCAACTTTATCATAAAATTATTTAAAGTATATACATTTATCAATAGTAAAATTTTAGAAATTAAGAGAAGCCAATGGTTTTAGTTATACATCATCATATACAAGTACGGTTTAGACCATAAGGCGTGTTCCGTCTCCATATAAAGAAGGTGTTGTTGAACTTGGTATTTCCATCTTTTTCGAGCGCGTCCAATATCTCGTCATCCTATAGGTTTATAGTCATTTACTATTTTGGGATGCGATTGGGATTCATTTTATTTACATGATCGTGGCATTCTAATATGCACTTATCGACCTTTTCTATGATGGTTGTAATTCCATCTTCACAGATATCCGAATTTTGTTCATGGTCTAACATTATATCCAGCTAATGGTCTCAATCTCATTTCTGTAGCCTCTATCTGTGTTTTTGCTTGGTTTTTAGAGACCAAGTTTCTGATCCATACTGTAGTGATGGTATAGCTAAGATTTTGTAAAATTTAAATCAGTATCTCTTCTAACTTTTCCAACAAGGTTCTTTTAACTGTTCCTAACAGCTGCTGGAATTTGGGTAATTTAACAACTGTATCATTTGAATAGCCATAAGTTATATTACAACCTAACTAATTTAAATTTATTTACTTGTTCCATTAGTTCATTGTTGATAACAACTTTTATTCTGAGTGGAGTTTTCCTCCGAAACTTCATCCTTTTTATTTTTTGTAGCTTTTTTACCATGTTGTCCAACTATACAACATAGTTTAACAAAGCTCTCTGTAAATTATCCTCTGATGTTGCAAATGCATCTTTGTCGTCATCAAAAAGTAGAGTATTTAGAGGAATGTAATTTACTATTAAATTTTTAAAAAAAAAAAGTTCTATTTGCATTTTCTGATGGTCTTATATATATATATATATATATATATATATATATATATAATTGATGACAATGGACACTCTAGTCGCACACATGGATAGAAATATCTCTACTATTCATGTTTACTCCTTTATTCGTATTTACTTTCATTCTCGTGCGGGATACCTCTTGATCTTAAAAGTCTCCTAATTTCTAACGGCTGAGTGTATCAAAAGTTATTTCATAGTTGATAACTACTATATAAGTGGGGTATATGAATTCTCTGTGTTTTTCTATTAATTGGTTCACGGGAAAAACATCGCCACGGGGAGCCTAGATCCCTTGAGGTCTGAGGTTCGAATCCCACAAGGACCGTCCAGGACTAGGTTTTTTCCAGGTTTTCCTCATTCCTCATAATTGGTACATGCCGGGGAGGTACCTAAACTTAGGCCTGGAATGCTTCCTTCCTTAAAAAATATCATCCTTTCCCAATACATCATTTCATCTCATGTATCATCAGTGTCCACCGCCTGTGGTGCCTCAGTAGTAAAAACGGGTGTTAAACACTACTCCCCGCCCAAAAAACGGGAAAAACACGGTCCATGCATCATTGTTTGTTTGAAACCACTTTGTTCTTTTAAGAGCATATGTTCTACTATTACATTGTCTTTTTGATAATTATTTTAGCATATTTTACATTCTGAATTCAGCAAATTTATTCCTGTATTGTTGGAGCATATTTGCTGATTTCATTTTTTAAATATTAGGATTATAATAGCTTCCTGCCATTCTTCTGTTATATGACCATATTTCCACCATATATTAATAATATCTAAAATACTTGTAATATTTGTAATAATGTTTTGCAGAACTTCTCTTCGTTCCCACATCAGAGCTCTAAAAATGCCTGACAACAGATGACTCGTTGCTGTTTTTGGACTGAGGAAAGAAGTCTAGGCACCATCTTGGACTGGGCATATAAGTTAGCAAATTACTTACTCTTTTTGCACTTTCTCATATACTTTCATCCATTAACAAATTAATCTTAAAAGTTCTTCTACGACTATTGGCGCTCTTTTTATTTTTCTTCTTCTTCTTCTTCTTCTTCTTCTTTTCTTTAGTCCTCTAAAGGCAAGACAACTTTGGAAATCAACTGATAATAATTTAGGCTTATATCATACCGTCTATAAACTTGGGTATCGATTATGGATCTCCTGCCTCTGGCTGCCTAAGTACTTACGTGAATCATTGTCGTTGAAAGTAGCAAAGTTAATTAAATGATTATCATTTTAAGTTTATTCTCCATTTGATCCCACCCTAGCGTTCAAGTCACCGGCAATGATGACGCAGTTATTTCTTCCAATTGTATTTAGATGTGTTTGAAATTCATAAAAAAATTCAGTTATCGTTCCCATTTGTACTTGAAGTGGGTATACATTTTTGGCACCCTATGTATACAGAATTTGATACGTTGAACTACTGATTGAGCAACGTCTGCGAAAGTGTCCTCAGTGATTGCAGCACATGCCGTTTCAATTTCTTCCCTTAGTGCTGCCTGTGTAGCTGGTTTTCTACAGTATACAACATCCTTAAGAGTTCCCTATAGGTAGAAGTTCAACGGAGAACGTCGGTGGAAACTCAATCGGACCTCTTCGCCCTATCCAGTGTGCGGAGCTTGTTGCTGTGCGAAGTCTCCCAGATCTGTTCTTGTGAACATCGCATACGGTACCACGAGTCCCAAATTTGTCTCGAATGCGTGCAATTGTTACTCACGTTGGCGGTCCTGTTCTATGCATAGTCTCCATTACTTTTGAACTTCAACAACCTTCTCGGTTTTCCAATACCCCTTCAATGCTGTTCAAACGATAATCTTGACTTTATTTTGTTGTAGCAACACTAGCATAATGTAATGTGAGTCACTTTACAGAACAACATATGATAATCTTGGCTTCGTTTGTTCATTGTTGATTTACCTGTCACGTAGCAACGCTATCATAATGTATGTGAGTCACATATGTTTATAGAACATCATACTGCACATTACTGTTGTTTTTCGGTCCACTTTTGAAATATATTAAATAGATATCTGCTGTGAAAGTGTTTATACATTTTTGGTATGCATTGTGTGCATATATTGTATAATTGAGTTGCATGATTATAGTCTATTTGTTTACAACGATTTATTAATCAGTAAATACAACATTACTAATGTTTTTCCATAATTTTTTGCTACGAGGCTTTATATTACATCAGTTGAAAATATATATTTTAAGGCTTTATGGTTGCATACTCTATCTTACTAATATTAAATTTACTAGGTTTTGTTTCTACTATGAGAGAACTATTAGGGCTTCAACAACGAAGCTTATTTTGAAACATTTTATCTGAATGCTTAAGCAAAATTATATAATTTAAACATTGGTACAAGAATATTTTTTTTTTTATTTTAGGCCTATTTTTGTCAAAATGTTACGAAACAAACACTTCAATAATTCATAAATTATGAAACTTTTCTTTATAATTTTGCTTCAGGAGCTTCGTTATTATGTCTAGAAATATCGCTAAAATTTTCAATGCAGTTGTTGCAGTAATTTTTTTCCTCTAGAAATATATACATATAAAAATGTAGTTTTGAAAAATGTGCAATCAAAGAATAAATTATTAAAAACTGCTTATAGCTCCAATGCACTTCTGCACCTTAGTCGGAATCTTTCA
Organism: Metallyticus violacea; assembly: GCA_030762175.1. Taxonomy (NCBI): domain Eukaryota; kingdom Metazoa; phylum Arthropoda; class Insecta; order Mantodea; family Metallyticidae; genus Metallyticus; species Metallyticus violacea. The sequence goes on from CM060836.1 coordinate 63,941,397, forward strand.
GACTGTTTGTCAACAGATCCATTGTGAAAGCGAAATTTCCTCTAGCGAATGATAAAAACAAGAACCTTTGAAATGGATATTGTCGAAAATAATTGTTTTAATCTATGCACCTGTATTTTCAAATATTCATAAAATACTTCTAGGCTACATATAATAAATAATGTCATATAATTCAGATATGTCGGAAATTTATGGTAAGTCATATTTTAAAAATGTTTTTTACATTAAACTTATCTTACTAAAAATGACATTTAAAATTTACATAACAATTGATAGTCAAAGTATTGCACAACGAGAGAATAAACAAACTTATAATTTCCCTTTAGCATATAGGACAACGCATGAATAGTTCCGACATTAAAAATTTAATAATTATCAAACTCCGTGTATGGATAATTTATACACTTTGGAAATACACATAACTTGTTTGATACGGCCTTCTAAGGACAAATAACCACCTCATTGTTAGTCGAATGAGTAGTTTTTAACGCCCGTTTTTTGCTACAGATGCACCATAGGCGATGGACACTTGTGATACTTGCGATGAAATGATATATTGGGAAAGGATTTTTTTATTTTTAAGGAAGGAATCGTTCCAGGCCTAAGTTTAGGGTACCTCCCCTGCATTTTCCATTTATGAGGTCTGAGGAAAACCTGGAAAAAACCTCAGTCACGGAGGACGGTCCTGGCGGGATTCGAACCCCAGACCTCCCGCTCACGAGTCCGTGCCTTAACGACCTTGGCCACACGTGGTGGGTTTTTTTGTTAGTCGACTTTATGGGTCTTCGGTGATATCATACACTGCTGAACAATCCATGCATTTCCATTATATTGTAAGGTTTTGCAGAAAGGCCCACAGGTATAAAGTCATATGGGTTTTATCTGGGCTAAACATAAAGATGGATTATCGACACCCTTTAAGTAAGTGTCGCGCGCAGTTTTATATTTTATCTTTAGTTTACTGGTGTAATAACCCTAGTCTTGTAAAAGGGAAAAGAAGCAATTTCTAAAACAATGATTTACAATTTCATTAAAACATGCATTATGAGTTTACAATTTAACAAATAAACTTGTAGAACAATCTATTTTCAGATAAAATGTATCACCGAGGCATAACACTTTAACCTCATTATTCCAATAAGCAAAAGTAATATTGAGTGTTTTCTATTAACACGCTTTAAAGTTAGCAAATTAAACAAAATTTGAATAATAAACTTTACTCCAGAATATTTGGCACAGAATAATTATAACAAACATCTGTTTAAGAAAATTTAGCAAAGGAATGTCATGGTTCTACCCAAGTTAAAACTTTAAGATACAATATCTGAATTTAAGAATGGTTTTACGAAGAAATTCCAGAAATAAATCCTTACCAGTTACCAGTTTAATAAAAATACCTGGTACAATGCAAAGATCTTTACCGCTGAAAAACAAATAAAAGTTTACGTAAAGACACCGAAGAGCATCGTCCCAATGCCAGGAATAAGACATATCTTAAAAACACGAGATGGTGACTCTCCCGGTGCCCAAACCAAAAGCCGAAACTATGTTTACCCAGAAAAATCTAACTACCAACTCCCCGATGCCAGCGGAGATGGTACACAAGGCATAGCTACCCCAAGTGTTCTGACCAATTAGCGGTTGGTACTGTTTTCGAGAAAGTCCTATGAAGAAAAGAAAACGGAAAATTACGTAACGTGTGCCGCGGTACAAGTATCTCATTAATGCGCTTTTGATAGCAATTTGGACATCATACTATCACCCGCTTTTGCGCTAAACATTTCAGCACAGCATGAGCAAGTGAGGCATCACGGCACCTTGAGTAAGAAAAGATAGCGCAGAGCTGCGACAATAAAATTCTACAGCTTATTCAATATTGAGGTTTGACAGAAGCAAACGGGCGCAATTAAATCGTGGTTGGATAATGCAGCAAAGCTCGATGCACCATTTTGAAGTAATATTTAAGTATCTTTAATTAATCACTATTAACAAAAGAAACTGAGCTCCTCGACTTTGCTTGCGGGATGCAATCATTTGTGCCTCGAGTAAACGCTCACAGCTTTTCATAAGGTAAGTCTACGGAAGATTGTTTTTCAGAATTCAAATATATATCATATTAGTGAATATGTTAGATAAATAGTATTAAAGAAAGAATAATTCTTTTTAGTATAATTCTAACTACAAATCATCTATTTTATTGTCTAGTCATTGTTTTTATGCAATTTGCTCACTGCTTCCCTTGCGCCTCTGACATCGATTGGCTCACTCATTTAGTGTAGGCACATAAATCATCTTTTAAAGCGATTAACCGAGTAATAGAGGATTATTAAAAAAAAGAATGTTTGTACTTCATGCCACTTTGGGTGGCAGCGCAATAAACTTGCGGCAATTACAGCCTCGCTGGCGAACAGAGAAGCGCCCCCCCCTTTTTTCCTGCACTACCACCAATATGCCTGTCAGGTGGTTTTGGTAATAAATTGGGACTAACGGTACAAAGGCTTTTCTTAAAGAATTTCGTGACTGTTGGTTTCCGAAACCTAATGGAAATTTTGGAACTGTAGAGTGATGATAATTTCATGAGTCCTGCCTCATTTCCACCAGAAAGTCAAGAAAAATTTAAATGATCATTTACTGCATCAAAAACTCCCACCTTTGCCCCTCGTTCTCCAGATTTTTTTTTTTTTTTTTAATACCTGCAACCGGATTAAATGCAAAACTTGTGCCTTAATAACGCTAAGTTCATCTTTCTTTAGTTCGACCCTTAAATCAGACTTTAAAATATGTACATTCGCAAATTGTGCCTCTAGGAATGTAGTTTACATGCTCAGGTGTAAATTTTGTCCTGCTTTCTCTGCTGCAGTATCCCTTAGAATGAATAACCATAGACACTCAGTTAAAATCGGCTCTCTTCTGCCGGCAGCACTTACCACTCTTCTTTTAATACATGTTTTTCCTTAGTCTTCATAGATGACGTACCTCCATCCTCTCACTAGTACACTCAGAGATAGAGAAATGGCGGCTGCAGATCTACATAAGGCTCCCACCACTTCAGGCCTAAATCTTTCCCTCTAATTTTTGCCACCGGATGTTTTAGCTTTGCCTATGTTGGATGCCTTGCGAGCTCTCTGAGTAACTTTCACGGTATACTTGTTGCCGAACTATGTGTACATTTTTCTTTACCTGTAGAGTTACTTTCGGAGTTTAGGAGCTTCTAGAGTTCCAGTCCCGAGTCACTCCCGAGCGATAGCGGAGAAAGACGAAGGTAGTGAACTTTCACAGATATAGCTAGATAATAAGGCTCTCGAGCACTACGGCATGATAGCTCAGACGGTTAGAGTGTCATGCTACATTTATGAAGGTAGTGGTTATGAATCCTCACATACTGATTTTTTTTTCTAACTGAGTTAAAAGAGATTTGCTACCATTGCAATGATTTATTCGATAACATAGTACCTCTCACACAATGCGCTATAAACTGATATTTGTGATTTTTCTTGCTGGAATCAAAAGAGATTAGAGTGATATAGTCGCCCCTATCAATTTATATTTACGAAAAGGAAACCAGCATAGGCCCTCAAGCTGTAGCGGGCTGCAGCATACCACTGGGTTCACCAGTTTCTAGGATTTATCCGAGGTTAGCGTTAAGGTTAGTGGGTGATATATATTAATTAATTGCGAATTCTAATAATTCAGCGCGTGGTAAAAAGTACAGTGATTCACCCACCCCTATCAACTTATATTTATGAAAGTAAGGCGATCGTAGGCCGTCAGACCGTAGCGAGCCGTAGCAAACCACTGGGTCCACCGGTTTCTAGGATTTACCCGAGGTTAGGGTAAGCTTAGTGTGTTTGTGTGTGTGTGTGTGTGTGTGTGTGTGTGTATTTTGCGAATTCCAATAAGACAACGCGTGGCAAAAATTACAGTGATACCGCCTATCAACTTGTATTTACGAAAAGGAGGAGAGCGTAGGCGTTAGGCCCTAGTGAGACGCAGCAAACCACACTCAGACAACCAGTTTCCAGGATTTACCCGAGGTTACCGTTAAATTTAGTTAGTGTGTGCGTGCGCGCGCGCGCGCGTGTGTGTGTGTGTGTGTGTTAATTAATTGTGAATTCCAATGAGACAACGCGTGGTACAAAATTACAGTCATTTACCTACCCTATCAACTCGTATTCCCTTATCTCCCCTTCGGTTTAACAAAAAAAAATAATAATGCATGCAACATTTACACTGTTGGGGTTACTGGAGCTGCTGGTGCGGCAGAGCAGTTACGGCTGGGTCGCTCGGAAGTGGAGCTTTAGCAGCTCCGAGATACTCTCTACATGTAAGGGGCATGTGAAGTGTGCCGCCCGCTATAGTCTTCATAGTCTTGCTTCGCGAACAAGAACCGCGCAGGGGCTCAAAATATCGTGTTTTAGTAGTGTTTTGGTGTTAAGTGTTAATCTCATTTTTAACCGTGTCACTTTCTAATATATATAATGAGTAAATATATTTATTGTATAGTAAATTAAGGTTCCTTTTAACGAACTGAAACACACACACACACACACACACACACACACATATATATATATATATATATATATATATATATATATATATAAATTAACACTAAAATAAAAGTAGATAAAGATAAAACACAGAGAAAGAGTCACACTAGAAACTGCTATATTTCGAACTACTGCGAGTTCTTCAATGGCATTTTAGTGTTAATTTGTTACATTGTTAATAGTGTTTCTTTATTTTTATGTTTCATTAATATTATATATATATATATATATATCAAAACGATACCATAACTGCGTGTAACTGCCTGATCAAGGTTGTTAGTTTACGCAGATTGTCAATTCTTTATTGCTATTCTTGTTGCAAATGTTTCCTATAATTTCAAAGTGAGTTTCATGAATAGTTAGTTCTAATGCAAAAATTCTCGCTCTACAGCACGAAATCTTGTCTGAAATTAGTGAGTTGTAAATAAAATTTTAGGAGAAGATTTGTTGTTTTAACCCAGGAAAACTTATGTGAAAAGTTTTCATAGAAAGGAAAAGAAATTTGCCCGTCTACTCACCCTCAGCACGAAAAAATTATTAAAAATAGTATTAAATGATCGTAAACTATGAAATGTATTTACTAACAATGTGTATTTATAAATATTCAACATTATTTTCTAATAAATAGATATTTTATCTGAATTCCAGTGAAATATTTTTAAATTTACTTGAGTTCCTCAAAAATGGCAGAATTTATATTTTATTTCTTGCTTATTTTAAGTAATATTTAGCTCAATAGGAAAGTCTTTCTGCCATTGAAAGAGGTGAATGATATTATATTGACTGATGAGAATCCCCCTCTGACACTCAATTGTTGATAAACGTCAAATATTCAGTTATTTTTATTCCAAGGAGGCTTTCATTCGTATCATTTATACTTAGATTTGTAAAGCGACCCAGTGCAGAGCATCATTACGTTAACTATCAAGCTATAAACTATACATTAACAGTGAATAATATTTTCATTATGAACCAATAGCCGCTTCATTTAAGGGAATAATCAAATGTGCTTTAATAAATGCTGGGTATGCTGAACTACTGTATTGCCGTTTTGTTTTATTAATTTTCTCGTTTCTTTTATTCCTTTTACAGTGAAATGGCATATGGTTGGAATTTACTGTGCTGCGAACTAAAGCTAGTTCAGTTTTCGAAAAGGGTTTTAAAGAGGATAGTTGCAATGTGTGCCGGGCCTCGTCGCTAGAGAGAGCTGAGCTTGCACAGATGATGTTCCCCTACCGCGGTATGTACCACTAGCAATCAGTATTACGACAGGCGTGTGTCATTTGTCTGCCGTATGCAAATCCAGCCGCAACATGGCCTCCTAAATAGCACGTCTGGTCCATGTTCGGTGTAAAAGGAGCGGAGAGATTTTTTGTCCTTCATGAAGACAAAAAGTAAGCTATGAAGAGTTAATATCAGCCTATTGTGAATGCAGCTGCATAAATATTAAGGCTTTAATAACCTAACCTAAAATTGCGAGCAAATCAGAAGCGAGAGGTAACTAAAATAAATTCTAATTTTTTGGTTTGCGAATTACAGGCAAAATTAATATACTGCTCCAAAAAATTATAGGAACACATGTTTAAATCAAAACTCCAAAAATATTGATACTTTGTATTTTTTGACATTTAGATATTATGTTTTTAAGTGTTTAAAATTAGAATAGATACTTTCCAGGATTTGTTAGTTCTCCTCTGATTAAATTATTGAAGTTTCAAGAGCTGTTGCCACCAAAGTGAGTTTTCTTTGATTTGTTTCTTTCTTTATTTATTTTTTGAAAAAAAGGTTTTAATAGCAATTTGTGATAGGAAATTGTTATTTTGTGTTCTCTGAGGCTAATACAGAGCAATGAGACATCTGAATGAAACATTCGCACAAGCAGTTGCGTGGTTTGAAGATGGTCATTCCATTCGCTTTGTCCCCAAGATTATTCATGTCAGCCTTTTTGTCACCCATAGGGTTTGGAGACGACATATAGAGACAGATGGATACAAGAGGATGCCCAAACAAGAGCGTAGGAAGAAGACAGCAGTGGTACAATATAGATGTGTGCTATTAACTTTGCCCAGATGCAAATCTACAGTCAGAGATCTACAAAATGATCTACGAACAACAACTGGAGTGATGATTTCTGAACAGACTGTAAGAATCAGGCTGAGAAATGCAGAGTTGAGATCTATAATCCTCTTTAACACGTGAGCACAAGGAAGTCCGTCTGAAATTTGCTCAGGATCGTCTCAACTGGCAGATCCGCCAATGGAAGGCTGTTTGTTCTCTTCACAGACGGGTCAAGATTTCGTGTGACGGGTTACAATGGTCGTTCACGTATATGGAAACGTCTTGCTCCAGCCATCATTATTGAACATGACAGATTTGGAGGCGGTTCGATTATGATTTTGGCTGGCATTACTATTACTGCCACGTAGGTGTTATGAAGTCATCGCAGCTCACGGAGGACACACTAGGTGCTAAGTGTTGAAATAACCATAGAAATTTTGATTACTAAACGATATAATCTTGTATTTTCACTTTTTTTCTATATCAGTCAAAAATTTGTTTATATTTATAATCCTCTGAAATACAATTTTATTAGAATACCTATTCTAATTTTACACAATTCTTCAAGTTATAATTGCAAACTGTCAAAAATTAAATTGTATCAATGTTTATTTTGACACTTTGATTTAAATATGTGTTCTTCTAATTGTTTTAGGAGTGTATTTTCCGTAATGTATATCAGCTGCAGAAAAGAATAACTACTACTTCTGTCTTTATTGTACTAACAGGAGGTCCCTTTGATCATCAATAATGTTGAGCAGTATAAATGGTATACAGAATAAGTTGCCAGTCAATGCAGTTGTAACTAAAACAACCTTATGCTCAACTTACTAGACTGGTTTCACTAGAATAACCTCCTCAGTTGTCCTTACGAGGCTGGAAGGACCACTATATGGACTCACCAAATTAAAAAAATGTTATAAATTGCACCAGAGACCTGACGAGCATGCTGGCGCCATAAACCCCGGAGACTTCAATCAAACATAAATATATACAGTGCTATCAAATGGACATTCATCCGTGAAAGCGAGGCACGCGTGGCGACTGGAAGCAAGCTATCAGTCCTCAGTTCAAGTGTACAGACTCTCATGGAAATTACAATTACACCTACTTTTATTGCAGAAGGTATTGAAAATGATGTCCGCGTGCTATCAAACATAGCATATTTTTAACAAAGTTTTCATTCACACGATTAGTTCTTCTTGTGAAATTACTGCAATGTTTCTTCTTATGTTGTCTTTCAGTTCTTCCAACGTATGTGGGTTATTTCGATTTATTTTATTTTGCAAGTTTCCCCATAAATATAAATTGTATGTGGTAAATGTAGGGATCGCGCTGGTCAAAATCCCTTACTAAGGACCCTCGAAAATGTCCCCAATTAAAGGTAACGAAAGGTCATCTGTATGTACTGTAGAGGAGTATTGTTGTGAAAAATGTATATTTACATCCCACATTCGATAATTATTCAAATGATGATGTGATTATGTTATCTCTGCGCATTGATAGTATTTTCATACAAATTTTGAAAGCATTCACAACGCACTGAACACCTTTTTTGATCATGCAATGAAATTTTGTGTACAAACTCGGGTTTTTCTGCACTCCAGCATCTGTTGTTCTGTGTCGCTACATAGTTATTTAAATGCAACGATGCTTGTAGGTGAAAAAAAATTAATGTTGATCAACACAGTCATTTTTAATATTATTCAAAACCCAGTTGCAGAGATTTACTATACTTATATGGCTGCAATTCCTGAACAACAGTTACCTTAAACTGTTTTAATTTTAATAAGTTGCTGGCCTTTCAATTTGAGATTTGCGAAATTCCTGTTTCCTAATCAAGCCTTCGCAAAGATTTCTTGAACCTCGTTCTATGATTATCCAATTTCGTCAAATATTTCATGGTAAGCACATGGCGGTTTACTTTTTGTTTCTTAGTGAGAACAGATCTCTTTTTCCTAAATCTACTTTCGAGATTACGAACAATACATCTGTGAGGCATCCTTATCACCTTAACGTCTGAACGGCACAAAGACAACGCTCCAGTTGCTCCATACAGTAACACGGAACCTGTTAGTAACACATTAATCAGCATCCATTTAAAAGCACGAAACTAAGGTGTCATAAAATAAGTGTCCAGTAGATTAATTACTAGCATTAACTCCTAATTTCAAGAGTCTGTATTATATTTCAAGAGAATAATCTGAAAGAATAAATGAAAAATAAGTACGTCTGTTTACAAGTTTGTTGGCATAGAAATATAATTATACATTTACTTAGGCAGCTAGGCTTTTGTTTCTCATCTATGTTTTCGCCATTCTTGTTACCCCCAAAATATTTCGTTTTATTTAATTTAAGGACGCTCTTTAACATCTCGGGTCATTAGCGTTCCCCCAAAATAACCCCAGGCCATTACCCAGTCTCTTGTAAATTTCATAATTGGAGTTATTGTGAGGGCAGTGTTCTTTCAAATAAAATGACGATATTTGTATCGAACAACTGAAACTCTGACACCGCTCTATGATACTCTTCCGCAGACGTCAATACCTTATGTTGTTATTTCGGTGTCTCAGATCAGAGGTTCTCAACCTATGGTACGCATACCATTGGTGTTACGTGAGCTGCTGTTCGGTAGTACGTAAACATTTAACATTTATATAAATTTACATTTATTTTACAAACAACAAATATTTAACCGTTCTATTATAACCAAACGGAAACAATAGATTTTACATTATCATAAAAATTTTGTGTGATACTGTACAAAAATAATAAAGAAGTACAATTTTAATTCTACGACAATGACGGAGTGCAACTCAAATATATTATTTGATCAGACAACACGTTTTGGATACGTTTTGTCGTTTGTTTAGCTGCCAGACGCATTTACAGTTAAGAAAGCAGTGGAGTTGGGGCTCTTAAGAAAAAACTAAGCATATTGATAACATAAATTAATATTGGAAACACATCTTCCTTTCTATTGTTAAATGAAAGTTCTCTTCATTGTTAACTGGCAGTGAATATGATGGAGCACTTTGGGAGACATCTCAGATTTCAATGTAACTTCCCTGAAAACCTGGATTCAGAATTCTAGATTAGGGACTCGTTTTCCATTACTGACACCTTACCAGAAACCTTAACTCCTTCCGAGAAAGACGAATTGATGGGGCTATCATATGACGGAATTTTCAAGCAAATGATCAAGTAGTTGGAGGCTGGCAAGAAAAAACTGTAAGATTTTATGTATGTGTTTGTAACTACTTACCTTTGTGAATGTGGATTTTCTTCTCTAAGTTATATCAAACCCAAGTACAGAAATAAGTTGAATGTTGATCCCGATTTAAGACTAAAATTAAGCCAGTTAAAAACAAACATTAAAGAACTGTGTTTAGCTAAACAAGCATAACCTTCGCACTGAAACAAAAGTGTGGCCAGAAATTAGGTAAAATTCGAAAGTTAATAACTTTTACTGATTGTAAATTTGATTACCGAAGTACCAGTATCTGGAATAAATCTTTGTTCAAGTGTTTATGTATTCATTCACTATTTTAACCTTAATAAACTTAAGTTTTAAGAAATTTCCTAGAGCAATCTATTGAATAGGAATAGATTGTGCAGTTGTTCTTCAATAAATATCTAATTCTAAATACTGCATAAAAGAAATAACTAAATAGATCACCAGTTTTGTTATAAATATAGAGAAATGCTCATTTTGACTCTTGTATCACAAAATCACACATTTCTCTCGTAAAATTTGGTTATAGTACATCTAATATCCTGCATTGAATGATGTATGTTACTGAAAAAGATTGAGAACCCGTGTCTTTGGTGATTTTAATGGCTTATTATTGTTAACATATATAAGAAAATGTTTCTTTTAAATTGTACTAACATTTGCACATTCACTTGAGACAAAAAGTGGCCTGTTTTGATAACATTTAAAACAGTACTTATATCTAGGCGTTACAAACCCTGGAATTTAGCCATATCCTTAATAACTTACCCAGAACACAAGGACAAAGATGCTAAGAAAACGCGTTCCTTTTTCGTTATATATTAATACTCATATATTTCTTATTTTCGTATAAGGAAACAGATGTTTTTACACTTATACTTGTATAACGATGCTATCTCCTAGTAAAAGTGATAAGTTTAGTTTACTCTGGTAATATGTATCGTATTATTAATGAATATTATATCTAATTTACTTTAATAGTTATATGCAATAACAAACAAAACTGGTGTAAGCAAACAGTGTTCTATTTTCCTCCCAGAAAAGGGAACTGTTCATAAAATGAGTGATATATGAGTGTTATATAAGTTCAAGAAAACATTGCATGTTATACATGTTATTTAAAAGTTTAGTTTTCTTTATGCATACTGGCAAATATCTCCTCAATCAATCGTTTTGCATCATATTAGGGTGATAATAAGTTATGGCATATATATTGTTGTAGTGTCTTCAATCATTATTGCTGGGCGGGAAGAAGTAACCATTAATTGAAGAGTACGTTTAAAGTGGCGGTTGGATGTCGTTACAAATCTGAACGTAATTGGTGGTTGGAGTTCTCCCACCATGAAGCAATTAGGAAACTTTTCCATGTCCGCAGAGAAATTCTACTAGCGGCAAGAGCTGCAGTCCCGAGACACTCCCGAGCGGAGAAAGCCGGAGATAGTGTAACTTTCATAGATATAGCTAGATAATAAGACTCTCAAGCACAATGGTATGATAGCTCAGACGGTTAGAGCATTATGCTATAGATGTGAAAGTGGTGGGTTCTAATTCTGAAATACTGATCTTTTTTTTTTTTTTTTTTTTTTTTTTTTTTTTTTTTTTTTTTTTTTTTTTTTTTTTACTGCCGGAGTTAAATGAGATTTGCCACCATTACAATGATTTATTCACTAACATAGTGCCACGTACACATTGCATTATAAATTGATATTTAGGAATTCTTTTCTGCTGGAACCAAAGGAGATTTGCAGCCATTACAGTGATTTACTTCCCCCCCCCCCATCAATTTATATTTACGAATAGGAGACGAGCGTATGCCGTCAGGCCGTAGAGAGCCGCAGCAAACCACTGGTTCAATGATTTATCCGAGATTAACGTTAAGTTTAGTGTGTGTGTGTGTGTGTGCATAAGAGTTAATTGCGAATTCCAATAAGACAACCCTGGTTAAAAGTGAAAAACTCAGTTTTGTAATAAGGAACAACATTTTGCAGCCAGAAAGTTACGGAGTACAACGCATAGGTTACATTACATTCAACAAAAAAATAATACGTGCAATATTTACACTTTTACTAGCACTGAGAAGTTGGCCTCTCTTCGCTGTCGCTCGAGGCTGGAGCTTTTGCCGCTTGGAGAATTTTTTCTGTGGATAACGGCCAAGTGATAGACATCTGAGATGACAGGCGTGTGAGTTCCCTATCTCTCTTCTCTCTTCAGTCCGCAAACAACCATGTAGAACCTGCACAAAGATGCATTAAGTAATTGTAAGTCTAATATGTTGATGATTTTAAATGTCAATAATAAATTTCATAATGTGATTTGGTGAATACAAGAGGTTTTATTTAACAAAATTCCTTTCACCAGCTTAGCCAGGCTAGTAGCTCTTATTTCTGCATACGAAGGTCTGCCAATATACAAATGTACTCCAAATTAAACTCTGTGTTAAACTTATTTTCATGGTTTGAAGCTACAAGTATATACTCAATATCGTTTAATACACAATTTTAATATTATAATACAGCATTTCCAATTATTAACATTACTCAACAATGTTACTGGAATCTTTCTGTGTTGAAGATATTTTCATCGATTTGAAACTGCAAATATTTACTAAACACAATTCAAAATATATTTTATTTTACATAATACAGCCCTTTCATTGTTATTAATATTACTTTATCGTGGAAAACAATGTTACTGTAGTCTAGGCCTCTGTAGTGTTTACTCACAACAATTATTACTCGCTTTTACTATTTTGGTGTCTGAGTGTTCAGATTGTGAAACCTGAAAATACACTCCGTATTTTTCAAGAGCCTCCACCTGTAACCTGTAATATATTCATCATTTTTTTTAATAAGCCTCTAAAGAAGATATGTGTGTTAGCTTTATCTTTGATGTGGTAAATTTTCGCAGAAGAGTGTGTATCAACATTTAATCAACGCGCAGTATAACTGCAGCTATATAAATTTGTAATAATTAATTACTAACATATATTTATGAAATGCGGCCAAGTGAGCATTACAGTCTGCACGCAGAGGGCACCAAATAGTGACGTGCTTGGCCCGCTGAACTGCATATTTAATAGGGCACACAAATGCAGCCGCTCAGGAGTTAATGCACAATAACGATCCGGTGTTCTGCGCGTCAGTAAATAAATTATTTGCATGCGTTTGGCTGAATTGTTTAACATAAGGCTTGCAACTGTTCTCTGCTACCTTGAGTAGCTTTGCTGGAGTTCGCTTTCAGAACGCGACACTTGTAGTGTCAATATCAATTTTCTAATAAGTACCAGGAACCCATATAGAGCGCCAACTGATTTAAACTGGCGGTCATGCTTAGCTTATTTTATTTATTACTTATATCTTATCGCATGGATTAAATATTTGGAAAGCTGCACAAAGTCCTTTAAATATCTTAATTACCCCTGTATAAGGTGGAGGAAAAGATATCACTCAAGTTATCAAGGAATAGAACCCAGCTCGTTAATTAGTAAAATGTGTATAGCCACACTACATAGATGTCAATATACTATCTTTTCTGACAATAGCTTGGAGAATACTGAGAAAGATTGCCGCCACGAATGTATGTGGACCAGCTGTTTAATAGGGAACAAACTGGACAAGGAATGCAGTACATAGGTATGGATGATTCTTGTGTGATTGATTTTAAATAAAAAGCATGACAGAGAAATTCAAGTGTTAACTATATTTAATATGATAATAGAATTTGACAATCGCAAAATATATAACAATATTATTACTTTAATATAAGTTGTTACAAAGGAACTATTGTCCCAAAATGTTGAGTTTGAATTACATATTTCTAACATACAAAACTCTCTTAAAGCATTTCCTATATAATCAAAACATTTTGGAATAATTTATTAACAAAACTGTTCCAATATGGATCAGAACAAGAACAAATCAGGCAAAAATCTATTCACATTACATTCAACTGTATTGCAAGACAGTGAAAAAATAAAGGTAAAGAAAATTATACATGCAATAAATACTTAATTGGTTAACACAGGTCACTGTTCTCATCAATGAAAATGAATCAGGCTCCAAATTTACCAAACTTCAAGGAAGAATTTTGCTAGAAGATATCGTCGCAGAGCGATTAAACACGAGCTCCTACCCATCCAGACAAACCCGGGATACTCTATATCAAAGACGATAGCCAAAAGAGGAAGACGAAGTTCCTAGGAGAGCAAGAGGGCATACAAACTTAGCCCCGGCGAATACCTATACACTACTTTAAGGTCTGGTCGAAATTTTCAGAACAGAAAAAAGTATTTTGAAACTGATACAACTCTTTCGATTTTTTTAACTAAACGAATATATGAATTGTCTTTTGAAGCACCATCTAACCGACACAACCACAGGTGTCTGAGATCGCGTCCGAAGAGGGACTCGTGAGCGGGAGGTGTGAGGTTCGATTCCCACCAGAACTGTCCTCCCTGACAGATTTGTTTCCAGGTTTTCCTTAGTAAAAATCTTAAATGCTAGGGAGGTATTCTTAACTTGGAACGTTTCCTCTTTTTAAATAAAAATCATCTTACAATTTTTCATTTCATGTATGATCGATGTCAATAGTGTGTGAGGCCTCGGTAGTAAATAACGGGCGCTAAACACTATTTAAAAAAAAACATCCAAGTGTCATGGTTATTTCAGAAATCCTTAACCAGGTTTGCATATTTCGCACATGTAATTTCCCATTTGACCTGAACAGTCTAGGTCTACATTGTTGAATTGGATTGATGGGGACAGGGAAGAATTTAGATGCTTCAGCCTTGCTCAAGAGCTGGCCATTTGTGCCTCCTTCCACAGTGGAGGATACCTCTGGGAGGAAGGAAGAGAGAGAGACACTAAACGACCAGCATCCAGGTGCTTGAGCCATGGACATAGATGAGGTTCTTAACGTGGTTTTCAGATAGAGAACCCCGATGCCGGCTAAGCCCTTCTCCAAGGAATTGGAGCCCCTCAGAAAGTCTGCTTTTATACCAGGCGCCAGAGTAGAAACCACCTAAACACCGTACACAACACCAACCCACCTCGCCTGTGCCAAATTGTTACAGATCAACAGAATGAAATGAGATGAAATGGGAGCATTTCCCTGAGCGCCCATGTAAAACAACGTAAAAAAACTAAGGTTAGGACGGGCGGCCTCAAGGGATTTGAATCCGGCGCCTCGCAAATTCGATTCCGAAACGTTATCATATTGGATAGTTCATCTTCTTTGTGTTTGTGTTGCCTGTTTTCGATTATACAGTCTGTACCTGCCTTTCTTGGTTTCCTTTATTCCTTTCTTTTGATTTATTCATTTAATTTATTTAAAGTACAGAATGGAAGAAAATTCAGAGCTATAAATCAAGTTGGCTATAGAACTTAAGGGGAACAAAATGTACTAAATATCTTTTATTCCATCTCTTAGAGTTTCCGGGAAAATATTTTATCTCGAAATAATTGGCAACACTGCTTAATGTTCTGTATGGTTAGCTTGTTGTGTTTTTGTTATTATTATTACTATTATTATTATTATTATTATTATTATTATTATTATTATTATTGTTGTTGTTGTTGGCGGTGATGGTGGTATTGCATAACCTTGCTGCAAAAACAAGTTCATATCTATCGTATCCCGCTTTGTTTTTTTTTCTTCTTCTTATTTTTCAACACTGACGATATGATTTGGTTATGCCAAATTTTATTTTTTAAACCGAAGAAATTATTAACATAAAGATGTAGGTGAATTCACATCAAGAAGCTTCCATTTCTGTGTACCTCTCTATTATTACAATCCAAAGGTTTTAATTACGACTTATTAACAAATTATAGTACATAATAAATAAAGTAGAAAGTAATTATTTGTTGGCCAAACAACGTGTCAACGGCCAAAATGGTAATGGAAAATTTGGTTATATTTATAGCATGGAACTTCCCCAAATCATCTCTTACATTCTGTATCTTCGTCTAACGTAATCTAAGCGAGTCATATTTGCCAATTCCTAGCATTTATAGGACTTTAATTTGAAATTATATAAAAACTGAGTGGGCCACTAAACAGATCCTCCGTTGTCTTGACGCTCGAGGCTGGCTCGCCGTGATAGGACCGGGTTTCTTAAGCACACAAATTTCTATGTATGTTTAGGCATCTTAGATTTGACAAGACTAAAAACCTGTTTTTTGTCTACTCTTATACCTTTATCGTTTATATGTTATATTTTCTTTGTTTAGGCTATACTTGAGACCACCTTTTAAGTCAGTGTTGCTGACAGCTGTGCAGGGGGTCCCGGGTTTGATCCTCATAAGTGCTTAGCAATGTTCTAAGTTAGAGAGCTCTGGGACGGGTTCACCCAGTCTCTAAAGGATAATTGGGGAGGTGCCTGATAAAGAGGTGATTTCTTTTGATCTAGAAAGGCGCATGATGTAAGATATCAGTATGCAAGAGAGAGGTAGAGGAAGTAGCGGTCGTTGCGGCAGCCAGTGTAGTGGCGCTAAAATGAAGGATACTTGTCTATTTTTTACTTTCTTCCCTTTATTAGATTATATTTTATCAACTTTACTTTCTTGATCTATATTGCTAATTCTAACTTTCTCCCTTCTGTTAATTTTAGTTCATATCTCATTATAATTATTTTAACTCTATTTTCTTCCTGGCAATATTTACTGGTTCCCAGTTTCTGCTATCCCTCTATTTCATTCATTCAATTTTATTCCCTATATCTTATTCTTTCCGATTGAACTTGCCTTTTCTACACTTCCCCTGTCGTTTTATTTCTGAATTTTTTCTTTGCTTGTTTATGTTTACTTATATTTGCTGAACCAATCATTAGTATCTGTACTTGTTTTCTCTTGAGTCTTTGAATTATATTTCTCGAGTATATATTTGCATATCAGAATTTACATGCTATAATTGCCTGCTATTTTCCTTTTTATTTCTTTTTAATCATTTATCGTTTTAGTTAATGTTTGTCAATCTTAAGTTTTCTGCATGTTTTAATTTTCTTTCGTCTTTTTCTAGTTTTTTTATTCATTTTGTTTATATTTGCCTATCTTACCTTTCGTAATTTTATTTCCGTATTTTTAGACTTCCTTTTACTTTAGTTTGTGCATTCAAATTTTAATTCATGTTTATATATCTTAAGGCCAGTTGAATAAAGCGTTAACTTTAGTTTAGGGCATAAAATTAATTATCAGAACTTGGAAAATTTTATTGTATAAACATTAACCTAAGATTATTTCGTCTTAACCTCAAATTTATTCTAACTCACGAAATTTCATAAGTTAAAGCACTAATTAGAGTTTAGTAATTGTAAAATAAAACATTTCTTAGAGTACAGATATATAATAAATTAATTTATAAATAAAAAGATGAGTCATGTTCATTTTAATTTCATGTAGTTTAAGTTTCTTCAATATTTCCCCTTTCATTTCTGCATAATAATAACAGACAGAGTTGCGCCAATTGTAGGTTATGTAAGGCTAACCTTACAACTGTATATTGTACAGATTTCTGATTATTCCGATAACTAATTTCGATTATGAATCTCACCGTAATTTTCGTGTATATCATGAAAGAAATAATCCGCTGCTAGTAGTGAATGACAAACTATTCAAAATACGATTTCGTTCAGCAAAAGATGTCGAAGAACTGGAACATATGTTACAACCCAATTTACAATCACAAACTAAGCGAAATCATGCTTTGAAAATTCGATGTTCATGATACTACTAACTTTCAGTTTCTATGCGATAGGCAGTTTCCAAATAGTTATTGGATATATATTCATAGAGGAGAAAGGAATGGCTTGTAGTACTATCCATAAAGTTATTAGAGCAACAGTAGCTCTTAAGCTCATTTCATTAAAATGACAACCGAAGAGAGTGGTGTAAAGAAAGTGATGCTAGGTTTCTATAACATTCGTAACTTTCCTGGAGTTTTAGGTGCTATAGACTGCGCGCGCGCGCGCACACACACACACACACACACACACACACATTATATAACGCCTAGAGGTTATAGTGCAGAAATCTTTAGAATAGAATTAAACTCTTTGGGAATTTCCCACATGTATGTTCTTTATCCTTACATGAAATTGAGTCTTTTTCTTTTCCAACTTTTTAGCACTAGATTAAAATTATCCTTTTCATAATTGCTAAATTTGCCCCTGGCTTTCTCTTTTATTTTTCCTTATCTATGTTTGAACATATATTAAGAAAAAAAACACACGTCTAGAAGGCAGGGTAAACTGCATAGTTATTGATTTTCTCAGGTTGGACATTGAATATCGACTTGCTCTAAATACGAATTTCCATACTATTTCGCGTTGTTGTTGATTTTGTTTATTTATGGACGCTCTTTAACATTTCAGCTCATCAGCGTCCCATACAATTCAGGGAGTAAAACGACCGACAAATTTTGCTCAGAGGCCTCTTCTTTCGGGCTTGAGGTTCTTTTTCGTGCCGTAAATGCTCGACATGGGACCCATGGCTTTACTTCCCTTCCGAAGGAAGCCAAAATCCAGCGATCTTAGCCGGGTTTGAACTCGCGATCTTGGGTTTAGAAGGCAAGTATGGTTACCGCTGCATCACCAGACCGACATAATATTTCGCGATGATGCCATAAGTTTGACGATTATTGCAAACTCAAGATTATTTTTATGCAAAAGAAATAATGACCAACCTCTTAAATTACAATTAAAACATCTCCAGTTAGCAAGTTTCTGATAACTACGCCTTAGTTTATTAACACGGTGCTTGCCATTTCTTGGCTTTTCATTTCAGTTATATTTGCGTTCATTAGTAATGTCTGCAGAATAATTTTGAAGTGTACAAGGAATGGGTTGCATTAATTTTATTTACACAATGAAAGTTATCAGGACACATTTCCTACGGGTCATTAAAACGTCAGAAAAGAAGGTTTCAATGTGTGAAAAGGACAACTCCCCAAATTTCTAAACAGCATCTTAGTCGCTGTATATCATCGTTGCTCAGCTCTATGCTGTCAAAATCTTCTTAATACACGAAAATGAGCATTAATACCAAACTTACCTGTGACTGCTAATAAAATGCTGCAATTCGTCCTAGTTCATAATTTGTTTTATGAAATGTAACTTGCTGATATTACTTGATTTGTGCTGGAGATACCTTCGTGTACGAACAATGCAATTAGGAAGCATATAAATAATTAAACTAACACAATGCTGTATATGAACTGAAATCTCTGAAGAGCTTAAAAAGGTATTCTGTATACTTATAGACTGCAGTGATATAATGAAGTGTTCTCAGACGGAGGCCTAGTGTTTTAAGAAAATGTGTAATGTACACTCTGGCGCTTTCTTCTTTCTTTCAAGCTTCTCATGAAAAGACCTCAGGAACACCTTGCTGTTGCACCTCGCTTCCAGTCGTGGTCAGTTTTGTACAGCTCATTAGTGGAGGTTACGCTTTTTTCGTTTCCTATAGAGAAGCTTCTTCCTCTGTGTTTACACAAAATGAACAACGTGGTTGTGCAGTCGTCGGTGTGTATAATTTTTATTCATAGCCATCTAATTGAAGACATAATTTCGTGTAATAAACAGAACGACAAAAACTATAATACTCTAATAGGTAGTTATAACTATTCTTATTTTTATGATACAAGTTTCTACAGTGTCATTTTTGAACGAGTGTAAAGTTAAGAAGCGAACTTAACTTCTTAAAATCAAGAGTCAGTTAAAAATGTGTATCATGCAATGTTTTTCATTAGCATACAATGTATATGAAACATTTCAAAATGGACAGATTGTAAGATTACAAAATCCTTGAGAGAGCCGTTGGTTTGTGGTTTTTAAACTCGGGACCATTAAGAAATAGGTATCCTAGGAATCACAGCCGGTTTTATCATGATCACGTTTTCGTGACCATATAAACCGATAATAATTAACAAAGTGGTTATCACAAGTTTAAAGCTACATCCGGTTGCGGTAATTTCCAGATAATTGCAAATAATTTGTACAACGCTCGAGTTTCAGGCATTCCAATGGAAATTGAAATGACTATGGGGTTTAGTGTTCGCTCAATTAGATTTGATGCCACAATATTTCAAGGATATATATTAATAAGAAGCGCTAATTCACTAGGAAAACAGATCGTTTCGATAAAAAAATATTATAATAAACCTTAAAATAAAGGCAACGGCCGCTTCTAAAATTTATCAAGTTACATCAGCAACTGTTGAGGAATACACTGTTTGTTAGTAAGTTATTAACTTTAGCGCATCAATATTCTGAACTAGGTATTCAGAAAGCAATAATTTTAAATTCAGAACCATAAAATAATAAGTAACAATGGAATCGAGAGCATTAGAATGCTGAAGGGAAGATACAGTGAAGAACATCACTGGCCAGTATATTGTGCGTGTTCATAATAGCCACATGGAAATTACCTTTGTCTTCTCGTTCGGTTGTTTGACGGGACTGTTGGGATCCTTCACGTTTGTATGTTTGTCCTACCTCGATCCACTGATCTACATTCGTTTAGTCGACGAAGCATTTCGTTAAAACTGAGCACCAATTTCTTGGAATGACATCTCGCAGTCTCGCTATGCAATTCTCCCGCAATCATACTCAGACATTTAGTGGTATTCCTGACCTATTTTTGAGAGTCGTGCTCGTTCTTTCTGAGAAAATGTGGGGTCGGTTATGGGTGTTGCAATTTTAATGACAATGTGTATGTTACTTATTTGTGTTAGTGTAATATTTACGCTATAAAAGATCAAGATAAATCACAATATTGAAACTCCTTATAGGTATGCCGCACAAGGACAAGTTTCAAACTTACTAATTTACCTAAAATAACAAGAGAGCGAATGGAGACCATAGACATTATTACAACAGGATGTAAACAGTTTGGAGTCCATGGTTCCACGTACCCGCCCTTAGACTTAAACTATTAGTTAATATAGCGAAATTCCACATTCCATATTCGCGTGTATTCTTCCAGTTGTCTCCACCAGGACCCTCTGTGCATCACTTTCATTGTTCCTTATTTATTTTCAGGGTTACCAACAATTATACAATTTTTCCATCATCACCGTGTTCGACCAATTTATATTAGAAATAAGAGGCGAGCGAAGGCCGTCAGGCCGTAGCGAGCCGCAGCAGTAAACCACTGGGTCCTCCGATTACAAGGATTTGCGATAGGTGAGGTTTAGGTTAGTGTTTATGTGTTTACATTTATTAATTGATTAGGAATTACATTTTTTTTTTCGATTGTTGCCCTGTTGTATTTGTTTCGTTGTGCATTCAAGTGTATTCCGTCATCTAGGGCATTTATTTCTGTTGGTACAACAATGTCGTCATCACATTATTCCACTATTTTCTCTTTCTTAGTAGGATTTCAGCTATAAAATTCAACAAATACTTTTGGGGGTGATAGATTAATAAATGTCAACGCATTCAATTCATCTTCTATTAATGTTTAGATTCACTTTCCAGTTATTTTAGGTTAGTTTAGAACTTCTGCTTGTGCTGCATACCCATACGAGGGATGTTATAAAATTTCTCAGCCCGATTCAGAGAAATGAAGATAACTAAATTACTATGATGGTTGATAACTATAATCCTAAAATGGCGTGCGGAGAAGTTTCCGTCGGTAAGTGTAGTCACTTGTTTGGGACTAGTGTTAACTTTTTCTACAAAATGGATAAAACAGAAATACGAGTTGTGATAAAGTGCTTCCTTTTGAAGGGTTTAACACTAACAGAAATATAGTTAGATTCCAAATTAAAATATTATTCCCCTTCATTTTCGACGGTTAAAGTGGTAGAATTTAAGCGAATTCGTACATCCATTCAAGATGAGCGCTCAGCACGTCCCAAAACTGCTACAACTGACGAGATTGTGACAAAAATTCATAATGCTGTACTCAATAATCACCAATTTAAGGTACGCGAGTTGGCTGACATTGCAAAGACCTCGATATGCTTTGTTCACTACTTTTACACGAAGTTTTGAATATGAGAAATCTTTACGCTCGATGGGCGCTACTTTTGTTTAATAATGGACCAAAAACGCATTCGAATGAACATTTCGCAAGAGTGTTACACTTATTTCAACGCAATTCCAGTCAGTTTCTACGACGTTTCATAACAATAGATTAAATAGCCAAAGACAAAGGAGTAGTCCAAACAATGGGGGTAACAAGCAAAAGTGAATCAAAGAAAGCAAAAACATTTCCATCTGAAAATGTTTCATGACTACTGTTTTCTTGTATTTTCATGCCTCCAGAAGGGCAGAACCGTCACCGGGGAGTATTACGCTTCACTACTGGACCTACTAAAGGATGCTATTCATGCTAAACATCCATACCTTGCGAAAAGAAAGTTCTCTTTAATCGTGATAATGCCCTCACACATGTCTCTGATTATTGCTGCAAAACTGCATGATTTTGGCTTTCAAGTGCTTCGACATCTGCCAAATTCACTGCATTTGTCTTCTAGCGATTACTCTTTGGCCTCACCTGAAGAAATGGCTGGACGAAGATTCACATCAAATTATGTGGTTGAAGCTGAGACAGCGCTTATTTTTCACAGTTGGACAAGTCCTACTTTACTGAGGGTATTAAAAAGATGGAAGTCTTTGGACTAAATATATTGATTTTCAAGGTGACTATGTTGGAGGGAAAAATATTCTCTTAAATCTTTTAGGACGCCCTTGGGAGTTTCACCGAATAAAGTTGATATATTGAAAATGGCAAATCTTTTTCGGTGCATAAATGAAATAGGAATGCATAATGTAACTAATCAATTTCGTAGACACAAAAGTTTTAAAGACTCGCCTTAGGCTCTAACATCAATCAGGTGAATTGCAACTTTACGTACTATCGTAGAAAAAGTACTTTTTCTATATTTATTCACTTTTTGACATAACTGAATCTGAATCAAATTGATTCGTCACAAATCGAGAGCTATCAGCATACTTTCAAATATCATTATGAGTATTATAACTATAACCAATTTTACTTTATTTCACCAAAAAATTAATATCCCTCACTCATTCAAACATATAATGTTGTCCTTTATATATTGTCTTAGTTTGCGAGCCACTGTTCTATTACGGCACGGACGATATTAACCTCACGGCCTTCATGAAAGATTTTGCTTAAAATGCTCGAAAGTGAGTGAGATATAGCGCAAACCTTACTGTGCAATATATCTGATAGAGGGCTGAACTGGATTACCGGAGGACAAGGCTTCTAGGACAGTAAATTCTGGAAGTTGTTCCTAAACCATGCTTGAGGTTGTCTGTGCCAAGTCTGTACATTGTAAACCTAAATGCCTTCACTGCAGATAGTTGGGTCTAAGAGTTTCGAAGTATTTCCCGTGATGCCTTCTTGATAATGCATCATGCATTTTATCATTTTTAATTATTGTATTCTATCGCTATCTCGAAAATATTCTGGTTATTAAAAAGGTATTTTGTAGCTACTTTAAGCATGTCATTGAAATATTCTTTACTCTTTCATATTTAATTTAGTAGTGTAAGAACATTTGGTGTGGCAGGTAGCCTTAAAGATCTATTGCTCAATCCTTTCGCATATTGAAACGTGCTCTGCATATTCTAAGTATCTATCTGTTTACAACCAAGATATTTATTATACAATTTGGTAGCCAAAATGTCGTTTTTAATCTATTGCATTTTTGATCAGTTTTCCAGCGATACAAAGTTACATGTTTTCCTTGTTGAAATTAACTCTAGACCGCCTAATTGGTATAGTAGTTAGCGTTGTTCACTGCTGGCCGGGATATTCCGGGTTTGATCCATGATGTCTGCCTAAAAATGCTCTAAGTTAGGAAAGTCTACCAAGTCTTTTGATGACAATTGGGGAGCTACCTGATGTAGGGATAGCGTTTTTTAATCATAATATAGGCCGGCGGATGCGGTATGCTATAAAACGAGATAGAAAACGCAGTGTTCATGAGCTTTTATGCTGAAGGTTTTTTGTTATTGAAAATTAATATATTAGAATATGTTAGAAACATTCCAAAGCTGTTTGTGCTAATTCTTATTTCCTTATGATTCGCGCAGTTACACAATGGCGCGAGAATAGGACATAGTTTAGAGGTTATAAAAATCTACCATATATAAGCAGGGGTCATTCTAGAAGCCTTTGCTGTTTCTTGGAAATGCCGATAGAAGTCATTCGTTCGTTTTATATTATTTTATTTTTATTACAGTATAATATTCATCGATTATTTTACTCAGCCTTAAAACTATGTTTAAACCCATTTATGTTTTGAAGAAATGTTAAATAAACCTGATAGAAAAATGTGTGTGCTTATTTTACTGAGCGCAAAAGTGTCACACAGAAATATTCTAAAGATGCTGTTTATTGACAGATTTTAATATTGAAACAGTCACAGATTGATTGATTTATTTAAGGACGCTCTTTAACATCTCAGGTCATCAGCGTCCCATTCAACTCAGGGCATGAAACGGCCGACAAATTTTGCTCAGAGGCCTCTCTTTCAGGCTTGAGGTTCTTTTTCGTGCCGTAAATGTACGACATGGGACCCACGGCTTTACTTCCCTTCCGAAGGAAGCCATACTTAGGATTTTTACGCCCCCAAAAACAGTCACAGAATATATTAAAAATGTAACTGATGTTCATTATAAAAATGGCTGTAATTATATGTGTAAATTATTCATACTTTTTTCTATATAGTTTGCAACTTTTTCAGAATTTTCTTATTTCTCTAGTTTCATAAGCTGCAGTGGATAATATTTGAGAGATACCAGCACAGCTGTCAGCATGGAAAAACACGGCATTTTCTCAGCGTAACTATGTCTTATTGGTTCACTCCGAGAATTTTATTTCTTCAATATCTGGAGCGCAATCCATGTGTGTATGTGCGTTGGTATTTGGTTTATTATAGGAGTTATCGAAAAATGTGGGGTAGATAGGAGCAGAGATTTCCAACACTGTGTTGTTTCTAAGCTACCCCTTTTAGAAGCAGCTGGTGCCTACGTGGAACTCTACTATAGCACGCTGATAATTTTATTAAAACTGTTCATTAAAGACGTAAATACAAATTAATATTATTTTATAAAAGCATTTAAAATATATGCATTACGTTCGCATGCGTACTTTTATAGTTAACAGTAACTTTTATGTTACAGTAGCGTGTAACGTTACTGTTGGGGTTTAACATGGCCATAGGCGTTCGCGGCATGTGCAGTCGAGTCCCGTTACTTATGATTGCTTATTGCTGTGTTGCATATTTTATTATGTTATTTTGTGTTCATTTGGAGAAGTGCTTCTTTTGTGAAGAACTTACTAACAGCTCTATACTCCATTTTGAACATGTCACAATCTTCTACACATAGCCTTCTTTATTTAACTATATCTGAACAAATGAACACACCAGAGCGGAAGCTACAGCTGCAAGTATTTACTTAACAGATAAAGTATGACACCAGATAAGGATTTTGTGAAGGCGATAATCCTTATCGGTGAGGCCGAAACTTATACCCTCGAATACCAAAGTGAAGATTCAGAACTAGGAAGTCGAAACAATTTTGGGATTCTCACCTAAGAAACTACGCAAAAATAATTTTCAATTTTCAAATTGAATTTACCTCACTTCTTTATTAATAAATTTTCACCAAGCTTGGCACTATACGGTTAATTAACGCTTGTGAGTGAGATATCTCGTGAATTTTCTCGCAATAATTAAAGGCGTTTGTTTAAAGAATAGACCATAAGCCACAGCTAAATTTTATATTGTTTGAATGAGAACTCAGTAGTGTTAATTTAACACATGGTTTGTTTATATTCATTTGCTGGCTGTTCCTGGTTATGTGAACTTTTGTTTCGTGTGTGCCTCACTTTGTACTAACCTCTTTCTCTCCCTGTTGTGTGCATGCATGTGTGCAGCCCCTCTCTCATTATCTCATTCCTGAAGATGTCACGTGTTTTCTCTTTAACCTCGCTTTCATTTGCCGGTGCTGTCACTACATTTGGCTGTATATTTTGGTTTTCACTAATTTAGCAAACGATATAACTAGCGAACCCTTTGCTGCCTGTATTTGTCGTCTCAGACGTTATGGGCCTCCGGGAATAGACTTTTTGCTTCTTGGTAAAAACTAAATTAGTTCCTGACACAACATACAGCGCCTCTATATTTGCTGTGCAGTAGCTAACATCCGGAAATGCTATGCAGAGTTTGCTGAAGAAAAAAAAAAGAGATAAAAACCACAGCTGCGGCGAAATCAAGACCCCCTACACCTCGGGCTTCGCAGTAGTTGGGAAACGTCGCAAATTAATAGAAACGGCTGCTTGACGCCTGTTGAAGAGAACACTCTGCCAACGTGTTAGAGAAAAATGATATTTTTAAAATTTTATAACTGTAATGCAGAAACATTGACGATTACCACTTTGAATATTAAAATTAACACTCTTTTCTCTTTCCCGGGTTTTGGTATTTATAGAGACTGTATAATCTTTGCCCCACATGTGATCTCCGGGAACCTAAAACGTTGATTTTAGCCGGTATTCTCAGTAAAACCCCATTTTTAATCGGCAGTTTATTAGTTTGTTTCTCTTAACGGGCGATCATGCATTTAGCGAAGGAATTAATTGAAATGAGTGGATGTTAATGAAAATGACAGTACTAAAATCTCACATCCAGTTATATTCTGATTATACTGCACGTATACTTTCACAAACGCTAAGTTAAAGAGCGTCCATAAATAAATCAACAAACGCTAAGAGGAAGAAATGTATCTGAACACAATAATTAGCACTAACGTGTCATCGACAAGTTCCTCCGCACTTGGGTGGTTTGCACAGCACAGGAGAAAATTGGTACTCCTACATTTTTTACATTCCTTCCTTCTTTCTAAACCGATTTTAGCAGGTAATCAACCCTCCATTGCTAAGATTTGGACTTTGGAATTTGGAATGTATGCTTGCCTTGGTGGCGAAGTGAACCTAGTAACTATACTTTCGTCGCGTGGTCAGTACTACCACCCGAATTCGCTTTCCTAATGAAATCTCGGCTAAACAATGGCAGCGGAGTGACTTCTCGGTGAACCTTTATCATGTTACGGTGTGCCGAACGGGATGTGTGTTTATCCAAATCCGCCACTGTATGGCACGATGTATAAAGTAATTAAGTTTGTACTCAGCCTTTCTACTAAAAACGTCATGTTCTACTTGAAAATGAGAAATTAGTTCGAAATATTGCATTGATTTGTGAGTTCAAGTTGTGTATTTTTCTTTAAGTGTTGAACGTTCTAAGTTATATGTACAGAATGTAATAAAAATGCTGAGGCGAGTTCCTCAGACAAAAAAGTAATATAAACACACGCCCGAAAATGCGCTTTGTGATTTATTATTGAAAAATAACATTTGTTAAAATAATTAACCTTTTCAGACAATTGAGTGATATCGATGCTGATGTACATTATGATGTGTTGCCATGGAGATTTGTTTACATTTATCATTTGTGTACATTCGTGGTTAGTCAGTTCTTACTTTTGATTTGTGCTACAGTTCAGTTACATTTGAGCAGCTAACCATGGTAGGATATTTATATAGTGGGCAGACAGATGTACGAATGGTAATGAACGCGAAACTACACAGCTTGAGATGGCTTTCCCAGACCGAGGGCAGGCGAATCATAAAACTTTTCAGTATGGGTAACATCACTGTATCGTCTGAAACATTTAACTTTTATTTTAACTAACGTAAGTTTTTAGATCATCTCTAGATCTTTCAATGATATGAGTAACTTATAAATCGCGCATTTCCGTACATACCTATATGACTGCTTTGCTTGTTTACTGAGTATGCACCTCAAAACTTGTCCATTATTTTTGTTACACACTGTATACCAAGTGATTCTTCTCACCCTGCGGATTGGAAAGTTATTCGGCGTTTTACAGAATATCCCGTAAATATTGTTCCCTGCGTTGTATCGATCTTGGCAGAATTGACTGCTATGTGTTCTCGGCGTGTTCTTACTAGTGCGTACACTCTGCCCGCTGGGCTTTAGCGCAGAAGGTCTGGAGTTCAAATACTGGCCCATAAAAGCATATCCCTTTTTTGTCTTGTTTTCTGACACGGGAGAAATAAATGCTGCTTATTATGTGATATTTATTAACGTAAAAGTCCTAATTATATAATTTTAATTAAATCACAAATTATTATAAGAATTTGCTTTATTGAAAAAAGTATATGCGAATAACTTTATGTTGATGTGAAATGGCAAAGTAAAGCGATTGTAAAATTCAATGTTACCAGTCCGTAAGGTGCTAATACTCACCCGTTATATAAACGTGGTTTTTACGTAGAGTATGTGTGTTAAGCCAAGTTTTGGAATGAGAATCAGTTAATTCATCTTATTTGCTAAAATCGTTAAGTACCAACAGGCAGTACCTCACGTACCATAGGTTGAGAACCCCTACTTTAGCTAGCTTAAATGGTTCATATTTACATTATTGGTCCAATTTGTCCATGTGTTTCCCTCTACATTCTAGACTAAATGTAAAGAAAATTTTAATCATGCAATGTATACACATTGAATTATATTGACACTACAAGTTTTTCCAGAGTGTATACCCATAAAGAGAGTGTATAATTTTTGATCATATATTAAAAGTATAACTTGATATGAAGCCCATAATGACTATTTTGAATGTTGTTGCCATTTAAAGAGAATATGGTAGAGAGAAGTTTCAAAAGGAATCTGATGTGAATAGATGCGCAAGGGCAACGAACCATTACTACGTTATGGGGGGAGTGTGACAGATTATGGCCATATTGTAATAACTCTGAGTGCTAAACTATGTTCTCTTTAAGAACTCTCCTAAATCATCTGTAAGGATGAGGGGACCAGGTCTTATGGTGAATTTTTTTTTCTACAAGATGGCAGCCCCCCATACTTAAAAATGAACTACAACTTTCCTGTCTTGACGCTCTGAATATTTTAAATATATCCCAAGATAAGAATTGGAATAAAAAGGCCAAAATAGTAGGCATAACATGACTTATCTGAATACTTCGGCTGTTCAAAGAACTAGGAGAATGTATCATTGAAGATGGAAAATGCTGCGGAAGAGACCATTATCTACTTCATTGATTAAAAAAGCTGGTCAGTTTCGAACAAGTGTTAACAAACGTTGGTTTAAATTATGGTGCCGTTCTATAGATGTTAAATAATGTGAGCAGTAGACGTTAGTATTGAAGATATGGACATATTACAATCACTCTTCAGCTTTGTAAAAGTTTTAGTATCTTTCTGAACACTTGCAGCCGACTGGTTATAGAATAAGATGTTCGGAAGGCAGTGAAACCTGTAGTAACAAACTACTAAAGTATGTAATTAACCTAACTATGCATTCAAGTACTAAAATTGTTGAATTTAATTTTTCAAGCTTGCTGAAGAAATGTAACATCTCTCGTTGCTCTTTCCTTAGAAAAAAGTGAAATTTCAAAATAGATTCATTTAAAATATATCTGGAATTGAAGGATGTCTTCCATACATTCCTTAAGTATTCTTTTGTTCCATTTGTGTCTTTGATCGTTTACACTTCTCATCTCAATAAACCTATTCATTAACCCAGATGGCATGGAAAGATTGAAACATCAGCATCGTTATTTTAAACCATCTTAATCTGCCAACTCTGTTTACACAATACATGAAAACCCATCATACATTGAGTCATGTCACTTTATTCACAACAAACTAATGCATCAACGGAACTTTAAAAACCAGGTCTTATGATTCTTAAGTCAGGCGTTTTAATTTGGGAATGCTCCCTCTAACTCAAACATGGAAACTAATTCTAGTCAATAAACAAATTTCGCCGTTTTTGCACATACATCATCCTCTCGTCTAACACCAACCCTAACGCCAAGTTAAAGACTCGCACTTGCTATTGCCTAGTCGTAAGATTCGCTTTAACACTGAAGATACTAACTGAAGTAGTTAGCGAAAGCTTTGGTTCTAAACTACACCACCGACCACGACCTAATGACCCAAGAGACTGTACTTTTATTAATATTAATACCAACCATAAAACCATAAAAAGGTGAGTAAAAAAATACACATAAAATGTACACTGTTTTTCAAAAATAAGGAATAACAACAGTTGGTCATATTTTCTTCATATGCCACAATATAAGCCTAGAGTCATTTAGATGGCTCATCTGTTGTCGTAGATTTGCTCAGGAATACTCTTCCCTTCAGATGGTACCTGGAATAATTCGCTTGGTTAATTTCTAGCGATCTCTGGAAAGAACTCAAATTGTATCTTGCAATTCTTAAACCATTTTGAGTATGAAATCCCAGAAATGCTGTTCTGTGTGTGTGTGTGTGTGTGTGTGTGTGTGTGTGTGTGCATGCTTAACAAAAACAGTACAGTTATAATAATTAAGGAAATAGTTTAAATCTTAATTGCGCTCCTAAACTAGAACATACTAGTACCTATTACACGAACAGCGTTAATTGGTATTCTTTTGTAGACACAGGTACATATGACGTTTTATAACTGAATAATTACCACCTCTGCTAGCTCCATAACAGTGTGATAATAACACAGTGTTACATAAGCTTACTAATTAAAAAGCTTTTTGATGTGTACATACTTGTGATAAAAGGTTGTTTTTTTTTTCCGTCCATACTACATACATTCGGAACTGTTGACAAATCATTTACCATTTCAACATTTGCAGCGCCACTTATGCCATCACTTGAAAATATAAAATGCAAATGTTAGTCACACACAGATACACCTGGATTATAATAATACTGAATAAAGTTACTGTAAAACCTTGGCAGTTGATAAAACTATAATATTGAATTTCAAATTTTATCTATTTTTGCTTAAATTATAAAAATTGAAAACACCGTATAGGATAATATAACTGTTTAAAAGCAACTAGATACTGAAATAAAATAAAAGTGAAATAATGAAAGCTGGCACACAAATAGGTGATATTTCGGATGACTGCAAATCCTATCCCAAAGCAGAATTATTGCTACTCCAGTTGAAATAAATAACCTCTGACAATTGTTTGCCTATCAAAAAAACCTTCACTCTGGGTTTATACAAGGTGCGGAAAAAATTATACGAAATGTATAACAGAAAACCGGTCAAAAATAGGCACTTCAAGAGTAGGAACAAATGATTTCGGACACTTCGTTGTGATGCTGTACCCGTTGCTCCAAAGCTACAAACGTGTTTATGAATTGTCAAAAGGAATGAAAACAGTTCAAATAAATTAATCGTTGTTCTCAAAACGCCATACCATTTTTAAGAACATCTGTACACGTGACAATACGAGATTGCTTAAGACTCCCCTCCCCCATTACAATTTTATATTTGACTAGCTATGAACACACCTCACATCGCGGCGGAGCTATGACGTTGATCCATGTGGACTCCTGTACTGTAACTGCATGTTGAAGAATCTGAGGCAATTCCTTTTCGCTTTCAAAATACAGGGTGTACACAAATTATTATAGCGATTTTAAACTTATATTTTTCTCTGTGGTATACAATATAATTTTGAATCATAAATTAAATTGAAGAAAAACTGTGTAAGTTACCATAATACAAATTACAAGTATTCAATATGAAATCCATTTATGACAGGACATACATTCAGCCGGTGGTTTATTTCTTGCTACGCTGATGTTAGCATATCTGGTGTAACTGATCCAACTGCTGCAATAATTCTCCGTCTCAACTCATATAGGTCTGCAGGTAGCCGTGGCACATATACACGATCTTTATGTACCCCCACAAGGAAAATTCACAGGGGGGTCAGATCTGGGGATCTCGGAGGCCAACAAAGAAACGTCAAGGCTTGCTGATCATGATAACCAACCCAACGATGGGGAAAGTTTGCCTTTATAAATTTCAGGCGATATGGTCGTCCTAAATATTTTATGACTGTTGTAATACTAAAATATTACTATAAGCTACGCGGTATAATATTCTAGAATATTTTAATAAAACAATTTCATGAAAACATATATTCAAATTTTAACATGAAATATGATATGCTTCTAAAATTTTCAAAGATCAAAAAAATATTTATTATACTTTTTGCTTATCACACGTAAAAGAATAACACCTTAGAACGAATTAATTAGGTTTCTTTCCATCTTAGACTACAAATGATCTTAAAAACAGTACCAGAGAACTTCGGTAAGATCTTACCGTTGAGAGGAATGAGCAGAAAATAGTTTTGTTATGAACCTTATTTTCAAGATGTGTAGTACTGTTTTAAGAGAGAATCTTAATAATTTTAATTAAATAATAAAACATACGAATGAATTTGAGTTACCAATGCGTTTTTATATTGATTTATTTATAAACGCTCTTTAACATCTCAGATCATCAGCGTCCCATTCAACTCAGGGAGTGAAACGGCCGACAAATTTTGCTCAGAGGCCTCTCTTTCAGGCTTGAGGTTCCTTTTTCGTGTCGTAAATGTACGACACGGAACCCACGGCTTTACTTCCCTTCCGAAGGAAGCCATACTTAGGATTTACCAATGTGTGAAAACACTATGAAGAGAATGTATCAACATTAGCCTAGATGAATACAAATGTTTAAAAATCTAGAAATTGTGTGGAAATAGCCCTGGGACAGGTAAATGACAGAATTCTTTCGTTAGAAGAAGAAAAGTATTATTCAATACGGCTGAACTTTTCCCAATTGTTATGGCACTGCAAATTTTTACAACGAGGGTAGGTTCACAAGTTTCCGGCCTCGCCGATAAGGATTATCGCAATCACAAAACCCTTATTTGGTGTTCATACATTATTTGTTATGTAAATAATTGCAGCTGTAACTTCTCCTCCGCTATGCTCAGTTGTTCAGATATAGTTGCATAAAGAAGGCTATGTGTAGAAGATTGTGACATGTTCAAAATGGAGTATCCAGCTGTTATTAAGTTCTTCACAAAAGAAGGGCTAACTCCAAATGAAATTAAACAGCGATTGGATGATGTATATATGGGGAAGCATTCCCCGCATATTCTACCGTAAAAGAATGGGCCAAACTTTTTCGAATGGGTCAAGAAAGCATTGAAAATGAAAAGCGTGCAGGTCGGCCCTTGGAGGTGTTCACTCCTGAAAACATCGCTCTTATGGAAGGAGAAATTATGGAAGACCGGCGACTCAAAGTTACAGAAATAGCAACAAGATTGGGTCTTTCTAAAACAACAGTCCTTCAAATTATTCATGAACATTTAAACCTGAATCATGAATAAGGTTTGTGCTTAGGCTTCTTTCCTCAGTCCAAAAGCAGCAACGAGTCATCTGTTGTCTGGCAGGCATTTTTGGAACTGTGCCGTGCAACGAGAGAGAAGTTCTGGAAATCATTGTTACAGGAGATGAAACTACCGTCCTCTACTAAGATCCAAAAGAGAATCAATACAGTGGCGTAAACCTGGCGAAGCACCGTCTCTAAAGGTCAAGGTCACTCTGACAACTGAGAAGATTATGGCCACAATCTTTTGGGCTGTGAAGGAATACTCTTCATTGACTTCAAGGAGAGGAACAACACAGTAAATCGGGAGTACTATGCCGGCCTACTGCACAGACTACGTGCTTCTGTCAAAGAGAAAAGGCGAGGAAAGCTGAGTGGTGGTGTGAGTCTTCTTCATGACAACGCGCTTGCGCACACAGCTCTTGTTGCAAAGGAATCTGTGAAGAAATGTGGCTTCAAGGAGATCGACCGTCCACCCTACAGCCTAGATCTATCTTGCAGTGACTATTTCCTTTTACCAAATCTAAAAAGGACCTTCTAGGAAGGAAATTTAAGTGTGACGAAGAAGTGATGGGTGCTGTTCATGCCGATTTTGCAGGCAAGACTTCTGACTATTTGGGGGGAGGGGAATGAAATGTTAATTCAAAGATGTGAGAAGTGTATTGCAATAAAGGTTAACTGTATTGAAAAGTGTTTTTCTTTATCATATCTAGAAAATGGTTGGGCCGGAAACTTATGGACCTATCCTCTTGTGGGGAAACCAACAAAAAAATTGCCTTCATTATGTTTTAGCGTTTGTTTCTTGGCATAATGCTTGCAGTCATAGTACTCCAGTACTATCTAAGACATAGAAACACAAAAAACATATACAGAAGTGAAAATATTGAATCCTGTAGGACTCTAGGTCAGCGGTTCTTAAACTTTCCAGAGTAGCCGACCATACGGAGGATTTAAAACAACTGGAATTCTTGCTAAGTACAAAGTACACCTAATTATTATATTGTATATCCTTGGTTGTTAACCTTACGAGTATAATGATACAATTATTAACGCACAGCTCGTCGGAAGCCACAGAGGGAACATGTTCACCACATTTAAAAAAAAAAAAAACAATGCTCTAGATGTTACGAACCCCCCCCCCCTTCTTCCAGGTGCATATAATTCACACTCATCCATTTATCTGGTTAGCATATGCTCTCTTTCACACCAAAACGTACTATTAGTCACAAGGTTCACAAGAGGCGCTGGTTAAGTGCGCGCGCGTGCGTGTGTGTGTGTACTTTATTATGTTCTAAGCCTTTCCCGTCCTCTGGTATTTTGCGTACGATAGACTTAGCTACGTCGATACAAATTTCGCTGCCGCGAGTGGAACTTAGAAGTAAAAATGTGTACTGAGTATTTCGCGGTGTATATATTACAACTGAGTACCTGCGTCGGAATCATAATAAGTGCCTCTCGCCGCGTGTGAAACTTACAGGTGAGTGCCGCGGCGCGTGAAACTGAAAACTACTTAACTGATACATAACATGTGAGGTTAAAAAAAAAAAAACAATTAAAAGAGCCGAACTCAATAACAATGATTCGCTTTTACTTGACATCAGTAAATACCAACTGCGCCAAGGAGACATGCTCCACAGCTTCCATCCTTCCATACATGCTTCCATGTATTGCATTCGAATGGATACTTTATTAGTCAGTGGCGCACTGGTCCTGTAGAAACTTAATTCCATAACGTTGAAATTTGTAAAGGCAGATCCCTTATCCCTTCTCTCAAATTGCTTGTTTAAGACTCCCTGCAATCTCTGAAACTGTTGCAAAGAAGCTTGTTAACACCTTGTATACTGGAACATTTTACTTGGATGAGATATTTTGTGTAATTTAGTGTAATATGCTGGCACAATCACCGTTTCCCTTCCTGCATCCCGTGATTTCCCGTGCTTGCTCGGAAATGTTGAGAGTTAGATTCAGCCATCCTCGTGAGGACAATTGGGGAGTGGTCTGATAGGTGATAGAGAGATAGCATTTATTTGATCCTGAAAGAATGTCGCTTACAGTGTATGGGTTTACCCCACTGTCACACTGCCTGGACGCGGCAAAGGACATAGTGACCTTGATCCTGAGCGGATTGTCGCTAAATAAAAGAATGGTGTGAAATTGTGAGAATATGAACCATCAATCCATCCCAAAATAAGAGAGAAATTTTGTTCGGGAAACCAACTTTGACTGTAAAACAGGATGATTTGATTAAAATTAACTATAATCAAGTTTTTATTTATTTGTTTATTTGTTTTATTTATTTTATTTATTTAAAATTCATTTTATTTATAATTTAATTAAAGCGAAAATCTAATGGCAAAAGCTCTAGTACATAATGGACTTAAAATACTCTCAACATACACATAAATATGCAAATAATGAACAGAACAAATGCTTGTGTTTGTTTATTTATTTATTTATTGTATCTGAAAAGCCATACTATTTATATAAATAAAAATAATTAGTCAAATATTTGCATACATTCTAATTTTCCTACAATTGTTTTAATCTATTTTGGAAACAACGATCACGAAACTTTTGCTTTTTTCATTTAGGACCAACGCGTATTTCATTAAATATTTTGTCTTTCTTTTTTCTTTTTAACACTGGCAATATTCTACTCTATTTCAATCGACAATTGAAAGTGATTTTGAAAAATAACATTGCTGTCTTTCGTCTTATTATACACTTTTTTTTTCTTTTATTAATCACTGCCCTTGTTCCGTTATTCAAAATTCCAATAACACCGAGGTTTGGACGGCACTTTAGAAGTTCATGCATTATGGTTGTTTGTAAATGTTTTATTCCTTGTACCAGAGCTGTAGAGTACTTGGGGATTTACTGCCAAGCGCTACTATTTCTCCTGTTTTTATTTCAATCTTCTTTCACAGGCTTGTGTACAACACCTTACAGGGCTCCTAAAACAGATGACATAAGAGCAGCGGATTTTATTGCTCGATCCATGCATGACTTGTTCCATAAATACGGTTTCCTTTTTCTTGCGGTGCTTCAGCACTTAAAATAAGGAATAAATTGTTATTGGTTTGCGAGATTAGACATCCAGAATTCTCTTCAGTAATATATTCAAACTGTGCCCGCAGTTAAAGAACAGCATAAAGTAAATTGAATTATTCGAAAGGTTCGAAGCTGTTTCTTGTGGTGCCTTACAGAATGTTCAATTAAATTTAACTACATTATTTTAGTGTAACAGTTTTTAAGATAACAAAAGAGTAACCTTTATATGAACTGAACTTAACGAAGTCCAGTGAATGAATGAAATTGCTAATTTTTTCCCCAAATTATACCAATGAGCTGAACTGTCCATCGACGCTACACTTACGAGATTAAGTGAAAAATAATCTTAATTTACCAATCAAAATTCAGAAAATGTAGTAGTGTTGTGCGTATAAATAATGGATATCTATACCCTTTT
This sequence comes from Metallyticus violacea, assembly GCA_030762175.1. Classification (NCBI taxonomy): domain Eukaryota; kingdom Metazoa; phylum Arthropoda; class Insecta; order Mantodea; family Metallyticidae; genus Metallyticus; species Metallyticus violacea. The sequence continues at coordinate 63,977,972 of CM060836.1, forward strand.
GCAGGAGGAACAAGCTCGTGAGGCATCTTGGGAAATGTGAATCAGTGACCATAACGAAAGCTCTCTATTATACAAGTATGGACACGCTTTGCGGCGGAATTTTCCGACAACCGAGCTCTGTGATTGGTTCGCCAGCCTCAGCCACCATTTTGGGCCTGATGTTTGTGTGTTGTGCCATATGCTTATATGGAGAACATTTTTAAAAATTTTATTTTAATTTAGTTAATATGCCTGGGTGATGTGCATTTGGTTGTACAATTCAAGGAAAGAAAGGCGTTACGTCATATCGCGTTCAAGGTTTAATTTGACATATAAACTGCATTATCTTATGTAATGTAATGTAATGTAATGTAATGTAATGATCAAAATATCTTATGTAATGTAATACAATTAGCAGTGACTATTAAGTGTATTATACTTACAACATTATTACTGTAATACAGTATATTCTGTGCTTTCTCGAATACATTTGCCATAGCTTTCAAAAATTAATTGATATATGTAATTTGTGAAGGCGTTTTGAATTTTTTACACCTAAATAGTTTGCCATAGTCATGTAGTTGATTTGCAATGCTATTATTGCAGAAAAAATAATTTTAAAAATGCAATATGCTACTGTAAGGTAACTAACTGCATTTCATAATTGGAAGAAAAGAAACAGAAAATGCAGATCTATAGATTATGAATAGTTTAAATTTTCAGACATATCATTTAGTTTATTTATCTTTTGTTTTCACAGAAAATTTAAAATATAGATTTCTGATTGCCATAGCCGTTCTCATTGGACCAATTTAGAGCAGAGAAATGCTAAACTACATGATTTTTTTGTTTTAAATTGAATTTGGTAGGAAGCCCTCTAAGCCCTACAATTCTTATAATTCATTCTTAATTGACAGGTTAACTGTAGGCCTTAAACAGTTAATGCCAACACTGATATAATAAATGAATTGCAACAAATAATTTAAATAGTGAATATTAAAATAAAATGAAAATTCATATTTTAAGTTTCACATGTTAAAAGGATGTAATTAATAAGGCCTGCCTATAATATTGCGATTTCTGTTTTAACCGATGACAGCCTTTTCCTCTGCCGGCAGATGATCCGTCATTGGCCGCTGAGTTCGGATGCGGTACTACGCGAAAGTGACGTAACTGTAACTGACATAGTCTCAAAAGTATGCATTTTCTGTCTGACCTAGGCCTTCCAATGTAAAAAGAAGAACATACGCAGCCGCAGAAAGTATCGTTCAACAGTATAACACAAATATTTTAGCACTTGACTGCATGACATTCGAATAAAACGACAGAAATTTAACACATAGTCTTATGGGAGTTAGAGACGGTTAGGCCCAAAATGGAGCGTGTCCATACTTATATAATAGATGGCTTTAACCATAACAACATGACACAAGCGAGGAGCAGCGAGCAATTATTCTTTTTTTATTGGGGGGGGGGGTAGTGAGGGCGAGAAACCAGCAGATATTAATCGTAGAATGGAAAGGCAATATGGGGATTCCTGTATGTCCCTTCAGCAGGTCTATGATTGGCACAGAAAGTTTAAAACTGAGTAATGCAGGTCGCTCTGGTTGACCGCCTGCTGTGATTACGTCAGATTATCGCTGCAGTAGAATAAGTGACACGAGGTAACAATCGATAAGGTGGCTGTAGAATTGAACATCAGTCATGTTTTGCGCACCGCATAATCAACATTACCGTTAGGTGGGTGCCAAAACAACTCGCCCTGAACTGAATAAAATCGTATGAATGTTTATTGTGAAACACTGACATCATGAAGCAGAAGGAAATGGTTTCCTAAAGGTGATGAATGCTGGGGTCCACTACTTCTAGCCAGAGACCAAGCGAGCCAGCAAAAAGTGACGCCATTCATCATCGCCAAAACCAAACATGTTCCGTAAAACTGTGTGCTCACGCTCTTCTGGGACTCTAAAGGTCTAATCATGCAACATTACATACCCAGAAAACACAAAGTTAACAGCGAGTCATGTGCTTGAGAACCATTTGAAACCTGCAAACAAGAAACTTCGAGGTTTGCTCACAATTGATGTATTCTCACAACATGATAACGCATGTCCTCCCACAGCTTATGTAAATTGCAGATCTTCATTTTGAATGCATACCACATCCTGCTTACTCGCCGGACCTGGCACCTTCCTTTGGACCACTCAAAGAAGCTTTTACGCACTGACTACAAGGTGAAAGATGTGCGTGCATGGTTATATGGTAGTCATAAGATTTCTTTTCTCGTGGAATCCAGGCATTAGTGAAACACTTGAAAACATGCATTGAACTGGTGGAAACTGTATTGAAAAAACGAGGAATTGTTTTCAATCCTAAATTATATACTTTACGAATAAAAACAATATTAAGGTTACTTTTTGATTACGTTTTTTATATTTGTCATAGATGTGGCATTTATCTTCACTGCTATCTTGGAAGTTATGGTATTCATTGTTTTCTTCTATCGTTTAGAGTTTAACCTCTTTTACACGTCTTTTTTATTATTTTGTTCTACTCAAGACTGTTAAATTTACGCCAGAGTCCATAATCTTCCTGGTGTAATATCCTTTTCACTTTAAATTTCTTGCCATATTTAATAGAATATGTGCACCCCCTTTCTCTGATTATTCGCCTCTCTTAATAAATTGCTTTCGGCTTCTTACACAAATGTTATTTCAGTCTATTCAATTTGTATATTTATGGATCCCATTTAAAATGTCAGTTTTACCATTGTGAATGAATTCACAAAATCATACACCATTGATTTTTTGACATCACTTGAATGTTTGACAGTCCTGCAATTTTTTGGCATATGACCTAAACCGCCAAGATATTTCAACTTTATCAGATGACTTGAAGCTTAAAGACTACCTGTAATAGTTACCTGGGATTCAAAGAAATTTCATTGTAATAGAAATAACTATAGCTGTTCGTAAAGTTAGTCATTATTCTTTATTCATATTAGTTGAAATATTCCAGGTCAATAATAGACGCATTAAGCTAAAAAGAAAGAAATAAATATTGAATAAGATTGAAACTATTTTATCTCCTAAAACATCTACCTGAATTATTCTTAAGTACATAGAAGTACCTGCTAGGCAGTTCTTAAACAGAAAATGTACTTCTTCGTGACTAATATCTGCCACCCTAGATACTAGAGAAGTAAGGGTTGAAAATTTCATTCCCTTCCCCTTAAAGCTAACGATTATTGTAGTTGAGACACTCACGGACGAGATGCATGACAATTCAATTAAGTTGTTCATACTGAAAACATTTTGTTTTCCTCCGTCTTGTCTGAGGTTGTTACAGTTAAATGTTGCTTAACGTTTTAGGCTAGATTAACACAAGGACACTTGCGCCCAAGGAAAATGAAACTACACATTCTTAAGAGCATGAAAGTGAGGCTATTTGAATTACAGGCCAACAGAAGGCGCCTGCGTACTGGAAAGCCAGTCATCAATATATGAGTGGGTAACATCTTGTAGTAATATGAGGGAGACTTTGTCTGCGAGTGTTTGTGTGTTCGTGTGTGTAATTTGTGTGCTATAATATCCTGGCAATCTTGTTGCAGGTAGAAAAACTGTTCCGTCAACTTGTTAAAAAGCTACAAGAGACAGAATTTCTCATTGATAGGAAACGTGTTCAGAACCGCCATGTTCGTACAGAAGAAAAGTAGATGAAAGAGGCGAATTGCCTAAACAGATGCCGCAATGTATTGCCGCTGAGGGGCATAATTTCCATCATTCCATATAACACACGATACTGCTTATATCTTGCCATTGGAATTAATAGAATGTCATGCTGTTTTATTTGCTTCAATGTAACTTTCGATTCAATTAATATAATTATATTTGTTACTGTTTCTATAAGTAGTTTGAGGGCCAGTTGTTTCAACCATGATATATACTCCTTATTATCAACAACTCGATTCATTTTGTCACACCTTGATGCCTAATTTGCTTTACATAATATATCCTTCAAGTTGACAAAAATAAAAAAGATTCATTTGAGAAATATTGAACAGTAAATAAGGAAATATAGAAAACACTTTGCAGATTAGTATATATAAACTTCGTTAAAAAGATGTGAAGTTCACGGAAAAACAGTAACAATGAAAATAGATACACATTCACATGATGTTTCGAATAGTTTAGTAGCTTTCTTATAGTGTAGTGATCACCTCTTGAATACCAGACAAGAAGTTGTCTGTTCACTGTGAAGAAGGATACTTAGCTATCCGAAATATCGTCTAAATTATATGTCTCTTTTGGTTGTTACTGTTTTTACTTGTACTTCCCAATTGTGTGTGTGCGGTTTGTAGCATCTTTGCTAAGTCGCTAATGTTGCTCAATAATTGTTTACATATTTTTAGGTGAAACCAAAACAATATTATTTTCGTTGTGTGCGAGAGGTACACGACATTTTATATACAAGCTGGCCCAAATGTAGGTATACAGTTCATTTTGTCTACTTTATTTCCTTTTTCAATATATATTCACACAGATATTGAATGTTTAATCTCGTAAGTGTTCAAAATGTCCTCCATTTGTGTTACAACACCGTTCGAACCTGCGCAGAACATTCCGACACACAGCAATATATAAATTACGGTCAGCTTCAATTTGATAAAATGCATCTACGATGATCTCTTTTAATTCGTCTATTGTGTGAGGTTTCTTCTCAAATATCTTATTCTTCAATACAACCCCGAAAAGAAGGCCATGGGTGTCAGATCCGGTGAAAGTGGCGGTCACTCAATGCTACCGCGTCGTCCAATCAATGTTGTGGGAAAATATTGTCAAAGTAGTTCCTTACAAGCACAGCAAAATTATAATTATGGGGCCATCTTGTTGGAAGAACAGTTCAGGGAAGTCATCTCTGTTCGTGAGTTTTGGCAACACTACGTTTCGCAACATGTTTTGATAATTGTTACCATCCACAGTTGGATCGAAGAAAACCGGTCCTATACACTTTTGCTGAACATTGCACCCCACACAGTGCCACCTGACTGGTTCAGTTGAGATATAATAGTCAACTGAGGATTTGTATCTGTCCAGTATAAACAATTGTGTTTGTTCACATGGCCAGACATCTTGAAATAGGCTTCATCAGCCCAGATGATTTTATTAAGAAAGTCTGGTTGAAAACATTTTGCATAGTTTCACAAAATGTAATCTGACGGTCTGTATCTTCTAAGATCATGTAGAAGTCTTGGACGGTAAGGCTTCAATTTCAATTTACGCATTAATCATTGTAAGGATGTTCTTGGTATGCATAGCTCCTAAGACGCATGGCGCACGCACTTTTCGTACTATTCGCGAATTTCAGGACTATTCTCATGTCATTCTCCTCTGTCAAAGACGCCTTAGGACGTCCTGGGTGCATTTTACACAGAACATGTTGCTTCAAATTTGCCTTCATACTGTAAATTGACAGACATGTTGGTGGGGGAATAAAAATTCTTCTTGCCATGTTGTGCGCATCCTTTTGTTCTCGGTTTTCCATTACTGCTTTACAATTTATTTTCTTTTATTATTGTTCAAATTCCATGCCATGTTTTCTTTTAACTTCCCAAATAGATAACATTTGCATTCTGTTCATTCAGTTTCCATTGTAATCCAATTACCAACTCCGTTTACTCAACATTCCCCAATATCTAGGAAGAAATATCATTCATTCTGTATTGCATATCTACATTTTGGCCATTCGGTATTTTTTCAACTCCCCATATCCCACTAATTGGTTCTGTAAAGCATAAGCAAAACAGTTGAACGTAGTTCATAAAGCAAGTGATTACTGTATGTTCCTTAAAATGGTCCGAACAAAATTTTAAGAAAATGAATTTGTAAATAAATCGAATATTCAAGTTCGTACTGGCCTATGATCAAATCTGTGTTTATTTTGAAGTTTCATGCCTATATTATTAAACCATAATCCATAAATTTAACAAGTTAGTTATTATTAACAGTGGAGGAGAGATATTTAGGAATTGCAAGTGGCAGGAACTTTCGCGATCGGAGCATCCTGTCCGATAGATTTCATCTGTAAACCGAAAGTGCTAGAAGCCCCTTCCCCCACCTCACCAGCCACTGTCGGTCGCCCCGAAATCTCGGATCAGCGCGACATGTCATTGATTTTTAACCGGCCCTGCATCCCTTCCCTTCGGTTGCCCTCACTACCATGATAGGGTTCGTGTTTGCAACGGATTTCCTTCCACCGCTAGCAGCCATTATTAAGAAGTTGGCATTATCTAATGGGAAAAACTACCCAGTCAATTGCAACTAGAGCTTTTGTTTTGGAATACCCCAGCTAAATACCCAGGCTGTACTCCATAAACCCCATTAGATCATCCTTTTTAGTTTGTATAGTTGGGCATGGACACACGCATACACATGCACATTTTATATATACAGGATGTTTCCGAGCTGATGATACAAATTTTCAAGAATGGTGGAGAAGGGTAAGTGTATCAGTTTGAGATCAGGAACTCTGATCCGGAAATGACGGAGTCGAAAGTTATAAGCGACATTCATTGTGTGTAGATGTAATATTTTATTCATCTGTAAAACTTTCACAGGATGCAACATTCACAACAGATATTCAAAGTGGCGTCCCTCATTTTCAATGCGGGCATGAAGTTGTCGCACAAAACTCCATTGTACAGCTCCGTTGGAACAGCCCCGGTGTCTTTCGAACAATGTCACAGGGAGCGAGAATTCTTGCTGAGCTGGCCACGAAACAGGACCTCCAGTCAGCAGGAGTCAAAACATGCACTTTCTGACGATGGTACGGGTGTAGCTGCTGTTCCCGTATTACTTTCCACCAGTACTGTGTGCGACACCCTTTTCACGTGCAACTGATCGAGTACTGTTTGAAGGCTCCGAGCAAACACTTCTTCCATGGCGGTAGTCCGTACACTGCGTCGTTCTCCTCCTCTATCGTTGTACCGTCGTATCACTTGCCCCGTTTCCCTTAACCATTGGAACAGTCGTGGAAACACGGTTTGGGTCGAATATGAATATTTGACCCGATACAACATGTAAGCTTTCTGCTGTTCCCATTGCCTGTACGTACACGAAAAGCATGTATGTATATTCCGCAACCGTATACTCCACTTAACTAGACTGATCGACTGTATACTTCGACTGGTAAACACAGGCGTTCACATCCGGACTGACCATGTCCGATACATATCACGGTATCTGCATTGATTGCAGTAGTGGAGTTTCCTGTCCCCATCCCTTGATGTATCTCTACATGTTGGCCGGGCTAGCAAGTGCATATAAAGACATCAATATATTACTTCGCACAAACAACGATTGGTATGTTCTCGTATTCCACTGTCACATGGTATCCCACAGCAATGTTGAATATAACTTTTGACCCCGTCGTTTCCGAATAAGGGTTCCTTGGTATCAAATTGATACATTTCTCTATCAACCCTGAAAGTTTGTATCATCAGCTTGGAAAAGCCCTGTGTGTGTGTGTGTGTGTGTGTGTGTGTGTGTGTGTTTGTGTTTGTGTTTGTGTGTGTTGGTGCATAAAGGCAGAGTTCTAAACTTGTGTTTGGAATACAATATGTGTAGGTGACGGGAAATAAGTTAAAAAATGATAACAGGAAAAAATAATAGAGAAAAAAGATATATAAATAATGTAGCGACGGGAAAGTAAGGAAGAAAACGAGCTTAAATAATCAAAAATTAACCAAAAGAGTAGAAGGACAAGAAAACAGGGAACTAGACATATATGAATGACTAGATTGTAGACAAAAAAAAAACCAAAGCATGAAAGTGGTTGAAAAAAGGGAAAAATAAAACTAAGTGTGCAAAAAGGGAAAAAAAGGGGGAAATAAAGGGACAAAAATTAGAAAATCAAAGAATTGATGTATAAATGAAAATGTTAATAGAGAAGTAGGAAAGAAGGAAAAAGAAATAGTAAACCTAAAGCGAAAATATAAAAATATGGATGTAAAAATGGACAGAATTATGAATGAGTGGAAAAGGAAATTTAACCAATGAAGAAAGAAGGAAAGAACTCGGCAAGAGAAAGAATGGAAGTAAGGAAAAGGAAGGAAAAGAGAGGAGAGGAAGATTAGATTGGTAGAAAGAAAAGAGAAGAAAAGAAGAAGAAACCTAATTGTAATGAAAAATTTAATATAAATAATTAAAGAGATAACAAATAAAATATTAAACAGATGGCATAAAATTAAATTAATGAATGAAACAAAGTAGAAAACACAAGCAGATGTTAGAAGGATAGAACTAAGAAAGAGGGGAAATAAATAAATATAAGAAATAAATTTTAAGCGTGTATGTAAATTACATAATAAATTATATAAAGTCATGCTTTTTGAACGAAATAGATATGGATCATAATGGAAGCACGAAATAAAATAAAACAAAGAATAAAAGTAAAAGAAAATAGAAAACCGTGAGGAATGGGAAAGAAAGGAACAAAGTCTTGTCATTAATATGGAGAATTAGATGCAGCTGACGGGAACTAGCAATCTATCATCTATTTTCAACATTTAAATGCACCCGAGTCCTCTAAGAATAACCAGCTACTCCATTACCAACCGCATAATTTGCTACTTGAATAGCGGAGATTGTGTTGGCGTTAGACGGAGAAACGAAAATAAAACGATTATTACAAGCATGAGCAGTGAAAATGACCATAATGTCTGTAGGGTCGTGGGGTTGTCACGAACCGGAAGCGGGTACTCCAATCTGCTGCTGCGCACGACATCCATATTCCGTCTCTACTCCATTAGAGCGGATGCACGTCATGGCTGTAGAATGGCACACCTCAACACTTCTTGAAGCACATCTTCATTTTAAACCTACTTCTGTACACTCAGCTTCGATATAAGCACTGAATTTTTCTGTTGGACTCAACATTATTCCTTACTTCTTTATTTAACTTAAGTACAAATGTGCTTCTCTTGAAAATATTTAGTTAGTTTACAAAAACTATATAAAAGTTTTAATTTATATAGTGACTGCTGAAAAAGCTCCTTAATTCTCTCAACTCCACTGTTTGTGGGAGTACATATGTAAATCAGTTGTAAGTTTATATCTCGAGCACAAAATCAGTTATTACATAATTAGTTCAAACTATCAGTCGTTTTGCAAAAATAGATGGTTACATGTTTGAACTTGGGGAAGCCTTGCTCTGAGCATGCGTAGAAGGTGCATTCGTTGTGCTGTAAAGTACATTTTGGACAGTCGAGCTTGGAAGGTCGAAGAGAAAGGACGCGGCAAAGTGATGGGCCATTTTAATTTTCTTTTTTTATTTGTTTTCTTTAGGGCGCTCTCAGATCATCAGCGTCCCATTCAATTCAGGGCGTGAAACGGCCGATAAATTTTGCTCAGAGGCCTCTTTTTTCATCCTTGAGGTTCTTTATCGTGCCGTAAATGTACGACACGGGACCCACGGATTTACTTTCCTTCCGGAAGAAGCCATACTTAGGATTTTTACGTCCAAAAATCCAATGATTCTGACCGGATCGAACCGCGATCTTCGGTTTAGGAGGCAAGTATGGTTACCACTACACCACCAGCACCGATGGCCATTTTAACTACGAACAACTCGAGTGTAAGTAATTATTTCTAATGCTAATTAAATTATATAGAGGAATTTAGGAGTGTTTGTGTTTTCAGAGATTACCTCAGTCTCTTGTTTCCTCGTTTTCATTTAATTCTGGTTAGAAGTGATGAGGATTTTTATAGATAAATGACATAGTTCGCTCCTTGTCCGGCCGAATGATGAAATAAGTAAAGAATATTATTATTATTATTATTATTATTATTATTATTATTGTTATTATTATTAATCATAATGATCATAATAATTTCTGTAAGACATAAAAGACCCAAACGAAAAGGTGTTATTTCATAAGTGTTAGCCATTTAAAACTACATACATTGCGCTGTTTTAATTAGCAGCTTTGTGCGTAAAATGTAATGCATCTAAATTTTAAGTTACATACGTAAAATTTAAAAATATAATATTTATATTACATGATTTTATACAGCTAAAAACTTAAGATAATACGATAGGCCGGCCTAGAGGCGTAAAGAATTTCTTTATTTTGAGTGTAAGTTTTCATAAAAATGCGATTAAAAACATAAATGAAAATGCACCTCTCTTGAAAATATTAAATTAGTTTACGAAAAACTACACAAAAATGTGAATAGTGACTGCTGAAAAAGCACCTTAATAATTATTTCTTTCATCACCAATGTTAGATAACAGAAAAAACAAAATAATAATTCTTATACAAAGCTCTTTAATTATCTGTAGCCACTTATCCGAAAACTGAATACATTTCTGCCACAGGAGAAAACCGTTCTCTATTCCGGCAACCAGTTCCTAAGTGCAGTTCCAACTTCTTTGTTGTAGTCATTGTAATGTCTTCGAAGATGTTCTTCAATGTCAAAAAGATAGAAATCACAGAACGCCAGAACATGGGTGCCGAGATTCAATCTCTCAAGTGCTGCTTGTATATGGCTTGGCGTTGTATTGCATAAAAATATGTTCCTTTCCATCATTCCTTAATCCTTGTTTTAAAGTTGGGAGCGTTAAAAAGTAGCATCGCAGTTAATTCTGCTTCTGTATTCCAGAAAATAACGTGGATAACATTATCTGCTTCAAAAAAAATGCCTTTAGTTTTGTAGCTAAGCATGTGGTTTGAATTTCCTTTTCATGGAGAGAGTCTTTGATTTCGTATTTATGAATTGGCATTTTGTCCCGGGTTCATGTTTCGCTTCATGTCATTTTATTATTAACAAAAACTTTACCTTTACTCTTATAGCTGAACTATTTGCATCTAAAAGGATATCACTGACCCACTGACCCCCTAGAGTAATGACCCACTGACCCTCGAGAAGTGATAAATATGTTGAAATACATCAATCAAAACTGAAGAAAGAAAATAAAAATGATGGTGAAAAATCGGTCTCATTTGGTTAACGCCAATCGTGCAAAGCCCAAAAAGAAAAGAAAGATGTAAACACCAGAATTAAATGAGGAGAAATATACAAAGGCAGTGGAACAAAAAGTAAATGTAACATAATAAGAACAGAGGTTAAAAAAAATACCACAAAGCTATCGCTCGACACTTTAGTGCAATGTGATGCGTTTCGACTGAGTGATTGCAATTTGACACCACATTAATCTACAGCAGTATGGAATGTGCTGCAAGCACGGTGATACAAGCACGCGAGACATTTGATGTCCGTGGCTTGCGTTCCACAGCGCCACCTGTTGTTGCCATGGCTTTAACACCAATGAGCCTTGGGCAAATTCCTCTACCTCTTTAAACGATCTTAACGTAAACGAATATATTCCTTCAGGATTGTTATTTGTAACCTCCTTTTTGAGACAAAAGTTTACTATTTTTTAATTTCAATAATGCAAGGTGCAAAAAATTAGACTTTTTAAAATTTAAAATATAGATACATTTTGAAAAAAAAAAAAAGGAATAAATATGCTTACATTTAAAGTTGTTTTTGGAGATTATTAAAGAAATTTTGAGCATTTGCTAAAAAGGAATTTGCCTCATTTATTTCATAGCATATACATTTACATTGCTTAGCCATGTTACATATTTTATGAGTGTGTATTAAACATTTATCATTAATTTTAAATGCTAATCAAATTAAAATTTATAATACATGCCTTAATATAGGTACTGTAATAAAATAAAAAGTACATATATTCATATTAAAACTATCATAGTGATTACATTTATACACACAAATACCGAATGGCAAATGCCGGGGAGATTAGGCCTGAACGTTTCCTTCCTTTAAAAAAAAGTGCTCATTGTTTATTATTTAGACTTGAGAAAGATTAAGTATATCTTGAGTACCATTTTTAAATAAATTTCACCATATAGCTTTTTAAAAGATAATTGGTGTTTTATTTTGTACAGTGCTTTTTCTGATCTATTTATTGCTTTGATTATTTCGTTTATACTTCACTCTATACATTTTTACATTCATGTTGACATTAATTGTCTGTACCTAATTTTAGTACTTTCAATTTTAAGTGTTTGTTCTAGCAGTTTTAAGTATTTGTTCTAAAGAAGGATGCAAAACTCCGGACCATGCGATATAGAACTCCGTTATTATTAGTAGTGAAATATGCAAGACAAAGTGTGTCTGAAAATTCTCAAGAATAACACTTGACAGATATTCGTACGGCTCTATGAAAAGATTTACCATTACTACTATCATGTTCCGTCATTTCCTGCACATGCCGTGTACTGAATTACTAACCCGTACTTTCCCAATACTATTGGTACCGTTAAATATAGCCCGCTTTTCGTTTTTGGGTGCTTTGCAATTTCCTTTTTTCGCTATCAGTTCCAATAACGGAGTCATCCTAAAGAGACGAGTTTTTAATCACCCTGTATAAACTTGAACATATTTAACACAACTTACAACTCAGAAAACACTCTTAATTTCCTGGTTTCTGTTATCTTAACATGAAACGCAAAGTCTTGCATACACAGGGGACGTTAAATAGTGTAAACATTAAGAGTGTATTTGCAATGAACATTTAGTCATTATATAAATTAAACATAGCAGATAGATCAATGGAACTGCCCATAATGACATACTAAACGTAAACATTAACACAAATTTAAAAAGCTAATTGATTTTTTTACAAACTCCAAACATTTACGATTTTATTCACGTTAATGGAAAGCATAATTCAATCCACTGTGACTGAGGAAAAGAAGCAACAATTAAAATCAGCGTGTACAATAACACAAGTTTAAATATATTGCTGATCATAATAGTCGGTCCTGATAGTACCGTGGTAACCATACTTGCCTTCTAAACCCAAGATCGTGGGTTCAAACCCGGCAAGGGTCGATGGATTTTTTCGGGAATAAAAATCTTAAGTATGGCTTCCTTCGGAAGAGAAGTAAAACCGTGGGCCCCGTGTCGTACACTTACGGCGTGTAAAAGAACCTCAAGCCTGAAAGAAGAGGCCTCTGAGCAAAATTTGTCGCCCGTTTCAAGCTCTGGTTTGAATGGCACTCTGATGTCTTGAAATATTAAAGAGCGTCCGTAAATAAACCAAATTAAAAAAAAAAAAAAAAAAAAAAGGATTGAAATCGTTCTAACTTTCCGTTATAAGGCTCAGTGTTCGGAAAACCATTAATGAACCTGCAGCGTTTCTCATGTTTCATTTGTTTTTTACTACACGATTGCATTTTTCCCTCCTTTGAGAGCTACCAAATGTCAATTTACATTATTCTTGCATTTCTTGAAAGCAGAAATCTTAAAGTATTTACTTTCTTTTAAGGCTCTACTGACATTCATAGAATACCTAAAATAGGGTTCTCGACTTAAAAATGAGAGCGCTTTGAAGCATTACATGCAGCATTAAGTCCTTTGTCGCATAGAAACGCACGCATATAGAACTGTTTGGAAACAAAAGGTTCTTAAAAGGAGAAAGAAAAAACAACGCCAAGAAGCATAAAGAGAGGCAGAACATAAAATACCACCAAGAACTTAAAGTGCATAGTGTCACGTGCATTCTCACAGACCGAGTAAATGGATTAAACGTACAGAAACCTTACGTGTTTACACACGTTTGAATTAATTCTCGAGATAATATAAATAAAAATGGGAGATATAATACAATAATATCTCATTTTTATGAGATAATATCTAATATCATCTACAAAATCGTTGTTGTATGTGCTAAGCAAACATTTTATAATAGGACATCTTGAATGCTAGAAGCATTAAAGATAAAACCCATTTAATATACTCCTAGGCGTTGTTTGAACTGATCTAGGCATAATTTCACCTTAACATTCTGTTCATAGGCTCTAGATGAATGTGATCAAGTTACCTTTAATTGTTTAACGTTTGTTAATGATTCATATTACAATATTTCTGATTTCACATGATTTTGAAAACCACCTTTGCAGCATAAATATCAAAATTAACAAATTGCAATCCCATTTGCGCATTTCACCATTATCTTTGGTGATGCCTGTGTAACCTTGTAAATGTGTAATGAACGTATGCAATTCTCAATCCTTTTTGGAGGTTTAGTTATACCTTTATATCTGCAATGCATTTTTACATCATAAATATTGAGTAATTTATACAAGGATCTTATTACTCGCGCTGCGTTTGCTTCCACTGTAGACAGAGCATCCTCGCTAAGTCGCACGATCAAATCATTTACTCACTAGCAAGTACGAATGTTTGTGGGAAAGTTAGGATTTTTTATGAAAATTGGCAAAAAAAATTGTTAAAAATATAAAGGGATAAACACTTTTTCTAAATTTTACAGAAATAATAGTTTTTAAAGAAAATTTATCAGACCAAATTTAGCTATATAAACAAATGTCATTTTTTTAACTGCAGGTTGCTCCTGGTTGTCTAGTGGTAACCATAATTGCCTCGTAGACCCAAGATCACCGGTTCAGGATCGATTAATATTTTAGGGCATAAAAATCCTAAGTATGGCTTCCTTCGGAAGGGAAGTAAAGCGTTTGTTCCGTATCGTAGATTTGCGGCTCTTAAAAGAATGTCAAGTTTAAAAAAAGAATCCTTTAAGAAAAATTTAACGGCCGTTTCACTACCAGATTTAAATGGAACGCTAACGACCATAGGTGTTAAAAAAATCGTCCTTTGTCCTTAAAACAGCCAAATTATAAAATAAAGTTAAAATGTTTAAAGTTCAGTTAACTCCCGTGTTTATTGCTTTTTATAGTGTTGTGTTGCAATATAAAGAAAATTTGTTGAATTCATTAAATGTATTATGCTTTAGTCATTACCAAATAGCAAAGATATGGGCACTATTATAATTTAAGCTAATATATAAGAAAAGGAAGAATATCTAGAATTGAATACTGACTTGTGAATTAAAACCTCCTGTAGGTCATTAAAATTACAATACGCTCTGAGTATTCATAACAATCATGCGGTAATTATGTCTTTCTTCTCGTTCGGTTATTTGACCGGGCTATTGGGATCCTTCATGCATGTGCGCTCGTTCTACCTCGATCCACTGATCTCATATTCGTTTCGCTGTGGATACACACAAGTACGAATTTCTCGGAATGATGTCAGGCAATCTCGGTAGCTACAATTCTCCCCTGGCACCTGCTGATATTGCTGTCCTATTTTCGAGGTATCAACTCGTTCCTTCTGAAATATTCTGAGATCTGTTTAACGCGTCTCTTATGTGCGTTGCAATTTTAATGGCCAGCGGTGTTTTATATAAAGATCAGTGCAGTGATTGGCGATATATGCCTATATAAAAAATTCCGATATTTCAAAATTCATATTTCCAGTCTTCTGGAACAATATATTAAGCATACGAATATCTATTGCCCTGTTTTTTTGCCATTTATTTATTACTTTCAACCTGAAACGAAAGCTAACAACTATGTAACTATATCGTGTAGTATGAGAGAAGTTTAGTTTAATTTTAAGCAAGCTTTGGAACATGTAATATTTTGTTATCATTTTAACAATGGCATACAACGTGTATGCCCAGTAAATTAAGCTTAAGTCCCCTCCCCATCAAGTGTTTTCTTTTTGAAAATTATTATAATTCTTATTTTACTTACTTTGACCTAAGTATGAATGTAATGCTCTTAAAATACCGCAAATAATGTATCATTATATATAATATGAAATTTTCTAGAATTTTTTAGAATCTGTAGAACTATTCGGGTACATTCAGATCTTTGCGGGGCAATAACGAATGTTCAGATAGAACATCTTCTGTAATTTCAAAACGTCCTAGAACGTTCTACAGCAATCTATTGATTTAGCCATATAAGCAGCCCACTTACTGCAATGAGTTCAGTTGTCATCTGGTACCCAGAGTGCAGTTCAGCCAACGGTTTTCTTTCATAAAATAGTGTGTACATATTCAAGTGAATTTGAGTAAGATGTTATAAAGCAGTGTACATCCAATTTGTAAATTTTTGTACTGGTTCTGCTGAATACCTTCGAAATGTTGAAAAAATATTTCAGCTGTTAAAAAAAGCTTCCGTGAGAAAAAACGTTAAGAAAAATGAAAAAATTTAAAAAGAAAATTAAATATTTTGAAAAAGAACTATTTCAGTGCCAACCTCGATGAGTTTTATGATGTAATAAAGCAGAGGAGTTATTCGTGATCAAAATAGAGGAAGGTCGAGAGTTTCTTCTGGCTCAGAGCGGAGAAAAAAAGGCTGGAGTTGACGAGGTTCTAGAAGAAGGGAGCGAGTCAAGTTTATGAAGGCCACCTTTAAGAAACAGAAACAAAACCTGTAGTGTTGCGTTCCTCATCTTTCAGCAATGATTACGAGGTAAAATGTGACCATCACATAATACAAGGGAAGTAATTTATTACATCAGGCTTGGCAACTACGAAGGTAAATAACAGAATAACCACTGCGGAGTAAAACATACCCAGATTCACAATAAATCGTTCCTAAACTCGTCTAAGTCGCAATCAACAAATAATCTCTCAGTTTAATACAACAGTTGTGCATGAATGCTAAACAGTTGCCAGAGCTTACTGCAAAGTAAATATTTAAAAATCCTGTTTAATTAAGACGAATGTACAGAACTTTTCCATAAATTGCAGGCAGAATTGGATTGAAAACCGGCAGATTATCGTTGAAACTCTGAAACTGTGGAATGTAGCACAGAAAGTAAAGGGAGTGTGTTTGACATTAAAGCATCAAAAGTGGATTAAACAGGAAATGGACAAGAACTTCTCTATATTCCGTGCAGTACATATATTCGATAGGGAACTAAACGTGTCTTCTTTGTCTCCTGTAGTGATGGTCTAGTAGTAACCTTTTTAACAAGGAATATAGTTAATTATAACGTTTGATTTGCATTCAAAAAGTATTGAATATCAATTATTCTAAATTCTTAATCAATACCTACTACGCATTTATAGTCAATATTTTTTCAAGCTAACCCCACAAAAAATTAAAAATATAAAAAATATTTATTTCAATAAATAATATTATTTTACACTTTCTGAATTCATATTTATCTCACAGACCCAGCTCGCGGTTTCAAACCGACCTGTGTCGATGGATTTTTAGGGTGTACAAATTCTAAGTATGGCTTCCGAGAAATAAAGCGTGGGTCTTGTGTCGAGATATATGTCAAAGATCCTCAAGATTAGTTCATAATTTACGATTCAGAGCTCTAAGTTAATAGTTAGTTTACATTATAGTCTTAGTTCCAATCGTTAGTTAGTTCAGAATCAACGGTTCATAGTTTCAAGTTATAGTTAATAGTGTACGATCTTTGTTCAGAATCGATAGTTAAATGTCAGCTTATACTTTTCGTTCGGCGATAGTTTAACTACAGTGGCTCTCAACTGAATAGGCGCTTGTGTTAACAGTAAAAGAATAGAAACAATACTCCTGATTAATTCCTATAAGTGAATAGTTAGTTCATCATGAGCAAAAATGGGACGCAGTCAAGGAATCTTATTGTAGTAAATAATGCAGTTTAGATCGCGTAAAAGTGGTATAAGAGACATTATACATTCTCCAGCCTTAACGGTGACCCATAGCTGTGAAGAAGATATGAACATTAATAAACCGTGATTCCATAAAACTCGCGAATCTTGTGAATCTTCTGCTAACTTGCCGATTCCTTTCCCTCTGATAGAAAGATCACAAAATTCCAGCGCTCTACAGGGCTAGGAGGAGGCAAACAGCGATACTTCCAGATCAGATCATCAGTGGGAGAAGAAGTACTCCATCAATCAACCAATTATAACCAATCAACCTCTGTAATTAATCAAAATCTCCCTCTCCATATTATGAATGCCCCGACATTTAAAACCATTAAACATCTTTTAAAACTATCGCCAATGATATTGTTGGTCAGTTGGTATTTTATATATTATCGTAAAATAAACGTTGTTTCCCTCCTTTCTTTGATCATATTTCTCCTCCATCCGCCACAGTCTCTCTCTTCTTCTCTCATTCTTTCTCGTTATTCTGCGAGCTCTTTACTTTTGCCAGTACACCATGAATGTGACCCAAAAACATAAAATTTACAGAATTATAGATCAAAATGTGCAATATCCCAAAATATCTTGTTAGCAAATAGCTAATTTCCAAAAGACAGATGCTCAGGGCAAAGAAAACCTAAATGTGGGGTCGCGGATCACTATTTGTGAGCCGGCAACACGCAACCTGCTCGCAATAAGACTCTTCCCAGGTTACGGTTTTCCTACGCAGGCACGCTGCAACAGGATCAGGGCTCGGGATAACGCATCTCGACTCCATTCTGCTCCCTGGAGAGCCATTACGGTAAATATGAGTCATAATGACTTAATGTCGACAAGGGCGAGGCTTCTCTGCTTTAATGTTTGCAGTTGAAAGCTGTATGTAATCATTAAAGCACCGTAACGGAGGTAAACCACCAGCAAATAATAAACTATTGTAATACAACCCCTACCCCTTCGCGTACTTCAAGTGCGCATGTTCACAGGCTTCGGTTTGGTTAACACTCTTTCACCAAGGAAACGTTCGCTGATTCCAAACAATTTGTTAACTATGCGAGATGCAGTATTGAATCTGAATTTGTATTACATAGTTTTCCATGCATTATCTTTATATCACATTGTCTTTATACGATTTTTCAGACTTATCTCAGAGACAGTGGTATTCTTGATGCAAGACGACAAACTTTTCGCTGCCGTTTTGTTCTATTCTGTCGACTAAGTGAGCGGTACGACTGTGTCTTGTTTTGGAATAAACAGGAAAGCGTGGAATTCACATCTTTCATATTAAAGTCTTGTGTTTACATTTATGCGCTTGTAGTTCACGAATTCGTTGTGAATACTTTGATTAATTATCTTAGACAACAGTTTTGATTTACGTTACATCCATGCGAACGCAAAGCAATCGCATCATAGCAATTCATACACCCTCCCGAAGTTTAGTTTAATTCTATTTCTTAACAAATGGTAAGGATATCCTGTAAGACAGAATTTGGAAAGAGGTGCATACTGAGGCTTCGATCAATAAAGACAAAGAGAACATTAGGGTATAAGATGCAGCGGTGACCGAGCGATTTAGAAGGCATTGCTGTTTTGCGTAAGCTCCTGGGTTCCAATCCAACACAATTGTTTTATTTTTATTATAGGCTTTATAAGTGCATATGTAAAACATTATGTTGCCTTAAGATCATATTGTATTTTAACGTATCATTTAAATTTTATGGCATTATCTATACACACACAAAAACGTAATCAAAAACTAACTTATTCTTTACAAATTAACTTAATAAATATATAAATAGAAACATTTATCCTCTACAATAAAAACACGTAGAAATAAACAGAAGTTAATATTGTGTATAACTTCTCAGCATGTAAAACTTCCCTTAATTTTGGGGGCATAGATGGTATATATCTACAGTAGTGGGGACGAAAGGCTACAGCATCCCAGGGTTCTTGAATTTGTACCCATAAGCCATCTTTTGTACTTGCATGTGCAGAGAATGTGTGTGCAGCATTTAGATAGAACAAATACTGAAAGAAATATTATAATATTCATTGTAATATATATAATATATTATTATATATAATAATATATATTTTATATATAATAATATATTATATATTATTTATAATATGCTTGCTGTGTATGGGATACAATATTACGAAACTAAATTATCATAATATGTTACAAAGGTGTATTTAATTTTTTTTTTTTCTTCGGGCTGAGAGGTGGCTCTTGACAATGACATCACTGCACATACTGCCACAGAACACACATACTAGACAGCGTCTTTAGTGCACGCATACAACACAACTGCTGCAGTGACTACGCAGCCTTGCTGGATACCTTGTGAACCGCGCGCTGTAACAAATAGGACTTAGAAGAATTTTTTGTTCGAGAGATGACTTTTTTTTCAAAAGGTGTAAAGCAGTTGTTTGTAACCAATGCCAATAAAGAACTTCATTAAAAATTGTCAGGTAATGTAAACAAATTCCGACTAAAGACGAAAAAGACATCATCTTAGGGAGTCGTCAAAGTTCAAAACACAACAGGGTAATTCCAAATAAATATCAACATTTAAATTAGGTACTTTTCTTCTTAAGTTTGCCAATTTCCTAAAAATAGGTCACTGCAATAAAGGTGGAAAGCATGTACTTTAAGGTGTTTCAATTGGGATGGTCAATGATTTGAAGATGCGATGTACAAACAAAAAGAAGCAAAAGAAGTTCCAAAATCTCGAAAACGGTTTGAAAAGTATTGGTTACTAATTTATATATATATATAATATTAATGAAACATAAAAATAAAGAAACACTATTAACAATGTAACAAATTAACACTAATAATAAAAGTAGATAAAGATAAAACACAGAGAAAGAGTCACACTTGAAACTGCTATATTTCGAACTACTGCGAGTTCTTCAATGGCAAGAAGCTAGACAAGTGAAGGTGATAAAAGTAAATATTGAGTATCGAAGGTAACGTTATGCATGGAAACAGATGAAACAAGATATGAGAGTTTTTTTTTTTTTTTTGAGTAGTGTTTAACGCCCGTTTTTACTACTGAGGCACCACAGGCGGTGGACACTGGTGATACATGAGATGAAATGATAAATTGGGAAAGGATTTTTTATTTTAAGGAAGGAATCGTTCCAGGCCTAAGTTTAGGTACCTCCCCGGCATTTGCCAGTTATGAAGACTGAGGAAAACCTGGAAAAAACCCCAGTCAGGGAGGACGGTCCTGGCGGGATTCGAACCGCAGACCTCCCGCTCACGAGTCCGTGCCTTAACGACCTCGGCCACCCGTGGCGGTAGATATGAGAGTGTGGGAAGAAAAAAACTAATATGTAAGATTTAAACCAGGTGGTATACGCGCTTTATGTAAAAATATAGCTGCCATTTCTCTATCTCTGAGTAAACTTTCACAGCATTGTGTAGGTAAAGCATCAATAAGAGTTAGACTAAAAGCATCATCAAAATCCTTACAGTGAGATAAGGCATGTTGGGCAACCGGCAAGGGAGACTTGGTTTTAACAGAACGTCTATGATTGTTCATACGTAGCGAAACAACAGTAGAAGTTAAACCAATATAAAATGCTTTACAAAGCTTACAAGATAACATATATACGACGTTCTTGGAAGAACAGGTAGCAAATGAAGAAATGTTGAATTCCTTGGATGAATTAGGGCTATGGAATGATTTGCTAGGCATAATTAGTGCACAGGTTTTACATTTAGGACGTTGGCAAGGATACGAACCAGCAAAGGGACGTGGTAAATTCGGAGAGGATAGGTTACGGCGAAATATACTTTTAAGGTTAGGGAGTGTTCTGAAAGTAAGGCGGGGTACAATTTTAGAAAAATAATTTAAAGATGGATACATTAACAAAGTATCGTCACATTCTTTCAAAATAGGTCTGATGCTTTCAATTCCAGGCACGTAAGTAGTAACAAGGTTGATGAAGCTCTTGTTAGAGGTTTTAGGTTTGCATTGGAAAGTTTTGTGTGATGGGATTATACGGGATTTTAAAAGAGCGGAAGGATAATTTTGGTTTTGGAACTTTTGAGTAAGGTTTTTAATATACTTGTCAAGAGATGAAAAGTTGTTACGGATTGAAAGAGAAAAAGGAATAGATCTTTTGATATGCAATGGATGACAACTATCAAAATGAAGATACTGTTGTAAATTGGTAGGCTTAATGTGTACAGACGTAAGGAAAGAGCCATTGCATAAAGAAATATCAATATCTAGGAAAGTAGCAGCATTGGGAGAGACAGAAGAAGTGAACTTAACTGAAAACTTGGAGTTAAGATTAGTAAGGAACTGCTCGAGAGATTCTGAGCCATGAGTCCAAAGCACAAATATATCATCAATATATCTCAGCCATAATAATGGTGCCAAAGGTTCTGACTTAAGAAATTCCTCCTCTAAGCGAGCCATAAAAAGATTGGCATAAGAAGGTGCCATTCTGGTGCCCATCGCAGTACCTTTAATTTGTAGATAATGTTTATTATCAAAACTAAACGCATTGCGAGTGAGGACCAGATAAGCAAGATGGCAAATGAAATCTGTGGATGGGATATGAGGAGGTGCTCGAGAGTTCAAGAAATGTTTAACGGCAGCTAATCCTTCATGATGGGGGATGTTAGTGTAGAGTGACGTCACATCAATAGTGGCAAGAAGTATATCAGAGTGTGCCGTAAGGTCAACTTTCTTAAGCAAACTCAAAAAATGGAAGGAAAATTTAATATAGGATGGCCTAGAAGTAACAAAAGGCTGTAACAAACAATCTACTAGAGCGGAAATACGTTCAGTAGGGGAATCGAAGCTGGCTACTATTGGGCGGCCTGGACAGTTCTCTTTGTGAATTTTAGGGAGAAAATATATGGTGGGAGTACGAGGAACATGAGGAGTAAGAAGAGTGATATCCTGGGGACTAAGTCCTTCTGCTGTACCAGAAGAAGTAATAAAAGAAGCTATTTCTTCATTAAACTTGACAGTTGGGTCGGAAGACAATAGTTCATAATAAGTGACATTCTCAAGCTGTCGGTAAGCTTCAGCATTGTAAGACGAAATGTCCTGTAGTACTACTGAGAACCCTTTATCAGCTGGAAGGATAATAACATCAGGATTATTAGATAATCTTTTAAGTGCTGATAATGTATATATATATATATATATATATATATATATATATATTATATTTCTCATGTTTGAACTAGTTGCTATTGCTTTTGAAACATCCTGTATAATAAACCTAATAGGTCAAAGAAAAGAAAAAGAGATTGCATTCCCCTAGTTGGCCCAATAAATTCTTACCATTTGAAAATTAAGTCCGAAAGGCGAGGGGAATGTTACATTTTAAATTGCAAACTTTTGCAGGAAAAAAGAATATCAAACTTCGTCGCCAAACCCAGTAGCCACCGAAAAGAGTTCCGGGTTCACTCATACACGTCCGGGGCTGTTTACGAGCCCAAACTCGTATACGTCCGGCACCTCTAAACCTGACGGGCGTTAAACACTATTTACAATAAAATTTAAAAAAAAAAAAGTCCAGGGCTGACGAAGTATACTCGTGTCTTCCCAAGGCTAAGCCGAGCTTAGCCTCTCAAACTGTGAAGGAGAGGGGATGTTATCGTGGTAGAAGCGCAAAACGTATGGAGTAACGCGGCTAAAGTATCACAGTAGTTTGATGCTCATATTTAATTGTCTTTGTGAATGGAGCTTAAAAAACGTCATAGTTCTCAATAGCTCACCACTGACATAGGCGACTGAGGACGTTAAGGCACAGATTCGTGCTCAGAAGGTCTGGATTTCGACTTCCGCCATAACCGTCCTCTCTGACTGAAGCCTCCATATTTTCCTGAAACCTCTGCTAGCGTCTTCTGCGGAACAAGCAAGGGCATCAAAACGCCATCTTTAAATAACAAGAGTCATCGCAGCCGAGTTGAACATATCCAAATCAACTTTACCATTTACTATTAGTACTTAATGATTTTTTCCACTTAGATCCGAATGCTGGCCCATTGCATTCAATAGAAGGAAGATTGGGGTTTTCACGTCTTTCGCTGGTCTCCCACAATGGCCTACAATTCTGCTTAGCTAAGTCAGCGAGACATTCACGACGATCCTACTGATGTTGCCCTAATTATTTCAATGGTTGGGATTAACTTAACATATGGTTATGTTACTTGAGGAGCTCTTAACTTGAAACATATTTATCATGCCTTGAAGCTGTCCCTGGCTCCCCCTAATATTTGCAATTTTAGAATCAGCAACTCAGTAATTATGTGCAAATATGTTATGCATTTTCTTTCAATGGAGGAACTTTAATGACATAACTTGTATATGTAGAATTAAGATTGTATAGTGTTTAAATGCGTTCATAATGTGTAATTTTGGTAATATTTAAGAGATAACATGTAATAACATAGCAAAGTAAGGAAAAACTCATGTCTTTCTCCGAACACGATAAGACTTGGCAAAAGTCAGACAAAGCTAGTTAATCCCTTCTGGTATGCAACAGAAACACCAGCTTGTTCGGTGGCAAAGTCGCAGGTGTCCGAGTAAATAGATCAGTGACAGTAACGTATGAAATATGTTTAAATTCATCTTATTGAAGAATAGCGAAACATTTGACTTGACCAAAATTGTTCAGCAAATAGAAATGGAATTAAGTTAGGTAAGCAGTGACCTGTGAGTGACGTTAACACGAAACTGGCGGGAATATTTCGCGCCATTGTCCGTGGCTAGCGTCATTTTACATTGAGTATAAAAGGGATAGATTTAGTCCAAAAGTCGCGCAGTTTCAGAATTTTCCGTGACCAGATACATGTGGGTGCCGTCATCCGGAGATCAGGGAAGAGCGGCCATTTCGAGCAATAACGAGTCTTAACTGTCAATCACCACGCGAGATACCGTTACAATATTTCTGGGCTGCATTAAGAATACTGCAGAAATAACAATCTCTTCGCATTCGGCACCATTTGGTGTACGCAATAAATTTACTTGTTCGCCAAGATTACCTTGCCTGTGGTTCGATATGAGACGTAAGATAGCTTAAATATTCATGTTCTGGAGAATAAACAGCTTCAAAAACTAAATCACGGGGCTTTATTTATCGGCGAATGCCATATCACATCTCCTTTACTCAGCCCTGGCTAGCTTACAGCTGCCAGAAATCAGCGGAAAGCTCTAGAGAGAGAGAGAGAGAGAGAGAGAGAGAGAGAGAGAGAGTCCTGTAAGCAGGATTGGTGGTCTGCAGTAGCAGTGGCGAAATCTGCGATTAGCGGGCTTAAATTGATTCACACAGCTAACATACAACCCGATTTCATCCCCCACCAACATCACTGTTTCAACCAATTAAATATTTTATTGGTAATTATGTATATTCCTGGCTTCAGCTTTTGACACTATACATTTAAATTGTACCAAAATACCTAAAACAGAATATTTCGCCTTTAGGCCGTGCCATTTGATTTCATGATTGCAATAGAACAAATAAACCTTGTATGTTATTGGAAATCTTGCAATTTTAATCAGACATTACGCTAGAATCCACTACAACCCATCCTCTAAAAATATCATTCAACAGTGTAGGTAGAAAATAGTAAAACACATTAGCTGGAAAGCGTGTATGTTTACGCAAACAGATAACGTGCATTGTTGTCAGTAGGTAACAATTTCAGTTCGCTTTCCTTCGTATTCAGGTTAAAAGTCCGGTATTTATCTTGCACGTCATAGTTTGCTGAGTTACGAAGATATAATCTCTGCGTTTGTACTGGAGCTAAGCCTTTGTAGCTCAATGAGCAGCAGGAACATAACAGAAGCGTTTCACAAAGGGAAGAGAAACTGAATTCTGTGCAATGTATCCAGGTCTCCATTATGCGTGCTCTGTTTACTGTTTCCTTTTTTCTGACACATAGCCGAATTTTCTCACTTTTAGACATGGGATGGATTTGGTTTTGTTTGTAGACTAAAATCGTAAGGACTTAATTTAAAGGCTATAATGTTAAAAAGTAACATCTGTGGTATAGCAGTAAAGTTACCATGCAGTTTTGAAAGGAAAAAATAATGAAGATATGAAATAAGCATCGGTCTAGAGAAAAACGTTGTAAGATTTTATATTAACCCATTTAGACCCATTGTCCTATGTATAGGACATTAAAACCACTTTTATTTATAGGATATGGGACTCTAAATATGTAATACATTTATGTTTATAATTTGGAATCAGTTTATTTCTTTGTATGCGGTTTTGTGAAAATGAAATTGCCATATACGTTGTTGCAAATTTAAGCAGAGGTACATTATTGGAGAACTTGGATCGTGTAAAGTATCATATCTGCACATTAGTACATTCAATATTATTTTATTTGTTTCAGAATAGTGTAAACTACAATTTTCTATATATATTTACTATCAAAGGCCGATCATATATTTCAGACATACAGACACGTTCACGTTTCGCTCTACTATCGAGGGACAGTCATTTATATTCCGTGTCCTATGCAGAGCACATTGGGTACACACGAGCTGTTGATTTTTCTTGCAGGAGAAAAACAAAGGAAGATTTCTTTCTTCTTCCTCCTCCTCCTCCTCCCCCTCCTCCTCCTCTACTTCTTCTTCTTCTTCCTCTTCTTCACCGGAGG
This sequence comes from Metallyticus violacea, assembly GCA_030762175.1. Lineage (NCBI taxonomy): Eukaryota > Metazoa > Arthropoda > Insecta > Mantodea > Metallyticidae > Metallyticus > Metallyticus violacea. Next base: position 64,004,154 of record CM060836.1, read on the forward strand.
AGGATTTTGATAATAAAAACCATTCAGATTATGGATTGGGTAATGATGAGAATGATATTTTACTTGCCGTTATTCCACCACCAGATGCAGCCAGTGACTGTGAGAATGTTGATGAAGATCTAACCTAAAGTGCCTGAACATACTATGAACAAACCGCTGATATTACAGGTACTATAGAAATTAGGTTACAAAGGGACGGTAATACGATGTCCGTGACCAAATAATGACTCTCTCTTCCATCTCCAAAATGGTAAAAGATTAGTGGTCAATGCTTTCAGTATTCTAAAATGCCGGAAGCTATTTCGCCCATAAAATAATCTGTTCCTGACATGCTCCTGTCATTGACAAAGATATTTTTGACAAGTTTTATAGTCAACAAAAAACCATCGTATGTTTTTGTTATTTAAAGATTGTCTAATGAAATCTTCTGCTTATTAGTGCGTATCATGCACTACCTAGAGAACAAATGTATTGGGATAGAGCCCCTGATTGTAATGTTGCAATTGTTGCTTATTGTGTGTCCAGAAACCGATTCTAAGAAATAAAAAAGTAATTGCATTTCAATGAGAATAATAACATTGATATGAAAGACAAATACTACAAAGTGAGGTCATATATGATTTGGAGTTTTCAGTTAAAAATTAACAATTGATTGATGAATGGTAAATATTTTGGATGACATTCCTTGAAGATGTACATGAAAGAGAAACCAATTAAATTTATATAAGCTCTAGATGATGTGTAGACATAATGGATATCCTTTTTAGATTATACCATACCAGGGGAAGAAAAACAAGGACAATGAATCTTTATCAACAAGAATTGTAGAAACTCTGCATAGTACACATCAGTAGTTGATTTGGTTTATTTACGGATGCTCCTTAACATCTCAGGTCACCAGCGTTCCATTCAATTCAGGGCATGAAACAGCCGACAAATTTTGCTCAGAGGCCTCTTCTTTCAGGCTTGCGGTTCTTTTTCGTGCCGTAAATGTACGACACGGGATCCACGATTTTACTTCCGAAGGAAGCCATACTTAGGATTTTTAAGCCAGAAAAAAAATCCATCGATCCTGGCCGGGTTTGAACCCGCAATCTTGGGTTTAGAAGGCAAATAAGGTTACCGCTACACCACCAGGACCGACAAGTAGTACACACCAGTATGTAACAATGTATATGGATAACTTTCTCGTCTTCAATGAAAATGAAAGGCTTTTTCATAACAGGGACTGTTCAAGAAAACCGTATAGCAAGTTGGCTTGAGTTGGCATCAAGCTTGAAGAAAAAAGATATAGGAACAGTCAATAAATATTTTGACACAAACAATGGAATTAGAATTGTTCGATAGAATGACAATCTCTGAGCTCAAAAAATGAAATTCAACCTCAAACAAAAAATTCAAGGGCAAATGTTCCAATTCCAGAGTGTATCAAATCATACAGCAAATATAAAAATGGGATTGACGTATTTGATTCCCTGATGTCTACCTACAGAAAAAAGATTCGAGGAAAGAAATGATATTTTTGCACTGTATACAAACATCTTGAACACCATGTTGTTGCCACTTGGAAATTATACTCTTTTGCAGAGATCGGAACCTATGGAACCTATGGATCTTCTAATTCCGCAAAGATATGCTATTTACATTCTATTGTGTATATTATACTATAGCAACATATAACATAACATACTGTGGCTTACTACGCTTAGGGTTTTTCGACTCCATAGAAAAGAATGGAATCGAAGGCGCTAAACTGAATAATGCATATCGTGCTTATGGTCTTTTTCTGTATTGCATTCCAGATTGGCTACTTTCATGCTGAAGAGCCATACCACACCAAGACCAAGGAATGGGCTACAGTCCAAACGAAAATATCTCACGAGTCCAAGGTTTGACAACTTTGCAAAGAATCCAACGGGCAAACAACGCCGATGTGCATTTTGCACAAAGGTCGATTTCTGTTTGTGTGAAGCGTGACAGGGTTCTCTGTGCTTTGTGCTTCATTCTTATCACAAGTCATAAGAAAACTAATACAAGAGATGTATTTAATGTAGGGTAGTGAAATATTGTCCCTATGTACCATGCATAGGACGGTCTGTAACTTTTTTCAGAATGTTTTATTTTAGTGTGTTTATTATTAATGTTCAATTAATATATCTGAGTGATTTTACAATGGAACGTTGAAGGAAGAAAATAATTTTTATTCTCGCTCTTTGAGTGAAGAATACAGTAAATTAAGTCTATTTCGGGAATCGTCCTTTACATGACGCGCACGTTGAAATCAGTATGTTATTTTTCTTTCAATTTGAACGGAATAAAAAATAAGTACTTTAGTTGTAGATGAAAAGGAAATTTTTGTTAAAAATTACAATTATAAATATTACAGTAATGCATCTTATTTCATAACTCCTCACTAATCCACTATTTTTCTTGTAGGGTGAAACGTAAAATAAGGCCCTAAACACTCACTGATAACAGTTGTTTAACTATATTATTTTAATGAGTTCATTTTCACATGTTTGTATTAAAAATCCTAAGTATGGCTTCTTTCAGAAGGGAAGTAAAACCGTGGGTCCCGTGTCGTACATTTACGGCACGAAAAAGAACCTCAAGCCTGAAAGAGAGGCCTCTGAGCAAAATTTGTCGGCCGTTTCACGCCCTAAGTTGAATGGGACGCTGATGACCTGAGCTGTTAAAGAGCGTTCATAAATAAATCAATAAAAAAAAAGTTTGTATATTACGTAAAGCCTGTAATGCTCAATATAAAGCTACAAACACTTAATAGTAATAGCTATTTAGTTATATTAATTTTAAAAATCCATTTACAAATGTTATTACACAATATAAAGCCTATAATACTTGATTTGAAACTCAAAACATTCATTGGTGTGTTTTAATTATATTAATTAAATAAATTCATTTGCATGTGTTTTTATAACAGGTAAAGGATATAATGCTCAAGATAAAAATTTAAACATTTAATGATAATTGCTATTTAGTTATGTTAATTTAAGACACCCATTTGCATATGTTATTACGTAAGATAAAGGTCATAATACTCTATTTAAAGCTCCAAACATCATTGATGGTATGCTTTTAATTATATAAATTTAACAAGTAAATTTGCACATGTTTTTATGTTAGGCAAGGGCTTTAATTTTCAAGTCAAATAACAACTGTTCGTTGGTTATACGTTTTAAATTATATAATTCTAGTAAACTAATTTGTATAGATTTCATGTATCAGATAAGGACTATTACAATGTATGTCTTAATGTTTGTTTGTTGGCCTTTATGACAATTAATATAAAAATGTAACGATTCAAAGGAGCAAGATAATGAAAAGATTAAAACTACAAATAAGAAAATTGTAGTATTAAGTGAATCAACCAATAGCAAGCGTAACAACATTAATAATGGACACCAAGATTGAAACACGAGACAGACACTTTATTGCTACTAAATAGGAATTAACGAATTTCATTCGCTTAGTATACGCATGCTGAAAATATAATGCATAATATTATTACAATCTTATTGTAATAAGGGACTGTTTATATCTCAGAAAGTAAGTTATCCGTTCGATTCCGTCGAGAGAAGTTGTGTTTTAAACTCCACTAGCAGAAATCGTTATTTTTACTCCGCATAAAGAAGCAGTATTTTAGCATTACGTAAGATAAATGGCGATCAATATTTCGTGGAAGAAATTACAAAATTATTAATTGTGGTAAATGATAGGAGTTGTGAGTTTGAATTAGTATCCATATAAGAAAATTGTATACGAATTACAACAGGACAAAAAGCACGGTTTTCGAGAAAGAAACAAATTATAGCAGGCCTGTCTCGTATTCCGCCTGCATATAATATTCTCAGAGCATTCGTAATCAGAAAAATGTACTGTTGTGTGGTAATAACAAAACTAACAAACTCCGTAGATTTTTGTACATTGTGATTTTGTTATACTTAAAATCATACTCCTTTCTCCCTAGAAGCATCAATCTGAAAAATCCAGTTATATTACCAAACTCTGAACTAGTCGAGCTTATTATAGTGATGTTAGTTACGTCAACGTCTACGACGATTAACGTCAGTTATATTCCGCTGCAAATTTGACGACCAACGTGTTGGCAGTAGTGAACGCCGACGCCACCCAGACACGTCGTAATTAATACCATCACAAGGCTATACACCATTTTATACATCAAAAACTTATTTATAATTGGCATCAATATTTAAACTGCTATATCTTTTGTTTATATTAAATTTACATTAAATATGCAGTTATTCAGGTCGGGACATTTTGAAATGAAATCCCTATATGAGAATTTATTTTGGTCCTTTGCTGATATGAAACAAATCATTTCAAATGACCCTAAAAATAATAAGCATGAAAACTTTCTCTATCTGTGTGGGTGTGTGTAGAAAGAAAGAAACAAAGAAATATGACTAATTCGTACCTTTCAAATAAAATAATAATAATAATAATAATAATAATAATAATAACTACATGCTTAAGAATACAAACTAGAGTGAGTATATTGAAGGGGGGAGAGGAATCCAAAGAATATTAGTGAATCGGTTATAATCATTACAGTGTTTTTCTGATAAGCATGAGGAAAATTTCTGTAAGCTAAACATTAATAAAAATACGAAGATATCTTATAACCCCTTAATCCAACTATTTTTCTTGCCCTAAGTTTTCTTCCTTTCTTCTTTTCCATTTTATTCACTTTTTAACATTTCTTTACTTTCTTTTTTTATTTCTGTTGCGGACACTTGGTTGCTACGTTTCTCAGGATGAAGAAAAATGAAAACATGGATTATTTTTGCTATATTGATTTACAAGTTAACTAGAAGAAAAGATATGGCTAGAAATAAGAGGATTACAATATATTACTTACAAGAGAAAATTTTATACTAGTATAGAAATATTTTTGAATGAAATTTGGCTACCCTGCTACAACAAAAGAACGGTGAAACAAGCGTAAACAAATGTATGGAGGAAGTATGAAGGTGTTTATAAGCAGATAAACAAGACTTTTAAATGTTGGAAGTAAATAAATGGCCGAAGTGCATATTATTGGACAAATTATTGGAGCATCCAAATTTCCAAAGCAAATTTTGTTTTGTAAATGGGGAATTCATGCAGGTACGAAATAGCTTAATAACATATACGTAGCTGATCTTCTCAGAAAAACATAGTTAATGAAGTTAGGATGTCGAGCCATCTGAATATTTACACGTTTCTACAATACATTCTAAGATATTACATTAAATTTTAGTGAAACGCTCTGTTGCAGCCAGTGAAGTTAAAGGTTATGTTAGTCCAACACAGGCAATTGAAACAGAATAACGCATTTGCATTGAAGCATGAATATCCCAAAGAAGTGCTATGCTACAATAACGCAGTACTTAAAATCCTCAGAAGATGCACTTGTGCAGTTCTTAAGCAAACACATTGGGTAGATGTGGAGTTCATCGATGCTTAAAAGTATTATAGTCTTTAGTGCAGAATATTTAGCAAAATTACAGATAATATAATCCTTTAAGAGCATTTAATTTATATTGTTTTCTTAATGAAAGTACTAGATATAGTTTCATTGTCATAAACAAAAATATTAAATTAGTGCTAAAGCAAAGTATAGGTATGTTCATCATCAGGCATTTCAATAAAGAAGTTCAGATCTCCAAGCTCACGCAAAAAGTGCTATTTATTCATGAACAATATACTTACAAGTTCTGCCATATATTCTGTTAAAATATAAGTTGACATTTGTATTTTATGTATCGGCAAGTATCCTTTTATTGCCAACAGGCTTTACCTGAAGTAATGTTACCCGAAATGTCTGCTAAATTACAGTAAAAAAAATTCATCCTTTTCCTAAAATTTTAAACAATATATCTATTTTCCCCTTCATAAAATCATTAAATGCACCATCATGTTCAAAATGCTATTTGAATCCAAAAAGTGCCTTGGCTGTCATAGTGACATCATTTACAATTTTTTGAAAAACAAGCTCTAAAGTAATACATTTGACTTATGGCTATAAATTATCTTACAGTAGCACATATATATGTTATTTTGTGTGATTGATAAAAAGTCATGGATAGTGTATTTCACGAAATGGGTCTTATTTTAAAACTGCATTACTATAGTATTATGGAATCACAATTAAATATTGGTATACCCCAGTGATTTTTCTTTAAATTTATTTAAAAATCAGCATATATTACTTTCATTAAGAAACATTAGTATTGAAGAAACACAGGCAAATGTAAAATTATTAGGAATTATATTAGGTAAAAAATGTATATGACATCAACCTATAAATTTTTTATGTTATAGATTTTGAAGGATAAACTATTTATTAAGGCTTCTAAAACCCATTATACCAAAATCATATCTTAAGAGTTCTTGTTTTTTTTTAATTCACTATTGTTATATGACTAATCTCTTTGGTCTAGTGGTTAGCATTTAACCTACAGTAACTGTTTAGAAAGTTTCTAAGAAAGAAGGTCTAGAATGAGGTCCACCCAGTCTTGTGAGAAAAATGGGAAAGCTGCCTGACGAAGAGATAGTAACCCTGATCAAATCATCATATGATGATTATTGGCTGGATGCATTGTGCTGATCACATGCCCTTCTGCAATACTGCACTTTAGCATGTCGAAAGTTCAAGGTAGAGAAAAAACTGATCATTGCAGTAATCCAAAAACCTGTGGCAAAAAAGCTTTGAGAAAAAAAATGGTAATAAATGTTAAAACTTGGAAAAAATAGGAGTGCTTTGTCAAAGATTCGTTATTCATATATAGACATACACACACAAGCCTTCTGTATGCTATACGTGTAAACCTTTATTTTTCATTGAAGAAATTTTAATAGTTATTAAACAATACATATTTAACTGTTGCTTAAAAATTAAGGAAAACATTTAACATTACCATTCTAGGTAGACACATTCAACAAGCTATAAAATTATCTTCTCCAAGAACTAAATGTTGGACAAGGTAAATAAAAATAATAGTTTTGTAGCAGTAGAGATGTATAACAAGTTGTCACAATATGCACATGAAGTAAATTTTAGAACTTTCAAGCTCTTTGTGCATCGATGGTTAATAAAGAACCCATTTTACAGTCTCAAAGAATTTTTTGAAACTCCTGTTAATATAACTCTTCTGAGTAGGATATTTCATGGGTGTTTCACTGTGTTTGAAAATGAATTGAATTAATATCCTGTTAATATCTTTACTTAAATTACTATAAAATATACTTAGTTTAAATTACTATAAAATAATTATTAAATATTAAAATGTTAATTTTATTAATGTATGCTTCATTGTTTTAAATTCAAACTTTTACTTGTTTTCTGCAGTGGGTCTATAGCATCACTTTCGTTCCACATATGTTGACTGAATTTGTGTTGTCATGAATAGCAGACTTGGTATAACATGACTGTGCTTTAAGTATAACAAAATCACAATGTATAGAAATCTATGGAGTTTGTTAATGTTTTATTATTACCACAGTACACTTTTCTGATTACATGTTTCACAGGTATTGTCCACATCATAAACTGCCAGTGCTCTTGCCTAGTGGACCACTTAGTGTGCCTCATGTAAACACTTGATGAACTTCTGAATCTGCTTATCCTGCAAAGTATGCCAAAGTTAATCTAAGTCATCCCAATTCTATGATAGCTAATCCCAAAGTATCAAGTGCTTACCTGAGGCTCACCACAACATCATCCATTAGGTGGAAAACCCTGCTATTGACTTACAGCTGATGATGTGGGCAAAAATCTATAAAGCTTGCTCTGATGTTTTTATTGGTAATGGAGCTCATATATTGACTCGCTAGTATAAATTAGCTTATAATTTGCTCCATTGTAATAGTTCCTAAATTAATTTGATTTCAAGTTGATTTCAAATAAATTAGCCTTATGTTCTAACCTTTAACTGCTCTTTTTTGAGTAGGTTTAAGATTTCTTTGATTATTTCATATGCAAGTCTCAACAAACTTTATAATAAATTTAGGACCGACCACCGTGAAGTATCATGCTTTGAATTCTGAAAATATGCTATATTCCATATTATCTCTTATTTCATATATCAGAATTGATTCTTGAAATATTGTCATTAATGTTGCTAGGACAGTTTTTGGATATCGCGGATGCTTTTAATCACATCAGTGACTCTGTCCAGGTTTTAATACATATTAATGTTAAAGATAGCATTAGGGCCCTCCTTTTATAAGAAAATTGCCATTGTTTTCTTTACTTTAGTAATGCATTGTTGTTTCTTCACATTCTTTTAGTTGTGCGATCATACGTTTCCTCTCCTTTGCTCCCTAAATTAACCATAAATGAGTTTTCTCATGATTCAGTTAGTTTCACTTGGATTCAGCCTGCATTTCACTTTTAATTTCATGATAAAACTGTAGAATTTTACTTTGTAAGTAATTAAGTTATGTAACAATGTATTCATGTTGTATATGTTACTAGTAGAGAGTTTGTGACACTATGGACTATGAGAATATTTTGAGTACCAACAAGAAAAAGCAGCTTTAATTATAGGAATTTGAATACCCAAATTCTGGTTTTCACCACAGATGAATGGAGAGCACATTCCTAAGTGTAAAACATTTCATGTTTAGATCCAACATGTAAAAGCCTATGGTACTGTGATCCATACAATAACAACATATATTGCCACAGGTGGCCAAGGTCATTAAGACACAAACTGGTGAGCGAGAGATCTGGGGTTCATTTTCCACCAGGATCGTCTTCCCTGACAGAGGTTTTTACCAGGTGCCAAGAAGTACCCTACACTTATGCCTAAAACATTTCTTTCCTCAAAAAAGATTTCTTTCCCAATTTATCATTTTGCTGGTCCTGGTGAAGTAGAGTTAATCATACTTGCCTCCTAAACCCAAGATACAGGTTCAATCCATGCCAGCCAGGATCAATGGGTTTTTTCAGCATAAAAATCCTAAGTATGACTTCCTTAAGTAGGAAAGTACAGTCATGGGTCTTATGTCATAAATTTACGCTATATGAAAGAACCTCAAGCTGGAAAGAAGAGGCCTCTGAGCAAAATTTGTTGGCCTTTTGACTCCCTGATTGAATGGGATGCTGATGACCTGATATGTTAAAAAGCGTCCATAAATAAAACAAATCAACAATTTATCATTTCATCTCATGTGTCCATTGTTTAAGATTTCTCAGCAATAAAAATCGCTATTTTAAAAAAATAAAATATTATTAATGTTTTAAATTTGGGTAAAGAATAGGTCTTTGAGTACACCAAATACTTTTTTTTTAAGTCAGCACCTTTATGTTAAATAAAGCTGGTGAAATGAGCAAAATAACAGGATCCTCCTAGATCCTGTCATATATTGCACTTCATGTAAAATTTTAGCTATCATTTAATTATAATTTATTCTTTTATGTTTGCAGGAGGTGGTTGGAAAGTAATATCAGGCCAAAAAGAAGGACAGACACATGTTGATAATCCAGAGTATGAAGATTTTGCATATTGGTGTCATCCAGTAGACATACATTATGCAACAAAAGGCATTCAAGGTATTTTATTTAATAGTGAATCGTAAAAAATTTATATTATATTTGTTATAACATTTCTCAAGCATGAAATGCATATTTTTTGTCTATTGCAGCTATCTCGTATTTCAGCTTTTCATTTTTTCACAGTTGAGCAAAAGACGGATGAGCTGAAATGGTGTCTGAATTTAAAACACTGATTTTTACATAAATGCAACTTAGTAGAACTTGCAGGGAAGAGAATATGTAAATTAAATGTTTTAACTGTAAGTCAATTTCATGTTTTGCCAATAACATTGGAAGTGAAGAAATAAAAGTATGTGATCAACTTACAAGTTAAAACATAATTTAGCACACGTTTTTGTTTATTAGTTTCTTTTGATGGTGTAAATTATATTTCTGTCACAGAACTTAGCTGCTATTCATTCTTCATTGTTCTGCTACCAAATGTTGCTTGTCATATTCTATCTTTTTTGGTAGAAATTCCTTAAGCACAGGGAAAAGGTAAGAAAAAGTTTGAGATAAGGCTCAGGGAATTATGAATTACAATATAATCTCTCAGTTCCGGTATTTACAAGGGTGAGTAAAATGAAGAACTTTAATATTTTGGAATATATGAGGAAAAATTAAAAATTATCAGTGCTTTCACTGTAAGGTTTGTCATACTGCTTTTCACACATATATGCTTGGATTAGTACTATTGTGGTCATGTGGTCAAAGTTTGACCTTGTTCACGTCATTTTCCTTCCTGCTGTGACAGTGTAAACACAACCACTCAGCTAGCAAGCAGTATGCACCAAGGAGGAACAAAGAGCACTGATACAATTTCTCTGCTCCGAAAGGTATCCAAGACTGGACTTCATCAAAGGCTTTCAGCATAGTGTGGGAACACTGCTCTACGAAATAGAAGTATGTATGGTGGATTGAGAGTTTAAAAGCAGCCAGACTAGATAAGAGATGGGGAAGGACATAACGACACTGCTGAAGTACATTTCTGACAGTGTCATAGCTAGTCGTCAAGAAATAAAGCAATGTTATGAAGTCTGCCTAGGAATGGTTTTGAAGAGAGTGTCAGATTTTCAGACTTCATTTCTGCTTCATGCTTAATGGTATGGCCCAAATATTCTTTTGAATGTCCTGGCAGTTACTTAGTGGTATGGCTTAAGTACTGAAGAATTGCCAGGACACCAAGAGGAGTGTTACATCCACACCACTAAAGACTACTGCCACAGTTGCAATCAGAATGTGTGAACCAGTTATAAGTTGTAGTAGACCAGGGCTTTTTACACAGAAAATAAATTTTCTCCCATTGACATTGGTTGTGATGAATCTACTTCTACTATTCAGCTGTCTACAAAGTGGATAAAAGTAAATTGCAATTAATGTTTATACCAGTTTTCAACATTTTTTTATTTGACCTTTTTAGTTATATGCATACATACACACATACGCTACCATCTGTAGCTTGTCTTACACTTATGTGACTTTCTGGGATTGGATTGGATTGGATTCTTGGGAATAGAAGAGGATATTTTAGTACTTCAGCCTTGCTGAATGACTGACCATTTGTGCCTACACCACAATTGGAAAACCTCCAGGAGGAAGGGACAGAGTGAGGAAGCAAGTCTCAACCATTACCACCACACAACCTGTGTAGGCTGGTATAATTTGTTTCATTTCACTGCGAATGATTGAGTAAGAGAATAATACATTGAAATTTGAGATTAGGGAGGAAAGGAAGGACTGGCATGGTTTAGAACAGGAATAATATATTTAAGTGGGATATGAAATGTATATGTAATGTCCAATGTGTGAAGAACCAGATAGTACTAGGCATTGTAATTTAAAGTGTAAGCAAACAAGTTTTGGAGGAAAAGTTCCTTTTACAAAAGTGGGAAAATTACTGAATGAAATAAGAGGCAGAAGAATTTTAAATCTAAAATAAGAGGATATAAAAAAAAACTTGGAAAATACATCGGGAAGGTGAGCAAGACAAAGGGAACAGCAATTTCGGCAATAGCACTATTTAGAAATGAATGTATATCTCCATTACATACTCAACCTGGTATTAATTGTAATGGGATATGGAAGTACTGCAACTTTCATAAATTGAGGGACTATGTCGGAAATTTAAATAGTTTAATAGTAGTGAGTTTACATGAATTGAAAATATGGAAATGTAAATTGTTTACTTTAATTTTAACATATTTACTTGTTTGTGAAAACTGCAAGAAATTGGTTCTATTTATATGTGAAAAATATTATATGAGGGTAGGCCCATAATTTTCCGGCCTCGCCAATAAGTATTATTACCTTCACAAAACACTTATCTGCTGTCATACCTTATCTGTTAAGTAAATAATTGCAGCTTAACTTCCGCTCCGCTGTGTTCAATTGCTCACATATAGATGCATAAAGAAGTCTATAGTAGAAAATTGTGACATGTTCAAAATAGAGTTTCGAGCTGTTATTAAGTTATTCATAAAGGAAGTATTTACTCCAAATGAAATTGAACAGCGATTGAACGGTGTATATGGGAGGCATCCCCTTCATGTTCTACCTTCAAAAATGGGCCAAACTCTTTCGAATGGGTTGAAAAAGCATTGAAGACGAATAGCGTGCAGGTCATCCCTTGGAGGTGCTCACTCCTGAAAACATCCATCATTCTTGTGGAAGGAGAAATCATAGAAGACCAACAGCTCAAAGTTACAGAAATAGCAGCAGTACTTTCTAAAACAACAGTACTTTGAATTACTCATGAATATTTAAACATTATTTAGTTTAGTGCCTATATTTCTTTCCTCAGTCCAAAAGCAGCAGCGAGTCATCTATTGTCAGGCATTTTAGCAGCTCTGCCGTGGCAACCAGAAAGAAGTTCTGCAAACCATTGTTACAGGAGATGAAACTATGGTCCTCTACTATGATCCCTTATCCAAAAGACAATCAATGGAGTGGCATAAACCTGGCGAAGCACCGCTTCTAAATGCCATTGGTGCCTAAGTAGTAAAAACGGGCGTTGAATACCATTAAAAAAAACACGCCTCTAAAGGCCAAGGTCACTCAGTCAAGAAGATCATGGACACAATCTTTTGGGACTGTGAATAAATACTCTTCATTGACTTCAAGGAGAGGAACACCATAATAATTGGGAATACTATGCTGGGCTACTGCACAGATTGCGTGCTTCCATCAAAGAGAAAAGGCAAGGAAAGCTAAATGGCAGGGTGCACCTTCTTTACAACACGCTCCTGTGCACACTGCTCTTGTTGCAAAGGAAGCTGTGAGGAAAAGTGACTTCAAGGAGATCAACCATCCACCCTACAGCCCAGATCTAGCTCCTGTGCACACTGCTCTTGTTGCAAAGGAAGCTGTGAGGAAAAGTGACTTCAAGGAGATCGACCATCCACCCTAAAGCCCAGATCTAGCTCCGAGTGATTATTCCCTCTTCTCAGAACTCAAGAAGGACCTTCAAGAAAGAAAATTTAAGTGTGATGAAGAAGTGATTAATGCTGTTTATGCCCATTTTGCAGACAATACTTCTGACTTTAGGGGAGTGGGGTGGGAAATTGAAATGTTAATTCAAAGATGTGATAAGTGTATGGCAATCAAGGGTAGCTATATTGAAAAGTGAAATATAGTTTTTGTCTTTATTATACCTAGAAAATGGTTAGGCCGGAAACTTATGGTCCTACCCTTGTATCTGCGTGGAAAATGGAAGAAATAAGTTTGTTCGTTTATCCATTCATTCATTTCACTGTGTAATTTCTCAATGTTTTATGCACTGCAAATAAAGAGAGACATTTAGTAGCCGAAAATAGCAGATGTGTGATGTGTTATTTTTAGTATTCTTAATTGTATGACCTGAATGTTTAGTTCATACATGTTTGTTTTATTACTGAATATGAGTGGTTTTTATGTTTTCCATATTCAATGTTTTCATATAGGTATGCATATGTGTATATATATGTTTTTTGTACTAGTTTTATGGTTTCATGTTTATTATCCTGAATATCCTTTTGATACTTTTAATAACTTTTTATACAACACAATATCTATTTTACATCTATGTGTTCTTACATATCTTCTGCCATTGTGTATTGCATGTTCAATACACTCTATCACTATAATGCCATAGAATCATACTACTTCCTTGTTGCACTGTACAGAACTGTTTCAGTGTTTTCACAAAGATTGGGAAGACTATGAAGCACCATTCTTTCTATATCCCAATAAAAATTCATCACACAAAGATAAATGATACGTGGAAAGTGTGAATGCCTAGAAATCATCCAACCAGAATAGAACTGTTACTAGTATAGGAAATTGCTCAGACCAACACCATAGTCTAGTAGTAGATTTGCATTTTGCATGCAGCTAGTCCATGTTTGATTCCTGGTTGAATTAATTTCCTAACTGAGTTTTTTTCCAAGGGTTTTCCTCATCCGTTAGGTGAATGCCTGGGAAACCTAGGCGACAGAGTCCCCTAAACTCATTCATCCAAATTATCATCTAATATCACCAACTTACATAAAAGATCTTCAGGTTGTAGTGCTATGATCATTTAAAAAAAATGGATGGTTGCCCCATCTTGTTAAAACACTTGCTTGTCCATATCAAGATTATTTAGCTTATAAGTTGTTGCCAAATCCCCCTGAAAATGTTAAATAAATTGATATCTTTACACTTTCGCTGTGCTGTTAGTTCTGTTTTCATTTTCATTCTCAATGAAATATAGATCTGTGATGTCATGGAAGGACCAGCAGCCCATACTTTAGCTTTTTTCTGAACATAATGGTCTCTGGTTACATTCACCTCATTTTTCTCAACCAAGTAAATGACAATTTTGCTTATTGACATGGAACTCAGTAGAATGTTAAATTTGATATTAAAGATCTTCATAAACACGGGCCAGAACATGTGCAGATTGCAACACACACACACACACACAGTGGGTATTTATATGTATATGTGTGTCTGTCTTTATGGGTGCTTTGTACCACTTAATCAAATTCAATCAAAAAACTTCATTTCAGAAGAAATAGAGCATAAGTTAAGAGGCTAAACAAATTAATTAATTTTAAATTCAAAACAAATGCATATAAATTGGGTTTTTCAGTTACTTTGACTGCATTGGTCCTCTTGCAACATCTATAGATTGAACATGAATACTGTAGGTGTAAGTCTGTAGTAATGAATTAATGATGGCACAAATGAGCTTGAAGTCCTTGGCACCTTAAAACTATTTGGCATTCACTGCAGAGTAAAGAAAACTCAGAAAAAAAACCTTACCCAAACAGCTTGACCTGACTGAGATTCGAACCCAGGATCTCTGGATTAGTAGTTGCAAATGCTACTAGATCTTGGAGGTAGTCTATAAAGAGTATTGTTTTGGCAAAAGTTACTCTAAATTAAATATTAGTTTTAGGAGTTCATAATAAAAATATGTTTGGATAATTCTGATCCCACAGGGATATTGATTTTATTTATTTGTTTGTCATGTACTAATGAACCTGAGACTCAAAAATGGGATTTCCCTTTCCATTCAGGCAGCAGTTTCATTAATATTTTGTTCAAGTTTTATCCACCCTGTTCTCTTCTGATAGCATTATATTTAGCTCTAATAATCTATTACTTGGCTCTTTACATAGGTTGGCCCAAGATACATTTGCAAGTTTACCATCAAGATCAGTTTGGACGTAGTGAAATCTATGGTTATGGTTTCTGTCATGTTCCCACTTCTCCAGGAACACACAAATTAGAATGCGTTACTTGGAGACCTGTAGGTAAGTTTGTTTAAAAGCAGCTATAATCCCTTTTTAGAAAATTTAGAGATCACACATTTCAACTAATAATGTGATACTCTGAGCACAGGAAAATATATTTTCTCAATGGATTAATACTTTTTTCAGAGTATATTTTTATAAATATTGTTCAGTGATTCATCACTCTGTATTATGTTAATGAATGTCTAAGTGAGTGTGAGTAATATTGGCCATTTGACTTCAATAACACATAAATTTCTTAGTTTATAAAAGTACTAATTTTGTAATAATTTTTTACCTTCTTCAATATTAATTCATTTTGGAATCTTAACATAGCAAAGCATGCCATTAATAGTCTATTGTGAGTTGACTATATAAAAGTACTGTTTCTGGCTTCATTTACTGGATATTTACTCAGGACATGTTTCATGGACCTTTGCCATGATATCTTCAGCTATTAAATGATCGTTGGATCCTTCATTGAAGTTGATGCACCTACCAGTTCCCAGAAAATTTGGCTCAAGAAATAGGCTATCATCTATATAGAGCAATATTTTTGTATTATGATTTTCTCATGCTGATATTAAGATTTTATCGTAGATTATATAAACACTAGAAATGAGATAAAGATGAGTATATACAAGTAGAAATAACTCAGCATGTGCACCCTTTGACAAAAAATATTAGTCATCTTTTGAATGCAAAATTCTTCTAAGTTCTACTCGTCACAGCACATGGTTCATAAGATATCTTGCAAAGCTGTTTAGCCACTGCAGCAGTTTTGTTACATGGCATGCACTAAAGATGCTGACTAGTGTATGTATTCCATTAGCTCTGTGGCAGAGAGTGCAGTAATGCCATAGTTAAGAGTGCAGGTTTGCCTCCCTGCATGAAGCACTTTTTTTTAATAAATCTATGTAACATATTATGACAAATTAGTTTTGTAATATTGTTTCCCATACGCAACAAGCTTTAATGTTAACATATTACATAAATTATAATATTTCCTTCAATATTTGTTCTATTTAAATGCAATATGATACACACTTATTTCACATGCATGAAGGACAAAAGATGGGTTATGAAGCCTAGGATGCTGTAGCCTCCGTTCACACTATTGTAGAAATCGGATCTTTTCTATGCCCTGAAGAGTGAGGGCAGCTATACATGCTGAGGGATAGTGGGCTTGCGTGGGCGGTATTAATGCTTAGAGTATGCCCCACGTTGGATGCCAGTTTGAAATAGAAATGCAGGTGGGGGGATGGGAATTGAGGCTCTATGGGTGCTGCAGTAAATAATTTGTGCCTGCTAATCGCGGGTTTCGCCACAGCTGCTGCAGACCACCCTCACTCTTCTTTGATGAGATTCTCTTGAGGGCATTTCACTATATTTTGGCAGCTGTGAGCTAGCCGCCGGGCCTGAGTGGAACGGGACTCCGAAGGTGACGACAAATAACGCTTCGTTATTTATTTTGCGGATATAGTTTATTCTCTTAACATTTGGATAAATTCACATCTCTCTTCGAACCACGGGAAAGGTAATCTTGGCTAATGCGTAAGTTTATTGCGTTGATCAAATGGCGCCGAGTGCGACAAAATTATTACTTTAACTGAATTCTTAATGCAACTCAATGATGTATCGGCAGTTAACGTGGTGACTGGCACTCTAGTTTAGTCGCCAGAACTGATTCTTGGGCCGCTCTTCCGTTGATCTCACGTATGAGTCCGGAAAATTCTGAGACTGTCCCATTTTGGGCAAAATCTATTTCTTTTATAAGTAACACAAAATGAAGTTATCCATGAGCAGCGGCGCAAAATGCTCCCGCCAATTTTGTGTTAACTTGTCTCATAGGTGAGTGCTTACCTCACTGATTTTAATTACTATTTCCTGGAAATTTTGTTCAAGCCAAATGCTTCGCTATTCGTCAGTAAGACAAATTTAAACAGATTTCATACGCTACTGTCAACGACTCTTTTACTCTGACACCTGCAACTTTGCTGCATGTTTCCCATGAGGGAGGGGCATTTTCAACCCTAGCCGCATACCAAAAGGGATTACTTGCATTGTCTGCCTTTTGCCAAGTCTTTCTGCATATGGAGAAACCAGATATCCTTAAAAATGAAAACATTTCATTCTTGTTACATTTTTACAATTCCTTAAACATTACAAAAATTACACTTTATGAATGCGGTTTACACTACACAATATTAATTCTACATATGTCATTAAAGTTCATCTGCTGAAAGAAAATGCAAACATACTTGCACCTAATTACAGAGTTGCTGATTCTAAAATTACAAATATTGATTATTTCCATTACTCTGTAATTGATGGGGAGCCATGAACAGCTTCAGGATTCATACATCCGATATTAGTTTGTATTTATTTCTATGTGTTATCACTTTAGGTGATAAATGTTTCTGTTCGTGTATTTATTTAGTTATTTGTAAAGAATAGTTAGTGATTACATTTTTGTCTGTGCATGGGTACTGCCATAAAACTCAAATCATACATTAAAATATAATATGATATTAAGGCAACATGATGTTGTACATATACACTTATAAAACCAATAATAAAAAAATAAAGCAATTGTATGGGATTTGAACCCAGGAACTTATGCCTTTTAAATTGCTCTGCCCCCCACTGCTCTATTCCAATGTTCTCTTTCCAAATGCTTATGATTATGACCATATGTTTACAGGCAAAGTGCCCACTGTAGTGTGTCAGTTGCTGCATGAGCTTGTGAATGCAAATTTCATAAGCATCCCCAAAGTTTTCTGATCAACATGTAGAATCTAGGGATGACCCTCACTTTTTTTTCTTTTCTTTCTTCATGTTTTTTGTGTTTTTTGTCAAAGGGTAACATATTCTATGTTAAAGTTTTCATCTGACTTTTATATGAGACATTCTCAAAATGTAAATATTTTGGGTTTATTACATTTCCTAATTAAAATAATCAATAGGGACTTTTGGATATTAGTCCTCTTCATTCTCCTACCCAAAAAGAACAAATAAACAAAAAAGCATAAATTAGGCATTTAAAAAAATATTCTCTTATTGCTGCATATATATGGCCTTGGTTAACAAATTTCCATTTTCACTGCTGAGGCTTCACAGACAGTGGACATTCATAACAACACAAGATGAAATGATTAGTTGGGAAAGGAATTTTATTTGGAAAGCAAGCATTGCAGGCTTAAATATAAAGTATCTTCAGAGCATTTGCCATTGATGAGTACTGGAAAAAACATCAATTATGGAGAAAAGTCTTGTCGGGAATTGAATCCTAGACCTCCCATCATGAGTCCAAGTCTTAACAATCTCTGCCATTCCTGTTGGTCCCCTCACCTTCAATTATATCATGATGACATTACTGTTACATATTCACCAACATTCTTCAGACATTTATGGAGGCATCTCACCTGTGGCATTTAGACATTTTATCATTGTCTTAATTTCACATCAATGTCAATCATTTTTAAAAGAGTACAGTACACTCTAATGTTGACTAATAAAGCAAATATTGCCTAGGAATGTACAGGAATGTTTGAGAAATCACCTAATTTGAGGTATCTAAAGGAATAAAGCATACATTACTTACTGTACCTTTAATGTTTTGTTTTTTGTTGCAGGCAGCTTGAGGGACCAGTTTGTGCAATACTTTCTAGGTGGAGGACCTCAACTGAAAAACCCAGACTTGGTATACTCTGGAAATGACAGATACAGGCTACAAACAGAAACCATGGGAATAGTTCATCTGGAGTTAGGAGTGATACTTCGTAACTTTGATAAATTTGGTGTTGAATGCTGAGTCAGTAATAAGAGTGCTTAGAAATGGCTAAAACAAATAATTTATTCTTTTATTTCTTAATATATTTAATACACATTGCATTTAGTACTAAGGGAAAAACTTCAGCTTTGTTGGAGAATGCTTCAAGTACTGAATTCAATAATTCTTGCACAGCTTCTGGTAGCAACAAAGAAAATATGACATGTGAAGATGATGGAAAGAGTTTTGTAGTAACAGAAATATCAGTAGATTCTGAAGATAGAGAAGAGAATACAACAGAATTATCTGAACAAAGTAACATTACTATAACAATAGACTCTGAAGATGAGGACAGCAATGCAACTCAGAGCAAACGTGTTACAGAACCTCCTCCAATAACTGAACTATCAAGTGTGCAACCTCCAAGCACTACTGAAGAAATTAGCCAAGAAAATGCTAATATGTTATATACAAGGAAAATTAGTGAAGATATCTGCACATGTGATTTAACAGTAGGTGCTTTTATTACATTATTATTTAATGATATACCTTTGGAAGGCATGCTAAGCACTAATGTTAAAAATACCTAAATGCATTTGTACTTTTATGTTCTTGTAATTTAAAACATAAATTAAGAATAAATAAATGAAGGGGATAAATTCACTTTTTATAATTTCAGGGTAGTGATGTAAGCATAAAAAAACAAAATAACATTGTTGTTATATGTCTACTGTAATCATTTACATTTAAAACTATTAAAATGCTTCTATACATTTATGTTTTAAAAATAATAATAATAACAAATTTGTTTTTATTGAACATTTCAAATAAAAAACTAAACAACCATAAACTAAGATCATTGTATGATTGAGTTGAATTACACACTCTTATTGCTCCACTTGTTTATGTTATGTAGAACTAGTTTCATGAACCGTTTTGTTCGCATCCTCAGCTAACCATCGATAAGAGTGTGTAGTTAGTCATTCCTACAATGGTCTTAGTTATATGATTAGCTTCACTGCACAAGTTCCAATTAATGTTTTTAGTTAACTATAAACTGTGGAATGATGGAATTAAGTTGCTTGGACTTATCCCCTTTATTTATCTCCATGTAAAAAACAATCTCATTGTTTATAAAGAAGACTATAGTCAGCATGTTTTTAATGTGCTTTATATTTTCATGATCAGTGGGTGTGTTTTCCTTCAGTTTACTTAAAAGCATATTTTGTAAGGCATTCTATTCATTTCTTTGCAATTCCATGCATAGCTATACATGCTTTTTGACAAACATGTACTCACTTATTTTACTATCAAGTTCAATTCTTCACGCTCTGTATTTAAACTTTGCTTTTCCTTCTGGTTTTATGTTACAATGTTGGGCTATAGGAAGAATAGCTATCAGCCACATGCAAATCCTAAGATTAAAAGGTAACACACCTGTACAGGCACTGCCTCCTGACAATTGAGATCTGAAAATATGGAGGATGAAACATGTTTAAACTTGCAAAGCTCAGTAGATCATAAGCAAATCACTCACAAGATGCATGGAATGATCTCTCTGTTTTCACTTGCATACCCATTATATTGGACTCATCTCATTATTTTCAATTTCCTCTTGGACTCCTTTATTGTATCTGGCTTATTTCTTTCTTTATTTCGTTTAACATAGACCCCCCATACTCCTGTATTTTCCAATTTATAAGTGTATCTAAAACCTTAAGTTTCAATAGTTTAAATACCCTAAAAAAGAAAAATTCTGCACATGAACTTCTTCCTTTTATTTCCTTACCCTTCATGTAGTAGCTAAGTTAGGGCAAAAACTTTTTACTGAAGAATGTTTCATTTTGCCATTGAATAAAACAGAAATGTAGAAATGGAGACAATAAGAATTAGTTGTATAGAAGATAAAAGCAGTGAATATCATCAAATTTGTGATTCTGTTTAAAAGGCCAAGAATATTAATCTCTCAAGCCAACATTGAAACTTACAAACTACTCCTAAAATTAGAGTAGCATTGGAAAAAATAATCTGTTATAATTAAGATTATTGTATGACTGAGTCTAACTACATACTCTTATTGGCTCCACTTGTTTATATTTAGAACATGATTTGCAGACCATGGTCTGCATCCTCAGCTGTCAACATTATAAGTTAATTTTCTGTTGTTATTGAGCAGTTCTTTTAAATGACCTTGTCTTCTAAGAAATTGATCTTAATAGAGTGATTACTGAAACTTCAAAACATTTTTGCTGGCACATTCTTAGTAGGAACTTTTGATTTTACATATTAAATTAAAAAGAAAAAAATTATTTAAATGCTTGTTTAAGGAGTAATCAAAAATATATTAATATGTTGGGTATTCACGCTATTTTGGTCTTTTATTTAAATATTAAGTGCTTACATCTTTATATAACATACTGTATATTTAAGTTGGTTTAATCCTATGGATATACTAATTGTTTATTTGCAGTTGAACTCCTGTGATATAAACTGCTGTTGTGATTCTGACTGTTCTGAGGCTGATCGCCGTGCCTTCTCTCTGTGTCATATTAGAACACCCTATATTTTTGATTCACGTCATTGTTATCAGACACATTTCATTTACCATAACAACACTGAATTAAAAGTTATGCGCAACAAAGATAACCTCTTTTGTATTGCTCGAGATAATCTACCAGTAAGATTTCTCTACCAGAATAGAAAAGTAAGTAATTTAACATTACATTATGAAAATATTAATTTTCTTTATTTTGCATCCATTAAACTGTAATTATCATTATGTTAATTAAATGATAGAAATCTATGTTTATAAGAGGGCAGCAGGACATTAAATAGGATAAATATCTTGAATGTGCAAATTATGAATGACCAATAAGGCAAGGCATTGGATGCTTGCATTTTTAAAATACCTTTAGCACCTGCAGTGAAATTAAAACATTATTTTCCATCACATTTGCTTCTTTGTAATTTGTTAATTATTCTAAATTTGGCAACAGTCTGTCATTTACAAAGTTAAAGGCTTAGCTCTATTTTGCAAATTTTTTTTATGAAAGTATAAAAGTAGTCCAATTAACTATATGAGCACAAAATAGATCCACCTCCCTGCAGTGTACCCTGAACAACATTTCTAATGGCTAAGTGATATGCGGTTTGGCAAAGTGATTTAATTTATTATACGTTTTGTGTATACAGGCATTTAGAATCACACCCACATATTCACATGCATTTACATACTCTATTTGATCCAGTTTTAATGTTGAAAGAACCACAGTTATAGTAAAATCAAATGGAATATATAGGCAAATTTATATTGATTCCAAACGATTGAAATCTACTAATGCAGATGCAAAGAATACAATTTATAAAGTAATTATAGCTAATAAGTATATAATTTGTCATAAAATACAATTGGAATTGTCATAGTAAAGCAAATCACATAATTATTAATATGTCGTGTTGATTAATTTATAAAATGTGGATAAATATCTTGCACACTGCACTTACTGTATTTAAGTTAGTACATGTTATGGGAACCATGGTTAATATATAATACTGCCACTGTAAACAGCTTCAAAATTAAAAAAATATGTTATGGTATTTAAATGTACTTACGAAGCTGTTGATAATGGAGTGGTATATATATAACCAAATAATAAAATTTGTTCACGCTAACTCCATTCACTTACATAAAAACTGGACATATGTTACGGGAGTGATCCCTCCCAACTAAGTTTGTCTACAGGCTGAAGATGAGAGGGATCACTCCCAAAACATATGTCCAGTTTTTATGTAAGTGAATGGAGTTAGTGTGAACAAATTTTATTACATTGGTTATATGTTACGTTATGTTCGAGTTGATATAAACATTCTTCACTGAGCTTCACTAACTTACAATTTCACTAGAGCATGTTTTGCAGAACTTTATCTGCATCATCAGCTGCTTGTCAACTCATATGTTGAGTTATGATATGTTGTTGTTGTTGTGAGTCTACTTTAATATTTAATTATTGTTAAACCATTATAAATATTAGAGTTTTATATATATGCTTATTTTCTTCTGTTTAAAAATTTAATTTTTTTCATATTTTTCTTAATAAGTAACTGTTTGCAAACTTATAAGATTAATAAATACAAATATTTACATCTGATTGTGGATCACAAAACTATTTGCATAGCAGAATACTTATTACATTATTAAAAATAAGGTTAAGCATTCTCAGCAACCTTTAAATTATAGACATTTATTAATAACTTTATTAATGTTGTCATTTCTTTTCTGTGTATTTTATAGACTGTTGTTACAGCAAAGGAATTCACCAAGCTTCAAAAGCATTACCGAACATTTTCCTGGCCAGTAAGAAGTGCTATCCGTCCAATTTTCAGCTCATCTAAGCCTTATACAGCTGGGGGTATCATTTGGAGCATCAGAAATATTTCCATTTTACCTTTTAGTAAGTTTTACTCTAAGATACTTATTAACTTGATTCCATCAATCTGATAAGTTTTGCTTCTAATGTACATTGAATTATGTGGAATCCTTTTGGGAACATAAGCTCTGGTGCCACCTCATAACAGTTCCTTTATGCAAATTCCAACTCTTTAATGAAGAAAGGGCACTGTAAACAAGTAATTCAATTCTTGCAGGCATATAAAATAATTAAAGAAATAATCTATATTTTATTTTTACTGATTAACTGATTATTTCCAGCATAATGCATAGGTGTGTGTGTGTGGGGGGAGGGGGTTGTTTTATTGGGACAGTGGCCACATTACCATATGATTAAAAAAAAGTAAAGAAATGTGTATAATAACTTTAAGTAACAAACATAATTATAATAAATAATATTATGAAAGAGTGATATTAATATACATTTATGAAAATTACCCACTAGTAACAGAAAAGCTATATTAAAAGATTTAAATAATTAAATAATAATTCATTCATTTACTCTACATTAGTTTTTAAATTTAAAGTTAGTCTTGAATTTTTTTTAAATTAGAGAACTTCCCATTAAAGCCGTAATAGGTGATTTATTCCAGTTATAAATTGTAAGATTTGAGAAGGAAAATTGCCAATATCTGTTCCCTGTTGACACTATTTTATTTCGAAATTGTGGTTACTTTTGTAAAGGGTGTTCATTTTTCTAAGTGCAGTAGAATATCCCCAACTCTTCAGCACCTAGATAATATGCCTTAAAAGAGTGCTGTTCCAGCTCTTTTGAGTAAATATAAGCTCAGAAATTTAATTTGGAATATAAGTTTAATGTTTAACCTTATTAGCTAATATTATAAAGAGAAAGGATTTCTGGTTAATTGTTTTGGGTAATCTTCAAGAGCAAGTAATTTGGAAAATTCTTTCATCATGACAAAATTTATTTCTTTGTACTGAACATGGCTGTATATTATTAGGGTATGAGAAGAGGCGATCTTTAAGAAATGTTTATTTGAATGGTAGGCTGCAAGTCGAGTCTTTCTCGGTCCTGGTGTTCTAGTGGTAACCATGCTTGTCTTGTAAACCCAAGATTAATGGTTAAAACCAGGCTAAGGTTGATGGCTCTGTTAAGGTGTAAAAATCCTAAGTATAATTTCCTTTAGAATGGAAGTAAAGGCATTGGTTCCATATTGTAAATTTATGGCACTTAAAAGAACCTCAAGGCAGAAAGAAGAGGGCTCTGAGCAATATTTTTTCATGCCCAAGTTGAAAGGGATGAAAGTTGCTAATGACCAAAGATGTTAAAGAATGTCCTTAAATAAAATAAATCTTGTTAAGTCTTCAGCAAGAATTCTGGTAATATAGCTACAGCTTGCAAGGAAGGAAAGTTAAATATTAATATATTTTATTTTAATAATTTGAGGTAATGTGACTAAAAATGTGATATATTCAGAAAATTATCAGTGAAAATGTATAGTGTTTATAAAAACATTTTTGTTAAAGTTTTCCTGAAAATGTACATTGACTTCTGATAATCGAGTAGTAGAATTCATATATAAACCATATTAGAAATTAAATATGACAGGAAAAAGGCATGCAAAGCCACTGGCAAAATCTAATTTTAAAAAATTAATCTAGTACATGAAAGAAATTAATGACTTTGTCTGTATGTGTATTAGAAATCTTAGTTTAACACTTGCATTGGGTAAACAAAAGTTTGAGTATTAATTTATATAATGCGCATAAATTTCTTACACACTTCACTTACTGTATTTAAAAGTTTTTAAGTTGAGTTTTTATGCAGAGTGTTCGTTTTGAAAAAAAACCTTTTAAAATGAAATTACTTCAGATGTTTTACCCTTAATGCCTTTAAATTATGAAACTGAATATGCAGTAATTAAATACAGTTAGATTATAACAGTTATGGGCCAGCATAGCACAGCTGCATACTGGGAGAAGTCAGTTATGAAGGCGTTAAACGCATGTGCAGGTAACTTGCAGTTACAGGAAGGCTTTGTCATTAAATGGTTGCTCGCATGTTATTCGGTACTTTCATCAAGTGTAAATTTTGTGCTAATTGTTCTTTGTTAGTTATGCTACTACACAAATAATGAAGAATATGTTTTTATGTAGGATAATATGTAAAAATGTATTCTTACAGAGAAATAGTAGAACAATTCACAAAATAATATGGCATTCGTGTTCCAGGTAGAAAAATTATTTTCCAATTTGTTAAAAAGTTGCAAGGATAGGATCTCTCTCAAGAACAAAAATGTGTTCTGGACAGACATGTTCTTATGGAAGAAAAGTGGATGAAATATGGGAATTTCCTTTGCAAATGCCAGCAATGTATTGTTGCTGAGGCACATCATTTTCATCATCTCTTAACACAGATTAATACTGTGTTTTAAATGGTCATTTTATGCTTTCATTTAAAATCTAAATATTATAGTAAAAATACTAATTTAATACACAGTGGCTTTATTTCTGTTTTTCTAGTTACAGCGGCTGCACTTCCCCAGTGATCAAATGTACTCAGGCAATCCATAACTCAATTTCCTCACTGTAGTACTTGGATCATTTCTTGTTTGATTTAAGCGTATGCACAAATTGATGATGATATGGGTAGGTCATAATCATCATCATCATCCATCACGGTTTAAGCCTTTATTGGCTTGTTCCGGTCCCACTATTTAGAACTGCTCTGTCCATCTTCTTTTAGGTCAGCCGACATTTCTTTGGCCTTTTGGTGTATATCTTAAAACCAGTTTACTATAGCGGTTTTCCTCCATCCTCTCCACATGTTGTTTCCAGTTCTTTTGATTTTCTTTAATTTTTTTTACTAGATTAAAGATTCTTAGTTCTTCTCGTATATCTTCGCTTCTTCTCCTGTCTTTTAATGTATATCCTGCTACATGTCTTAAGAAGCGCATCTCTGCTGATTCTAACCTTTTCTCTATTTGTTTGGTCATTGTCCAACATTCAGACCCATATGTTAAAACTGGAACAGCCATCACTTTATAAAATTTTATTTTTGTCTCTTTCCTCGTGGTTTTTAAATTTTGTTTGATGGTACCGCATATTTGGTTAAATTTATTTATTTTGTTTATTATATCATCATTTTTTATGTATGAGACGCTGCAGCCTAGATAATTGAAGCAGTTTATTTGTTCTAATATTGTCTCTTGTATTATTATTTTTGCTCTTATTGTTTCTGGTCCTCTAAAAGCCATTACTTTGCTTTTATTTGGTGAAACTTTTATTTTATTTAGTTGAAATAGAGCTTTTTGCATATTTAATTCTGAGCCACTTATTAAAACTAGATCGTCTGCAAATAACATTACATCTAAAATTGTATTGTTTATTTTAAAATGTACGTTTAAATTATTCTGCCATTCTCTGACAATGTCATCTATATATAAATTAAATAATGTGGGTGATAATGGGCACCCTTGTCTAACTCCCTTATTTATTGTCGCTGTACTATTTTGATTTGAATCGATCATTATCAAGTTGTCCTTATATAGCTCTCTAATTATTGTTATCAAATGTTTTGGTATGCCTTTGTTTTCCATTATTTGCCATAGTATATTTCTATGTACATTGTCAAAAGCTTTTTCAAAATCTAAAAACACCATATATGTGGGAATATTATATTCTCTGTGTTTTTCAATTATTTGATTTAGGACAAATACACAGTCGATACAGGATCTTCCTTTTCTAAACCCATTCTGAGCTTCTAGTACTATATTTTCCATTATGATATTTAATCTATTTTTTATTATTGCTGCATATAGTTTATAGCAAGTATTCAATATACTTATTCCTCTATAATTACTGCAGTTATTTCTATCTCCTTTTTTGAATATTGGGCATATTGATGCTATTTTCCATTGTTCTGGGACATAGCCAAACTTCCAGCATATATTAAACAGTGCCAGTAGTCTATATTTAGCTTTTCTGAGGCATGTTTGATTAGTTCATTGTTAATATTGTCTATTCCTGGCGTTTTTTTGTTCCTGCAGTTCTTAGCTAAGGTAAGCTGTAGCTCTTCGTATGTGATAGGGTCCACTTCTTCATTTATTTCCATTATAGATTCTTCGTTTTCTTCTTCTGTTTCTTTTTTTGTCCACAAATTCTGAAAATATTGTAACCATTCTTCACTTGTTATTCTATTTAATTTTATATCATCTTTTTCTTCTTTAATTAGGTGCTTTAGAATTTTGTAGGCTCTCTGTTGGTTACCATGTACATCATTTTCTAAGTCTGCTATATATTTATCCCACGATTCCCTTTTAATTCTTCTTACTTCTTTTCTTGCAATAGCTGTTTTTCTTTTGTATTCTATTAGGGTTTCTTCTGTTTTTAGACTCAAGTGTTTTATGTAGGCTTCTTTCTTTTCTTTTATTATTTGCGCAATATTTTCGTTCCAAATTTTTAAGCCTTTCTTTCTTTTGTTTATTTTTCTTGTACCTAATGCTTCTGTTGCTGCTTGTATTATCGTTTGCTTTATCTCTTCCCATTCTTGGTTTATATTTTTACTTATTGGTTTGTGTTGTATGAGTATATCTAGTCTTTTCTTATGTAGGCCTCTTATTGATTCCTCACTCAATAGTTGAGTCTTAAATGTATATTTATCTTTTTCTTGATTGGTTTTGTAATTCTTTACTCGTTGCTTTCTCCATCTAGCTGGTATTGCTAATTTTGAGATTAAAAGGAAATGGTCTGAGGTGATATCACTTCCTGTATATACCCTTGTATCTAGAACTATCTCAGCTCCTTTTTGATTTGCTATTGTATAATCTATTATACTTTTGTGAC
This sequence comes from Metallyticus violacea, assembly GCA_030762175.1. Lineage (NCBI taxonomy): Eukaryota > Metazoa > Arthropoda > Insecta > Mantodea > Metallyticidae > Metallyticus > Metallyticus violacea. Next base: position 64,032,497 of record CM060836.1, read on the forward strand.
CTCTGGCGCACCACGTGTATTTGTGTATATCTTTGTGTGGATAAAAGGTATTTGTTATTTTCAGATTATTGAAATTTGCAAAATCTATTAGTCTTTTTCCATTAGTGTTTAGTGTATCCTCTCCATATTTGCCCATTATCTTTGGTATTGGTTTATTTCCTACTCTTGCATTCATATCTCCTGCTATTATTAAATAGTCATTTGGATTATTTTTGTTTATTTCTTTTTGTAGTATTTCGTAGAATTCTATTGAGTCTTCTGTTTTCCCTTCTTCTGGGCTATATACTCCTATCACTTGTAAGTATCCTCTTGTTACTTTTATTCTTGTTTTGATTATTCGCTCATTTACAAATTCGTAACTATGTATTTTATTTTTCAATTCTTTTCTTATTAGTATTGCTATTCCCGCTGCAGCTCTTTTTGTTTGTGGCACACCTTGATAAAACATTAGATACTTTTCTAGTTCTAATGATCCTTTTAATTTCTTTTTTGTTTCTGGTATTACAGCGATGTCTATATTCATTTTCTCTAGTTCTTTTTGTAGCTCGGTTTCTTTGTTATTTATTCCTCTGGGATTCCATACTGCTATTTTCCTTATTTCCGCTCTTCTTAATCGTTTATTCCGTTGGCTGACTGGGGTTGTCATCGTTTGGACCGTCCTAATTCTTCTTGTGAGACTTTTAGTAATTAAATTTCCCCTGAGCACGTAACTAGCGTTCTGCAGGGTAAGATGTATGTTGGGACTGCCAACTTTAGGTTATACATCATAGCCTTCCTTTGTATTTCCCCAAAGGAAGGGTTGCCTCCTCCGCTCTCTATTTGGACCGTTGAGGACTTTATTCTTGTTATCCCGGACATGGATCTGCTTATTCTTTTCCCAGCAGAAAGGGCGCCTCTTCCGCACATTTACCATAGCCGTTGAGGTCTTCACACGTAACCCTGTGTAAGGGACCCTGAACCAGGTACTTCACACCGGGCCAGTGACCTGGAGCTAGCGAGGGAAGGTACGCTATCCCCTTTGGAGAGACTACCTCTATGAGGGTTCTCTCCCGCTACCCATAATACTTTAGCAATTCTGCTGCCTGGTACAAGAATAAACCTAGAAAAACCTTATCCAGATAGCATGCTGAATCAGAATTAAAGTCCATTTAGTAGAAGTACAGATTCTGAGCCATTAGAATGATGTACTTAAAATATTCAGGAATTAACCCTACATTTATTACAGCAAATTTGTTTTGTCTGCACATGTTTTCTAGATATTATTGCCAAATATCTTTGCCTCCTAATGAGCTTAGCGCTCGTACTCTTTCCTATTGGAAAACCAATCTTTCTTCAAACACCAAAATATCACTGCACAAAATGATCAAAACAGAAATACTGAAGTAACTTGAAAAAAGTACTGAATGAACAGTCTCTTTCTTCTGTAATGCATAAAAAAAAAAGGTATTAAGTCAATGCACATTTTTGTATACATAGCAATTTTGTAATTAATTTTCAGATCTTCCTGTTAAAGCAACAAGTATCTTATGCCAAACAACAAAAAATATGCTGTACCTAAATGACTGGTCTGGGTCATGTAGCCGTCTGCTTCCAGAAGGACCATCTCAGTTTTGCGAGAGTGATCCAGCTTACATTGGAGCAAGTTATTTTCAGAATTTCACTTTCTTGGCATCACCATTGTTCATCAATGAGTCTTTTGCCGAACCTTTTACAGACGTAAGTATTTTCAAGTTTTTCAGTATCTTTCGATTTTCTTGTTTCCCATTACTTTTACTTCCTAATTCTACATATAGTAACAGTTTAACAGTTTATAATATTAGCATATATTTAATGATAAACAAGCATACTGTAATTTACAATAGAAAGTTACAATTTGGCCTATATACTAAATTGAAATATAGATATTCAGTGATTCTAATACATTGCTCAAAACAATGAGGGGATTAGATAATAACATTTAGGTAAACAAAAAAATTGCAACAATTTCAGATAAATTCAAAATAAATTTTGTGTCCGAGCTAATACAGTGAAGCAATTAATTTATTCTTAATTAGACAGTGAGTCGATTCAATACTGTTATGCTCCACTTACCATTGAATTATACAAAACATGTTTCACATGCCTTCAACTGCATCATCAGCTGTGTGATGACTGCCAAATTCGTAGTTGGTTGAATGGATTTGGTGTAGCTCTCATGGACATTTTATGAACTTTTGTCTATAAAATGTTCACAAGAGCTACACTAAGTTCATTCAACCAATAATGAATCCAGCAGTCGACACACAGCTGATGATGTGGGTAAAGGCCTGTGAAACATGTTATGTATAATTCCATGGTAAGTGGAGCATAAGAGTATTAAATCAACTCACTATCTAACTAAGAATAAATTTGAGCATATTTTATTTTTTATTTCACTCACATGTCAGATACAGTAAGTATGCTGTGTATAAGTCTTTTCACCTGGAATGAAAACTGAATAAGGCAAAATGTATATAAATAGCACATCTCAAAAACAAAGTCAAAACAACAGCAGTCCTCTAGGATGGTATATGGCCAACACTGCTGTACACTTGTATGTCATGGACTTGATAAAGTTATTATTAATGAGATCCTGGGGGTTATGTTGTCGCTGTTCCACAAGGGCTCCTGTTCTGGATGAGTTGTGGGAGGTACAATCTGGCTGCAATGCATCTGGCAAGTATATTCCAGACATGCTAAATTGGATTTATATTCAGTGAGCCACTGGCCACTGTGTTAGCTCTGTACTCTCTGCTTCCGTCGGTCCTAGTGGGTAGTGGTAATCATACTTGCCTTCTAAACCCAAGATCACAGGTTCAAACCCGGTCAGGATCGATGGATTTTTTTTGGGCCATACATCGTAAGTGTGGCTTCCTTTGGAAGGGAAGTAAAGCCATGGGTCCCGTGTCATACATTTACGGCACGAAAAAGAACCTCAAGCCTGAAAGAAGAGGCCTTTGAGCAAAATTTGTCAGCCATTTCACGCCCTGAATTAAATGGGATGCTGATGACCTGAGATGTTAAAGAACGTCCATAAATAAACCAAATCAACAACAACTCTCTGGTTCCCAAATGTCATCCACTAACTAGCTCTGTAAGGACAAGCATTGTCATCTATGAAAATAAACAAGTACCCAATGGCTTCAGCATAAGGCATGACAAAAGCCCAGAAGGTTTCATCTCTGTACCTTACAGTCATCATTTTGTCATTTCAGATGATATGAAGGTCCATATTTTTCCCAATGCTTATTTATTTTGGGATTTTTCTCGTGCAATGAAGAGTTATTTCTCAATTTATGTTTCCTCCAGATGAACACTCATCAGTTGTCACGAAATCATAACTTATCAGAGAACAAAATCAGATTCCATTCTGTAGGTTCCCATCTGCAATGTTTCAGTGCTCAGTTCCTATGGGCTGAGCAATGTAGTGCTATTGATGGGACTCATACCATGGGTCTATAAGCAATTGGGTAGTGGCCACCCTTACAAAGGCAATTGCAGATAGTTTGAGATACAGAACATAATTTACCATTTACCTACTGGGAAGCAGGAAAGAATGACTTCTTAAACTTGCCAATGGAATAAAAATAAAGTTGTGAGATGACACTCTGCATCCTGTTGCTCTTTGAAGCATACATTGTAATTGTGTTTCATTCTGCAACCTATTCTGACAGACTGTTAAAAACAGAGGACCCATTGTGGTAGTTGCTCATCAACAACCTTGGCCCAGCTTTCTTCAAACATTTCCTAAGGTCTGAAACCAAGTCCAAAATCTAGAAATTACATCTTGGGACACTCCAATGGGTGCAGCTACCTCTCAGTGAGTTTTCTCAGCTTCTATTCATTCTATAGCTACCCATGCCATTGATTCTGGTAATGACACTATTGGGATATTTTATAACTAGTACATAACCTTATACCTTTAACACTCATACCACAGAGCCTAATGTGGTACCCATTTTTGTCAAGCTCCTGACTCCTCTGCTTCTAACAATCACATCATGAGTCTATGTAAACAGAATCATCCTTTTTCTATTTCAAGGAATAGTAGAATGTAGTTGTAGGTTATATTGTTGCTGACAATACATTAGTCTGGAATAGTCTGTGATTCCTAAATTGTTTTGAACAGTACATTTTGGCCTTCTGAGATATCCATTCTATTTTATGGTATTCAAAGAAACATTTGATATGTTCAACCTTTTAATAAGTAACAAAGAAAGGTTAAGCTGTTTTTGTAAATACTTTCACAGGTTTCAGAGTATTTGCTCATTTTCATGAACTACTAACAAAATATTTCCTACCACACTTTTGTATGTTATCTGCATCCTCTAAATATGCTAAAGTAGATTCATCAAAAGAAGAAAATTTGTGCCTTTTTCTTCAGCTTTGCTTACAGTTTAAGAAATATGAAAATAATTATAAGAGTTAATGAGGAGAATGCATGTAGTAGCATTTCAACACCTTAAACTCAAGTAGTCCACTGTTCTTGCAGTAATAGAAACAAAAGTATAGCAATGTACCATTTTTGATGTTGGGTGTACTCCTTCTGTGGATTTAAAAGCTCTAGAAAACAGGTCTTGTAGTGCCATAATTCTAATCTATTTTGGTCAACTATATAATATACAATTTACATGGTAAATGAAGTTCATTTTTCAAATAAGAAGCTTATGTCAAAAATGCAATATAGCATTATAATATTCCAACAATAAAAAATTCAAAATATATTAAAACACATAACTGGAATTGCAAAATTTACAACAAAGGATTTTCAGTATCACATATGAAATATAATCATTCAATAAATCCTTGACAATCAGTTAATACATTATAAACATTGTATAAACTCTCCCATTAAAGCAATTAATCAGGAGTTTTAATCCCACCCTTTAATTACAATGTTTCAATCAGCCATTATCAAATTATTACAGACTCTGCAATTAATAGAGAGGTTTAATGCCACCCTTGAGCTATGTTTCAATCATTGACAGGTATAACATTTTATAAAGACACTCATATAAGCAATTAATAAAGTTTTAATACCACTCTTGAATTACAATAAATTTAACACAATGACAATAAAACACAAGTTTCCTTACTAAGGTACTAAACTACAAAAAGGAACTTTAAATAAGTATACTAGACATGTAATAATAAAAATATGACAAAACCTCACATTACCTCAGTCAGTGGGTATGAGCTGAGGGAAACAGTTTCAGATCCAACAAATTTTGAATTGAAGGCCAAAATGTGTGAATATTGCAGCATTCCAAAGCCAAATCAGCTCTCTAACATTGGAGAACAAGCCAAGTCAAGTATATCACTATTCTGAATAATACAGAATATTAATGGCAATTCTAGCCAAAAGGAATAAAATGCTCGTTTGCAAATCACTTGATCACAACAGCTAGGAAACGGAGTAAGGAATTGCAAATATAGGACTACATGCATTAATGTTCATCATTAAAAATAAAAAATGTATATGAGCTATAAGTGTTACCAAACCCACTCCATCTTTATTTTAGATAGTTTTTATATAATTTTTACAATTATTTTTATTATGCTATGTGATTTTTGCTTTGTGGTATCTCTCCATGTGCAGTTGGCTGCAGTGGACAGAGCTCTGCAATTCTTGTCTCATTTTCCATGCTTGTGAACCAGAAGGGAAGTCAATAAGAGTTTAACTCTGGGAGCATTCAGAGCATGTGTTTTGTGTGTTGTGTGATAGTATATTCAGGCGTCTTAGGCCTTGTGTAATACAGTGTATTAATCATGTTAATATGACACAATTCAGTTCTATTCCCCAAAGATTATTTATGATTCATACATGCTTACAGAATAGGCTCGTGATGTGTGGAGAGATTGTTTCAAGAGAGGTTCCCTGATATTCAACTTCCAAGTTGGATTCACAGATTGGTAAATAAATTTAATGAAATGGGAAGTGTGCTTGATTAAAAGTATACACAGCAATATACAGTACTCACAGAAGAAACATTAGATAACATTGGACATGCTGTGGAACATTCCCCCTAAAACTTGCTTTGACGTGTTTCTCAGCAAATGGGAAATTTTGATTCCTTTGTTTGAACAGCTACAAAACTACTGATATTAAAACCCTATAAAATGCCTGAAGTGCAAGAACTTAAACCAGGTAACCCTGAATCCAGGAGTAGATTTTGTAAATAGATTTTGAATAGGGTGCGTGATGGGGAAATTGATCCTAATTTAATTTTCTTTATAGACAAATCACTTAAATGGATATGTTAATTCACAAAACAATGGATACTGGAGTTCAGCAAAACCTAACCTGCTTCGTGAGGAATCTCTGCAGGATCAAAAGATAGAGTGTGGTGAACTATTAGTGGTTAGAGAATAATAGGCCTTTTTTTTTTCCTTCAAAGATACTATAGGATGTGCAGAATATTTTGCAACCTTTTTCTTTTAATTAACTGTGAGGAAATGTAGGTTCATGATTTTCCAACAGTACTCTGCAACAACACATATAGTTAATGTCTCATTGTATGAATTCACGAAACATTTGACAAGTTATCATTAACAACATATGGCCCCCTTGGCCCCCCAATTTAATACCCTGTGATTTTATCTCTGGGGAGCATTAAGGAATATTGTACAAGACAAATCCACACACATTAAATGAACTGAAAAATAATGTTCTGAAATTTCTCAGAGGGAATGCGGAAGGTATTGGTTAATTTTATAAACCAATGATAGAAATGTATGAAAAATGAAAGAAGGCAGTTCCAGCATCTTCTTGGTAAGTAAATATGGCTTTTAAGTGTTAACATGTTAACTTATGCAACATTCATAGCTGCATACTTTCTGAACTAATTGACCAACTGTTACACATGGAGTGATCTCTCAAAGGAAATATCATCCATAGTAAACAATTTGTATCCTAATTACCTTAATTTTTTTCCATGAACTAAAACATTTAGAATCGTTAACATTTCAAAGTTTTAATTCTTTAATTCCAGGATTGTCCATCCAGTATTTGTGTTTCCCCTACTGCATATTTGTGTCCAGAAACAACTGTGAGATCCTGGTCCATTAATGGTTGTAAAGAAATTGAAGAGTTGGAAAAGTCTATCTACAAACCAACATCAAATAGCTGTAATAATGTTGTTAAACAAGTGAGGTATGTTATTTTCCATAATGGAACAGAAGGAATCTTCAAAGTGAATGTGTACATATGGTTTACAAACTTAACAGCAGTACAAATAGAATTTTCACAAAGATTTGATGTCAGCTTCCAATGGGCTAGAAATATTGGTAGTGTTTTTTATCGAAGTGGCAATCCTGGGTATATTGTTGGCAAACCTATAATGTCAGGAAGAAAAGTTTTTCAGCCAGCAGAAGAGCAGGAAGAATCTGAAAAGGAAACAATAGAGGTAAGCAGGAATCCAGAAGACTGGTTATCAGTTGCAGCTGCATTGGACAATGGATACTGTGACTTCAATGGAAATCATAGTAAATATTACAGGCATGCTATCACTTTTGGAGAAAATAGATTATCGTCTTGTTCATTTCCCATCCGTCCTTCAGATTTTACATCAAGCATCACATGCAATGCTATTTTTAATAAGGTAATCATGCTTTTGGTTGGGAGTGCTATTGAAAATGTTACAACACCCAAAATCTTCAATGTGTATGTGGCAAGTTTTGGAGACTCAAAGCCAGAAGATATAGGAGACTGGGTGCAAGTGTTATTGGAAACTGTTCCATCATTTGTGGCTAGTTCTTCAAACCAAAGAGACAATTGGTCTTTGGTATGTAAAGGAATTGTTACAAGAATGCACATTGACATTGTATTTGCTCATGTTGGCTCCCTTACCAATCCACAGGCTAAAATACTGGGTGTAAAGTACAAATTTGGGACACCACAGGATATCATTTTCAAATGCACATCATTTCATTGTGTGCAAGATGAAGATGTAAAGCAGTATTTTAAAGTTGTGACAAGTATAAACTTTGTTGATGTTACTCAACCAGCTATTGCAGAATTTGCAGAACCTCCTGTCTATGAAGTGAAACTACCACATGACTTCTTTTATCCATTTTTTTCAAGTGTGTATATTATTAAACCCGGCATTATGCTCATTATGATGTTTACAATAATTAATGTTGCAGTAGGTTAACTCTGATATTTCTTTATTGTTTGAAGACTGTTCATCCAAGAAAATTGGTTAATAACTTGGCTGTATTTTAATATAATTATGGTATAGATCTTGAATTCACACCTTGCCAGGCAACATCATGTTTCATTTAAAACCCACTTTTTATTTAAAACTTTTAGCTCCAGTAGTTTTTCTTCATTTGCTTAAAATAGTATCTTTCAATTACAGAATCATGAGCAGTAGTTGAAGTAGTAGACATACCAATTTTACAATCAGTTATTGTGATTAAGAGCAGCCATTTTATATAAAACTTAAATGCATTTTCCAGCGGAGAAAAAAATGTATAAATAATTTAAATGCATTACTTGGCATTTGAGCATGTATCATAATTATTGTTTTTCAGTTTATAAAATTAGGAATCTTACTATCCATCTTATAATTCCATATACTTAGTAGACATGTCATGGTCTCTCATTCACATTATATTATTTGTAAAATATTCATCCAACATAAGAACCAGATTTAACACAAACAAACCATGTGGTATTATGGTGCTCAATCTTCATGCCACTATGTGCATAACACAAGAAAACAAACATTATTTTATTGACTGTCAAATAATTGCATGGCAGATATATGCTGAAATACATTGTAATAATAATAATCATATGAAATATAGTAATTATTGCATACTTTTTGTAGATTAATTATGCAATGAACTCATGTTAGCCTGCATTGCTAGAAAGTGGGTCAATTAAAAATGAATAATATTTAATGTCCGTTTTTACTACTGAGGCACCATAGGTGGCAGACACTAATGATGAGATGAAATGATAAATTGGGAAAGGAGCATATTTTTAAAGGAAGGAAGCATTCCAGGCCTAGGTTTAGGGTACCAGCATTTTCCATTTATGATGACTGAGGAAAACCTGGGGAAAAAAAACCTGAGTCGGGCTGGATGGTCCTGGTGGGAATCAAACCCTAGACTCCTACTCACAAGTCGGCACCTTAACAACCTCGGCCACCAGGCAACTAAAATCCACATTACTGTAGCATGAGGAGGAGTCGATCTTTGTCTTTGGAATCAGCATCCATGTTGATCACAAAGCACTCTACACTTTACAGTAGTGTTGGAAGGGCATCCATCTTCCATGGCCTATCATCTTCCCAAGTGTATGACATAATATGTTTTGCCACATTGAGATGTAACCTGGGATATAGCTAATACAGTTGACCCTGGTGGTATAGTGGTAACCATACTTGCCTCATAAACCTAGGATTGCAGCTTCAATCTTGACTAAGGAATGGATTTGGGGTGAGGGCATAAAAATCCCAAGTATTTCTTCCTTGAGAAAGGAAGTAAAGATGGGTTGTGTGTCGTAGATTTGCAGCATATAAAAGAACCACAAGTCTGAAAGAAGAGACCTCTGAGCAAAATTTATGACCCATTTTATGCCCTGAATTCAATGGTACGCTGATGACCGGAGATGTTAAAGAGTGTCCATAAAAAAAAATAAATACATAGCTAATGAAAGTAATAGATTCATCTTGCAATTTCAACGTTTTATTGTTCCTGACTACAAAGCCTGTAATGAACACCCAAAATGTTACTATTGAGTTGTTTTCATTGTTGTCTATAACATTTTATGCTGCCTTATTTAAAAGTTCCACTTTATTATCATTATCACAAAATGCCACTTTGTGTGACTTCAATAATAAGTCTATAATTTCTTGTTTTTGCTATAAAGCGCTGGATGGCATGACAGTTGACAAGGATAATTATTGGCACTATTTAAACTCTTATGGATAGTTTATTTATTAACAAACACTCATGTACCCTACTGCAAATGGCAAACCCAACAATGTCATCTTCCCTTCTATGAGATGACCACAAAAGTCTGCCAGTTTCAGCCCAGACATTTCTAAGCATCATATCCTGAACAAATAATATTTTTGTATTAAATATAGTCACCATTGCTATTGAAAACTTTCTGCCAACATGATGGAAGACTATGAGTTCCATTGTGATAGAAATCTTTAGGTTGGGCAGCAATAAATCCATCCAGTGCATTTTCCAGATCAGCAGAGATTTATAATTGCTGTCCTTGGAAGTATTATTCAAAGAAAGGAAAAGACGATTATCTTATTATGCAATGTCTGGAGAATATGGTGGATGGACTAGTGTCTCTCAACCAAGATGGATAGGTTTCACAAGCAACCTTAGCTGTATGTGGTTTTGCATTGTCATGCAAAAGAGTTCACCTTTGCAATTCACAAGCTCAGGCTGCTTAGTTTTCCAGCATGGAAACATTCTAGCTGGTTGGAACAAATGGTGGTGTTCTGTGTGACGCAGAGCATAATCTTTTAATGCATGCAGTTTCAATTGTTTGGGGATAAATTCATGTGCTGTCAACCAGTGATTACAGCTTCTTTAATTGTTGTAGAGGATCCACTTCTCATTGCATGTCAGCAGCCTATTAAAAAAAGGATCCTTCTGATGACATGGCAGCAACACAGAACAGGTGTCAGCTTGTACTACTGTCAACTCCTGTGGAACCGAGCAACTGAGTTTATATCTTTTTCCTGGCTGATCGAGATATAGAGTATGGTTTCTGCACTAGTGTAAAATTGGTGTTCCATGTCCTCGCAATTCTGGCAGTTGTTTGCCTCAATAATTGCTAAGAGAACCTCTTTATCCATTGTTGGTCTGCTTGCCTGCAACTCATCCTCAAAGATTTTTTTTGCCTTTTCTACAATTTAGTGAACCATCTTTGCACCATCTGTTCGTTCATAGTATCAGTATCTAAAGCTTGGAATATTTTCCACACTGCTGCAGTTGCATTTTTTTCCAGTTCAAATTCATAGAACAAGAAGTCCATACAATCATCTTCAGGATGTTTATGTTTGACCATGCCTCTCTAAATACTGGCTGACACTAGGAAAACTTGATCCTACCACCTTGACAGTCTTAATTGTTAGCTACAATTTGTTCCCATCTTAACTTTATTTGTTGTGCATTAATAGTTGTCAAATACTTGAAAGTTGAGCATGAAAAAACTGATAGAACTTTGTTAGTCAATTGTATAGTTCAGGCTTAGTTTATTTCCTTTTTTCTTTTTTTTTTGATATTCTAGCACATTGTTTCCTTCAGCTCTTCTCCATACACTTGCAAAAATGCACTTGGGTACACCAATATATGATGCAATTAATTTTATGTGTCATTCACAAGAAAAGTTGTATTTTCTTGCATTTGTTTTTTTAAAAATATTCATTGCTCTTTGCTGCTGTTTATTGGCTTACCTCTATTTCACCTGAATTGTTGTTAATCATGCTCACACATGTATAAGATGCCCTTTTTAATGGCTCACTAACAGAAGAATGGAAAACATGCACAACAGAGTTAACAAAAAATGCCAGCACACACATCCTAATATGAGTTACGGCAGTAGTATATAACAGTTCTCTTTTTGATTGGCGTAATAGTGCAAAAGTTTAGCAATCATTAAATATTTACAAAACTATGTTTTATGTTGACTGCTGTCTTCAGCAACTTACAGGCTGAAAACTTGGCATTATTAATTTATGGGAAGTTTGGTTCTTACTTTCGATATATAATAGTATTGTATGTGTGAAATATTTGTCATCCATTGAATCTGAATAACTTTTGCACATTCACATTTTAAAAAAACTTAAATGGCAAACTTTATACACCTAATTATTACATGCTTAAACTTTTTAAAATGTTTACTAAAATAATCATCTAATGTGGAAACAAACAGAATGGCTTTTGTCAAATGATGAATAAAGAATAGCTTTAAGTAGTGCACATTCAATTTAACCTATAATCCAAGTAATTTGTAATATAAGAAATTGAAATAAAATGAAAAAGATTTTTAGAATGCATTGGAACTTTTATAATAGCAATTTTTAAGAAATTGTTTCAATTATACTATATTTTCAATTTTTAAATAAATTAATTTTTGCCTCCCTCATTTTAAATATTCCATACTTTTGTTTTTAACAGTAGTTATTTAAGTAACATTTTTTTATGAACTATAAAGCCACTTTTCTGAACACAGTGTCTCTCCTATTAGGCAGCTTTTTCTTTAGAGCAATATGCTTAAAAAAGGAAAAATAGTTAAAAGTGAAAATTATGAATTATTTTATTATTGTAAAATAACAAGAAGCGCATAAAATGTTGTGAAGTAAATGTATTCAATAAGAATGATGTAGATACTGGTTCTATTGCAATAATTAATGGATATTTATATTTTATGTAAATCTAAATGCTAAGAATACAATAACAGATTGCATAAGAATAAGGGCCCTAATCAAAAGTGTGCAGGTCTTTCAAGTCAGCATGGAAATATATTGTAGCTTTCAACTTAACTAATCTCCTAAATCAGCAGAATTATTTGTTTGTTGTTTTTTTTTCCCCTCCTTATAATCACCAATTTTATTTATGTGTAAATTAATTTAATTTTTATTAATAAACTCTTCAGATTGAAATAACTTGCAGCTATTGACAAGATCCATTTAATCTTTCAGAGTGAGAGAAGGGGGAGAGAACAGATATACAGAGGCTTACAATGTTTATTATATCAAAAATGCATCAGTTCAGTAATTTCTTTTGAAAGCATTGGAGCATATGCCTTATATAAGGTGTGCAAAGTTCTAGTTGACTGGTTGCTGATTTTGCTATCAAGTTACTACATGAGTGCAATGTCACTTGCCAAGGAAATTGACAGGACGGAGTGCACAAAATATATTTTCATGTTGAAATTTGCTATTTAGGTAGAAGTAAGTTTTAAATTAACTGACAGAGAAAATAAAGGTTAGCAATTTGGTAGGTATGAACTGCAGAGCACTGGTATTGGCATGACTTGCTATTCATACATTAGTCCATGTACTGTCTGGCGATTGGAAGAAGGCAACGAGAGGAATGTGCTATTTAAACATTTCTACCTCATTGTGTTCATACCGATAAAAATAAACATTGTTTTCAGATACTGGACAAGCATGAGGAATGTGCTACATAAATATTTTCTACCTCATTATATTCATGCCAATAAAAATAAATACTGTTTTCAGATACTCACCCACAGTTAAAAGTCCAGTGGGCATGCAAAATATGAGTCTGACAGATCCTCATTCATGTGGCAGTAAGGGTATACTACATACACTCATACATGTGCAGATAAACAGTTCAAGCCCCCCTGGCACTTCAGCCCTCACTTATCTTTTTCTGATCACCAGACTGTATTGGTAACTTACTCTGTAAATTTTTTACAGCCACTACAAGTTTGTAACAGCTTACTTTCATGACATATGTTTGGGATATTGTAAACTTTGTAATATGTACATAATTTACAAAAATCTTCCTGTGGATAATTTTGCAATTTTTTTATTAGGAACTCACTAATTTTGTTCCACTTACTTGGACATGTTTCAAAGGCTGTTGTCTTCATTATCAGCATTGTTCCATTGTTAACTTCCCAGCATTGTATTAAGATGTCACTCTGTACATTTTATGTATTTAGTGATGAAGTTACTGTTGTTTGGAAGATCAAAATTCAAAATGAACTAAATTTTTTTGTTTTTGTTTATGAATACATTTTCCCATATTTTTAATTCTTTAGGTTTTTGAAGAAATTTTAAGAGTTTCGGTTTATTTGGAATTTGTGTTTTTTTATATACCAGAAATGATGTGCTAATACTGATTTCTCCATGTATTTTTTATATATTTCTCCTGTGTTCCTTAAACCCTAGAGTAATGTTTCGTTTTGTTTTGCCTAAATATTTCATATTGCATGAAACGTAAAACTCACATCACTTACAACTTTAATAGCAATACACCAACCATTAGTGTCTACCTTTTAACATTGCAAGCAATTGTGAGATTTATATCAAACTTGAAATAACTGGTTTTGACTTATACTTTTCTAAAATCCATCTTATTGTTATTTTCATATAAAAGAACATGAAAATTAATGTTTTGTAAATATTTTTCAATTGCATGGAAAATCTCTATTTTTCCTTCTGCTAAAATTTAATAAATTTTTGAAAATGAACTCCATTAATATGATGTAAGCCTTTGAGTATCTTCTGTCTTATCGTGGCAACATGGATCATCAAATAAATAAAGTGAAGTAACTGAGCCTAAATTCCTTGAGGAATTATTATAAAATTAAATAAGCTTTTTTTAATAAACAAATTGAATAATTATAAAAGGAAAATATATAAAATTTCTCTGAGTAGCCTAAAACTTTGGTCTGAACTTAGTAAAGAGAGTGAAATTATTTATTTTTATATTAATTATTGCATTTACATACAAATGGTTTCAGTTATATTACGTCCATACTATTTTATATAGGATTCATTTAACTATTAGACTAGATCTTACCAAGCAAATTTATAGACATTGAAATCCACTGAATGTGAAGGAGTATTTGGCGTTCCCAAACCACATTCAACATCTCAATTTAAAAGCAAAATATTTCAAAATGTAAAATTGTAACAGATGTTAGGAATTTGTGATACAAATTAAAGTTTTCATTTGGTGTACGTATATAGACCATATTCTTAATTAGAGATATGCTCACTTCTCATAATGTAAATTAACTTTAGTGTGCATTGTTCATACTTACACTCTCTCATTTTGTTATAGTAATTGATGCTTCAATCCAATTTAAAATGTTTCTTAATGTTTATTCATATACACTTTTAAGTCTCATATGTATGCCTACAGCTAAAATAAAGCAATAAATGTTCCATCCAATATATAAATTATTATTCTAAGCATGTAAACAAATGTCTGTAAATCATAATTCTAGGTATAAATGAATTTGTATATTAATTTTTATTTAATAAATATTAATGTATTTTTGTTTCTGTCTTTCAAATGAATGCTTTTTACATAACTGCTTTGTATTTATCAGTCTTTGTAGTAAAATGTCAGTATCAGATCATAAAATGTATTTCATTGCAATATTGTTTAATAAAAGCATTTTAATAATGAAGAAAATGTTCCATCAATTATATATTAACCTATGCACAATATTTTGCACGTGGAAGAACAACCTTGAACAAATATTTTCTTCCAACATTCTTGTTTATTTTTTTTCTAACTCTTAGGGAAATGAAATAGTTAAGCATTTGCTAATGGATAAATGTAAAGCATAATGACAATATGAATTTTCAACATGCTTTATTAATATTAATTGTTACATCGGTTATAGAGTTCAGGCAAATTAACTCTCATCTTTAGTCTCGTTATTTTGATCATACTCCTGTTAGTTGGTTATAATGAATTGTCATAATGTGTTAATCTCTTCTGGTTCAAAATATTTAAACACACTCTTTCTGGCTTCATTTACTGAATATTTACTCATGTCCTGTGAGGATGTGGATAAAGGTCCATTAAGCATGTCCTGAGTAAATCTCAAGTTGAAGCTAGGAAGAGTATCTTATTTTGATTTAAAGTAAAACACTAAAAATCATGTCGTCACATTAAAACTCTCTTTAAGTTTCACAAACACACTTATAAAAGTAATTTTGATACATGTTTCGTGAGGTACATTCCTCACATTGTCAACCAAAACGACGACTGAGGAGTCAATTTGAGCAAAGTATGTATGTTACTATGCTTGCTCTGGTGGTCTGTTAATGAACTTAATATGTTGTCTGCTTCCGGTATATCAAAATTCATAAGTTTGTATTCATATTTTCTTATGTAAATTTTTTCCCATATATTAAGTTCTTTCGGATGTTGAATTGTTTTTAGTAATGTTATGTCCTTCTCTATTTCATGATTCTCATTCCAAAAAAAGGTTTCAACCCCAGACCTCACAAGGAAGCAGCATTCAATAGTATGACATATAGGCTAGTTAATACACCACTCAGTAAAGAAGAATACAGGAAAGAATGTGCACATATAATACACACACCAGAAATAAATGGATTTAACAAACAAATGGTAGATAAAAAAATTAAAAGATTTAAAAATAAAAAGGAAATTAAACTAATCACTACACTCAGTTCTTCACTTAAAGAAAATACTTATCAAAAATTCACATATCACCCTTATGTTAACCATAAATTCCAAAAAATTTTCAAAAAGTACAACATTACTCTGGCACCAATAAACAGATATAGTGTTGGTAAACTATTAAATCTAAATAAAATTAAACAAAAAAAGAAGAAAGAAGAAAATTCAGGTATATATAGAATTAATTGCAAGGATTGTGACAAAATATACATAGGAAAAACAAAGAGAAATCTGGGGATAAGATTAAAGGAACACTGGAGAAATAGACACAAACAAGTAGAAAAATCAGCAGTGGCTGCACATTTTTGGAATGAGAATCATGAAATAGAGAAGGACATAACATTACTAAAAACAATTCAACATCCGAAAGAACTTAATATATGGGAAAAAATTTACATAAGAAAATATGAATACAAACTTATGAATTTTGATATACCGGAAGCAGACAACATATTAAGTTCATTAACAGACCACCAGAGCAAGCATAGTAACATACATACTTTGCTCAAATTGACTCCTCAGTCGTCGTTTTGGTTGACAATGTGAGGAATGTACCTCACGAAACATGTACCAAAATTACTTTTATAAGTGTGTTTGTGAAACTTAAAGAGAGTTTTAATGTGACGACATGATTTTTAGTGTTTTACTTTAAATCAAAATAAGATTAACAAAAGTTTCACTGTGTGAATTCCGAAATTCCATAAACATAGGAAGAGTATGTTTAAATATTTTCTTTCAGAAAAAATTATAAATATATGCTTCACTGTTTTAGATTCCAAATGTAACGATACTGATGATGAGAATTGTTTGTTATTTATAATACCAAAATGTAAACTTGGATTAAGCTCTTGTTCATGTTTAATGTAATTGTTATGTTTTATATTTTTAAAGAACTGATATGGAAAATTGATTTGGTTTCCTATTTCACATTTTCTTTTAATGCTTCATGGAATTTATATTGTGGTTGTACAATAAAGAATGATCACATTTGTTTTATAGGTATAATTTCTTGCATTAAAATTTAGTTCTATAGTATTTTGTTAGCTTAATGCATAATGCATTATTGCCGCTTCCAGTTCCTACCTGCAAGAGGTATGCAAGTTCAGTTCAGTTCCACCTGCAATAGCATGGAATAAACAATATGCTGTTCTAAAATTTTGCTTTTTTGTGAACAAATCCAGCTGAGGCTTATGCAATACTAGCAGGACTATGCAGAGTTTCTTCTTGCGTATGGTACAGCTCAAAAGGTTTAAAATGCTTAAAGAGGGGAGGCAATAATTTCAAAGAAAGATGGATCCAGTACTCCAATTTATGCTCTAATGGAAGAAAACATTAGCACAGCTGCTCTCAGAGTGAGAGAGGATCATCGAATAACATTAACAACACTTTCAGTAATTCTGCACATTTCACTGAAACATTGGTAACTGAAAAGTTGCACATGAGATATGTTTGTACATAATGGTTCAAAGATTGCTCATTCCCAAACAAAAGGAAATTCATATATAGGTGTGCATGCAATTGAAGATTAAATTACAGGAAGATGCAAAATTTTTCCCAAAGGCAATCTCTGCTGATGAAATTTGGCTACATAATTTTGATCCTGGGAGCAAACAGCAAAACTCTATGTGGAAATCTCCATCATCACCAGTAGAAAAAAGAAAAAGCAGTTGCTTCTGCTGGGAAAGTTATGGTCATCTCATTTTTTGATATTCAAGGAATATCTAGCATGTTGTACCTGCACAAACTGTAACTGGGCTATAATAAGAGGTGACCTGAATTCTGGAAGACCTTATCACACTTGCTAATATTATTGCTAATATCTCACAAAAATCAACGTGAGGTATGTCTCAACCTCTCTCTAATCCACATTTAGATACCTCTTACCTTTTTCTTTTCCCCACACCTTCCTGGGAAGCATTTTCAGCATCAAAAGTGACAAAGGCTGCAGAGGCAATTCTGAAGGAGCAGTCAAAATTTAGTTTCCAGAAACCTCTAATTATGTACCACACATTTCATTTAAACTACAAACACAAATAATTGTTAACGTAATTTTACTGAATAAAATTAATTGTTTTTAACATGTCTAACACAAATTTAATGTGAAATGACAAAGAGCTCAACATAGAACATTCTCAAAAGCATAGATGAATAAAAATCTAATGCATGCTGGTGCAGGAATTCAAACCACTGGTATTGACTGGTATAAGCAGTACTGCTAACCATTGCACTGGCAGAGCCTATTGGAACACAACATTTTGTAGCCTAGCCTGATGAGGGGGCAGGTCAGTGTATATATATGCAAGGGTTGTCCACCTGAATTTTGCATCATTTATAAAATGTTGTGTTACCTACTTTCCTATCTACAGGATGAGATGAATTGTTGTTGATTTGGTTTATTTATGGATGCTCTTTTGCATCTCAGGTCATCAGCGTCCCATTCAATTCAGTGCGTGAAATGGGCCACAAATTTTGCTCAGAGGCCTCTTCTTTCAGGCTTGAGGTTCTTTTTGTGCCATAAATGTAAGACATGGGACCACAGCTTTACTTCCCTTCTGAAGGAAGCCAAACTTAGGATTTTTATGCCCAAAAAAAATCTATCGATCCTGGCCGGGTTTGAACCCACAATTGGGTTTAGAAAGGAAGTATGGTTACCACTACACCACCAGGACCGACTATGAGATGAATCACCTTATACACACTTACAATGAACTACATAGCATATGAAGGTTATTTTATTTAATTTTATTTTTTGTTGAATGCTAGTTTTTTTATCAAAGTAATTTCTAGTTTAAAGACAAAAGCTTCTTGAAAAATGGTAAACAGACCAAAATATTGTACGTGTGTGTGTGTGTGTGGGTGGGTCGGTGGGTGTGTGGGTTTTTTTTTTTTTTTTTTTTAAATCTTGCAGAAAGTTAACTTAATTACTTGATTTCAATTGTTTAAATTTGTTGGGTCATGATCTAATGATCGGTAGGTATGTCAGTTAATGTTGAACTAAATTCTTGCATTCAATTCCTGGCATATTTAAGGAATTTTGCCAAAAAGATGAGTCTAAAAACAGGGTCCATTTGCTTCATGAAGGCAATTAGTGAGCTGTTTGCTTTTAAAATATGATCAAAATTCCAACCAGAAAGTCAATATTATGATTAGAGGAATATTTGTACTATCACATAAATACAATGACTGTAGGGACAGTGAAGCCAGGCCTTCTTTGCTTTCCTTTTGGTTGACGAGTCAGCTGTCATTTTGCTCCCAACATATGCACAAGAAAATATTATAAAATATTCTGCTGTATCAATATAAGGTATTATTAGAATAATATGGTAAATTACGGGGGGTCTAAAAATAAGTGAATGTTTTTACTATTTTAAATGTGAGAATGTTGGATACAGCAGTAGGGCTTTCTGGATAAAGTTTCCCAATTAAATACATATTGGAAGCCTTGGTCCAATAAAAGGGGGGGGTCTAAAAATAAGTGAATGTTTTTACTATTTTAAATGTGAGAATGTTGGATACAGCAGTAGGGGTTTCTGGATAAAGTTTCCCAATTAAATACATATTGGAAGCCTTGGTCCAATAAAAGTTAAAAGAAAAAATTGGGTGTCAAAATATTTTTTCCCTAATACATGAAAAATATTATTAATATTGTAATTCTATTCAGTTTTTAACATAAAAGTTTTGAAAAATACGTTAGAGCATTATATAAAATTTGTATATGTGATTTATCCAACTTAATTTACTTAGTTTTAAATAGTAGGAATTGAAATATAGTATAATTATGCAATTTTTTTATGATGAAGTCATTTAATTTTTACAATTCTGTTCCAAGTGAACATGTTTTGAAGGCTGTTGATTATGAAGAAGACAACAGCCTTTGAAACACAGCCAAATAAATGGAACAAATTAGTGAAATTTGAGTGATTTTCTGTTTTAAAAACTGCATAATATTGAGATATTTTAACTTAAAGCAATTTTTCTTGACAGCTTGGGTTTTCAAGCTTTTATAATTCTTTTTTTCCTGCCGAGTTAAGTGCTTGAAAGTTGTATTAATTATTACTTTTAATGGAAATGTATATTTGTATAAGTGCAATTATTTATGATGGCTGCTCTCAGAAATTTCCCATAGATTCATGCAAAATTTAAAAAGCAATCGAAACTCAGCTTAGTTGCTATTTTTGAAAATCCATAATAAAAACATAAGTTAAAATTAGCTGTATGGGAATGTTGATACAAATTTCACTGACATGTGTTTAAAATGTAGCACTGTTTTGGAAACCATTGTTCCCATCCTCAGCTGGTGACAGTTTGGTGAGTTTAGAGTGTCTGATGATGATATGCTTCTCTGGCAACAGCTAATGGCTGGATCAGGAATTTACTGAGTTATCCAAACATGAAATAGCAAAATTCATTAATTTTATCAGGTTTTTTTTTAAAAAAAACCTGTCCCATGTAGTATTAGTTCTACCATATTTGTGATAATACTCTGGATAAAAGGTAATATAATTTAAGAATAGTTTCAAAGAATATAGGATAAAAAACAGCATACCAGAAAAGAAATCAGGTATATATTGAATAGAATGCTAACACTAAAATTTAAAATAAATTAAGAAAAAAATTCAGAGAAATTTGGGAACCAGAAGAAAACATTTTAGAAAAACCATGTTAAAACAATAGAAAAATTGGCATTAGCAGCAAATTTTTTGGAAACAACATCAAAAGTAGGCAATAAACTATATATTGTTAGAAAAAATACACTCCAGTAGAAATATTTACGTGGGAAAGAATTTATCATTTTAAAAAATAAAGTAAATGAATTTTGACATTTCACTTTTGGAAATTTCATTAAACTCCTGATCCAGTCAGTAAATGTTGCCAGAGAAGCATAGCTCATGAAACAGGCCTTAATTTACCAAGCAGTCAGACAACAGCTGATTATGGGAAAGATGGTTAATGAAACATGTCCTGAATTTTAAAAACTCTATATGAATCAACATTCACAAACATTTAATTTTGAATATATCAACCAAGGCTTCATTGTCAACAGTTTCTAATTTCATATTTAATTACTAAAAAACATTAATTTTCTTGTAAACTATAATTAATCTGTCTTCTAACACACTCTTATGCTTCACTTACTTTTAAATACGGTAGGACCAGTTTCGAAGAGACATCCTCTATATCTTCAACCAACTTGACGACTGGTATGAGAAACTAACATCTATGAGGATCTGTGGCTCTGTCCTGGTAGTGTTTTTTTCTTTATGAACTGGAAATTGGTATTACATTCTCCTATAATTCTATAGGACATAGCCACAGGTTCTCATAGATGTTAGTTTCTCATATCAGTCGTTAAGTTGGTTGAAGATGGAGAGGATGTCTCTTCGAAACAGGTCGTACCATAATTAAAAGTACGTGAAACATAAGAGTGTGTTAGACGATAGATTAATTATAATTTATATTTAAAAAGCTTCCCTATGTGAGTTCCAACAGAATTTTTTAAAAATATCTTATTTTTTTGAAAGTTCTTAAATGAATTAATTTTCTTGTTAATAGCAGTTAACAAATATGGGACCCTTAGAGAAATTTGTGGGGGAAAAACAAAAAACAAAGCCTGGTTACACTGCATATAACTACCTAGCCAAGTAAATAACCTCTCAGTTACAGTCTGGAGATGGCTAGAAAGACAATATGAGGCAGTGGTTGAGTAAAAGATTATGTTTTGAGTAGAAACTTAAGGAGTATTTTAGGGGGTGGACAAAGATTGGTGCGGTACACAGAATGTGTTGTAAAGACGATCTGGAGTTACCAAAATGTTCACAGAAGGACAGAACTAGGAAAAGTAGGAAGGAAAGTATAATAGTGGAGAGAATCTTGAAATATTGGCAAAAGTGTTTATTGAAATTAGATAATAGTATACTAAAAGAAGGTCTTAAGTGATATATTGGGGAAAAAAGTTGGTTTGCTGAGATGAGGAAACTGTTAGAAGAAATTTGAATGGGGGATGTGTGGCAAATGGGTGCAAGTTATGTCAGTATATTTAGGAAAGAAGTAAGGTGGAGGGTAGAAAATTAGGAAATGCAAGAGATTTGGGCTAGCTTTCAGGATAATAGTTCTTTAGGTTTATATAAAATAGATAAAAAAAATGGGAAGAGGAGAAATATATAGATAACTGTGATCAATTTGGAAGAATAGGTCATGCATGTATATGCACAGGGACATTATTTCTAAAAGGATTAAAGAAAAATTTTAAAGAAGGATGTGTAGGAAAGTGTATAGTGCTTTCCATTGTCTAATAGGAAGGAAATGGAAAAGGTGGAGCAATATTATTTGGGATGAAAAATGGAATAAACTACAGCAAGCTATAGTGACAATAAAAATTCTGATAAAATAAAGAATATTGCAGAATTTTTGGGATAAGTGGGTGCAAAGTTTAAGGAAGGAGTTTGAAGGAACATACAGTAAAATTGCAAAAATGGTGATTTATTTTAGAGGTCCTTTACCATACACATAACTAGGTGGATTTAAGGTATGAGAAAGCCTTAGTTTTGGTATTGCTAAATTCTTAGATATTTTATTTATTTGTTGTTTGTTAATTTGTTTTTGATGAATAAATGGGTATGTAGGTATCGTAGAAATAAGAGAATTATTAGTTTGTAGAAAATGTATACATAATTTAACCCGAGATTTCAGGAAATTCCAATAAATAATCACTGGTGAGCCAAAGACCAAGGTTCAATGTTTATTAATTGATAAGAAACAATTGTTAAATGTTTATGTATAGAAATTATTGAAAAGAAAATTAATTTATATTCATATATAATCTGGAAACAACTGACTTGGTCTTTCTCTCTTGTTTAAACTTTTTTAAAATAAATTAATTGACTCTAATGTGTTAAGAAACAAGCTGTTGTTACATTTTCTAGGGTAGCAGGACATAAAATGGGCACTGATTCATTTCCACTGGATTTTAAAGTCTCACTGCCTACCAAATACATACTTTAATAGATTTCTATTACTTCATTTGCTTGACTAGGACGTTACTTCATAATGTAAGTGTAAAAGTGGAGTGCATACTTTTAAATCTTACTTAACTCCAGTTGCCTGGGTAAGTATTTTACTGGAGTTTTTACTTACCCTGAAAGGCAAGTGCAAGGTAACTATCTAATTTATATCAGCATTAATTCTGTATATGTAATATGAAGAAAATTTAAAATAATTCTTTTATTTCACATATTTTTAATGCAGTTTTCTTAAAATGTAAGCTGAGTAAAGTATGAATTATTTTGATTCTCCAAGATGACGAATCAGCAGATCCTGATAAGCTGTTTCAGAAATCTGTTCCACAATGTCCACATTTTTGTTGACTGCATTAGTATCAATATGTAATATACCATTGGTGACACAGCCATCCATGTCAAGAGAAACTGAATAAGTGGTATGTTTTAGGATGAGGGAGGGATCCAGAAGTACAGCAGCAGTGATGCAATCAGAACATATCCATTGAGGAGAGCTATTAGAAAATTGTTTTCCCTCTGCCTTGTTAAGCAATTGTACTGCACGGCTGTTTAATGTTCCGAGAACTCCAGTACGCCACTCCTAAAGAGAAATTTTAAACATTACTTTTATCCATATAAATGGCAGCAAATCTCCCATTAAAATGAGACCTCAAGATCCTGTTTTTGCTTAAGCAAAATAGCACAATTCATCAAAAATAACAATATCTCATACTCTATAACATGCTTAGGTCACAATAAAAATGTGCACACATATTAGCATGCAGCAGAAACTCCTGGAGTGCACAACTTTACCACTGGTACTGCTGTGGCTGAATATAGATTTTTAACTACTTGAATCTTAATAACTAGAATTAACATTCACATGTGCATGACTGAACATTAGGCAAAAGAAAGGCAGAGAGAGTCTAATAAAAATATAGTAATGCATATGTTTGAATTAAAAAAAAAATTCTCCTGATTTTCATGCCAATAAAATTGGTAATGGCCCTGTGATTAAAGTCTAAAATCTGCGGGATAAAGTTCTTATCTACAGAAAGCAATGTGTACTTCCTATGTTCTGAAATTTTAGTTCGACAGAAATTATAAATTAATATTTGGAGTTGGTTTACCCAGTTTTAGCAAATTCCGAAGGAATGAAGCAATTGTGGTTTTCATCCTAAAAAATCTGTTAATTTTTCAGCTTTTTATTTTTTTTAGCATATTCAGAAGGAATGTATGCTATTGCTGTTGTACCAATGAAAAGAATCTTACTAATCTATCCAAATCTGCATGATTGTACCTACCATACACCTAAAAAAAATTTAAAAAAATATATTTCTAAAATAGGCATATATATATGTATATGGTGTCTGCCCTTTCTCTCTCTAGCAGTCCCAATTTTTGTTTTTTCTCAACTGAATTTGGCTCATAGTCATTAATTAACAAACAGTTTGTTGAGTTATTTAACCAGCAAAATTGGACCATTAGGGGTGAAGGTTAACCTAAACGAAAATTTTAATAAAACTTGAAAAATAGCTCTAGCGGCCGCAAATTTTGCTTTATTTCAACGAAACTTTAAAATAAATTGATAAAAACATTTCCTAAAAAATCATGGCAATCAGGTCACTCGGAGTGGGGAAACCTGAAAAACTTTTGAAAGTTAAAGCGAAATTTAAAAAATCGCTCTAGCTGCTGCAATTTTAAATTATTTTGAAGGAAACATGGTATATGCCATTAAAATAAAGTAGGAAAAATAATTTTCGAAAATCGGTATAATCGGACTATTAGGAGACGGAGGTTTACCTGAAACCCAAAATTTAAAAATTACTCTAGTGACAATATATGATTTTTCTGTATGTGCCATTTAAATAGAATAATAAAATTCCTTTCTGAAAAATCGCGGAAACCGGGACATTATGATGGGGAGTTTGCCGGCACCTCGAAAATTAAAAATCTCTCCAGTGGCATAAATATGTGTTTTTTTTTTCGGCAACAAAACTCCGTATATGAATTTTAAATAGAATTTTAATAAGAAAAAATGTTATAACAAATCAGGCCATTAGGAGCGGATGGGCTACACGAAACCCAAAATTTAAAATTTGCTCTAGCAGCACCAATAATTGTTTTTTTACAACAAAATTTGGCATATAACCTTTTAATCAAATAAGAAAAGTTGTTTTTTTTTTTTTTTAATTATCAGATTATTGGGAGTAGGGGTTTACCTGAAAAACGCTTAAAGGTTAAGCCCAAATTTAAAAATCGCTCTAACGGCTGCGATTTTAATTTTTTTTTTTTTTTTAAGGAAACTGGATATATGCCATTGAAATATAAAGCGAGAAAAATAGTTTCAGAAAATCAGTTAGATTGGACTATTATTGGGGGGGGGGGGGTATTCAAAATTTAAATATCACTCTAGCCGCATTAATATTTTTTTACAACGAAACTCCTTATGTGTCATTTAAATAAAATAAGAAAAATAGTTTCTGAAAATCAGTGAAATCGGACTATTAGCAGGGGGCGGGGTTTGCCTGAAAAATTTAAAAATCCTCTAGCGACATCACTTTTTTTTTCCGCTACGAAACTCCGTGTATGCCATCTAAATAGAATAAGAAAAATAGTTTCTGAAAATCAGGTTACCTGAAACCCAAAATTTAAAAATCTCTCTAGTAGCAACAATAATTGTTTTTCACAACAAAACTTGACACGTATCATTTAAATCAAATAAGAAAAATATTTTTTTGAAAATTATCAGATTATTTGAGGTGGGGCTATACCTAAAAAACCGTTCGGGGTTAAGCCCAAATTTAAAAATGGCTCTAATTTTGTATATGCCATAGAAATAAAATAAGAAAAATAGTTACTGAAAATTAGTTAAATTGAACTATCAGCAGGAGGGGGGGTTGTCCAAAATTTAAAAAATCTCTGTAGCGGCATTACTATTTGTTTCATAACGAAACTTCAAACATACCATTTAAATAAAATAAGAAAAACAGTTTCTGTAAATCAGTGAAATCAGATTATTGGTAGAGAGAGCTTTGCCTGCACCTCAAAATTTAAAAATCGCTCTTGTTATTTTTGCAACGAAACTCCGTATATGGCATTTAAATAAAATAAAAAAATTGGTTTCTGAAAATCAGGGGGTCACCTGATACCCAAGATTTAAAATCACTCTAGCAGCACCAGTATGCCTGCACCCCAAAATTTAAAAATCGCTTTAGCAGCACCAGTTTGTCTGCACCCCAAAATTTGAAAATTGCTCTAGCAGCACCAGTTTGCCTGCAACCCAAAATTTGAAAATTGCTCTAGCAGAACCAGTTTGCCTACACCCCAAAATTTGAAAATTGCTTTAGCAGCACCAGTTGGCCTGCACCCCAAAATTTAAAAATTGCTCTAGTGGCATTAATATGTTTTTTCGCAATGAAACTCCGCATATGCCATTTAAATAGACTAAAGTAAATAGTTCCTGAAAAAGAGGAAAATCGGGCTATTAAGAGAGGGAGTTACCCAAAATATATAATATTGCTTTATTGAAACATATGAACATCACATTCTTAAATATGCAATGTAATGCGAAACTTTTTGTTATTTTTCTGTATATAAGTGAATGTGAAGATATCAATAGGTAAGTTCATAATCATGGTTACATTTAAAAATGTTTATAAATACCAACAGTGTATAAGCTTTGTTAATCAATAGTCATATATTTAATTTAGTTAATAGTGTGCAATTAAATCTTGTGGTTTAATCTGAATAATAGTAATAGTAGTAGTAGTAGCAGTAGCAGTAGCAGTAGCAGTAATGTGGTTTCTCTTTTGTGATACTTATAGATTGCAATAATAATTTTATTCCCCTAATACCACACATTAATGCTATAGCTTATTTCATTTCAGTAATTAATAAGACTTAATTTGGATTTTATTTTTATTAAAAATTATTCAATCATTGAGAAATTCACTTAGTTTATGCAGCTCCTGGTGACAGACTTTTTTTTTTTTAAATTCAATTTTCCCTTCCAATATTCTTTAATAAAAAGGCTTAGAATTCCACCAGGAGTCCTCCCTGACTGAGGTTTCTTTCAGATTTCCCTCAGTCCTCATAAATAGCAAATGCTGGGGAGGTACTTTAAACTTTTACCTGGAATGTTTCCTTCCTTAAAAATAAAAAAAATATTCCTTTCCCAATTTATCATTTCATGAATCATCAGTGTCTACTGCATGTGATGCCTCATTGTAAAAATGGGCATTAAACACTATTAAAAAGAAAAAAAAATGGTAGGCAGATGCTTTTCAGAAGTAGCATTGCACAGTGGTGAACATGGAGGGCTTTTTGTATTACATTCATACTTAGGCCCAAATCTTGACATAGATGAATCAATTGCCTTCCATAGTTATTTAAAGCACAGCACTAATGCTTTTAGCACTGGTTCCTGTGCAGGTAAACTTTCTTGAAACTTTCTGCTGTATGTTGTATCAATTTGAATTTCCCATATATCATTAAAAAAGTTATGCAAAAATATCATTGACTTAAATTGATTGCTTCCATGCACTTTAAGCTTAAAAGAGTGAGCATCTAAACCAGAAAATATGTCTTAAATTTATATTTGCTAATTGTCTTCCCAGTTGCATTTATATTTCAACAGAAAATAATTTATATATTGTACCTTATATCATCTTGCGAAACTTTCAAAGTTATCTATGTAATACTTGTTAATTTTAAAATGATATTGGAACTGGCACATAATAATACCCTTCATACTCAGCAGTCATCTTGAGGCAATCAGCCTATTTGCTCTTAAATTTATAGGAATATAGGTAAGATGCTCAGTACAGTGCAGAAGAGAAGTTGCTATACACCCAGCTAAGTGATGGTTTGCTATATTTGGAAGTATTTCATTGGCAACAGCAGCCAAACCAGAACATTAGCCTGTTGTGTAGCTAACAGTGCATATGTAAAGGGTAGGCAGTTTTGGCTTGGACAGTTCTTGCTGCCAATAAAACTGATGCTTCTAGCGCTTGCTCTCTCCAGGAGTCCACCTAACGCTCTACCAGAGAGTGAATTCCCTTCTTCACTGTAGCTTTAATTAAGTTTCAGCTCTTTTCATGTTTCTGCAAATACATCCAGTATTATGTACTGAAATCAAAGTCATATTCTACCATCTGAATCAAACACATAGCTATTCAATAATCTCTTCTCAATCAAACTATTTAATTTGGATTATAAGAGAACATTAATGCATGCATCACTTATTAGATTCCAAATTTAATTATTATTGAGACATATCTGTTTAATTGCTGTTTTTTCTATCTTTATTCTTACTGAATTTACCCTAAATATTTTAAACATGACCAGCTAACAAGTGCTAACAAATGTTTGTAATTCTTAAATTCACAAATACCTTGCTTCTTTTCATAATGTACCTAATCTTACCAACTTACCATAAAGTGTTCAATAAATTGTCACAAGATGCTGAGAGATATTTTAATATCCTAATAGTACCAGTTATAGAACACAAATCATACATCATTATTCAAAGTGACCAGCATGTACTCTATGCTTAAATCTTTATGGCCATTCATCAATTGCATCATGCAATTCATCAACAGTAAATTCCAATGCTGCCTTCACAAGAGAGTGCTTCAAACTGACAATATTTGGATGTCTCTTCTTGTAAGTCATGTCCTGAAGCAAAGTTCACAATTTGTAGCCAAGAGGATTTAAATCCAGACCCCAGAAGGCCAATCTGTGGTGGATATGAAGTCTGGCACATTGGTTGCAAGTCATTGCTGGGTTATCCAAGCCTTATGTACCTTTTGAAAACTCCAGTTCTGACTGGAAGAGGGTGGTATTGAGGTTCCTGACTAGTTTCTACAGCATTGTCTCCTTATACATTTTGGCTAATATTTTTACTTCTTTTTCACAGAAATAAGGCTCAATTGTGCTCTCACAATTTTCACCCTACCACACCATGATTGATGTAAAATGATGGCCCCTCTGGACCCTTTGAGACTTTTTGCTAGCTTCTCCTTAACTTGGAGGTGCATACCCTATCATTGTGAGCATTGAAATCTTGTGCAACACTTTTCATCAATAAACAGAACTCGGTGCCCATTTGCTATATAGTACTTAACTAAACCCTTACTTTTGCTTTGCTTTGTGACTCTCTGGTACTTCAATTCATTTGTGAGGAAATTTCCTTTGCATTGTTTGTAAGCATGCAGTCCTAGGTCACAGCTTAACGTGCAAGACATAGATATTCTGAATATTTTTAGTTCCTGACAGTCTTTCACAGTTCTAGTCTTTACGAAATGTTAGATAGTGCAATATACATACACCTTTGAATATTTTGAGCTTTGGGAGCTTTTAGCAAATCTTGCCTGTTGACTTGCCTACCTTATACAGCACTATGAAAGCCACACAATTTTTGTAATTTTCCTAATCCATCATGAAACCTATTACAAACAGCTTCCCACTTTTACAGCTCAACTATCAGTGACTTACATCTCATGTCATGTATCAGGAATGTGCTATTCTCTAAGAGCAGAAATGCACTCACTGTCAAAAGTTTTAAGAGGGTTTATGGTAAGATTGAATGGTTTGTGGTAGTCAATGGCATAGAGAGCATTGAAATGTGCACTTTTTATAATTGAGTTGATAAATTATATGAGGTGTTGTGCTACATAGAAACATTAGATGATAAATGCAAGGGTTTGAGCAGTTCTCAAAAATTAAAAATAGATCAAGAAAATAATTGAAACAGACAAATTGTTTTAAAAATTTGGTTTAATAGAGACTTTTAGTGAGAATCTTAATCCACATTAATTAAACTACTAAAATATTCAGAGATTATATTAAAAAATTAAATATGGTAGATAACAGAGTTGGAAAAAATCAATTACATTTTAAAATAAAGTGTTTTTTTATAATAGCAAATTACACTGGGCAACAAAAAAATCATTTTTGAATGTTTCGAGCACTTCATGAGGCAATTCCTACTAATTTTGGGTTGAGAAAAACAAATATGACAATGAAAAATTTTTATTAGCTCTAGTTTCTATGATATACACAAGGTGGAAGTATTACATATTAACGGATTGAGAGAAAAGGATACATTTTAATTACATACATGCTAACAGCAATGAAAGTGCATTTGATTTTTTTAACTGGTAATTACATGCTAAGAGTTCTAAATTGCTGGAAAAATACTTGGCAGATAGTCGTGTCTGAAGAGAATCATGTGGTGGCCTATTGACTTCGTTGTCTTTTAGCTTGCCTCTTGTGATGGAGTTCCGCAGAATCCCTATACAAAGACCAACAGTAATCCGCAAGCATTACTTCATTCCAACGGCCCTGAAATCTTTGTTCCATAAAAGAAATGTCCTGATGGAATCTCTCCCCATGTTCATCACTAACAGCTCCACAACTAGGAAGGAAAAAGTCTAGGTGGAAGTGGAGAAAATGGATCTTAAGGGACATGTTGCATCCAAGGTTACGGTATTTTTGCAGGAGCACTGTCACCAAATGCTTGTAGTTGTCATCTCTTTTGTTGCCTAAAAATCCATGAAGGCTTCCCAAGCTTCCTTTTCTTTCCCCTCCAAAACTTGGTCAAATGCAGGATCCTTTACAAGTTCTCTTATTTGTGGTCCGACAAAAATGCCTTCCTTAACTTTTGCATCACTTAATTTCGAAAATTTCTCTCTGATGTACTTAAAGGCCTGTCCTTCTCGGTTCATAGCTTTGACAAAGTTTTTCATCAAACCCAGCTTGATATGCAGGGGTGGAAGAAGAACGTCTTTTGGGTCCACAAGAGGCTTGGCAGTCTTTACAAGAGGCATCAGATTGCGTTTCTGTGAGGAAAATGTTATTTCACCACAAATATAACCAAAGTTATTCACCATATTTACACATTTTCGTGGCATTTTTACAAATTTTACACTAAAAAAGCACTCGCGAACCAGAAATTTTGCATTAATTTGAGTAGAAACTACATGTAATTCACAGTCACAGCAACAGTATCTATGTTTATGACTTACAAACAGCTGAAGAGCATTTGTGTTTTGTTATTTGACAGGTGTGCCAACTCCCCCCCCCCAAAAATTCCCCCAAATTTAAAATCTTCACTCTAAAAATGAAATGTCACTTTATCTTCAAAACAAGAGCTAATCTATCATTTTTGTGGTGATTTTTGAATTCAGCAGATGGAAATACATGTAAATTCACTATTTTTAAGCCCGAAATATTTTCATTGTTGCCCAGTGTTATTAGTGCAAAAATAAAACAGTATATCTGAAAATCAGAACAGATTGGTCACATACTTAAGAATAAGTTTGGCAGCCCTATAAAAGCTACTGTGTTAGCATGAGCATAAGTAATGAAGATACAAATTTAAAATTTAAAACATAAAATGTTTCAATTTAAAATTGTGCCAGATTACTCACATGAAAGTAATGTTTATACTAAGACCAATAAATAAACAATTTTGATGGCAATGCCTTTACTCTTTTTTATAATTAGAACAGCAGTCTACAATAAGATCATGTGTGCCAAGCAGTAATTTATACTAGGCACCAAATGTGACTGAAATCAGCTCTTATAAATTTGTCATTACTTTTCACATGCCCCAAATTAAAATAGTTTTCTTGAAATATGCTTACCTTTGGCATATCCATTTGCCTTATAGTTTCCCTTGGAACAATAAGAATAGGTTGAGTAATGGCATTAAATACTATAGAAGTTGCCACTGGATCCATAGAAAAGTTAAATTCAGGATTAGTAATGTTTCCTCGACCTGTTAATCACAAAATACTGGGTTAAAATTGAAATCTTGATAGCAAGGTTAAACATTTTAAATTTTAATGCCTTCTTTAATTTCAGAGTTAAGGAGGTATGGGAACAAAAAAGTCTTCTTTGTTAATTATTCACCTTGTTGTTTGTTTGGGTGATAGAATAAAAGAAATATCCTGATTTTTTTATAGACTGCTTCGTACAGTTTTGCTATCCGGCAAGTCCTGTGTTCGATCCCTGGTACCTGCTTAGAAATTTTCTAAATTAGGGAACTTTGGAATAGATCCACCCAGACTAATGAGGACAATTGGATAGGTGCCTGACAGAGGGATAACATCTTTTTATCTGGAAAGCAGCTTGATTGCAATCAGTATAGTGATATTAGTATATCACTACCACCTTAATGTTTTTTTTATTTCTTATTAAATTATGTAGTCCTCCACTTTTAAAAACAATAATGCAAAAAGTTTATAATCTAAGTTATGATTATATTTATTTGAAGTAATACTTTATCTAAAGTTTTTCCTTTTGCTTTTATTGACCCCCTGTAGTCCATTAAGTATATTTTTTCATGGAATTTGAAATTTGAAAAATAAATAGTTTTGCTAGTGATTTCTTGCATAATTTTTTAATAAACTTATATTACCTTGTCATAGCACAATAAGTCAGCTCTTTAGGAGTGTGATTCTATAAACCTATTAATTTTATCAGGCAATAGTAAGTACATTCCTATGTTTACATTCATTACTATAGGAGATCCTTTTGGTATGAGTTATTCTCATGTAAGGTAGCCATAATCATCAGCATATCTCCGTGATGTTAGGTCTAATAATACTTAATTTTAAAAGGTCTTAATTATTTATTATCGTAGTTATTTTGTCACATACTAGCCATTTTTCTGTCATGCTTTAGAATGAATTTGATATTTAACTAAACAATGCATTTGGCAAAATGCAGATAGGCAAGATATTATTAACCTTTCCATATATTTATTCCAAAATTACCAGTGTTCAGTTGTGCATGCTTAAGCTCATATAGAACTAAAAGATTTGGACTTGCATTTCTATCCTGTAGTATTGCATAGTTAATGAGCTTGAAGGTAATCATCCTCAATGTTTAAGGAGTGGCTCCAAGAGTCACCAAGTTTCTGTAAACTTGCCACAAATAATTTTATTAGCTACTATCATAGCAATTCTTCCACCTCATAACAGACCTTTTAATCAGAAATAAAACAATTGCCCTTTCATTAGTCCAAAGATGTGTTAATCTCAGGGTGAGATATTTGGACTGTATAAAGGACGGACAATAACCATCCAGCTTAAATACTGCATGATATTCACTATTGTATGTGCCGCATGAGTATTTGTATTTTATTGCAGTAAAACAAAGCTATTTTTTTATTTTTTGTGGTTTTTTATTATTTTGTTTATGGATGCTATTTAACATCTCAGGTCATCAGTGTCCCATTCAATTCAGGGCATGAAATGGCCGACATATTTGCTCAGAGGCTTCTTTTTACAGACTTAAGGTTCTTCATCATGCCATAAATGTATGACATGAGATCCATGGCTTTCCTACCCTTCCAAAATAAGCCATACTTAGGATTTTTATGCCCGAAAAAATCTGTTGGCCCTGGCCAGGATTGAACCCGTGATCTTTGATTAAGGAGGCAAGCATGGTTACTACTACCCCACCAGGACTGACAAAATAAAGCTACAAAACAAGTTTTCTTGTCATAAACTTTTAATGTCCCCTCCCCCATTTTTTTCTGAGAGAGAGTAATCAATAAATGTCTTCATGGTTGGTATAAAGAAATTTGCTGATCAATGGGTCTGCAGCATAATTAGTGAGATTGATGCTTTTAGTCTCAGTAACTAAGCTACAGGTGAGTGCATTTTGTAAGCATATAGCTAAGTTAATAATGAAATATATTATATTGGTATAAATCAATCCTTGTTTAATTTCAACAATCTTTACAATTTATGAATTTTTAATGCAATCCATTTAATTTAAAAAAATTTATTTGATTTATATGCATTTCTTTAAAGTCTACTAAAAATATTTCCCTAATGAAACAAATCAATAACTTTACACTTTAATACTTTAATATATTATAAAGTATTTCCATAAATTATAAATAAATAAAGAAGTTAAAGATGTCCCATTAATCACACTAATTATAGGGGTCACAGGATCAAATCCACCTTAAACATAAATGAATTTGACTGTATGCTGCTGTCAAAGGATCCTTTCTCTTTAGTGTCTAGTATGATTCATTTGCCATTCTTTCTAACTTTCAAAGGTCTGCTCTATACCAAAAAGTTTCAACCATATGACTATAACCAATTTAATGTATGCTTTTCCTGCATTCATAAATACACATATACTTGTAATCTTGAGATTATATTGCTACCATTACAAATAATTTTTAAACAGTTTACTGCTGTATGCAAGCTCATTCCATCAATTGCTTGTTACCTCTCACAAATAGCATAAGCATAACTCACCTTCAACATTTCCTCCCATAACCACTAACTGCTTGAGTTTGGACAGGAAATCAGGATCCATTCTTACTGCTAGAGCAACATTTGTCAGAGGTGCCAAACAAAGCAGTGTAATTTCTCCTGTAAATATAAAAAACATTTTTAGGCAATCATCAATATAATTATCTTTTTAATTTTTTTATAACTTTTAGCTTTATGTGAAACATAAACTGTCATTCACCATCACTGTATACATAAACACCAAATGCAATCTATTTATACTTTCTCTGACAGAATGTTTTCCGTTTTGTGGCCAATATATTAGAATGGCACCATTTAAATTTATTTCAGTGGGTCTCATTCATGAATCAAATTCTGAGGCTATTGTGCCAGTGTTGATCTGGAAAGTTGCTTCTTCTTGGAATTAATATTGAACTGACATATTTTATAATTAACACTAAGAGCTATACAGCAATTTTGATTTTCTGGTCTAAGTTTTTCTGTGGTAAAAATTATTCAACAATAACATTGAATAATAATTCGGGACAAAACTTTGCATTTCTCTTCAGCTGTGGGAGAAAATAATGTTTCTCATGTAATGTAGCTCTTTATTTCTGCATTACTTATGTGTTGAGATCTTGCTGACTTGAGACTTGCTAATACCAATACATTACAGGCATAAAATATGAAGTTAATATGTAAAGGTTCTGAATATATTAGTTTTGGGGCCTTTATAAAGTGTGGAAAAATGTGAATTCAACTCTGGACACCCTATTCTTCTTTAATAAATTTAGTAATTTGCTTGTATACTTTCCTCCAGCATCCTTGATCCAACCTTAATCTTTTGGATTTTGGTACATGCAGATCTCAGAATCGTAAGAAATAGTACAGAATACCAGTCCATCTTGACAGAACACTGGCAGCCTGCAAGCTTTTCAGATAAAACATTTGTCGATATGTCCTCTTCCCAACAGACCAGGAAATACACTGACGACATCATTCTACACACCTGGTGGTGAGCCACCAAAAGAGATCGAGCTACTCACGTGCAGTTCAGGAGACCAAAAACAAGATTAGGCCTGTCCACCAGTTATACTGATAGCCAATCCAGATGGCCAAGGCATAGGTAAGCAGCTCTTAACTGCTTCCGCCCTGAAAAGGGAGTCAGTTATAAAAATTAAGTACAATCCTACAAAAGCCCATGAGGGATGATTCAGTCATGTACCTACTGGGAACTATGGAAGGGATCCCATGCTTGACACACCAAGTCTACAATGAGGTCCATTGTTACATCTTTAAAAATAAAAAGATGCATTCACACTAATATATGATTGCCATAAACTTCAACCATAATATGGTAATAGTCACTTAACTCTTTATGTCCTTGTATATTAAGTCATCTAAATAAATGTTTAGTTTTTATAGTTGTGGTATTCAATTTAACTTCAGCCTGCCTCCAAAGCCCATAGTATGGTTAAGTCCCATTTTGTGGCAAAGATCCACTATCCAAGTAATGATCATCATTAGAAAAGCAGCAGGTGTAAAAAAAAACTTATTTGGTTGCATCTGAAAAAAAATAAAAATCTCTTTCAAACATTAAACATTAAACTTAAATTCTATACCTATTTCCAGATATATTTCACCAATAAATCACTGTTTGCTCAAAACTTTTGCTTGGATACTGCAACAAATGTTTATATGGTTTAAGATTACATATTTTTTGTATTTTATTATTATATCAATAGGAAGCAGTACTGTAGGGAAAAACATCCAACAGATTTGT
Source organism: Metallyticus violacea (assembly GCA_030762175.1). Lineage (NCBI taxonomy): Eukaryota > Metazoa > Arthropoda > Insecta > Mantodea > Metallyticidae > Metallyticus > Metallyticus violacea. The sequence continues at coordinate 64,068,736 of CM060836.1, forward strand.
TGTGACTTGATAGGCTTCAGCATACTATTTCTTACAACACAAAATTTCAATAACGTATTATAGATACTTCAAGTGCCATCTACATATTAATGAAAGCAAATATAAAGCAGGGGCATTTCTCTAGAAGTTGCTGGCTTATGCTATCCCCCAAAATTTCAACACTTAATTTCCTTTTGTTTAATGCATATATTAATGCAATGCCTGCAGGGGGCTTTTATCTTGTGTCTGCTGTTTGTCTCTGTGCCTATTGTCTGTAGGGTACTTGGTTGGCAGTTGCAGTGCAAACTAATGTTTCAGTAAATGCTTGGAATACTTTGATTGGGGAGCCTGTTTTCCTAAGTGTCATTGTCTGTAGGTACCACCTGAAACAATATAATTGGTTACTGCTTTCAAAAAAGTGAAATAACTTTGCACTAGCTTGCTACAAGTGATTGCTCAAGCTCGAGGTCACTACATAGAAATTACCGCATGGTTTTTTTGTGAATTAAAACTGTTTGGTTGGACAGTGGAGGAATTTTCGATACTTCAGCAGTGATCAAGGACTGACCTTTGTGCCTATGCCCCCAGTGAGGACACCTACGAGAGGAAGAGATGAGGCTAGATGCATGAACTTATGATACACAGACGTAGACGGAATCCCTAACAAAGTTTCCAGGTAGAAACCGCCCCCCTTTTCCAAGAAGCATTTGGAGGCCCTCAGAATGGCCGCTTCCACAACGGAGACTGGAACAGAAATCTTTTCAAAGCGCAAGCCACCGCCACACAGCACCAATCCATCTCGCCTGGCGCTTTCGATCCTGCAACAGAACCTACAAAATGTAATTAGGTAAAATGGGCGAGCGGAAAATTCGCCTAAGCGATCAGAGGAAACCACGAAAAAAACTCAACGATCAGGAAAGCCAGCACCAAGAGATTTGAACCCGGAACTTCCGAATGCTAGTCCCAACCATTTACGTCTGAGTCACCCCGCTTGTTACCATAGATCGCAAACAAACCTCCGCAAATAACAGCAGACAGTAAGAGATGTTTATGTCATTCCCCAAGCACATCAAAGTGTTTTATGTGTCCTGCTCTAAAATAAAAGAGTATTTGAAACAATGTGCGCATATGGAAGTAATATTAGAAGGAAAAGGTAAAAGGAGCACTTTCCTTTTCCATTTTCACTCACGCACACTAAGATCACTGCTATAGCTGTACCTGGATGGCGATTGACGATGTCGATCATTGCAGATACCGCGTGCTGTTTCTGAAGTACTGTCCTCACATCTGGAAGTGGCCCGTATTCAAAATCTCCGAAGCCATCTTTACCGAAGAAGCTGTCTGTTGGTTTATCCCCGTATATCGCTCTACTGGCACCACTGTACACCGGAACCTGCAGAACAAGAAGTTAAATATTTATCAGCTATGAAAACATTAGCATTGATCGTTTTCTTCCGCAGAAAGTGTTCTTTCTATGTTTAAGGTATACTAAAGAATTACTTTATAAAAGCACTAAGTCTGTATAAAACATGTCAAAGTACTAAATATTTTCAAAATAAAGATAAACTTAGTTGGCAAAACCTGATTTTAAAATGAGGGTCTTTCGAAAAATAAATTTCCATGAAATGGCATGAACTGCCGTAGGTTCTGCCATAAAACGGGGAATAAAAGTTTCGTGCAGTGATTAAACATTTTTAGTTGAAGAAATGGACGCCACATAGATCAAAAGTCGAATTAGATGAAGTTTACGGGGACTCTATGCCAGCGTTGAATACTGTTTGTTTTTTTAAACGTGTCTGTACGTGCACTGCACTCCAGACGCCCAATTGAGATCACTACCAAGTAAACGTGTGTGGTATAGAGACTGTAAGCATCTCAACGAATGCACGGTGCTCTGTGACGGACATTCTTGTGCCACAAGTCATGTCGCACTTTCGCCAATGGGAGACGCTAAAGCCTCCTCCTTTCTCTTTCATTGAATTGTGAGGAGCTCAGTTTGGTAGTGCACACAGAGAATGCTCTCCTGGCATTCGAAGAGTGAACATCTGGTAACTACTTAAGTTGCTCACGAGTCGTGTATGTTTCTTTTGTTCTCTAAATTAGTAAATTATGTTTTGTTTTATTAACTTTTATGGATAAAATTATTTTTCCTGTAAGCTTTTGGTAGTAGTATTTTTGGTCCAGGAAGTGACCAATTCGACTGAGGGAAATGCATTATTTTTATGTACACCTCTAATTTATTCTTTAAAATATGTATATGTTTTAAAGTTTCCACTTTAACCAGTTTTCTGGATTCTTGCTTATTTCTTTGGCATGCATTAGGAAGGTTGTAAAATTTAAAAGTGTAAGTAATGGTAATATTTCACGTTCGAGCTACTCTTTCTACTTATTTTCATATTGCTTTAGAGCATTCATGTTCAATTATATTTTGCTTTGATTCAATTGTTAATATAAGCTAGAGCAACCTATGTGTGTGTGTGTGTGTGTGTTATATATCGTTATATATATATAACAATAACTAGAAAAGCAGAAAAGAATTAAACCCTTATAAAAAGTCACTATATTTCTTCTATGGCGAACTGAAGCAGTTCGAAATATAACAAAAACTAATCTGTAACTTTTTTTTAGTTATTGTATATAAATGACAAATAATGTAACACTATTAACGATGTAACTAAAATAACAATAACTAGAAAAGCAGACAAGGATAAAACGGTAAGAAAAAGTCACAGATTAATAATAACAATAGCGTGCATTAGAAAACACAGAGAAAGTAAGAAATAAAATTAAAAGAATAATAGATAAATAGTAAAGGAAGTCAAAAGCAAAACAAGCAAAGGCAAATTCAAATTAATAAGCCAAATTAAAAGCAACATCAGAGGTGCAAACAATATAAATGAAAAATAATGTAACACTATTAACAATGTAACTAAAATAACAACTAGAAAAGTAGAAAAGGACAAAAACATTAAGAAAAAATCACAGATTAGTAATCACTAATTGCTAAGTCGCAAATTAGTGATTAGTGATTACTAATCGGTGACTTTTTCTTGGTATTTTATTCTTTTCTGCATTTCTAGTTATTGTTATTATATATATTCCCTTACTATCCAGGTTCTAATGTGTCACCTCTTCTCGCGTTTTGCCTTCTTAGGAAAGGATGAATTCTCCTTTGTTAAGAAGTTAAATACAATTCAACATCGTGATAGTTTGGATCGAAATTTTTGCTTGCAGTGCTCTCATATTATTGTCGCAATTCTGCACATAAGTTTGCATATGAACATGCTATGTGCGCGAGGGTACCGCAATTTTTTACTGTGAACCAATAATGCAAGCAAAAGGGCATCTCAGTACAATATTTGGAGACCTCTAGATGAAATCCTCAAGACCTTATGCATCAACTGGATCCATCCTTAAGCTTGAGCTTGAGTCGGTGGCAGTCAAAGCAGCGAACATCTGATGAAGAAGGCGGAAACAGTTTTATTTAATTAGAAAATAATGGACACTTTTTGGAAGCGGGGAACATTCTAATAGAGTAATCCTGGTGGACTATTTGAAAAATCGTAAATCAGAAACCTATTATGTGGCATTCTTGGACAATTTGAAAGGTGAATTGAAGAAAAAACTTGCCAAAATAGCTGTGCAATAAGATTAATTTACCACTACAAACTCCAATCCATTTGATTCACAATCGCAATGGCATAACAATACAATATAAACTTCGAATTGTTTGGGCATCCACCATTTCTCAAACTTAAGGCTCTAGAGATTTCTGCTTGTTTACGAATTTAACAGTTTGACTAGATAGGAAGAAAATGTCGTCAAATGAGAATTGTGTTCAGTTTGACAAAACTTATTTTTCTAATTGTAAACTCACTTAACCAGGTTTATAGCTCGTGTTTGCGAAATAAAATCGATAGTTTAAAAAAGATTTTAAATTTCTGTTTATCTACACTTTTCTTCGTTTTTACTTCCTTTTATGTACAATATTTTGATTACGTTGTAAATGGCAGGCTTATAGTTATGATTTTATCCTTGTTTTCGTTATTTGAAAATAATTTAGTTATAATAAAGATAATTTCACGCTCTTGCACTGTCTAAAAAGAGAATAAAAATAAAACAATGCAATAATTAATTTGAAATCAAAGAAAACCTATGTGTATTTGAACCACACCGCAATAATTCTTCTCTTTTGCTCCTGACAAGAAATATTTAAGTAAGGTCACTCACGTCTAATCTGCCAACACTGAAGAGGGTCTTCACCACATTGACCTGGACGTTGTTGAGGCCCGTGTTGCCGTTGGCACAAGTGATACCAACAATGTCGACACCGGCTCCAAGCAGCAAAAGTAGAGCACCCGCATCATCCGCTCCAGCGTCCACGTCAACAAGTACTTTCAGTTGAGAACCGGCCTTCCGATCTTCTTTGTTACCAATGCTAAAAATGTTTTCAAGTTTGTTTGTTGCATATGTAAGCATTAACACAACTATTTACATTATTGCATTGTTTGAAATATTACAAGCTGCTTTATTTCGTTTCTTAAAATTATAGCAGATTGTTGCACAAATTGCCTAGACAAGAGATAGGCGAAACTGCTTTTTGAACCTACATTTACTGCTAAACATACCCTCTAAAAAGGCATATGCTAGAGAAAAAAGTTGCAACTGCTAACATAGTTTTACGAGTCGGCCGATAAGCCACCTCTTGCAGCCAGCCGGAGTGTAGCATACTGCTACGTTGGCTTTGGGTCTCAAGCCATTCATTCAGTTTGAACAGTGAAACAAACAATGTGTGTCTAATCCTAGAGTAAAGTCTGCAAAGAATACTACATGACAAATACTAGAATTAATTATTCTATTCCTCACCAAGAATTTGTTTATGATTCGAATTTTTTTACCGAGTACCCTAGTGCTGTCAAGAAATTGATTGAAGAGAGATTCCGAGTTGATCGATTCCTAAATAGTTATCAGATTCATATATAAGTTGGTATATTTAATTTCTCAAAAGAGAATTAAAAAGGTAATTTCATAAACAGATACCAGAAATGTGTGAAAAAAGAACGCAGACAGTACCAGCATCTTGCCTGACATGGATGAGTATATAGCTTTTAAGTCATTATGATTTATTAGACTGTCACTCTAGGGCTTCTACCACCCACTGTTGTGTTGTCTGCTGGCGGTGAACAATGGCTTATCGGCCGATATGATTCCCAACACCGCTTCCCCTCAGGGGCCCAATTTATTGGGTACGGGGCGTAGCGACCCCGAGGCACCCGAGCTGCTCCCTCAGGTCCGCGCTTAGCGCGTTTGACTCCTTTTTATTTCGCCTCTTTTATTGTTTTATTTCTCCTACTTCCTTGTTCTTTGTCTGATGGATGCCCCCGTGTTTGACACGGTAAAAAGTGACTGGGTAACAGCGTAACTCCCAGCACTGGGTTATCATGTAGGACGGGAGCGTATCCCCTGGTAAAGGCCAGGCCCGGGGAAGGGCCATTGCATGAGCTGTAGACTTCCTGCAGGCGATTGGGTCCCTTCGTCAGCCCACAGGAAGGTGTGACCCTGAGGTTACTTTGTTCAGGCCCGAGCCAGTAACCTAAGCCGGGGTGGCGCCCAGGAAGCAGCCTGCCATCGGAGACAGTTGCAATGGTGGAGGAATAAATCGCTATGGTACTGGAAAATAATCCTTTACATTTTAAACGTAAAAGAGTTGACAGAAAAGAAGTAATCGAGAAGTCTTTCCCTCGATATTTGGTTATTAGTCGTACTGAAGAGAGTCAGTCGTTTACGACCGTAAATCCATTTAAAATTCAGAAGGGCATTGATGCCATAGCTGGGCCCGTTAAGTCCTGTACCCGTCTACGCAACGGATCACTTTTGGTGGAGACACTTGGCCTGTCTCAAAGCAACTCGTTGCTCAAGGCGACGCTACTCCACGGTTATCCCGTCCGTGTCGAGAAACATAAGACCATGAATTCGTCGCGAGGAGTTGTTACCACAAATGTTCTAGACGGAATGTCCGACCCGGAAATCCAGAGCTGTCTGGAAGACCAAGGGGTCACCTCAGTTTATCGTGTACAGGCAAGGAAAGAAGGGGAATTACAGCCGACCCGGACTCTTTTCCTCACATTCGACAGGGTCGAATTGCCGCAGAGGATAAAGGCGGGCTACGAGGTGATAGAAGTGCGCCCGTATATCCCGAGCCCGTTGCGATGTTTTCAGTGTCAGCGTTTTGGACACACTCGCATATCCTGTAAAAGTGCCGTTTCCATCTGTGCAACCTGCGGTCAAGCAAGTCACGAGGGAGCATGCCCATCCGCTCCTGTCTGCGTCAACTGCCGCGGTGAACATCCAGCCTCGTCCCGCGATTGCCCTCGTTTTCGAGAGGAGCGCTGTATCCAGGAGATCCGGGTGAAGGAAAAACTCTCCTTTACTGAAGCCTGGAAGCGATTCCAGTCTCGCCAACCTGTCGTGCCTAAGACCGGCACCTACAGCGCAGCAGCTTCTTTTGCGCCCAAGAAGTGCGATGGCAGTACGCAGACCTGCGATCTTGTGTTTACACGGGTCCAAACTACGCCTAGTTCTCCAAAGCGCTCTACCGTGAAGCCCAAAGCGGTTGTTTTTAATGCCCCTGAAATTAAGTTCAGGACGAGTTTTACGCGAACAGATTTTTTAAAGTCGTCAACTCAGGTAGAGAACAAAAAGAGCCCTTCTCCAAGTCACGCTCCCATGATGGGAGCAAACCCGCTAGGCGGTCGCCGTCGCCGCCTATACTCACATCCAACCGATTCCAGGCGTTGGAATCGGCGGATGCTTCTCAGCGGGAGAGCCCTCCCTCTGAGGAGGTCATGGAGCAGGATGTACCTGCTCCAGGAAAACCACCGAGCCCCACGCGATTGAGAAAAGGACGTTTGTTTCGCCCTGGACCGTCCAAAAAGTAAGGTGGTAAATTTTTAGCTTCTTTTATCTAATTTTAACAATGGCTATCCTTTCGTGGAATGTGCGTGGTCTCCGTAGTCGAAGACCTGACCTCGAGTTAATTTTACGCTCTACTGACCCTGCGCTGGTGTGTCTCCAAGAGACCAAACTTCGCCCACAAGATTCTTTTAATTTACGCGGTTACTCTTCGGTGAGATTTGATCTCCCTCCCGAAGATGGCACTCCCGCTCACGGCGGAGTTTTACTTTTAATTCGCAATGACGTGTACAGCACCTCATTACAGCTCCAGACTCCTTTACAAGCTGCTGCAGCTACAGTTCACTTTTCTGGCCTTCGTTTTTCTGTCTGCACTGTTTATTTACCTCCGTCCGGCACCGTCACCACAGTTGACCTGGACGATCTTTTGTCTCAGCTACCCCCCCCCTGTTCTCCTTTTGGGGGATTTCAATGCACACCATCCCCTATGGGGTTCCACCACGGAGTGTGCAAGGGGTAACCTCTTAGCTGACTTTTTGCTTCGTCACAATCTTATACTTCTCAATACTGGTCAACCTACTTTTCTCTCTGACAGCACTCATAGCTTTTCGCACTTGAACTTATCCATTTGTTCTGCCACACTTGCTGTACATTTCACCTGGAACGTCATCTCCGATTTATATTCCAGTGACAACTTTCCGTGTCAGATCCATGTACTCTCTTCAAACGCACATTCACGGCGCGCGCCAAAATGGCTCATTGAAAAGGCGAATTGACCTCTCTTTCGATCTTTGGCCGAATTTTCAGGGTATGAATTTCCATCTATCGACATCGCGATCGAGCATCTCCGTACGGTCATCATAACAGCCGCAGATAAGACTATTCCCCGGTCGTCTTGTCACCCTAGACGCTTACCGGTTCCCTGGTGGACCGATGAATGCCGGGATGCGTTGCGTGCACGCCGAGGTGCTCTCCGAGTTTTTCGTCTCCACCCTACTTCAGCAAATATGATTTGCTATAAGCAACTTCGCGCCAAATGCCGCCGAGTCATTAAGGATAGCAAAAAGGCTTCTTGGATTTCTTTTACCTCTTCTTTTAACCGCACAACGCCTTCATCCGTAGTTTGGGAACGGCTACGCCGCGTTGCTGGCAAACCAAGGTTTACACCTATACCCGGTCTTAGGATTTTAAATCGAGTGCTCACTACTCCGACTAACGTCGCCAATGTTTTAGGGCGAACCTTCGCTTACGTTTCGAGCTCCGCCAATTACCCGGCTTTATTTCGCGCAGTAAGGGAGCAGGTTGAGAGGAAAGGTTTCTCATTTGCCTCCGACCATCAGGAGAGCTACAACGTTCCTTTTACCGCCAGGGAACTGGAGCACGCCCTTTCTACCTCTCGACATTGCGCACCGGGGCCAGATGACATTCATGTTGCCATGTTGCAGCATTTATCAGCAGAAGGCAAAGCTTTTTTATTACGAACTTTTAATGTTATTTGGTGTCATGGCACATTTCCCAGCGCTTGGCGATTGGCCACCGTCATTCCTATACTCAAGCCTGGAAAGGACCCACATCTTCCTTCCAGTTATCGTCCGATTTCCCTCACCAGCTGCGTTTGCAAGGTGATGGAACGCATGATTAACGGATGGCTCATGTGGTGGTTAGAGTCGAGGCAATTATTAACGAACGCCCAGTGTGGTTTCCGGCGTCATCGTTCCTCAGTCGACCACCTTGTGTCTTTAACTACCTATGTAATGGACGGTTTTGTGCGCAAGTGCCAAACGGTTGCTGTGTTTTTCGATTTAGAGAAAGCGTATGATACCTGCTGGAGAGGCGGTATCCTCCGAACGCTTCACGATTGGAACATACGCGGGCGTATGTCTGTTTTTATTCAGGAATTTATGAAAGACCGGGTTTTTAATGTTCGCGTGGGATCAGTTTTATCATCTAGTTTTATTCAAGAGAACGGTGTACCTCAGGGCTCGGTACTTAGCTGCACACTGTTTGCCATTGCTATTAACTGTATCACCCAGTGTTTACAGCCAGGAATACAATCGTCCTTGTTTGTAGACGATTTTGCCATCTATCTTTCCTCTCGGAGAACCTGTCTCTTGGAACGCCGCCTCCAATACTGTCTCGACCGTCTTTACGCTTGGAGTGTATCTCACAGGTTCCGTTTCTCCGTAGAGAAGACCGTCTGTATGAACTTCTGGCGCCAAAAGGAGTATCCTCTACCTTCGCTCCATCTTGGCCCAGACGCACTCTCTTTCGCAGACGAAGTTAGGTTCCTTGGCTTGGTGTTTGATAGGAAATTATGCTGGTCATCGCATATAGCGCAACTCAGAGGCAAGTGTGAACGTTCTCTTTGTATTTTACGTGTTTTAAGTGGCACACTTTGGGGAGCTGACCGGACTATACTTTTACGTTTTTACCGCTCTCTTATCCGGTCCAAATTGGATTATGGCAGTGTTGTTTATGGCTCTGTGCGGCCTTCTGTTCTGCGCCGCCTGAACCCGATTCACCACCGGGGTATCCGTGTTGCCATTGGGGCATTCCCCACCAGTCCTGTGTTCAGTTTATGTGCGGAGTCTGGAGAACCTCCGTTATTTTATCGTAGGGATGTTTTACTGGCTGCGTACGGTTGTCGCTTAGCTGCGCAACCTCGTCATCCCACGAATGGGCCGTTTCTTAATGTGTCTTTTGATCGTTTTTATGCTGCTCGGTCTTTTACTCCTAAGCCTGCTGGCTTTCGCTTTCGGGAGATTTTACGAACGTTGGACATTGAGTTACCTGCTTTTTTCTTAGCCGGGGAAACTTCTTCTCCCCCCTGGATTTTAGCAGAGGCCCCCGTTCATCTCGGGCTTACGTCCTCTCCGAAATCTTCCACCGCAGCACGTATTATTCGTTGTTCTTTTAGCGAGATCAAATCCTCTTTTAAAGGCTGGAATTTTATCTATACCGACGGCTCTAAATGTGACACAGGTGTAGGATGTGCTTTTGTTTTAAATGAGGCAAGTTTTACGTATGGTCTTAACGTTGCAACATCTATTTTTATGGCGGAGCTTTATGCTATCTATCGGGCGGTTTTATTTATTTCTGATCACGGGCTGGGGAACAGTGTTATATATTCCGATTCTTTGAGTGCCATTTTAAGTTTTAGAAATCTGTACAACCTCCACCCCCTTGTACAGATGGTCCAGAATGTAGTTTTAACCCTTTTCGACGCTGACGTCAGGGTAACACTGCTCTGGGTGCCTGGGCACGTCGGACTCCCAGGTAATGAGGCCGCAGATGTTGCAGCAAAATTCGCTCTTTTAGACCCTGCTGAGGACGAGCAACGTTTTTATTTTGGCGATTTTAACCATTTATTACGTAAAAGCATTCTCTCGCGCTTTTCGTCGTGAAGAAGTAATTTTAGCTTGCCTTAGAATTGGGCATTGCCGTTTTAGTCACTCTCACCTTTTTAATGGTCAACCCGCTCCAGCTTGCCCTCACTGTGACCACCCCTTTACAGTGCGTCACATTTTAATTGAATGCCATCATCTGGCAGCTTTTAGACGTAGCCTAGGTTTGCCCTCCTCTTTTGAGGCATTACTTGCAGATGATGTAGTTGCTGTTGAGCGATTGCTCCGTTTTATCCGTGTTTGTGGTTTTTGGAGCAAGGTGTGAGGTGTTCTCTTTTTATCCATGACGGCATTTTTAGACTCTCTTAAGACTGTTGTTATTTCAGCATTTGATGCATCGTTTTAGTCCCAGTCTTTAATTGAGTTGTTATATATTGCCCTTGTTATTGTTTTTGGGTTTTTATTGTTACCTTTTTGGACTTTTACAATACTGGTTTGTTTTCAGCTTTTGCTGATAAGTTTTACTACCAGTTTTTATTTGTTGTAGTGTTGTTAGTTATAGGGTTTTATTGACCCTTTTTAGACCATTATAGGGCTGTTGTTTTTCGCTATTGCGGCTGTTTTAATACCAGTCCTTTGTTGACCGTTACACCCACTTGTTATTTGTTATGGGTTTTTATTTTGTTGCACAACGTGCAACTGTTATTTACCCAAAGATATTATTTGTGTCAACTATTTGTTTTTAGTTCTGGCGCAGTTTTTAGTGTGTTTGGGCGCTAATGACCTTAGATGTTGTGCGCCCCTTAAACAATAATCATCACCAACACCGCTTGTGTATACATTAGGTATTTAATTACAAATTATGCATAATTATGTCAATTATTCTTAAACGTATTGCATAACTGAAGGAGAATTATGAATAAAATTGTCTTACCTTGCACTCTGGAATGAATGAATGCATATATTTAACACAAGAAGTATTGCTGCCTTCATCTTGCTAATATTTGGTTATTAGATTGCTTCCAGATAGAGTCTAGAATAAAAAAAAATATAAATGGTTTTAATAACAAAAGGGTTTTTGAAACATACCTCTGTTCCTTAAACAAATGTCTTTTGAGCTATTTTTTATCTCAGATGTGCTTATAATATTAACAAAGACATTTTTCTGGTACTAAAACTTAAGTGTTTTTGTTATACAGGGTGATGCATTAATAATTTACTAAATTATATTTTAGATTATATCTTTATTTTTAAACAAAATCAATTAAAAATTTAAATCAATGCACCTTAGTACTCTGAAATACGTTACACTTCATTGGACTTAAATTGTGACTCCAAATTTCAAGGGGAGCATATATATGAGAGGCATTTAAAAGTTTGATAAAAGTAAAGTGAAATCATTTTTTGAAAAGTATTAATTTTATCTACCAAAAGTCCCAATTGAGAGCTCTGTATTTAGTCCAGCGAATTTTCAGTGTTTTTATTCCGCCGAAAAATGAATTTTGTTAAACCCTGCAAAAAGGCCATAACCGCATTGACGAAAAGCTCTGCTACCGAGTCCAATTTTCAACTTTTTGAACAGAAAACATAGTCTGGGAATGAATGAATTTGAAGTCCAAAATGTCTGGTTTTACCATAGTGTTGGATGGAGCATTGTTCTGGTGACAGATCACTATTTATGCTCCTATATTGGCCTTTTTCCTTCAATACATTTTTCAAATGGGTCAACAACATTGTATAATAGGTTGCTGTTATTGTTTACCTCTTTTCAAGTAGTCTACCAGAATAATTCCTTGAGAATTAAAAAAATACACAAATAAATAAAAACGCGCCATTTCACCAATCGTTACCTACTGTTTTGTTTGCAGCTTCGGCTCAGGTGCAAAGTCATGGATTCAAATTTCATTCCCTGTCACAAACCGACGCAAAAATTCCTGCTTTTTGCAATTAAATGTCGTTCAATACAGCGTTTCAATTTCTTTCACATGCGTTTTTGGTACACTGTCAACAATTGCGGTACTTAATTGTGACGTTCGGCTCGCGCTTTGTCATATATGCATATACGGACACGTTTAAACTTTTTTTTTTTTTTCAGAATTAAATAGTTGTCAATATTGATGCATTCACTCCATTCAATTTGGCTTTGATTCTTACCGCTATCCACCTCAAATAATTATTTGTCATCGCAGCGAACTTCTTTCCTCCCTTTTTATGGCAGACAGACGTTAATCAATATTTGAGTCCAGCTGAAAAAATTATCATATACCGTTACAAAAATCCTGCTTGCTACAATTATGTCATCTAATTCATTTTCATTCACTTTCTTGGAAAATTTTCCGGGCTTTTCAAACGAAGTTCCCGTAATGATATTTCTAGTCTCCAGTAATTGATGAAAATCAATACACATGTATGAAATAAAAAATGTTATACAAAAGCTTCCATAATTCCTAGGTTATTAAATGCTCCTTAATAATTCTATTTCATTAGTTTCATTATTATGTCTGGAAATGCCATTGAAATTTTTAAGATAATTGATGCAGTAATTTTTTCTCTAGAGGTAGGAAAATATGGTTTTGGGGAAATTGCTGTCAAAGAAAAAAATTGTTAAAAATTCACCTAATGCATGTCTGGTCATAGTCATAATCTGTTCACACTGTTTGCATTAGAATAGTCAACAGAAAAAGCAAAATGTTTTCTTAGCGAATGATAAAAACTAAAACCTTCTAGCTCAATTGATTTGAAAGCCATATAATTTTCAAGGGGGTGTCAAAATTAGAAGTTTTTGGTAAGATATACAGATACAATTTCAAATATAAAAAAACACACTACACTACATGTCACAACAAAATTTTATATCATTAGTGAAATAAATTTTTAAAAAATGCCAAAATTTTCAAACTTTTGTCTTCCAATATTATATCCTATTTTTATACATCCTTAATATTTATAAATTAAACTTAATACCATCATTCTGAAATGTTACTTATTTTAAAGAAATAGTTCGCGTATTTCTCACTAGGAGCAGCATGGAAGATTACTTTATATTTTATACCACATTACTGTTTAAAAAGCAATTTTCTCGCACCGAAGGAAACTAATAATATGCACTTGGATATTCACAATAATAGAATCAGCTGTTATTGATTTTCGTTCAGCCTGACATCGTTTAAGGATTGCAAACATGGCTACGTGTGCAAATAAAGATTATGAATTATGTAATATGACTAATTTAATTAAGGCCTGATTTCGAAACTGCCGAAATGCAGAAATGCTGAAATTGAAAAAAATGTAATTTACGCTCGTATATGCGCTTAAACCGATTAATATCATCGCATTTCCTATTAAGGCAAAGTTTGTAACACTCAGTGTTACTTATTTATCGGTTCTGGTGGTGTGATGGTAACCATACTTGCCTGCTGCACCCCTCGGGTTCAATCCAGGCCAGGATCGATGAACTTTTTCGGGCGTAAAAATCCTAAGTGTGGCTTCCTTTGGAAGAGAAGTAAAGCCATGGGTTCCGTATTGTACATTTACGGCATGTAAAATAACCTCAATCCTGAAAGAAGAGATCTCTGAGCAAAATTTATCGGCCTTTTCACGCCCTGAATTGAATGGGACGCTGATGGCCTGAAATGTTAAGAGCGTCTGTCCATAAATAAACAAAATCAACTGAGGGTTTCAATATTCAGTTTCTAGTTTGAGTGCCTGGTGTTTAAAATAAAAGTAATATAAGCTGTCTTAAAAGATATTTATTTGTGTTGATAATGCGGTCTGCCGAAACACAGGTGTCAGTACGGTTATTTTGTCTGTGCACCAGTTCGAACTCTTGCGTCAAGCGTGTGATTGAACTATGTCTAACTCACAAGTACCTCTGCCAATTAGAAACGAAAGTCTGCACGGTAGATGGGTTATAGAGGCTGACTACGGGATATAATATAACAAAAAGATATCATTATTTTGGAGATTAAATTAAACTGGTTTTCAATTAAATTAAATTAAAATCTGCAATAATACCCCGTCCCGGAATCTTGTCACTTGCACCGGGACGTTTATTTCCAAATTTTATCTTTTATTAATCAGTTTTACACATAATAATTTTACAGTTTATATGCTATAATTATACTAAAATAAAATAAATTACAAACTTACAGGAACCAGTAAAAATAATAACTGGTAGGCAGCTAACTTCCTAAGGTAAGGTTAGCCGTCAGATACCGAACCAGCATCTTTCTCGCCCTATCTATCTAAGGAAATTGTAATTGTTACTTATTACTATTTTAATTTCAACTTATATGTTATTATTCTTTGGTTTATTTTCAAATTATATTTCTCTTTAAATATGGTTGTTTAATATTCTTATCCTTGTAATATGGATACCTAAAGTGATCTTTTAAACTACACCTATTTGATTCTCTTAGAACATAAAACTTTTCGCTTTAAATGTATTTCTACTGTTCCTAATCAGTCATATGTTACACTACACTTCGCTTCACTAAAACAACAACCACTGTTTAGATACTGTTTATTTATACCTATAACATTTTTCACTAGATCATGTGTTTATTGCTCTTCGCTTCACTTCCTGTATTTTCTTCTTTCCGGTTCCATATCTTACATCTTCCAGCTCACTTAGTCTTCTTCTGTATACTTCTATTACCCCATAACTTCTTCTTCTTCTGATTCTTCCTCTTCATAGCTGTTTTACTCTCTATTTTCTTCTACCCTTATGTGTTATTTATCTCCTTCGTTTCTCCTCCCCTTCTTCTGTATTCGTCCGAAGTCCTCTTATAAATTGCATAACTTTCATTTCCGCCTCTTGTAGATAAAATTTTTCACCTTTCTCCCCATTCACTTTTTCCTGTTATGGTCCATAAGTATTCCCATTTATTATAACTTTAAATATCTTCCTATTCTTCATTGCTCTCTTCTACCTCGCCTTCATCTTCTCCTCTACCATTCTCTTGCTGTTGAATTATAAGTTATCTTATAAGTTATCTTATATGGAATATTTTCTTGTTAAAGTTGTTGTATTTTAATTTGAACGAGTATAGAAGAATAAGAAGAGAAATGGAAAAGACAAATAAAAGACAGGAGGTAGAAGAAAATAGAGAGAACAACAATGAAGAAGACGAAGATGAGATGGGGTAGTAGAAGTATTAGAAGAAGATTAAGTGAGCTGGAAGGTGTAAGTTATAGGACCGGGAAGAAGATAGAAGAATGAAGATTATAGAAGAAGATTAAGTGAGCTGGAAGATGTAAGTTATGGGACGGGTAGAAGATAGAAGAAGGAAAATTATAGGAGAAGATTAAGTGAAGTGGAAGATGTAAGTTATGGAACTGGGTAGAAGAAAGAAGAAAGAATATTATAGAAGAAGATTAAGTGAGCTGGAAAATATAAGTTATAGGACCGGGTAAAAGATAGAAGAAAGAAGATTATAGAAGAAGATTAAGTGAGCTGGAAGATGTAAGTTATAGGACCGGGTAGAAGATAGAAGAAGAAGATTATAGAAGAAGATTAAGTGAGCTGGAAGATGTAAGTTATAGGACCGGGTAGAAGATAGAAGAAGGAAGATTATAGAAGAAGATTAAGTGAGCTGGAAGATGTAAGTTATAGGACCGGGAAGAAGATAGAAGAAGGAAGATTATAGAAGAAGATTAAGGGAGCTGGAAGATGTAAGTTATAAGACCGGGTAGAAGATAGAAGAAGGAAGATTATAGGAGAAGATTAAGTGAGCTGGAAGATATAAGCAAGTATATTTTCCTTTGAGGGTGAGATTTCCGACGGATCATTTTAAGCTAAGGTAGATATCTTGGCTACTACCTATTGGTTATGTTTACTGATTTCCAATGGATTCGTAATTTTATTTAATTTAGGTGGGTTTTTTTTTTTTTTTTTTTTTTTTTTGCTAGTGAAATGTTTAATTTTTATTTTAAACTATATTTTTGTTTATGTAATAAAAGATTTAATGTGTAAACTTATTACGTATTGTGGGTAAAAGAAAATTTAGTAAGTGATAAACTTTGAAAATGCACATCACGGTATATATAACAAGATTCCGGAACGGAGTATTGCAGATTTTATTTTTATTTTATTTTGTGTACGTATACATTCCGATCTTCTTATTTCTTATCTCTTCTTCTTCTTCTTCTTCTTCTTCTTTTAGTGCTAGATTACTTATTTTGAAGACAAGTTTGGATATAATCATCCTTTTCTCCTCTTATCGTTAGATTTTACTTTTCTGTAATATTTGGACATCCAGCTTCAAATCAGTTTAAAGAGAAGCAAAATATATAGTAGATGCAACAGTTGAAAAATATTAAATACTGTCAACAAATTAAGTTTTTTTTTTTAACAACTCATACTAAAAGTAGTTCTTTTAACAAAGGCATGCAAACCAAAAACTGCATTTTATAATACTTCAGTATTACCAACTTTGGTTCAGTACAGAACGTAATAGTATTAATTTATTTAAACGGATACAATTTACATATTTTTAAAGGGTTTACGCGCTGAGGCTGTTAAATTAGTCCATGGTATTACACAATTTTGTTTTTAAGATTTACATAACTTGTCAATCTGAAAGAAGAGTATTAACTGTTGTTCGCACTATTGCATACAGTGGCTTCTTTCAGTGCGAGAAAATTACATTTTTAATCAGCAATTTAAGAAAAACTTAACGAAACTGAAATAACAATGCAAGCTCCTTTCTTGTGAGCATTCTGCCAAAACCTTATGAATGACTTCTATACTTGTATTTTTTTTTTTTTTTTTTTTTGTGATACCAACATTGCACGAAAGCTACTATTTGAATTAAAAATTTAATTGCTGCAAATGATGAAAATATAGAAAGATGCTCTGTTTAAACATAACATAACACAGTTCGCAGTGTTTAATTAAACGGTTAATCACTTTTGATTTATCCCGAAAAATAAATTAAGGGATCTTTGACACTGTTGTATTGGTACAACACGTTTGTGCATGTGATATAATATGACGTCCATTAAGTGTGTACACATTCAAATTATTTCGGTTTCTGTGTCTTTAATAGACTTATTTTAGCTTTATCTGATTTCGCTTTAAAAACAAGATGAAAAATAAAAATATTTAATCCGCACCGAGGTCGTTAAGGCGCGGACTCGTGAACGGGAGGTCTGGGATTCGAATCACGCCAGGACCGTCCTCCTTGACTGAGGATTTTTTCCAGGTTTTCTTCGAGGAGATACCCTGAACTTACGCCTGGAATGTTTCCATCCTAAAAAAATACTTTCACAATATATCATTTTATCTCATGTATCACCAGTGCCCACCGCCTGTGATGCTTCAGTTGTTAAACACTATTTAAAAAAAATTACTCCGCGTGCAGTAAAGGTATAAGTACGGGACCACAACTTTTCACCACTGTCAAACAAAAATTTATTTTTACTTCACTATAATACCGCTAATTATTATAAACTATAAACTAAGTTAGATACACAAGATTTGAGACGCCAGAGACTTTTATGAAATTAAATTTTAAAAAGCGAAAACGTGGAACAACTGTATAAAAATGGACATAAAATAGACCAAGAAACAGTATAAATAATTAAGGGATAAACTACATTAAATTAAGAAAAAATAGGGAAAAAGTAAATTTAAAAAGATAATGGATAAGATTAATTTATAACTGAGTGTACCTTAAGGGGAAAACTTCAATTCTAGCTGGTGGTAGAAAATATTTTTCTATAATTTTATTAAAAAAAAAAACTTTTTTCACATGTTGACATGCTTTGTACAAAATGTATCATGGCTGCACTGAAACAAGTGCTAAGAAACATACCTTTATTGGAATTCTAATCTTCAATAAAATGCCACAAAGGTGCTTTTCGGAAGAGCTTCACTAATGTATAAAAAGATAGAGAGAGAGAGAGTTCCACCTTAGCTGAAAAGTGGTGCTGCCTCAAATGCAGATAGCGTATTTAAAAGCAATGTGATAAGAGCACTTTAAGTTGACAGCAATATATTTCTGCGGTTTTTTTCAGCTAAGGCAAAAACCGCACTCTTGTCGTTTAACCAGAGCTAGTGCATAGCTCACCTATTATATATACTTTTCCCCTCTACTCGTTATAAAAACCTGGAAAGTCGTACTCACCACAGTAAACAAGTGAGTAAATTCTAATTTGATTAAGAGCACCAATTTGACAGATCGTTATGAATATTAAATAAAGTACAGCTGGCATTTGCACCAACTGAGCAAATAAGCGACATTTTAGCCCAGCTGAGAAAACAGTCGCGAATCGAATGCTTATCATGCTACAGCATTGAGGGGCTAAGATATGGAGACAGCAAAACACTGCACTATGGGCAAAGAGATCAATTCTGCCAAAGGGAAGTACGTGTGTTCACAACTTATCGCATTCAGAAGTAAATCCACATGTTTCCTGAAAAGATGGAGTATAAAAACTTTTAACTGAATTGTGTAATGCATCTTTTAATAACCATAAACGTTTCTGGAAGAAACAGCAATGAAAGAGTAATTGAAGAAAGAGCAAGGAAGATGGAGATAATCTTTGGATTATGCCGTGATATCTAAAAATCAAAAGCCTTATCTTACCAGGTCAAATTTAGACACTGCAGTATAATAATTAAATCGGAATGCCTGTATGCGGCGGAGACAAAAACTAGGAAAAGGCTTGCGGTAATAGAAAAGAAAGATAGGAATAGAAGTAAAATCCTGGGGTATAAAAAGTAACAGCTAATTGAGCAAAAACATGAACTAAATACATTAAAAGTTTGGGGAAATTTTCCAGCATAATGAAGAAAAGATGGTTAGGGCTTTTTGGACATGCAAGGTAAGAAGAATAGAACCACAAGTAATAGCAAATAAGATCCTCGTCTTCAAAGAGAAAAGTAAGACATAAAACTGTGGATGACGGAATTTCATTAAGATTTAAAACGTGTGGAGTCAAGGATGAAGATATAGGAAGCTGTTAAGAAAGAAAGTTGAAGAGATGAAGAACCTGCCCTATGAAAAATCAAAGAACAGCAAAGATACGAATTAGACTGAGTCAGAGAATGAAAGAACATTTGCATCGGAGGAAACAGCTTGTAAAAGAGAAAGAAGTTGGGTAATCGTAGCTCATGTTTAGTTGAAACGAATTAAAAGCAAAAATCATAAATGTGTATAGGACGAGGTACTTAAAACTACTTAAACATCTTCCATACTATTTATTACTCATGTCAACGAGCTGTGAGATGATAACGCCTCTCCCTTTTGTTTTTTCATTCTGCTTCTATTGCCTTCACCAATCTATTGTTTCTTTACTAATTGCCTTCACGCTTAATCCTGTTTCTATCCGTATAGCCTACTTTCTTCTTTTTCAAGGTTATGTGTTTGATGACATCTATTGTGGCGTTATATGCCACCTTATGTAATCCCTGTTTCCTTCCTTTACTGCTCTTTGAAATTTCCTATATAATGGCGATTACTGCCCATTGGTTAGAGCATGTAGCTGCATACGTTATTGACCGGTTGCGACAAGTGCGTTCTGGTTGTCTTTTATCTCAAAGTATATACAGTAGGGACGGCTTGGGTATTTGGCGGAATGGAATTCTGAATGCTCAATATCACAAATGTCTATCACTACCTGTATTCTCCTTCATATGCCTCTGCATGAATAAAAAAGGGTTGGCATAGTTGAATACAAGCCGAGAAAATTTATTACTACATTTTTAAATAAATTAAAAAATTATCAGGCATATATAATAATAAATAATAATAAGATAATTAATATTGCCGAATGTAAGCATTCCGAAATATTTACTATTGACGCTAAAATTTAAGTCACCGGGTTGGTGACGGTTGGTGATTATGTTGGCACTATCCACCCATGTGTATTATAGCCTGAGATAATTTTCTGGTTGCACACTTGCACAACTTATGGCAATAATAGAAATTTTGATGCTGAATGGAATTCCTCTGAATAATTTTAATCAAATGACCATAGAAATTTCTAGTTCATACTTTTTCACTAATGTTTAAAACACTGAAAACGTTAACCGAATAATAATAATAATAATAATAATAATAATAATAATAATAATAATAATAATAATAATAAACTTCTCTATCATTTATGTTATTATTATTTCAGGTTATGTTAGACTGTTTTATATGGTAAAATGCTACCAGGTAAATGAATACAGATAAATCAATTTCAGGTGGTATTTGTGCAGTGAAATCTGCTCTTGCATAATTGCTTATTTTATATAGTAATTTTGCATAACCCCACTCATATCTCTTTACGATATTCTTTTCTCTTTCCCTCACTTGATGGGTATCATATGGCAAAGCTGCCATAACACAATGCACGCGTTTCAGAGATCTGACATTTATGGTAATTATAAAACTAAACTATACTCTCCAGTCCCTTAACCTAATTTTTTATATCAGAAATTTTGTTAAACATTATAAACCATACATAAAGTAGGCATTTAGGAGAAGAAATAAAGTAATAGTAGTACAGCTTAAAAATGTTTGATAGTCATTCAGAAACCAACAAAATCAGAGTAAAAAATACGATTTACCCATCAATTAATTGGTGTTGTCATAATTTAATTTTATTTCAGTGAAGAACACTGGAATTTCATGTCTGTTTTGAAAAGAATAAGTAAATTTTAAACACATTTTACGTTTTACGTTTTAATTAATTTTACGTTTTAATTAATAAATCTGCATCTTCTATATTTAACTGCTGTTCGTTAAACACCTATGTTAGTTGTGGTGATAACCACGATATCAGATGGATTTATTGAGAAGTACACACAACTCGGAGCCGAATTTTGGAACAACATCAAAGGTGCCAACACAAGCTGTCATTACTATGCTGGGATCCGAGACATTCGAGAGTTGGTCTTGGACAGAGAAAAGTTGGTTTCGGCACAGACTTGCAAAATTAGTTATGGCAACGGCCAACTCCATTTTCATTCACCCAGTGGCCCACGTATTGACATATTCAGATCATATTTTAAATTGTATAACTGAGGAGTTCATTTGTCAAACTAGATAAAATATAAAATTATTTTGAATTATTTTTTTAATTTGTTTTGAAGAATTTTGCGTTAAATTTGTCCGTTCATATTTCTTGAATTGTTTTAAATGAGTAATTTAACTCCATGGAAAATTCTTTGGCTTACTCCTGCAGTTTTGGGTATTAATTTTGTGAAATTAAATAACTATTTTACTGTGTAGTTGAACTTATGATTAATTCTTGAAGGAACGCATTTTTTGTCAATTTATTGAAGCTTTTTGAATAAATTAAAGAGCTTTGTCATGGTAAACGTTTTTCGGTTTATACATCGTAAAACTTAATTTTTATATCATTGGATGGTTTATAAGTAGAAAAGCGTACACCATGACAAACTTCGGCTGAGAAATCCTACTCATAAGAGTATTGTATTAGAAATTGGTTTTTCTTCTTCCATAACATTTAGCACATTAACCTTTCCACGGCCAACTATTTATCTCAGTACACAGTTTGAGGCAATAATTCTGCAGGATACTAGCAGGAGAGAAGCGATAAGTAATACGAAGATAACGGAGCACTGTTTAGATTTTGGAATTATTCTTGAACCGTGGCAATGGTATAAAATTATTAAAATATAGCTGGCAAAATGGGATACAGAAACACAAGTAGGTAATATATTCGTATGCAAATACTTACCTCAAATCTTTTGAATGCAAATCAAATGTTATAATTCTCATTTCTTATTTGAGTGTCACAAATCAGCAATACTGACATTATCGCTCACGACTATGATAAGGTGCTAGAATTTTGTTACATGTTCACCACTGAAATCCAGTTACTTATTCTAGATAGCAAAACTGGTTGCTTTTGTGTAACCACTGAATTTCAATCAGGGTAACAATTGCTTGCAATGCTTTATTTCACACACCTGCCGACTTTGGTAATACAATGATACTACCTGACTAACAGAAAAATAAGATTTGTTATATTGAATGGGCCATGAAACATCGGTCCCACCAGGGCAGCCAGTCTCAAGTGTGCATACAGTCAAGGCTACGGCAAGCCAGATAATAAAGGGATACTGGCAGAGAGGGGAAAGGAAAAACAAAGTTCTGTTATCACAACCCATAGATAGTGGTTATTTTAAAACATGGAAGTGGTTTGTGCGTGAGAAAGTGTAAGAATTGTAATAGTGGAGGTGTACATGCATACCGATTCTATTAGGAAAATGCAGGAGAATTTTGCAACCAGATTTCTTGGTATAGTATTCTTATAAAAAGAAATGTACAGATGGCATACAGCGGCATCAATTGCAAGCAATTGATTTAACAAAATAATAAAAAAAAAACAGTTCGGAACGCGCAGATGTCCTGTTAAGTTGATACGTAACAGGTACAGGTACAGTGCCTACTTTTATCTATGATATGGGGGCCGATTTTTCGTTCCAAACTTATAATCGAAACAACAGGCAACAGTTCTTATTATAATTATTTAATTTTGGTAGATAAATGAAATTAACATGCTTTTCGGAATTCAGTGCATTTGAACTTGATCTAATGTATTTTGTAAATCCTTTCCTTGTTTTAACACTCTCGCTATCTAGAGCATACTTTGTATCCTTAGAAACAGGTTATTTTTATAACGGGTTATCGACAGGTACCTCCGCACTCGAGTGAAGTGCAACGCACAGGAGAATGTTGGTATCCTATATTTCTTCCTTCCTTCCTTCGAAGCCAGTTTTTAATCCACCCGCGTTGCTATGGTTTAGTGAACACAATAACTATACACTCGGCGCACGTCAGTGCTATTCGCTTTCCTAGTGAAATCTCGGCTACACAGTGGATGCGGAGCGACTTTTCGACGACCCTTATTATTGCTCTCCAAAATTAAATAAAAATTATAACAGTCAAGTTGCCAGGCAACGATAAAAATAAAAGATACTGTAGAAATTGCAAACATGCCTCTTTATTAAACTTCTTAACATATGGGTGTCATTTTCAATTTCAAAATGGGGTTGGCTGGGTTTGAGTAAGTGAACCTAAAACCTAAAGTGCGAGAAAAATAGCATAATCGTTCTCCAATATATACATACACACACACTCACACACACACATACACACACACACACACACACACACACACACACACACACATATATATATATATATATATATATATATATATATATATATATATATATAACTATCTTAGTGTTTTATCCTTATAAAGCTTCTATAATTACTGTTAATTTGTTACATTGCTAGTAGTGTTACTTTATTTTTATTTTTATGTTATATGTATATATAATATTGACTGAAGTAATTTACACCGTTTTAGCTTTTGAGAAGTGAATAATTAATAATTTAAAACACTTTGCCTTAATATCAGAGTAAATAAAATTATAAAACATTTCGTAAATGTATTATTATTATTATTTATGTAATTACTTGTGGCATATGGCTATTTATGTTTGTAATTCAAGACTTAATAAAAATAAAATAAAAATCACAAAAAACTACGGCTATTTCTGACATTAATTTGATTGACTATGAAGTCATAGCTTTTTAGCATTCCAGTGCTTACATAAATTTAAATGATTAAGACACAGTGCGTGTATGAAGATGACAGTAACGAAATACGAATTCCATACAAAGTGCAAGATTTTTAGAACTATAGTTCGAAATAACTAGGGTGGAAGAAATTATGCAACCGCTGCATTTCTGAAAAATCTTCGAAATATTTTACTTCCTTTAAGGGCGTATATTCAGCGCTTGTCCCTTGTAGAATAAAGTTCTAGTTTTATAAAGAGATCTCTCTTCTTCTAATCAACAGTATCACAACAAGAGTGTTATTACTCTCGAGGCTTCTGTAAGAACTTAACCTGGTCAAAAAGTGTTAGATTCATGCATAAATCTGTTGCGTTTGATTTTCGTTTGTCATTTGGATTGAAATGCTGTTCTTGTGAATACGCCTTGATTTTTTTGCAGATTTGAATAAAGTTGTGGGCTAAAGAAAATAGAGTGTCAAATGGGGAGAAAAAAATCCAAATTTTCTGATATATTCTTATGTGCAAGTATTAACAGAAGAGCAAAGACGTCCTGAAACATTTACAAGAAAATGGTTTTTTGTTTCATGGAGAATCACTTCTCTACGTTGAGAAAGGCCATCTAAACACTTTGATGCATGATAATCAACGTCAATCAACTCGAGAACGGACAAATGTGACGAACTGCTAATAGTTATTGTGCGACAATTTCATTCCAGGAACAAGGTTTAAAAATGGTATATGGATGCCATAAGTATTAAATTTAAATATTAACTGGTTTTCATCAACATGCCTAAGATGCGAAATTATTTTCTAATATTATGATTGCTATTTACGTTTCATAGCTTCTGACTATTTTAAGTATAATATTGCATTCATATATTGAACATTATTGTCCTTTTATTTTTTCATTGCCTATAATTCGCTTCTCACTTATTAATTAGACATTATGCAGGCTTAAAGAAAATTTAATTATAGAGTGCAAAGAGGAACAAAATAATGTAAAAACTTACTCTCTGTATTTTTCATGGTTTTGGAGATGCAAATAAGTTACTGCTAACATTTGATTATAACTGTAAATTATTTCTGTAACAACAAGGAATTTCTCTCCTGCAACTATTGGTCACCAAAGTGGTTTATATTTCATTTTCAGCTTAAAAGTATACAGTTTTCAAATTTCAATTTTTCCACTTCTATCTATGAAACTTTTATGTTCATATAGTTATCGGTTTATGATGATGCTTGCCTTCATAACACCAGAGACATAACAATATCTTTTTTGGATAGACAGAAACGTTTGCACGGAGTATTACTTTCAGTGACCATTTTTGTCAACTATGATAATCTTGGATAGGAATGGTGGATGTTGTTCTCGAGCTAATCAATGGCGAGCAAAAGGAGATACACAAATGGCCACCCGCTGATTTTTTATGTCTTCATTTAAAGTGCACGGTACCGAAATGCCGAATTTTTTAACCTTGCCCATGGAAGGAATGTTAAGTGTAACACGATCGTTGAGTGGTCACAAATCTATCACATCTGTTAAATATCGGGTTGACTGACGTAGGTAATCATGGATTAAATTAACTTTCTGAATGCAGCAAATCCTCACGTCAAAGTGGACTTATTTGAAACGACAGAGTCATTTTCTTGTGGCGCTTTCTCCATTGGTATTCTCCCAGCTGCCTTCTCTGCCTTTGCTCCTCTATTAAACTCAAGAAGGAGAATATGTCGGAATGTTCGTCCTCTTAACATTCCATTCTATTTAAGCTCACAAATAGATAAAACTTTCTTCAAATCGCAAAATCAAGGCGTGTCTACAATAACGCTCAAAATAATGAATGACAGATGATAAATAGTAAACATTGTCATAGCAACGCAGTGTTATGACTAAGAACTTTCGCTTCAATTTGATATTCCTTTGTTCTGATGGATGTTTTACATGACAATTATCACACTAGCCGGTTAAAGTTCTTGTTAATGTAGAATTAAATTTTAAAAAGGCAATATAATAATAATAATAATAATAATAATAATAATAATAATAATAATAATAATAATAATAATAATAATAATAATAATAATAATAATAATAATAATGCATGCGTTATTTTTTGTTAATTTCCCGTGTAATTTTTAATTGAAATACCTTCCATGTTATGTTAATAAGTCTTTACCGAAGGTTTAGAACTCTAAAATATAAATATGATACCAAAAAAATTATCCTCCTATATTGGTGTTTGAGTTATATGATTCTAAAGATGAAAAATAATATATTTAAAAATATATCGTCTATTTAAAATATTGTTTTCAGACATTTAAATAGTTCTAAATTGAAAAACTACAATATAAAGTTATTCATTAGACCTTTATGGATTTTTAGAGGTAAAAAGTAAAATCGAACACATCACAAATCACTTCCTGTTGCCCTTAATCTCGACATCACATTTGACCTACAGTCAATACATATTTAATAAAAATGTGTGGTTTTTATAGCAAGGTTGTGGTTATTTGCATCAATATCATCACAACTCAATCACCCATTTCGTTCACCAAGTCATACTACAAAGTCTAATATTAATCCTAAAATTATTTACAAAAACAGTTTTTGTGGAATTTACATCAAAAGGTTTAGATTGATGGAAAAACCATAAAACGGCAAATTTTCTGTAGTTTTTAGTTTGTATTTTAGGATATCATGTATTTCGAAGCATTAATAATAGTAAAATTATATTGGTCGTTTTAAAAATACTTTTTTTTATCTATTGTCTCTTTGACTTCATTGGTCTTCTCGCGATGGCTGTAGATTGCAGACATGAATGAGTCTGTAGAGATAAGCGAAACAAAACTAATTAATGACTGCATAACTGAGCTCGGTGTCTTTGGCACCTTAAAACTATATGGCATTCACTATATGGCATTCACCTTCCGAATAAAATTTTGCCCAGACAGCTTGACCTGGCCGTGGTCGTGCCCAGGGCCTCCGGATTAGTAGTCGCAAACTTTATCACTAATCCGCATAACAGATCTTCTTCTTCTTCTTCTTCTTCTTCTTCTTCTTCTTCTTCTTATTATTATTATTATTATTATTATTATTATTATTATTATTATTATTATTATTATTAGTGGTAATATTTTAATTTTCAAACGAACTATCCAGAGCCAAAGAGGTTTTAATTATTGGTAATAATTCAGTATTACTTTATCTACTATCCCATTTTTCTAGACTCTCAAAATGATTAGCCTATTCCAATTATACGAGGGTAGGTCTATAAGTTTCCGGCCTCGCCGATAAGGATTATCGCCTTCACACTTATCTGGTGTCATGCCTTATCTGTTAAGTAAATAATTGCACCTGTAACTTTCGATTCCTGTGTTCAATTGCTCTGATATAGTTGCATAAAGAAGGCCATGTGTAGAAGATTGTTCAAAATGGAGTATAGAACTGTTATTAAGTTCTTCACAAAAGAAGGATTTACTCCAAATGAAATTAAACCGCAATTGGACGGTGTAGCCTCCCCCTCATATTCTACCATAAAAGAATCAGTCAAACTTTTTCGAATGAATCGAGAAAGCATTGACAACGAAAAACGTGTAGGTCAGTCCTTGGAGGTACTCACTCCTGAGAACATCGCTCTTGTGGAAGACTGGCAGCTGAAAGTTACAGAAATAGCACAAAGGTTGGACCTTTCTAAAACAACAGTCCTCAGAACTATTCATGAACATTTAAATATGAATAAGGTTAATGCAAGATAGGTGCCTAGAATTCTTTCCTAAGTCCAAAAGCAGCAACGAATCATCTGTTGTTAAGCATTTTGGAGCTCTGCGTGGCAACGAGAGAGAAGTTCTGAAAATCATTGTTACAGGAGATGAAACAGAAGATTGTTACACAGATGAAACTGTGGTTCTCTACTATGATTCTCTTGTCCTAAAGAGAAGCAATGGAATGGCGTAAACCCGGTGAAGTATCGCCTCTAAAGGTCAAGGTCACTCAAACCAATTTATTAGATCATGGCCACAATCTTTTGGAACTTTGATGGAATTCTCTTCATTGACTTCAAGGAGAGGAACATCACAGTAAATGGGGAGGACTATGCTGGCCTACTGCACAGACTACGTGCTTCCATCAAAGAGAAAAGGCGAGGAAAGCTGAATCGTGGTGTGCGCCTTCTTCACCACAACGCGTCTGTGCACACAGCTCTTGTTTCAAAGGAAGCTCTGAAGAAATGTGGCTTCAAGGAGATCGATCCTCCATTCTACAGCCCAGACCTAGCTCCCAGGGACTATTACCTCTTCTCAAAACTCAAGAAGGACCCTCGAGGAAGGAAATTTAAGTGTGACGAAGAAGTGATATGCCCGTTTTGCAGACAAAACTTCTGACTATTGGGGGGGGGAAGAGTGTCGAAATGTTAATTCAAAGATATGAGAAGTTTATTACAATAAAAATATTGAAAGATGGAATATAGTTTTTGTCTTTATCATACTTAGAAATTGGTTAGACCGGAAACTTATGGACCTACTTTCGTATGTCCACCATTATTTTCTTCACAATTTTTCCCAGTCATAGTTTTAGACGCAGTATAGAAAACATTCAAATTTAAATTTAATAATATTGAAATATTGTCAAACCGAGTACAAGAATGAATTTGTTTATTTGATACAACATTCAAAAATAAAGAAATTTGGATTAATTGTAAGAATGTGTATTTATTCACAATACGTTAGGCTTTCACAGGAAGAAATACAACAGCTTTTCATAATTGTCAACAGAGATTTCTTGCACAATGTTCACATTCGGAGATTTGTGAAAGTTATTTGCGTAGTCAATGAGGATTAAACCTTGCGTGTCGTGTCCCTCCAGAGGGAGAAAGCCATAATACATGGAATTCTTCTGAATGAGATGGGGATCCCTGAAAACTGCTGCAGCAATGCAATCTGAGCATATCCACTGGCTGCCTTCACTACCAAGGGATTTTCGCTCCGCCATGTTCAACAGTTTTATTGTAGGTCTGTCCAATTGTCCAAGGCTGTTGATTCGCCATTCCTGCAAAAACAAAACAACAGTGAAATGATTTAAAAGTGATGAGAATTCAATGAACAACTCCATAAATTTCGTTTCTAATTACATGCCCCAAGTATGCTGCATGTTAAGTTTGAGTTTTGATGATCTTACGTTGCTACCAGAGACATGGTAATAAATCAATATGTTATTTATTTTCATAATAACTTGCAGAAATTAAATGAATATACACCGTTTTGCACTATTATCTTACATAAAGAGACATATACATAAAGGTTTGCATCTCACAGATTTTACAGCGGTACAGCTTAGACTTACAGGGTGTCCCAATTGAATATGACAGTTTTAAGAACCGCACTCGTATAGAGTTAAATAAACGTTTTTCAAGGAACAAATAGTACAATGCAATTTATTAATTTGAACTTATTTTTTAAAAATCACATTTTTCAATTGGGCTCCATGACAACGAACACATTCATGTAATCGATTCTGGAAGTTCACCATAGCTCGCTGCAATAAAACATTAGTGTCCCTAATTCCACAGGTTATGTTTTCTTTTAGCTGTATGATAGTCCATATTCTGTCACAGTACACTTTACTTTTCAATAACTCCATAAAACGTAGCCCGCTGCCGTCAGACCTGGGGATCGACCTGGTCTGGCAACATCAGCAAATCGAGAAATTATGCATCCAGGAAATAGGATCTGCAAAAGTATTCATTCTTTCACGAGCGGTTTGAGTTGTGGCGCCATCCTGCTTGAATTAAAACTCCGTTTCATCATTATCACCATCTGAAAGTACAGTGTGGCCAGCATTTCTGTATATCGTTGTGCGTTGAGAGTCACAGTGTGGTTTCTGTCAGCGATAGAACTGCCAGTGCGTTGAGTCCTTGCACAAAGATTTATCTAAGGTAATGTTAACAAAATTATGAAAGCTAAGTCCATGGCCATGTGATCGTAAGAGCATGTAAGAAAGACATACCTATATTGGGTGGTAATAAAAACCAAATAAAATGGTAAACAAAATTGTGCTTACCTTGGAAACGTTGCTCCTGAGCACAGTTTCCCATGGTATGAGAGTGATGAGTTTATTGGAGTAACTGAAGACAATATGCGCCGCTGTTGCATCCATATGAAAGTTGAACTCTATCCCAGGAGCCTTGTTGCCAATACCTGTTGCACATTCAATTTGTAAATTTTAACAAGATTACCTAGCCATAATTTCTATAACTTGTTAATAAGTGAAATTTTTAGCACAAGTAGTACAGGATACAACAATAAATTTTTATTTTCTCCATTCAATATAGTGCAAATAAATACATAGCTAACTCATAACTAACTCAGGCTTCACCAGTCTATTCATAGTGTTTTCCCAGGATTTGCTATTTTAAAACAAAGTAATGGTTACAACTTTATGTCCTTTGAAAAATATTGCAATGTCCTGTTAGTATTTTAAGAATTATTTTTACAGGCAGCCCTGTATTCCCATAATATTGAAAGCTCTTTTCACCACTTACATGAGTTTCTTGTAATTATTTATGAGGGTTAGTTATCTAAAAAACAAAGAGATGTGGCCGTAGAAATGTGTCGATTATCCTGGTGGGTTTTGTCCCATGGAAAGGAAGATAATACATCAAACAACGTAGTCGATCTTCACTCGTCACGTGAAACACTGCATGGATCAAATACCATGGACAAAATGGAACCTAATGATGACGTTTTTTCCGGATCAGAATGGTACATACTTCACGGAGTTTCTGGAAGCGAGTAACTACAAGGATCACTCTGAAAGTTTTGAGAATGGACAACAAGAAGTTGTGAAAAGCCAATGCAGCTTTTCCTAGCTTTATATTGCAATTTAGATAGCAAAATGTACAAATCGGTACACTGCGTAATGTCAAAACGCCCAATACTGCTCATTTCATCCGCACCAAACTGCAGCTGTTCAAGTGAGAAGTGCTTACTCACCCACCTTACAGCATTAACATGCTCCCATGTGTCCCTGTTTTTCTCAAAGGCAAATGATTCATATCGGGCGACGACATGCAGGACTAGTGCCGAACAGAACTCTTTTTACGCAACGGCTGCCACCGAATCAGTTACGCGCAAACAACCGTGTTATAAAACGGTCTCAATAGAATTGTTTATTTTTACTGTAGCTAGTGTGCGATGATAAGTCCCGTGCCATACATGCATTCTAAGCAACGAATGCGGGCGAAGTTTTATATATGCTCAGCTTATGAAATGGTATTCATCAATCACCGAAGTCAATGCCAGTGAAGAACGCAACAGTTGAGAAGTGCTGTAACTCAACTATTAATTTCTAGCAACGTTTGTGTTCCCGAAACGGTTGCGATATGTTTGACCCAGCCCTATGCAGCAATGGTTCCAGCAGCAACTCAGGGACTTCTTCCACTGAGGCATTCAGGGTCTTGTTTCATAGTAAGATACGATCTCAACAAGATATGGGGTTTATGTCTAAACAAATAAGTTATTGTGCTTTAACACCAAGTGTTCGGGTTTTAAACGAATGGCTGTCATAAGCATTTTCTTCTCTGGAAGCTTGTACGATGCATTTACATGAGTTTTATTTGAATATAATAATCAGAAATAAGGCTGTTATTGCTAAAACATTCTCATGATTTCGGAAACATACAAATGTTCTAATAATCCTGTCAATAATTTCTTGCACTCATGGAATGCTTATAAAAGAGCTCTCTCATGAAGGTTTTACTTACCCTCGACACTGCCACCCATGACAACAATATCTTTAACTTTTGACATGAATTTAGGATCCATCTTTGCTGCAAGAGCCACGTTCGTCAGAGGTCCCAAACACAGTAGCGACACTTTTCCTGAAAAGCAGAAAAAAATAAAAGCTCTATTATATTAGTTAAGTGAGTGCTCTAATTGTGTTGTATATATAATTGATCAAGATCATGTAAAAGAAGAAGAAGAAGGAAAAAAGACAGCTGTGTATTATAAAAACAAAGTGAAAATGGGAATTGAAAACCATGGAATCAACATGAATGTTTCCTGACTTATTTTTCTTGAAACTTTCGACGTTTCAGCCCCTAGAGGCCTAAAGCATTGGAAATATCCTAGAACCTGTTTCTTCTTCTTTTGGTTTTAAAGTTCTAGGTTAATATCAGCTAAAAATAATTAATTGGAGACCCGAAAATATTATTATACTTGACTTTTATGTAGAAAAAACATCAGAGCAGATGTAGAGCATTCTAACTAGTCTATGATTGCTTTGGCATCTCTTTCTCGAGTAAAAGGCATAATTTTAAGGAAGGATTTTTCGGTGTAGTAAACACTTGAAGTTTACAAATATCTGCCACATTTATAGCACAATTGCGACAATGATTGACAAGAAGCAAGTCGAAAAGAAACGAAAATCTTCCGATGCTGTGATGATGAATATGAAAGAACTGATAAAATAAATAACGGCAGTGCTTTCTAAAATAATAACGTTTTTCTAAATCTAATCTTCTTTAGTCTCTATAACACATGGAAAATGATGGGAAGCTGTATCTTCATAATTCCAGAAATGATATTCTCAACAACTCCTGCTTGGCATTTTCACGGTCATTATGAACAGTCATCTGCACACAAAGTGTTATACATTAAGTCTTTATTATATTTCCAAAAGGTTTAATTATTTAAACGAACTTTCCAAAAGTACATAATAATTTCACGACAAAATTACAGAGTCCCCCAGTTTTTTCTTGTGGGGAGGACAAAAGAAAGTCTACATTGAGTGGAACAGCAGACTTTTGAAAGCGATTGTACAGCGATTCATGAACAGGGTCAGGGAATGTTTTACGAGGACTTTACCTGGGTTGCGGTTTACGATGTCAACGAGAGCTGTGACGGCGTGTTCTTTCTTCAGTAGCGAAGCTATGTCGGGCAAATCTCCATACTCGAAATCTCCGAAGCCATCTGTGCCGAAGAAGTCGTCAGAAGGTTGGTTGCCCAATAACGCTTCATATGCTCCTCGGTACACTGGAATCTGCAAATGGGGATCCCTGCTTGAATAATGTTTTTCTATGAATGTTTACAATGTAGTGGAGTTTTGCTTGTCGTCTCAATAATGTACGTGCTAATTTCTTGCCAAAACCTTGTACATAATCATCCAGGCTGATTTACTTTCTTCAAAACAAATATAGATACGAGGGTAGGTTCTTAAGTTTCCGGCCTTACCATTTTCTTGGTATGATACTATATTTAAATTTTCAATATAGTTACGCTTTATTGCAATACAATTTCCACATCTTTGAATTAACATTTCAACCCCCCCCCCCCCAAATAAATAGTCGGAAGTCTTGTCTGCAAAATGGGCATAAACAGCATCCATCGCTTCTTCGTCACACTTAAATTTCATACTTTGAAAATACTTCTTGAGTTTTGAGAAGAGGAAATAATCACTGGGAGCTAGATCTGGGCTGTAGGATATCCTTGAAGCCACATTTATTCACAGCTACCTTTGCAGCAAGAGCTGTATGCACAAACGCATTTTCGTGAAGAAGGCGCACACCACCACTCAGCTTTCCTCGCTTTTTCTCTTTGATGGAAGCACATAGTCTGTGTACTAGGCCAGCATAGTACTTCCCATTTACTGTGGTGTTCCTGTTCTTGAATTTGTTTTAAAATAGCAAATTCTGGGAAAACACCAAAAATTCTTAGTTTTTTAGTTATTAATTAAAATTTACTTCAACGCGATTCAATGTACAATCTAACAAGTTCGTAACAAAAAATAAAATTCATTTTGTTAAGTAATTGAGATATTATCCACACAGGTCGTCTAATACACTTGGCGCATCAGCATTGCATACTTATATGAAAAAATATTATTCTCAAAATGCAGCAACAACATTGTAGAAGATTAGCTATTTGTGTGATGGTAATAACCATATTAAAGATGGGATAGAAATAGTCATTTTAACTCTGATATAAACTTTTATTAATTATTCAAAAACTAAGGATTTCCGGACATATGTTTATATGGACTTTAGTTTCTTGTTTTGGCAAACTTTCATTATAACTCCTAAAACTAATGATATCTGGACATATGTTTAATTTTTTCTTGTTTTAATAAACTTTCGTTAATAACTAAAAAATTAAGGATTTGCGGACGTTTATATGGTTTTTTCCACTCCTTGTGTTGGTATGTGGAACAAATTTAGAGAAATTGGATCTATTCTCG
This sequence comes from Metallyticus violacea, assembly GCA_030762175.1. Taxonomy (NCBI): domain Eukaryota; kingdom Metazoa; phylum Arthropoda; class Insecta; order Mantodea; family Metallyticidae; genus Metallyticus; species Metallyticus violacea. Next base: position 64,102,748 of record CM060836.1, read on the forward strand.
ATAAGAAACGAAAGGTATGAAGCGTGTGCTCACTGAGGATAAACTAGACTAACTGTATGTGCTTTTTATTTATGGAGGAACTTGGAAAATAAGATGTATAAAACAAATTCTCACACGTTAGAACTGAAAGAATATCAGGAGAAATTACCTCAATTTCCGCAGATGAACTGGTATTTCCTTAAATCTTGAAATGTCTGGATGAAGGAGGAAAACATTTCCAACATCTGCTGCCTAAGATACGTTTTTATTTTTATTGTAATTGCTCTAATCGTGAGAACGATGGATCAGTTGCGGGAATATTACATCCGATTCACCGGGAGTTTCCGCTATGACAGGCCGGTCTGCCAGTAGCCGTGAAGCGGGCGACTCGACTGTATATTGTAACACAATTGCTTATTAACTAAAATACGTTCTTATTAATTAACACTGAACGAAATGATACACACAACAATTTATATCGAATTGATTCGTTCATTGGCATACTATCTTTTCATTTTGAGTGTGTTTATACATGTGGTTTAGATGAAAACTCGCCCTTACTTGCATTTTTACCTATACATTCTTGCCCCCTTCTCTTTAGGTCACGTTCTACTTACATCAAGTCTTCCTGCAGTGTCCAGAGTCTTGAACACGTTAGCCACTACGTTGTCCAGAGGTGTGTTACCATTGACGCAAGTGATGGCCAATACATTGGCACCAGTACCAAGAAGCGTGAGGATTGCGGCGGCGTCATCCGCTCCAGCATCGACATCCACGATCACAGTAGGTGCCATGGGGTCGACCTTGAAGTTCGTTGTTACATCATTCTTGACACTGAAATAATTTGGATTTATTGCACGTTATCTCTCTTTTTTCCTGTGCTATTTATTGTTTTATCTTAAAAGATATGTTTATTGAATATTCGTATGAAATAATTGAAAGTTCTTATTTTTCTGTCTCATATTTCAGATTATTCATCAGCCATTTTGATAAGAAAGGAGATTCTTTTAAATTAGATTTAGATATCCGTAAGTGATAATACACATTAAAGTTAAAAAAAAAAAAGGAAGGAAGGAAGGAAGGAAGGAAGGAAGGAAGGAAGGAAATGACAAACAACAAAAATAATTGTTTGGGTGTGCATATCTTAAGCTTTTTATTAGATTGGAACAGTCAGAAGTGCAAAATATTAAATAAGGATTGCGAATAAGGAAAACTCAAGGGAAAGCCTTTCCCCAGGCGACATGTCCCGATCGCAATACGAATTCAAGTCGGCAGTCGACAAGCAGACAGATATCGTGGTAATGGAATAAACGTATTGTAATACCGTTAATATATTCCTTTTATTTAGCAATTAGTTTTTCAATTTCTCTTGGTAAGGTTGAAAAACCAAACCTAGCCTCTATTTGAATGATTGGATTCGTAGAGGCAGAGGAGACAACTCCGGTACTCCAGTCATGTTCAAGGGTCGGTCGTTTGTACCTATGCTCAATGGTGGCACTTCCGGGAGTAAGGAATGAGGAGACGGAGACACCATGCGCCCATTATACAGAATGTGAGTTACGGGTCTTTATCATTGTTTCCAGATAGTGCACTCCGACTCCGGCGGTCTCCCTGCAAAGAATTTGAGCCCAGAAGGGCTGATTCCATACCAGGCGCCGGAGCAGAAAACTTCTCAAGATACATGCATACCGCACACAGCATCCGTCCAGCTCGCCCTGGCACTTTTTACCCTGCAACAGAATCAATCAACTTGTCACACATTCAGAGAAGCTTTTAAATAGTGGACTTCGGAACGTTGCGGCAGGTTTCGGCGGCATAACTGTAAACTCAATAGCAATGGTTGCTGCAACTTTCCTCAATGAGATTCCGGTAGTTGTAGGTCGTTCGTAATGGATTCCTTAGTCGCCGGTTGAGTCGAATATTAGATGGATCAAAGGTGACGGTTCTTGAGCGGAGAAGATCCGCACTGTTCTCATTATTGACGGCGGTACTCCAGTGATGACGGCGCTTGACTTGGTTCAAGGAGATGGATGTTCAAGGTGGTGGTGTAGGGTGAGTGGTAGCGGAGGCTGAACGGTCCGGTGTCCGAGAGCGGACAGTTGGGTGATGGAACAGCTGCGGTGAATGGTTGAGGCTTCGGCATGATCTGAGCTGGAAGGTAAGTTGACTCGATCACGATCTCACCGCTGCACGGTGAGAGGTCAAGGATCTCGCAGGAAACAATTCCCGATTAAACGCCTTAATGGCCCATCCAAGGACCAATCATGAGATTCAAAGATATACGACACCAAATTGCCCCCGCCCCTTTTCTCTGACCGAAAGCATATAATGTTAAAGAATTTATATAGGGATTGGAATATTAATTCAAGTGCCTGAGGAAGGCCACCGAGTCCAGATGGTCGAAAGCTTGGTGTGCAATTCAGGCAACGTTCGGCTGATATTCCATAAAACCACAATTAATTTCTAACGCCGTGAGAGCTTCAAACCTTTAAGACTGAATATGTTTAGTAATTCATTTCACACGTGACAAGAGATACTTAAGGTCATCTAGTAGACAAAATTCATCAATTCAAGTTAGTATCCAATATTTGCTTCTTGTTTTTGACATTCATTTATTAATTGACTTGTTGCAAGTATGGCCCTATCATTAAAGATGAAAATGTGGCAACTCTTCTCTAGCATTTAACTTATTCGCCTAAGACAAAACGACACCTCTCTGACAATGTCTGCTGAGAGCTATACCTACTTTAAAACCACAATTTTCTGTTAAGTTCATGTTCCCAATCAGGGTGCCTGAAAGATTTCAACCCCAATATGAAGAAAATTACCAAAAGTCATAGTTCTTATTCCTTTTAACGATGCTACTGTGTTTCTCTGAAACGGTACAGTGAAAATTAACATTTATATTTATTTGGTGTATTTTTGATTCAACAAAGGGTTGCCAGTTTCAGAGGAACTTGACGAGTCGAAATCTTCAAGTAAAACATGTTCAACATTGCCACTACTTCCATATGGCTTGTAAATTAGTGTTAAGATACTTTTGCATTGATCGAACCGTTTATTTACATCTAGCTGTGAACGAAATGTAATCTGTGTGACTTTGATGGCTGTTTTAGTAACTTCAGTATACACTAAATTCAGAAGTGTTTTGCTGATTTATCAATGGATCGCACTTTTTATAGACGTTTTTAAGATATAACGACTCCCAACTGAACAGGGTAATGCAGCCATAGGAAGCCGTCACAAGAGCAAAGTCCTGCTTTGCGGAGTCCTGTCTCAAAAATATCTAGTAGGAGAATTAAAATGAAAATTGTCTTCGTGATAGACTGGTCAATGATATCACCGACTGACTGAACAGGAACCGGAGCTTGAAACCGAAACGGAGAACCGTATGGAAATCATCACTAATAGCATTAGCTTTGTTCGCGAGCTTTGTAAGGAGTTTTCCTGCGAGTTTTCTCTTGAAACCATCAATACTTGTGTTCAACTTCAGTTGGAATAAACTCGGATTTCGTGCACATGCTATAAAGAAGGCGAGCCGCAATTCATTTTATTGTCACTATAGGCCACTATCATAGTAAAGAAAATGATTTTAAAATGAACTTTTTCAACCTTCAGCTGAAGTCTTCAGGCCTAAATGATTAAATGAAACGAAGATAACACGTATTGTTTCATATTTGCTATTATTGTATATCACCAAGCGCCGAACTGCCATTTAGCATTATAACGGTCTGCACCGACAGCAACTGTGTTGTAATTAGATCAGTCGTTGTTCTTTCACCACACTGTGGAATCGTGACTGTTAATTGTCAAACAATGACCGCTCAATCAAAAAGAAAGGGGATTTTTCCCGCGTGAATGCAAAGCGAGTTGCATCACAGATGTTGACGCACACACATTGCAATAAATAAATAAATAAATAAGTAAATAATTATGATGTATATGTGGTAGGCAGTTCGCAATGTGTAATAATCGAATAAAGGTAAACAGCACATAAAATTTTTGAATGAAAGTGTTTTAATGTCTTATAGTTTTCTGCCCTTCGTAATATTATCATCGCAAAAACTATTCTTATCTATATTTAATATTTTCTATATTTTACGTACTTATTCTATATGAAACGACCAAAAGGTCCAGATACTTTAAAGCATATATTTTTAGCATTAAATATAGCCACCGTTCGCTATCGAGGACTCTGGCTCGTTTAGTTGCATGAGGTTTGGCATTATCGTGCAATTGCAATTTACTACTACATGCGCATTAGTTTTAAGTTTTTCATGGACACGTTCCAGTTGGTTAAAGTACATAATATGTACTTTAATAGCTTTGATTGTGTGATTCACGATATGTAATACAGTAAAGCATAATCATCTTTTGCTGGTTTCAGTTGTTTAGGGATATATTTATTGACTGCCAAATAGTGATGGTGGAGTCTTGGGGTGTCTCGAGAGGATCCACTTCTCATTGCCTATCAGCAACCTATTAAAAAGGGGATCTTCCTGCTGACGCGACAACAATGCAAAATGAGTTTCAGCTCGTAGCACTTCCTGATATACTGTGGAACACAGTTTTGCGAAAGAATCGTCTGCACAGTGCGTCTGTGCACCGTCCGTTCATTCACAGCACCAGCACCAAGAGCCTGGCATATTTTTCGCGCCGCTTGTAATGTTCTCCAGTTTAAATTCATAGAACATACAAACTCGTATAACAATCGTCTTCGGGGAACCCTTGGTTGACCTCGCTTCCAGAGTTCGAATAAGTGGGGTGGGGATGGGGGTTTCCCATCGTCAAAGAATTTCCCCAGCTTCACAAATAATAATTCCCTTCCTTGCCAAGAAAATGTTTCTCCCTCTCCATTCAATAAACGTCAGTATGTAAATGCAAGTTTTAAAAGTTCAATGCAATTGGTGGAAACATGCACTTACCTTTCTTCCTTACGACATTTTGCGAAAGAATCGCCTGCACAATGCGTTGCAGCAGTATAAATAATCTAACAAATGTTGGACATGTAACAGAAATGCGATAGTGGACATACTGTTTTATTTTCTTTAACATTTATATTGCTGCTCTGTGTCCGTTTCTTTTAAACTGATAATATTATAGTTCAAATGTATGCTATATCAAGATTGAGTACAGAGTGATTGGTATTCTATGGTAGTCAGTTAAGTTTGCTTTTATGGAGATTGGGTGTTGTTATTGCAATTGGTTGGCACGGATAAATTTGTGATTAAAAATAAAGCGTAAAGTAACAGAATCAAATATTGTGGGCCTATCAGAGTTTCAGCGTCCAATAATGTCTACGCTTTCTACACAACAATTAAAGGTTCCAGCATATAGGCAGTGAAACATATAGTGGAAATTGTGAGATTAAGTGCTCTAATCGGAGGATGGATAACAAATCGCCATTGGCTTTCAGAAAACAGTTCCGGAGGGGTTATGTGCTCGTACAGTTTAGCAATTAAAATTCACGGTGCTATTAAAGACAGTGAAGTGCCTACTGAGATCATTTGAATGCAAACGACAATAAAAAGTTAAATGGTAAAATTATTGCTTACGAGAGCAGTAAGTTTCACTGGAAGTGCGATTCGATTTTAACGTTCCAATTAATAAATATCTCTCTGAAGGTCTGAAAAAATAGGAAGCAAAAATCTATAGAAATTACAAGTGATTTTAGAACAACTTACCTCATATGTAAAGAAAACGAACCGTGCAAAATTTTCAAAAGTTTGTGTGAACTGCAAGCATTGAACAGTTTAAATATTAGAAACATACTTCGTTCAGATAACTCTTGTGCAAATATAATTCATTGCACTGATAAACTTATGCCGTCTCCCCTATCGAAGTTAATAATTGATTCCTGTTGTGCTTTCAGCACATTTTGGCTGACGAAAACACTAAACAAGCAAACCAAATTTTATCAAAGCAGTTGATAAGATTTGTTTCAGATGGAGCCGCTAATTTACAAGGGATTTACAAAGGAGTAGTTACATACATTCATGATATTGTAGTTATGGAACTTGCAATACATTATGTAATAGATACCATGTCTGTTCTGCTCCATTTAAAGTCTCTCGTGCACACATTGTATTCGTCGGTCCTGGTGGTGTAGTGGTTACCATACTTGTCTCCTATATCCAAGATCGCGGGTTCGAACCCGGCCAGGACCGATGGATTTTTTCGGGCGTAAAAATCCTAAGTATGGCTTCCTTCGGAAGGGAAGTAAAGCCGTGGGTCCCGTGTCGTACATTTACGGCACGAAAAAGAACCTCAAGCCTGAAAGAGAGGCCTCTGAGCAAAATTTGTCGGCCGTTTCACGCCCTGATTTGAATGGGACGCTAATGACCTGCGATGTTAAAGAGCGTCCATAAATAAAATCAATCAATCAAAAAAAAAAAAAAAAAACATATTGTGTTCATACTTCTCTGCGAGCCCAAAAAATCAACGCGAACTGGTTGAAATTTCCATGGCATTGCAACTTGAACTTAAAAATAGGAAGGATATTTAGCATTCCTTGAATAGCAATACTGTGATAGCTGTAATGTCAAGTAACACATTATTTATCCAGTATTTCACTTCCTTCACGAAGCAGATCAACATTTCGTGGATTGCTCAAGTAATTGACTTCATGGTATCTTATCATTAAACTGGTTCTATTTAGGGATGTTCTGGAAACAATAAAATCACTTTCCCTACATTGGCAGTGTTGAAATTCTGGCACTATAGCTGCTTCTTCTTCTTCAGAAAGAAAACGTTGCATTGAATGCAATGAAAGACAAAAATGCTCATCTTCAAGCCGCCCTAATCGAATATTCAACTTCAAAAATATTCACCCTAACTCCGAACCTTTGAAAACAGCTAAAAAATGGTTCACAAATTTCAAGCAGAAATTTCTTCAAGGATTAGTGGACACTATGTCCGCAACATTTTCCAGTGCTAGTTCATTTTTTTAAATAGTGTAACGTTTTAAATAAAATGTGGTGAGCACAGGAAGAAAATGAATTTTGCTGTTTGGTGATGAAAAATTGAGTCTTTAAGTAAATTTTGAAATCAGTGTCTTCAAACGCTGACTTCTCCTTTGTTGTGAAAACTTTGAAAGAATTCGCCTGTTCAAGAAAATGGAAAAAAGAGGGAATTTTTTGGTTAAACATTAAGGAACTGGTGTAAAGGGTACAAATTCCGCAGAATGTGAAAGGATTTTTATTATCGTGAATAACACTCTTAATAAACTCCAACGTCGAATGCAAACAAAAACACTAGCGTTGTGATGTTTGTGATCATTAATGACCTACGTCTAAAAGAGTGTGCTGCCAAGCGATTTGCAGCAGAGTGCATAAGGAGTGGACATCATTCTGCAACAGACATTCCACATAGATATGTGTCTTCCAGATTTTCGTGACTTCAAAGAAAACTGTTTCTGTAATTCGGCGAATGAATTCTTATTATTTAGAGTATTATATCGATTCAAAAAGTTTTTCTTTGCGACTATTCACCAAGTTTACTGGTGCTATTATTATTATTATTATTATTATTATTATTAATTGCTATAAAATGCTACATAGAATTATGTTAGTATATTCACTTAGCTTTCCCCCGTCGTCAAAACGTTTGATTCGAACTCTGCGGTTAACACTAGGAAAAATTGAACCTACCAGCTTAAATGTTTAACTATCAACAATAATGCATTCCTGGTTCAATTTTATTTTTTCGCGTTTAATTATTGCCAACACTTGAAATTTGAACACCGCGAAAAACTTGGGTAGCTGTATAAAAAACATTTTTGCTCTAAGCATACAACCGTAGAAGTAAATAGAAATTTGATTTTAGATCACGATTTTGAATCAGGCGAGGAAGATTTTGTGAATGAATCTACTTCTAGCACAGATACTAGAAACAAATCTAAAGAAAATCATCTTCAAACTTACCTCTGGTGATAATGAAGCCAGAAAATACTACATATTTTAAAAGGCTCTGAATAAATTATATCTGCTTCCAAAAGAATCCAAAACATCGTTTGCTCTAGAAAAAAACTTGATAATGAAATCAATGCAGAGACCAGGAGATGAAAAGCTTACTTGTTTTGCACAAAAAAAAAAAAAAAACTGTGAAAGAGCACACGAGAATAACCAAAACTGGTTCTGTATTTTGTGAAAAGGCAAAGGAAGATATGATCCAGTGTAGGGATGTAGGTTTGGGGCTTGCACCTGATGTGGCAAAGTGAATCCCAGTAAAATGAAAAAGTGTAGATACAATTTCCTTATGAGTTTCAATTTAGGCAATTCATATATCACAATTCTCAATTTGGAATATTTACCTAATTTGGATTTTTCAGTATTTTACATATTAAAAGTGACACCCGTACAATATTGTGTGATGAATAATAAAATTATGTTGTTTAATATACAATAAAAACGCGAGGTGGAAAAGATGTAGCAACTGTTCCCCATGCACATATTTCCTTTCTGAATTTATATTTTCGTATTAACAAAACCAACTACGTAACAGAAACTGGATATTTATTCACATGTTTTCATTTGCCACTTCTTGTTTTTCCTTTATAACCTTTAACAAGTAGATAGTCGTTAGTGCCATTGTTTATAATCGTTCTCAGTAATAACGCTTATCATACACTGAATAACACTAAATTATATCTATTATTTAAAGTTATAGAGAAAAACTAGGGACCGCAATAACTGTTTCATCATATCTACCAATACTTTTCTTACAGTAATAAAAAGATGTTTTCTTACCTTGCACAGAGATAAGAAGGCAAGCAGAGCTGCATGAAAGTCAAAGCCACTATCACTTTCATCCTGAAAATCTTCTTGAATATGCTCGTCGCTTTGCTGAATAAAGAATAAAAACATAACCCTGCATTAAAGAAACATTCAGCAGTTTATGAGGTTATAACAAGCGCGTTATCTGATACGCTTATTTTATGTATGTGTTATGGACACATATGCATACCTTATCTTTTATAGCATCGAATTTATTGTTCATTACTACAGTTCCAATGCCTAAATGCTACTTTAAAGAGTCGAAACGCAAGTTTCTTTCTTCCATGATTGCGTCGTGTATCTTATCTAAGAAGTTTAAGGATCAAGCAAGGTATTATCATAAACCCTGCTCTTTTTTTTTTCTTTTTTTTCCGGGAAAAGAAGTTGTCAAGTTTCCGGGTACTGGTTGCCAACCGGAAGGCCATGGAAAAATGCACTTAAATTGAAATGATTTTTACCTGAGACAATCATGGTGCAAAACTTTACAGCTATAGAGTTTCATGTACTGAGCCAGATAACTCAAGCGGCACCCGCTTGTTACCCGCTTTCGGAAGTCCCGAGTTCAAATCCTTGGGGTTGGGCATCCAGATTTGAGATATTTCGCTTAGCAGAGAGAATACTGCCAAGATTCTGTGCTTTCTACGAAACTTTCTCTTTTTCATGTTGGTTCTGTTACAGTGCCGAAGAAGTCATGCATAGAGTGACAAACACATTGATGAAGAAAAGGACAAAACGTTGAAAGGAATATGAGAAAAACATGAAGAAAAAAAGAGGATACAAATGTATAAGTTTATATTATACTTAAAATTGACTCTATAACTCTGTATACAAAATAATAATAATAATAATAATAATAATAATAATAATAATAATAATAATAATAATAATAATAATAATAATAATAATTTAAAGATAGTTACATACGAAAACTATGAAAAATAAAATACAATATTTTAAATTATTATAAAACAAAAAGGCAGTACGGAATGTAAGTTTTATATCACCATTAATGTGTTCAAAGACATGAGGTTCCCGATTCACAAATTTTACATTCAACTTCAAGTTGTTTCTTCCTTTACTGAACGCTGGCTAGGACAGCGTTTGGCATTTTAAATGCATAAATGGCAATACCTAACTAATTTTAAAACCAGATCGAGGGGGTAAAAAAATTACAGAAAACTTCCACAAGTGCACGGCCAGACTGTAGAAATGTAAGAAAGAAACTCGATTCCAATCGATCTCTTGATTTACTAGCTATCTGTGTTGCTACTACCTAAAGGGCGTCCAAAAAGAATTTTAAAATGTCAGGCATTTTAAGTTATGAAAAGAATGACATTTCAGGATTTTTAAAAATACCGGATAATGAATAAAAAGGACGTATGGTCACTCTAGACATACAAGGTGGTGCTATGTGGCAGTAATTTGCACTGTGGAAGCGATTCTTCTAAGGGACTGAAATTCTTTGGGGGACTCCGCCGGGTATGAGGTGCTTTGTCTCTTGTAACAATGTTAGGGGTCTTGTCTGCGCTCTTCTGTATCCTGGCCACCCGGTGTCTCCATCTTATCCCTTTCTCCCGGAGGTGCCCCCAATAGCACAAACGACCAGCCATGAGCACGACTGAAGTACCGATAAGCCCTTATCTTTCTTTAAAATCCAATCCAACAACGTCACGTTCTCGTATGAAAATTGAATATGTAAACAAAACATTAGGAATATTATAAACATCTAATTTTATGGATCATAAAAAAAAACGCATAACTTCTTTGGGAATACTTGCAATGTCTCTGATCACAGTCTGCGCATTGTTTTACTTTGTATATGTGTTCTTTTATTTGCTTATTAAGTGACTTCTATTTGTAAAAATAGAATTGAGGCGCATATGTTACATGTAAGATCAGTACTTTGTGGATTCGGTTTAAATTATTTGCCATGAACTCGCGTAAGAGCTAATATTGCCAGAGGTTCCATTAAATACTGTATTCGCAAAATACTTGTATTTCTAGTTCTTATTCCCGATCAGATTAGATTTTGTAAGATTACCACCATAGTGTGGCGGAACATTTCACTATATAAAATACTTAATGATTTTTGTTTTCCATAGCATATGACTAAAGTAAATTAACTCAAATTGCACATACCTTTTAGGGTGAAGCTTTCTGATTAAATAATTTTCTTTTGTGATTTACAGATATGTCATAAAATATTTAAACTTTATGATTTTTAAGTATATTTAAGATAAACGCTCTTAATGCTTCAAAATAATGATACCATTTAAATAGGAAAAAAATGCATTCAAATTTCGGGCTGGTAAATTATTTGATGCATTATTTGAAATTTTTATTAAAGGGTGGTTTTTTTCGCAAATAATGTATAGCTAAAAATAATCCTGTTATGACTTGTAGTCCTAAACATATTTTTAATAAGGAACCAGTATTTCATCATGAAGGTTTTCAAGATGTTTAAGATGTACAAAAGGTTGGTTTGACCACGGGGAAAACATTTATTCTGAAATGAAAACAAACAGCTCCTTCAGGTCCATACGTTACGAGAAAGGAGATGCAGTACTTTTTTAAAGATTAAGAATAAAGATATATAGCGCATTCATTTTATAACACCAAGCATTCTGTGTAAGAAACCACTCAGAAATTGTCAATCGAAGTCGTTCCTATAACGATAACTTTCCTCTGTAACATCGGAAATTCTAAACCAATAACAAAGTGATTTCGCAAGCTTATCAACTTTTCCTGAAGTCTACTAAGAGAGCAGAAAAGACCAACTATTTTCAGATAGAACGTCTGCTTCGCATTACAAAACATGTAACTATTCACATTTTCCCTCTATACATGCATATTTACACAAGATGTTCCGCTTAGAGGTATCGAGAAATAAGTGATAGGTTGAAGTGTAAATACGGGTTTATTAACATACGTGTTTGCATCACTTGATGTAGAAGCTATTTAAGTTTAAGGAAATGGTCAATACAAATTGATATTTGCACCTCCAGTTGCCCTGCAAACATCTAGACTTCGTTCATTCCAGTCACGGAGAATACGACGATTACATGCATAATAGATGTCTATATTCTGCTGGGCACAGTTCGCATTGAGCTTTATGTTGATATTTTTTTTTTTTTTTTTTTTTTGTTAAACTTAAACTGAACTAACGGAAAAAATAACATTTTTTTTTTCGATTAAGAACAGTGCAGGAAAATTATGAAGATTAAAAACACAAAAAAGTAACGAGTTAGAAACTGTTATTATATATATTTTACGTTCTATTATTTTTTGTTAAACTCAAACTAACCTAACCTATCGTATGAATTTTTTATGTTCTATTTTTTTTTTAATTTAAATTAAACTGATCTAAGTTAACGTATGAAAAAGTAACATTTATTGGATAAAGAATAGTGTAGAAAAAAGTGTTATTATGTAGTAATATTATTTTTAAAAAATAAGCAACATTTATTGTGAGGGGAAAAAATTACAATTAAGAAAAAAAATTACTCTTGGGGGAGTCGAATCCAGGACCTTCACATCAGTTGCACGATGCTCTAACTTACTGAGCTACCAGGGAATTGGAGTGGAAATTATTTATTGATTTAAGTAATAGCCCCACTAAAATCGTAACCAATCGGCAATCTTCGCTACCTTTTGGGACTGCTCCAGAAGATACCGTCTTTGCGTAAGGATAAAACTCGTTCATTTGCTTCAGATGCTGTACTAAATACGTAGCGCCAGGCTTGTCCTCGCATTAAACATTGGAGTACATGCGCATAAACAAGCTCACGTCCTTCACATCATTGTTGTATAAATTTGGAGAGTTTCTGTATCTTGTAAGTTGCTGCCCTTAATATCTTCCTCTGTTTTTAAGCGATAATGTTTCTTGGTAACTCTAACCGAAGCACCGTCTATACCTATGTTTAAACAAATATCGCTGATTCTTGATGGAGTAATAAATTCCAAACAGGAATGAAGTTTATTTTATTAATTTATTTTTTAAGAAAAAGAGTAGAAGAAAAAGACAAATAAGTCTATTCAAAGTACTTCTATGCTGAAGATATGTTTCTTTTTTCACTTTAATCTACATGCGAAACTGCCTACACACACTAATTAAGTAAAACATTTTAATCCTTATTTTCCGGATTAGCATGTATTTTTCTTTTTCATTCTTAGAATTCATTTTAACGATCTATCTAATGCTTCCTTATATAAGATTGCTAATGGAAAATACGAAACCATATGGACTTTCACTAAGTGCAATTCTAAAGATATGCGTAACGCCTGACATACGAAACATGCTATCCTTATCCCTTATTTAATTAGTTTAGCTTCCAATTTTGCTAATAAAATTTTCAAGCAAAGAATGAAAAGTACTATTGAATGAAAAAGGTTTATACGAAAATATATTTAAATATTGATTTTATCATAACAAGGAATAGGAGGAAATAAAAAACTATTAACTGCGACAGACCTATAAGGAGATTTTTTTATCTTTAAAAGGCTACATACTTACGAATAGCTAATGCTTAACCAGAAAAAATATTACATAAAAATATCAACAATAGTCGTTTGTTTCTTATATCTTATGTAAAAAAAAGTATTAAATAACAGAGGACTAAAAAAGTTGAGGACCTTTTTTAGATTCAGTAACTGCTTTTGTACATCAAGATGTATGAATTACAAAAATGTATTCCATTTTCCCGAATCATATTAGATTTCTTAAAAATTACAATTTTACAATCTTTACAACATGTTTTGCTTGAAATTCTGCTATATACATGCACTAAATGAACAACATAATGTAATGAACAGGAATGCAATATTAATTGTATTGTTTTATTTTCATACAACAGATAAGACTTTGGTACATGAAGTCATAAACATGTTAACTTAATACCTACTGTGACATGATATCCATGAAGACCACATCAAAACCACTACTTATGTTCGCGTATGGGATCAGTAGAGATAAAAAAATTCCTTCGGAAACTAGACATCAGCATAAGCCTCGCGCCAGCTAGGTACATGACGTCATAAGGTAAGAGATACATTTAGTGGCTGCGTGCCAGAAACCTGCTGTTGTTTATATCGAAACGCTAGGTAGAGTTCAAATTCAGCTACACTGAATGGTTGATGCTAAGGCAACTTCACTTCCATAGTAGAAATGTTCCATCACCAGTCAATAGAAATGATGCAGCTAGAATGAATTTTTGCACCACTCTTGTATATTATAACAGGATAATAGCTTTTCAGTAGTCACCCCACTCGTTCCTGGTGCCGCATCTCAATTTCCTTGTTTGAACTAGCAGGTTCTTTCCTTTCAGCCTAGCAGCTAGAAATTCTGAACTATCCTTTGGGGGATTTAAATCTTTGACCAAATCATTTAGTTCATTTTGTGCGAAAGCCGTGTGCATACCCAACTAGAATCTTTACATAGCCCGACTAGTGCAAAACTTGATTCAGAAAGAGTACCCCAAGGTTCTTAGGACGAAATGGAATAGGAACATCAGGCCCATTGTGGTACAGACTAAATGTCTCTAGCTAAACGTTAGCGAAAACCGTCACGGTTTTTTTTTTGTATTGTATTTATATACATTCAAGTGTAAAAAATATTTTTGAGTAGTGTTTAACGCCCGTTTTTACTACTGAGACACCACAGGCGATGGACACGGATGTTACATGAGATGAAATGATAAATTGGGAAAGAATATTTTTTAAGGAAGGAAGCGTTCCAGGCCAAAGTTTAGGGTACCTCCCCGGCATTTGCCAGTTATGAGGACTGAGGAAAACCTGGAGAAAAAAAAAAACAGTCAGGGAGGACGGTCCTGGTGGAATTCGTACCCCAGACCTCCCGCTCACGAGTCCGCGCCTTAACGACCTCTCGACCGCTGCCACCCGTGGCGGTATAAATTAAATATAAATAAAAAACGAAATGTAATGTATACAAATAGAGAGAAAGGGGAAAAAGCTAGAGCAAATATATTAGCTTTACAAATATTCCTTACAGCTTCCCCCAACGGGTTTCGGATTTCATTTAAATAGAGCTATTCGCATGTAAGCATTATGAGCGTCGATGAAAGCAAACTTTTTATCGTTAAAATGGCTCTTTATTCCTTTCTGACAACATTACTGAAGATCTCGATATTCTTATAGTACATTAAAACTGTTACAAAAAAGAAACAAAGTAAACAAAGAGGTTGCATTCATGACAAGAAACTCTAAAGAGGCGCTTTGAATTCTTTTTGTGTGGGTCACGCCGGCACTTGTTGCGCTTTGCGCGTTCCATTTAGTTCAAATAGCTACGGATAGAGGTAATGTGTCGTGCTGCCATCTTTCGTTCCATTACTAAGGTACTTGACTTCTGGTATTATGTACCCTTCCGCCATTGACCGAACGAGAAATGTCAAAAGTTCCAGTTTTCCTGATTGTCAGCAACTTTAGCACGTTTCTAATGGTCTATTTTAACTTGTGAGAATAATGAATGAAATTTAAACTCTAAATTATGTGCGATAGAGAAGTGAGGAGTAACTATATCTGGTACTAATTTCAGTGCGAGAAGCGCAAAGGAATTTTATTATGGGTGAGAATATTGTGCTCAAGATGGCTGACACTTGTTGGTTGTTGTATGATGTGCGACTTTGTAATAGTTTTTTATGATGTGCCTTTATTTGATGAAGTTAGTGATTTTGAAGTGATTTATATAGGAAATTTATTAATTTAGTGGATTTAAAGTCAAACTGTAGAGGTTCTTTGCAAATCAGTGATTAAGTGTTCAAGTGAGTGAAGTGATTTCCTATTTTTCATTTTGGAAATGTTTGTGTTTCTTCGGCGAAAAATCTGATTATAAAAATGGATAATTCATCGTCAGGATTATCAGATAGGTGAGTATTCAAAAACTTTTCAGTAGCAGTAATACATGCCATTGGGGATTTTTTTTTTTTTTTCCCCGGATTTGACGCACGGCCCGAAAAAAAAAAAAAAAACAGGAACGTTTGAAACTGTAAACTGTACAGACATTATTTAAGTTAAAGATTATGCAGGTGGCTATTGGTAATACAAATTCTTTAGTAAGCGTTGATTACTAGTGGAAGGTTATGCAATTTTCAAGCACTTGAGCGAAATTTCTCACAATCATCCGTTGACATGTAGGTTTACGTTACAGTTAGTACATACACGAGTTCTTTGGTATGTTGCTGTTCCTGTTTATTACCCTTACACATACCTGAAGGATTACTCGAAGAGAATGCCATAATATTCGTTCCCATTATTGCATATTGAAGGATATGACTTAATTTAGACAAATATGACATGTCTAGTAAAAATATATATATAGTATTTAGTTTATTTGGTACATTACCTAGGAATAAGTTTACTACATCTGTTAGAAATTAATAACTTCAGAATTTATTTTTATTTCAAATAGAAGTGTGTCCTTAATTTAATTTAAAAATATATGTCATCAAGTATTTTATAATTAATGCTGTTTCATGCACAAGCATTTTATGCTCCATTTCGTGCATTATTCATTTTATATATTAAGTATTTCCTTTTAAACCAAAAATGTCGCCATCTATAAGTGATTAACATAATTTATAACAAAGCTGTAATTAGGCATAATGCACAAAATGTTTTTTAAACTCATAGTATACCATTTTTATTTTCACTACACATTGAAAGGCATTTTATTTACAATTTTAATGCTTACTTTACTTCATATCTTGATGAAAAATTACTCTCTTTAAAATGTTATTCAGCTAAATGACAAATTCCTATATTTGAAATTAGCAAATTAAAAAGGAACTCTGTATTAATTTTTTATTTAAATCTAAAATTGTTAATTAGACAAATGTTTTTGTATACTGCATGCCTTTTTCTGTCACCCAACACTAAAAAATTAAATCTCCCCCTTAGCATCCATTATGCAGTGATTAGGAACCATGCTCTAATTTATTATTATTCCTAGTTAAATTGTTTTTAAGTTGCTTCCATTAAGGAATTGGTAGGAACTGTGCAATCTTACATTACACTTTATAGATGCTCTTTATTGCTTGTATACTTGTAAATAGCTATACGTATCAAGCATATTACCAAAGTCTTATAACTCCCTTAACATATTTTTCCCCTATAAGAAATAGAAATTGCCTTGTATAGAACATTGGGAATGTAAATATATTTTACTCATAACACAATTTCTACAGGTTTCTTTAAATTCCACATCATACACAATTCTTTTGTAATACTTCTGAGACAAATAATAATTTATTCATATGTTTGATATGAATAAAGAGCTCCAACCTTCAATTTTGTAATGTATACACATGTGGATAGATTATATTGTAATGTAATAGTTTTAATGTACCTATTAATATTTTTTATGTTTCAAAATCTCATTAAGTATATATTTTTATTACACAAATATTCAATGTTTGAGGACTGATTTGGGCATTTATCTATTTCAAAAAAATTATAAGAAGAGGAAGAAAAATTCTGTGAAGTTTATTTCTGCAATACAACCAATTCAATCATAAGAATAATTGTGTTTCAATATTTTTTGTTTAGTTAAAGATTAATTTGACTATTTTAGATTGTTGCTTTAAAACAAAATTAACAACTATTCAACCGCTATATGCATATTTTAATTAAATAAATCATTTTTACTTCCCCAATAATTAGCTGTTACAGCATCAAAAGTAAATGACAGATGCAATTTTTAGGAAAAGCTATATCTTTAACATAATTAAAAACACGAAGGGACCAAGAACTGAGTCCTGAGACACTTCATATTTAGCTCTATGAGGTGTGAATGAAGTTCCCAAAGCATTTTATAATTTTTAGTAGATTTGAATGAGAGGCCACTCAGAAATTTGTAGCAATTCAATCAAATTACATTGCAAATTGTGTATTTTTATTTTATTGCATATTTTTTGAAAACAGAGAAATGCAAACATCCATTAGGACATAGAATGGAAGTGTCATAATTGATTAATGATTCACATTTTCAAAATAAATAAAAATGTCAACAGTTTATATTGCCAAATTCTCATTTTGTGGGCTTTTAATAGCCAGTGCTCATAAAAGCAATGTTTGCACATTATTTTTATGTTTACAGATTATTTTTCTCACTTATATTGAATTAGATAAACCTTCCAGAGCATTACATGTGTGTTTGAAACAGTGCAGTTATATAAAAATTATAAAATAATCTTTTGCACACAGTTTTGTTTTACTTCAGCAGCATTGTATGCAGTGCTTTTTATTGGAATGGCTTACACTAGCTAGTTATTATATTTTGTACAGAGGTTTTGGTAACATAATAAAATGAATGAATATCATGAAAATGCTTGATATTTTTATTTGATAAGAATTATATAAAATATCAGAAGAGTAACTAGATTGGATTTTTGGTCTATATATTCTTAAAGTACAGAAAATTTTATATATGGTTATAATGAAAATAGCAGGCCATACAATCTGTTGGAGATCCTCTAGTTTGTTTTCATTTTACATATTAATTTAAATCTTATTTATTCATTTTTGTTTTGTATACGTGAAGGACAATATTCAGCATTCTTTCTGTATGCAGTGTTGTTAGCACAGCATGACTGAAATTTGCAGATGTTTGCTATGGACTGGTTAGTGAATCATTGTTTTGAATGTTCTACATCACACTGGTGATATGCAGTAGCAAAGTGCACACATTAAAGACAGTAATTGTTCAATCAGTTTTCCAGTTTTAAGAAATTTGTCAATTCATATGTTGGGAAAGCGAAGAAAAATGGCGGAATGGAGAACTTTTGAAGAGGACTTAAATTATTATTTTGCAGTACCAGGCCCACAATGGTAGTGTTGAAAGCTTCTCTCCTCTAATAAAAGTACAATGGACCAAGGAAAGAAATGACTTACCATCAATTCTGTAAAAGTACATACTTTGGTAAAACGAAATTTCAGATATTTTACTTGCAAACCTATGTTTGATTATTTATAATAGTAACAAGAAATTGTTATTAGCTTAGTGAAAAATGTGCATGATACTTCAAAGCAATAAAATGAAGAAGGGAAAGCTGTCAGCATTTATCAGATTTTAGAATATATTGTAATATGAAAATATAAGCAACTAGCAATTTTTTTATTTTGAGTACAATAATGAATGAATAAGTAAATAATATGATTTTTTTCATTTAAGTCTTGTATATTTGTGCAAAAGAAGTAACATCTTGATGCTGTTCTTCAGCAATACTGTGATGCATTTTTCAATTGGACTGTTCAGTGATGATAATATATGTGATATGCACAGTAATAAAGAAAAGAATGGTTTATGGATAGAGCTTTAGCTAACATTCATATTGTGGCCAACAGCTATAAAGTAGAGTCGGTTATAAAGAGCTATGTAGATGTTTTCTAAATTTGAGGAAATAATTCAATTGTTTGAATTCTTTTTGACTTGCAGTATAACCAGTTTTTTGGGGTGGGAAGTAGTTGCATTCAGCTTGTAAATAATAACAGAAACAATATTTAGAATTGGCATAAAAAGGTATAGTTAAATTAATTTACCTAATACCTCACCCTCTAGCATCTTTTGCACATCCCTTACTTTAAGTCTCCCAACAGTTCTGTACCTTTCAAGGATGGAAGTTCTTTAGGAGAAGCTTGAGAAAGATCACAGAGTTGGAAAATGATTACCAATTAAGTTACCATGAATCATACTGAATATAGGAAGTGTCTAGCTGCCGTTTTGGCAGTCTTCTGACATTTCGTACATGAAGGGATGTATGAATGTTTTCAACTTGTAGAGATGTCTTTTGATAGACAATGGCCACTTAGTAATTCTGTCATCTAGGACCTTTGTATTCTATTAGCAAGAGTGAGTGATTGCTTCGACTTACTCTTGCTAGATCCTTCTAGCATAATCTTTGAATATTTGCATTCTTTAATCAAATTCCAATATTCTTTATATTTTCTGTTTGTCCATTACCTGAGAGCCTGTCTTATTATACCCATATGAGATACTAACAGTAGGTTCAGGACCTATTAGTGGATTCCCAGAGCTCTCCTTAACTAAACAACGTGCTCTTCATTGCTCTGAATACCATTATGTTCTTGAAAATATACTGTACAAAAATTTTCAGATAATAATTGTTCATGAATTATAAGTCTTGAGCAGGTAATAAGAAGAAATTTGCATTTACTGTGCAAATAATATTAATTAATGAGACTTTGGAATTTGTTGATTGTTACAGATATTCACTACACTTAAAACCTAGTACACTTAACAGTAAACTTAGGACAATTATTTTATTGCTATTCAAAGCCTTAGGCAGAATAACAAATTAAATGTCATTTGAAATGGAATACAGTTTCACACCATCTGCAGTTGTCTGCCCAAAAATTCCACACACAATATGCATTTATTCACTTAACTTATCTATGGCAATTACTTGCTTAATTCTATTTTGTCTAAAATATTTGGGCCTTGTAGAAGACATTAGTCTCCAAGGCCTAAACTTTCTATTTAATTGCATGGTTTACTGAGGTATATAAATAATTGCAGGAAACAATAGGAAAGAATATAATGAGTGCTCATGTAGTTTCTCTCTTAACTCTGTAGCACAAAATAAATGAACGAAAGAGACCTAAATTACTCTTTTTAACATTAACTTATGCCACTAAGTCTGAAATGATGACCATTTGTAAAGCAAGTTGTGATAGCATTTGAATCTTAATGAAACTTAGGATTTTATGACCACAGCAATATTTTACGATGCAGTGTATAAAGATTAAATTGCGACACATCTTTGAGTCCTACATGAAAGATAACGTATTCATCTCCGTTTATTGTTTTGTTTTATTTTACATTTGCCAATTTTGGTGACATTTGCGAATTGTTTACATTCGTTATTATTGGTGCCTTTCCCACTATACTGACATGACGCAAATGCAGCCGTGTAGGAATGCTAATTGAAGGTACAAACTACTATGACAGGCTGCATAGTTAATTGGCATATAAACAAAGTATAGATATCGCCATTTACGGCTCAGGTTAAGCAGATAGAATACCCTCTCCCACCTCAGTTGATGTCAACACAGCTCAGTAACGTTCGTGTGTTGTCGGCAGCACTCGTTTCAAAACTATAATTCCTCGTCAGTCGGCAAACTGAAACAAGTTATTTGTATATATGTATATACAAATATATATATATATATATATATATATATATATGGAACCATCGCTAAAATAACCTCTGCAGTAGTACATCGTAGCGTTTCCTAAGGTTTTCTAATATAAAATCTTAAGTTTATTTTGGGGTGGGAGCTGATACTATAACTAGTTTGCAGGTAACTGTTTTCTATATAATTAGTATAAATAATAGATAGGGAAATACAATTTTATGGACACTCCATTTATAAGCTGTTCAATGTGTATACATTTTATAGAGAAATGTGTAACAAAAAGTCATGTCTCTTACCCACCCCTAAAAATAGATGATTCCTAGGAACTCAATGCGCTGATCCTGAAAAATATAGCAAAAGTTTGCTATTGAATATAGTTGAAAAGGTGTTCTAAAAATTAAATTTTATATGAATGTAAACGTTAAAACATTAAATTTAATCTCGCAGATATTCGATTAAAAATATTCTATAAATAAATAAAATATAAAGTTATAACTTCTTTGTACTGCAAGGATATAATATGTGTTTTAAAAAGTTATGCAGCTTAAAAATTCATGTATTAAGTATGCCAGTCAATGAAATGAAGTGAGAAAGCTGTCTGTTCATTATTGCCAATATTTGCATGTCTTTAAATAGCCTTGACAGAATCGCTGCTTTCACATAGCCTCCTAATGAGATGTGAATCATTTGAGAGCAAACCACCAGTTTTGGCATGAACAAAAAGTGTTTAAAGGATTGTGCACATATCTGTTTGAAATTCAAATGCAGTAGAAAGTGCAAACAATAAGGATCAAGAAGGGAATAAATTACAGAAGTAGTCTCGATGAAACTTATAAAGAAAATCTATGCTTATGCTTCATTATTAAACTACAGCATGAATGAAAGGTAAAGCAAGCTGTTAGTTTTAGTGCATTTGAGAAGAAAAATCTTGGTTTCAATACAAGTTCAGTAAACAAAGTCAAGAGAGGTATTCCATAACACAGACTTAGTCATCAGTAATGATGCCAAATGTTCTACCATTGACATGAAATTGCCTTAGCATCAACCATATAGTGTAGCTGACCCAGAATTGCCTACCATTCTGACATAAACAAGAGTACTTTTTTACATTGCAGCCACAAATTCTAACCTGCTCTCTCTGACATCATGTACCCCACCTCAGGCTGATGCCAATCTTGTTAGTGATGAAATTGCTCTATCTCTAGTTATCAACTGTTACTGATAAGTGCTGTCAGTCGTATTTGGAATTAAAAGAACATTAGGATGCAGGAAAGTAGCTACTTCCAGTGCACGAATGTGATATAAGATTTTCTATTATCTGAAGCTATCAAGTACAATTAGCATCATAATATTTTTGAATTAAACCAGCTGTAGAAACTATTATTTCGGTGAATTATTCATTATTAAGCTAGATATTTTTTATTTTACTTATACCACTTTCTTCCTCCCCGGAGTGAATTGTGAGGGCAGCTAGTCCAAGTGGAGCCCCATTTAAAGGGGGAAGTTAATGTAGGGTTAACTAAAACATCTGCTTACAGCATAACTAATTGAATCTCTTTTTCCAGTCTCTTGATCCACAACAGGTATTTGATTTCCCTTCTCCCTCCTATATTTTTGACATCTGCTGTCAGTTGTCGGTCCTGGTTACCATACTTTCCTCTTACACCCAAGAACGCGGGTTCGAACCCGGCCAGGGTCGATGGATTTTTTCGGGCTTAAAAATCCTAAGTATGGCTTCCTTCGGAAGGAAAATAAAGCCGTGGATCCCGTGTCGTACATTTACGGCACGAAAAAGAACCTCAAGCCTGAGGGAGGCCTCTGAGCAAAATTTGTCGGCCGTTTCACGCTCTGAGTTGAATGGGACGCTGTGACCTGAGATGTTAAAGAGCGTCCATAAACAAATCAATCAAAAAACAAAATCTGCTTTCAGGAAGTAGAGCTCTAAGGGGCACAATAAAAAAATTGCATAGCTCATTAAAACAAGTGTGCATAAAAGAAGATATGTCATCTCAGAAATTGTTTATAAACATTACAAAATTATAGCACAGATGTAAATTGTTTGCTGTCATTGAGAAAGAAAGAATAATTTGGTTGATTATTAAATATATATATTTTAATATTGTTAAACACCCGTTTATAATGTTCAGGCATCATAGGCGGTGGACACTGATAAATGAGATGAATTGGGAAAGACATTTGTATTTTATTTTTTAAAGAAAGAAAACATTCTAGGCCTAAGTTTAGGGTATCTCCACATTATTTGTCATTTATGGGCTGAAGAAAATCGACCGCTCACGAGTTCTTGCCTTAAAGACCTCGGACATTCTTGTTGGTACAGCTAGAAGTCGCGTAGTTTTCTTTGCGAACTGTCAAATATTGAAGACATGAGAAATAAGAGATCATGGAAGATGCTATGCTGTATGTGTTCTTATTCTGTATTCTCATGCCTCTGCGAGAAAGAAAATCGATCATAATTGGCAACTCTGTTATGGTGCCGAACGGGATGTGTTACTCAAACCCTCCACTGCTTGTCACTTTCATTGGATGGCAGGACTGTTATAGGGGAAAACTAGCATGAAGCAGTGGAGTTATTTAACAGTTATTGCTATGCAAATGCTCGCTTGCTTCCTAACAATAACATAACCTCATATTTATTGATGCAGAGAGAAGTGCATCTAACGTAAACCTAACCTAAAAATAAAACGTTTGGGAGGTACAAGTCAATGTGCAAGCAAGAGAACTTTTTACGTACATAATTGTTAGGAGTAAACCATGGGGTCACGGTAACCGGTAGTGGGTTCATATATCTTCGTTCGGCACCGTAACAGAAAAGAGCCGTCTCATCTTTAAACTATTGTTCTTGGAACGAAAGGTTTTATGTGAGTGATAACTGAATTTAATTATATTTCTGTCATTATTATTGGCTATGGATGCTATAGCTATAACATATAACTTTTATTCCATGGAAAAGAAGAATATACATCAGCTTACAAGTGTAGGTGGCCACGAACACCCTGAATTCTACATAATACTGGTAATTTGGAATAGTGGGACAAAACGTTTAATAAGATAAAATGTGACGTAAACAAAAATATTATAGAAGTATAACAGTACTATAGTGCTACCAAAGTAACATTATTAAGAATTATAATAGTGGTTATTCAAATACATGTTGAATAATTTCTCCTAAAGTTCTGCTAGGGATGGCGAGGTTCTTCAAAATATTTCAAGAGTCGTTATACCTCCTCGGCTTCCAAACGATGATCCTCAGACCAGCTCTTTGGAGTGATATAATGTTTCTCACTGAAATGTGGAATACGTGGTTTGTATGGGGAAAAATATTAGGTCTACCTCAGAAATAAAAAAAAAAAAAAAGTTATAACAATTTATTGGAATGTTCACCTCGCAAAAATATCGTTGAGAATCTTGTTATAAATGTATTTCTTCTCAAGCAGTCAAAAACTTTATTCTCAACCCATTCACTTAAGCCCTTTAAATAGCAGAACCTTCATTTGTGGAGGGTACGCACGGTTTCCTCGGCCATACGAATTGGAGGAAATAGGAGGAGGGAAATGCTGTAGTTTTGAATAGTCTTGACGAATGATCTTCTATCGATCTGCGCGAGATATTTCTAGGAAATTAGTGTTGGGGGTAACTTCTCAGCTGCATAAATGTAACGCAATTGCAAGCAAGAAAAATGAGAGCGTTGCAGTCGTGCAATAAACCGTCCCTACAAAGTGTCCAATGCTAAGTTAGAGAAATACTAACCTGATTCCCCTATAGAACAATAAACAGAAAATGAACTCGACCAGAAACCACTTCGCAATCTTTTGCTCATTCACCAGGACTATTCGAGACTATTTTACTTTATGTTAATCAACGTTTCCATGGTGTCCTTAAAGGAAAAATGTTCTAATGTAACTACTGTGAGGCCTTCCGAAATTGCTTGTCTTAAATATGTTCCAATCACTTCAATGGAAGTAGAACGTTCTTTTTCCATGATGAAAAATGTTCTCTCTGACAAGCGGCTGACTATGACAGTTGATACATTGAAAAAACATCTTGTTGCTTGTAACCAAGAAAAGTGAACTCAAGTATACTGTGATAAAGAAATTAAGTATCTTAAATAGCATTTTTTATTAATAGCGAATAATGTTACTCTTTTAATAACTGCCTTTTTTCTTTTCCTTTTCCTTTTTTTGTGTGTGTGTGTGTGTGTGTGTGTGTGTGTGTATTTTAAGAGCCTTTATTGCGTGCTTATTTGAAATGAAATAAATACCGAACTTCCGAGTTCTCGCATTACTCCCAGAGATGAAAACCCAACAGATGAATTAAAACTTTTCGTTGTCTTCATGGGCTTTTTTTCTTTTCTACAATTGCGGTTAATTTATTTGTAGCACTCTTACATTTCCACTTATCATGCAGGTTTCAAATATGTTTTACTTTCTAATGTTTACATTCCCTTTTCAAGACATAATTAGCTTCAGTGAGCTAGCTGGGTCAGTACCATTTGTGTCTTAAAGATGGGATCGCCAGATAAGATTACTCCGTTAACATCCGGTTTCCGTTCATCAGAAACTATGTTTCGCCTAGATAATCAGCGTTTTGGCCATTGAAACTCTTAAAGGTACAATGCGATAAGTGGGCGGAAACGGGATAGATATATTACGCCGAGCCACGCAACTTTTTTACTAACTTTATTCATACATTTTCGGATAAATTGCATTTTCTAAGAAGCCATTGCAACAACCCAGTTAAGTAATACACCGGTCGTTCTGAATATCTGAGGAATAGGTCATATGGCCTATGTAAGTTGGCACCCAATCAAAGAGTTTAGAGCGCAGGGCATCGTCATCTACCTGTATGCATGACTTTACTCATTGGGCAGTTGCGTTCCGAACTTAGGCGTGTACGTTTATGCTCTTCCTCATATAATCTCATTGTCCAAGTGTCTTCTGTTACTTAAATACTGCAAACATGCATTCTAGTTTATTTACAATGAAAAATAATGTGTCACACTTTGAAAACTCATTGACATTTCAGTGCACCCTGATTTCGGTATTTGTGCATGGGACACAGTTTGAACGAGCTATATGTATAAATTACACACCGACACCTCATCTCTTGCAGGAAGAGCTACTCCTCTCTTAAGCAAGTAAATGATACTAAGGAGGGTAACAAATATGTGCAGATGTAGATTTCGCCGACAAATTCCTGAATGTTAAGCCCTCAGGATCGGCAAGCAACTGTTGACATCCCGCTATTACCCATGAGAGAGATTTGGCAAAGGAACCCTGGGGACTTTTGACTTAACAGTGCTAAAAGAGAACCCAGTTTCAAAGAGTTTTCTCAAGTTCCGTTCTAAACAATAGGCTTTCTTTGTACCGTACTAATAAACATCTTGTTGGTGTTCTGCATATGTCTACACTAAATGTACGTGATAACGAGCGGTTTTGAACATTAGAAACATTATTTTGATAGAATAGTTTGTCACTAACAGTGAGTACTGATAAAGTATAAGAATGACTTCCGTGAATAGGTATATGTATTTCCAAAAAGATTGGAATATTCAGTGTTGTTTTTTTCTTTCTGAATATTTTGGAATGACAAGTTATATTATGAGTCAACTAATTCTTACGTAGTTGATGCAAAAACAAATTATCATACTTTTATTATAATATATGTTTATTTTTAAACATGGTATAAGCAATTTTAGAGTGGAATAACTAGTATTTTTGTTAGTGAACTTCAATGATACGTAAATTGAGAGATTTGCATTCTTTGACATTTTGAAATGTAAAGTCCTCCATAGCGGCTTCTTACAAGGAAACTGTTGAACTGAACAGTTTTTGATGAAACTTGTAGTATGTCCCAATTTAATGGTGATGATTGTTTTAAAGTTAAATATTTTATAAATAATGATTGAAAATGGGTAGACAGCTCGGGGCGCCATGAGCGTGACGTTTAATGGTCTTTCTTGTGCTAGTCAGCGTATAAAAGATAGGTGGGCTCATCTTGTTAAAAACTAATACATATGTCTTTCAAAAAAAAGTTATGAAAACTATTAACCAACGATTGTTTTTAATATATTAGATATTAGGATTAGATAGCGAGTCAGGTGTTGATGGCCAATCTTGAAGATATAACGTATTGTGTTTATATTTATATAAAATGCAAGACAAATATAAATAACCTCGTCCCGTCCCTGAATTCCGAGTTTGTAGTTTTATCACTGTCGTCTAATCAGTGACACACGGTCACTAGGTACCTCGCAATTCTTCTGCATTGCCACTGTTACTTTAATACATCAAATATTGACCAGCAACCAGGAATGTTTCCTGTTTCTCATATTATATCTAATTAACAATTAAAGAATAAATTAATAAGGCATTTGCATTTTCTTCCTCAACCAGTCTCTGTTAGGACTAAATATGGACTCAAAGAGAGTACAGAGACGTGACAACGTTGTTTTCCAAAGCAAACTCTTATACACACGTATTATTTCAACGTAACATAAACAAGTTTCCGGATGTCTGTAGTCTCAATAGGAGCAATCAAGGCTTGTCCGACAACATAATCCTACAATGTCTTGAACGAAAACGTGCAGATAATATTAGATTTCATTGATGGAAACGATTACACATTTAAGTAGAACTATAGTAATGCTAATGTAGCTGAAATTAAAGGTGAAACAAATAAAATAGATGGGAGTCCCGGTTGTCATTCCCAAAAAACTGGAGTAGCTTACAGAGTAATGGTGTAGAGATTTTAGAGTAAATCTATGCAGAAACTGTTAAAAAATAATGTTCTAAGCTTTTATTAATGTAACAGCCCTTGACGTGTTTGCAACTTTGTATGTGGATGTAATTTGTGAAAGGAGAAGAATCCATAATTTTAATTTATTAATTAATTGGTACAACACTCTTAAGTTAGTAGAAGCTGCGATCTTGACTCGTCTTTTCATTCAAACAAATCATTTTTTTTTCTAAACCAGGCTTTTACTTGGTTGTTTTAATTTTGAAATATGAGTAAATTGATCGAGTTCATTTTCCCTTCATAAGTTTTTGAGGATGAACTGGGACATTGCTTGCAGTTCTAAGAAAAATGCCGTACAAAGCTTTGCACATACTATTCTTTTCCGGCATCTCGGCGTTAATACAAACCAAACACTCAGACTAGGTCATGATATTTCAGCAAAAAATCTCCTTCCCCTAAGGTAGTATTCAATTCTTGTTGGGACAGTTGCAGGAAGAAACTTTCTCACCTCCTAAGACTAATTTTCAGCTGTTAATATCTGTAAGAATGTAAATAAAATCTGTAGGATAATGTGGCTGTTTAATAGGAATTGATCACAAGTGACAGACATGTGACGGATATTCCAGTTTTGGCCGCCTTTATGTGTAAGGGTTGTTCTACACGTTCGTCATTATTATATTGGACCAGTACAATTTAATGGTTTGTCATTGAGAATGCGTAACCTCTATCACATGAAACAAAATCCTTCGTTTCTTCTCATCATAGCTAGTTTTAATTATAGTAATTGGCATTAAGGTATAAGGACACCGGTTCTATTTTCCTGCCTTCCTTAATATCAACTTGTACATCGCTTTTGATGTATTTGACCCAGCCGTTCATGGTCTGGTGTCATGAAAAGATTATAGCTTTAAGCTGTCTTCCTAGTTAGTTCCGGTAGACTGTTCGTACTGTACTTTTCTGCACGATATTTCCCTTCCTCACTTGTACTGCGTTCTTACAAAAGGCCACTTAACGAGAGCAAGTGCAAAGTATTTGGGGGAACTGGCTAATTAACTTTGTTCACCAAGTAAGTTACACATCCGCTTGTGCTGGTCTTTGTACCGAAGATTCTTTCTCGAATTGTTGCATTTACAAAGCGTTCCCCCACCCAAGCACCCTTTTACGCGCTGTTTGAGAATGACCAGTTCAGCGGAAACGCTTTGATGTGCTCTGGCTAAATGTCGAGCGCAACAGAAGGTTGAAGTGGAAGTAAACAAACCGAAATGTCACCTCCAAACCTGTAGATTGCACACAACCGCTGTGGTGAACGCCAACTGCGAAAAATACGCATTTTCCACAGAAAGTATATGTGCACAAATTTATGGAAATGGAAGAAAAGTATAAAAGAAATGAATATTAAAGTAAAAATGTGAGATGATAGTGGAACAGTATCTCAATCTGTTATTACCGTTTTCCGATTTCGTTATCTTTTTCCCTAGATCTCATTCTGTCAGAACACAATCCAGATCTTTTTCAATGAGTAGGTTCCTTGGGGGATTTGGTGAATTCCACGTTGAAAATCCCTGAAGTGCTTCGTAATGTGACTGAGTTCCTTTCTTTTTTGTTTAGCTTTTTTTTTTTCTTTCTTTGTAATAAGCTCGAAGCGTTATTGAATACTTGAAAGACATTATATTCCATTGTTTAGTCACATAGCCCATCTTTTAATACCTAATATACAGAAATTACATCGTGGTCTCATTCCGCTATGCAATGCAGTTTGTCCAGTTAACTTTCAGTGAACGCGCGATTCCCGGTAAGCCTGGATTCATAGTTATGTTGATGCAAGCAATTGAGCTGGCTCAGTCGTGTTTTTCACGCCAAGTGTTTCAGTTGCATTTCTGTAGAAAATGCGTGTTACACTTTCTATGAAATGTACGCTAGAAATTTATCTTACAAATACTTAACGATAAAAGAAAATGACATGCTAAATTTCCAGGAGTAATATCTCCATTGGGAAGTGTCATTCTCAGTTTGGTGAATAACGTTCGAACCTAAGGCATTTTCATGAACAAGAAACCAGATTTTAACATTATCTATCAATTAACAACTTCTCTAAAGTATTCAACGGATTAATCCGCATGTTGTAGTATCTGTCGGCAGTGCGTATAAAGCCATCCAGCTGGTGCATCCTCGATCATATAAAATTACTGCTCTGCCTGAAATAAAGACCGCGGAGCCGAGGAACATAATGCATTACAATATTTGTGGGATGAAATGTGGCGAGTATCTCAAAATATATTCAAAAGGCTTCAGGCATGCTCTTATAAGTCAAATATGATGGTGATAGCAATATTAATTACTATGTACCACTAATAACTGAGGAAAGGAAACAAAAGGGGGGGGGTTACTGTGCGCTATGAGTTCCGGCTACGCCACATGATTTTCCTCGGCAGGTGCAAAGGCCTTTATTGCAATAAATTCCCGTCAGCAGTGTCCTTTTCTTATTGCGTAAGCGGAATGAGGACCGTGTACATATATTTTCTATGCATCAAAATGCAATAATGCAGAAAAACTTGCTATGCATGTAGCGACAAGCAAAAAAATCTAAACATTTTTCTGAATAAAGAATCAATCTATCAGTTATGCAGCTTAGCAGAAATTTGAAACAACGCTTACATAAAAGTGTTGACTTATTTTCACGCCTTATAAACGTCTTTCAAAAGTTACTTTAAACTTTAAAGTTTTAAAGTTTTTTAATAATTCGAGAAGACAATAAACATCACCGCAGTGGACAAAAATGGAGTTAGATTTTGGGAAATCGGGCCATTACGAGTTATATTTGAAAAAAAGATTTTTTTGTAATCGCCGAGGACATGATTAAGGAGGCGGGGGGGGGGTGGCATACGGGGTAATTGTTATTGTTAAACAATTGGATATTCCCGACAGCGTTTAAATCTGTGTCATGTGACGACAAGAGTATGGATCTACCTTTATAGACAGCGGCCGTCCTGCGGTTTTCAGTACCGAACGGCAGCTGAAAAAGCCGAATTCCAGGGAATGCTGGAGCGATGTACAAAATCTTAAGCGGCAGTTTATGTGTTTTATCAACCTTGGTAGTGTAAAGCGTAATAAATACAGGCGACTGTTTCGGAACACATACGCTTAAAATTAACTATGTAGCTTAAACCTTAATCACATTCCGTTTTAGTTCTTTTATATCTAAGTGCAATTGAAAAATTTAAGCTAACCGTGTAACACGTAAATTTAATAATAAGAATACTTTTGAGCCTGAAAATTATTTTATTAACTACGGGTATATCTTCAGTTAACGTTGCTTCTACTTCTTCTTCTTCTTCTTCTCCTCCTTCTTCTCCTCCTCCTCCTTCTCCTCCTCCTCCTTCTCCTCCTCCTCCTCCTCCTCCTCCTCCTTCTTCCTCTGCTCTTCTTCTCCTCCTCCTCCTTCTTCTTCTTCTTCTCTTCTTCTCCTCCTCCTTCTTCTCCTCCTACTCCTCCTCCTCCTCCTCCTCCCTTCTCCTCCTCCTTCTTCTTCTTCTTCTTCTTCTTCTTCTTCTTCTTCTTATTATTATTATTATTATTACTACGTTCTGTCCTGTAGTGCTCTTATAACCTTGACAAATTCAACTTACTGAGGAATTCGTTTAGTTTTCGCAGCTCCTGCATGATGTACTTTTCTTTCTTTGTTCTAGCAGAGATTCAAATTAACAACGACTGTCTGGACAAAGTTTTATGGACGGAAACAATGAATGAATGTGTTTAACGCCCGTTTTTGCTACAGAGGCACCACATGCGATGAACACTGATGATAAATGAGATGAAATGATATATTGAGAAAGGATTTATTTTTAAGGAAGGAATCGTTCCAGGCTTAAGTTTAGGGTACCTCCCCGGCATTTGCCATTTATGAGGACTGAGGAAAACCTGGGAAAAACCTCAATCAGGAAGGATTCGAACCCAGACCTCCCGCTGACGAATTCGTGCCTTAACGACCTCGGCCACCCGTGGCGGTTTTTTATGGACGGACGCAGTAAACGGGGAACGCTACTGGAACATGTTTCATTGTGTCATCAGTAGGCATTTGCCAACAATATGGCCTCCAGGATCTCCGGATTTTCTGGATTAATCAACAACCCTGCAGAATACTGAAAGATATTATCGTGCAAAAAATTCAAAATATTCCAAGACATTTGTCTGCAAAATGCTTTACATGAAGTAGCAGAAAGAATGGTATATGCTGAACAGTGTTCATATTCCCATTATTTTGTGAAAACCAAATTCCCATTGTTTTCCCGGCACATTGTTTTATTATTATTATTATTATTATTATTATTATTGTTATTTGTGCTACGTAAATGTTTTAAATAATTATTTCGCCTTAAGGTTTAAATTGCATTTTGAAAGAATCTACATTGTCCTGGGGTTTTCCTTGTTAGGGAGAGGCAAGGATGTTATCTTAATTAAAGCTGAATTAAAGTTGAAGATCTATGTAAACACGTAAGACTCCGTTAGTATGTATACAGAGTGATTCATAAGATCACCGCGCTCTCGGCACATTTTAATGAGCGAAATGCCTCTCATGTCGTCCAATAGAGGTACTGAACATAACTGTCAGTGAAATTAAAGTACCTGAATACACATTTGTAGAAAGCAGGTATGAAATCGCCCGTATTTATAAAAATACATCCATCATTCGCAAAAAACTTGTTCCTAAGACACATACAGCCAGCGTTTACAAGAAGGAAATTCAGAAAATGTTCAGAAGAACTCTGGAAAGCAGCGTCCATAAACTCATCGTTCGTGAACTTCCGCTCTCGAAGATCAAATTTAACTTTTTCAAAACACGCAGTAGTTGCCTAGAGACAAGGTCTGGACCATATGGCGGATGATCTAGCTTCTGGAAGTCACATATTCACATTAACCATGTGGACTGGTGTATGTCATACTGCAGAAAAACTCCGTTCATTATTTCCATGTCTCTTTTCCTGGATGACCTGCGCAATTGATGCAGTAGCTCGGAATAGTACTTTACGATCAACATTGTGTTTCCTTCATTCAACCCTGTGATAGGAATTTCCCTGTAGTTCCAAAAATTGTCGCTATTATCTTTTACGTAGATCTTTAGGGGTGCTTTACCCCTTTTTCGTTCTTCATTGATTCTCTTTTTTTAATGAGTGCAATAGAGGACCATAGTTTCATACCTTGTGACGCTGGATTCCAATACTGTTCTCTCTTTACCACAGCAAAAGTTAAAAAGCTTCTGACAACATTCCACGCTCACTTGCATTTTAGGTGATGAAAGAACTCGGGGCAGGAATCTTGCATGGACCTTAGGCATATGCAGATGTTGATGAAGGATGCGAAGCACAATTGTTTTTAGAAAGCTTCAACTTTGCAGCTATTTCTTTTATCTTCAGACTCCTAACACTCAGAACTTTCTTCTCGACAAGCGAGATTTTTCTTGGTCAACACATCCAACAACTTACCCTCCCGTGGATTATCTTCAGGCTTTTTCTGCCCAAAAACGTGATCTTGATCACATGCCTTCACAGTGGAACGTGAAAGGGAAACTTCCCCATGCATACCGCCAGTTAAACACCAACATCGCAGCATTGTTGCCAAGCCGGATATTTCTGGACTGTAACTCGTTAAGATGTTCAAGAATTGCTGTATTTCATGTGAATGACCAGAAACTCATCAACTGATGGAAACTTTCGTTCATAGATAATTACGCACAGAAATGAAAAACGCTTACAAATCTGACCTTGCATTCTTTTTCCAATGACCAATTTAATCCATCATCACATTGGCATCAACCACTCAAATAGGTAGTTTTCGCAATCGTTTTATAAGTGCGACCTGCCAAGTATTCCCAAATATTTTAGACTCGTTTCTGTTTCCATCTGTTAGTTACTTTCCCATAACAATGGGCGACCCACTAAAAGCCGGTCCCTTTTGAACGCTCTAGGCTGGACCACAGTTTCTTGAGTCATTCAATAGTGTAGGCTTTTCTGAGAACTAGTACGATTAAGAGTTGAAATAAACAATATCTGAGAATAGGAAGCAGGAAGCCTAGTGAGGTAGCCAGTGTGCTAAACGCTTAACATGAAAGGAAACTAAAAGTTGACAGTGGATAAAAACGGCAATTGTTTGATTACAATGTAAATAAATCTACATTGAACTGGACAGAATAGCACAAATTTTATTTAGACCATTCCTAGCCCTAGGTAAGCAAGAAGCTAAAAAGAGATAATATGCCTGGAGCTCCAAACTAAAATGAAACAAAGGGTTCACAATTTATTATACGTGGAACATAGGATGAATTTTATAGCATGAAAACTCTTGTAAATGCAGTTATTGTGGAGTACCATGGAAAACAAAATTGTAAAGCAGACCTCTTACGAATCAATTTAGGTACAGGAAAGGGTGTCATTGTTGCTGAAAAAATGACCTGTTTCTCTGCCTGAGAATATCAACCTTGTAAAAAAATACGATTGAAGAAATTATACATCGCATGATGGATGCGTAAGGGACTTCATGAGCGCTCGGAGCTTTGTGTTCAGCAGTGGCCTGAGGAGTAAAAGAAACTGACAGGAAAAGAGGGTGGCACACATTTCTGGTTGCGCCCCCTCAAGAAAATTTGCAATGAGAGAACAGCGGAGATTAGAATCACAAGACAAACGCAAAAAGTAAAAGTAATATCGGATGCCGATTATTATCAGATTTCCAAAAGAGCGGTTGGAGGTATACAGTGCTGCGCTCAAATGACCCGGGGAAGGTACAGTGAAGAAAACGCCATTGATGTGACTAGAACCAAGAGAGATCAGCTAGGTTCAGAAGAAAGTTCCTTGGCTACACACTGATAATTTAGATTTAGAATGCACATTAAAAGATCTTAGCCAAATTTCCAGTCGCCTTTGGCGTCCTTCAACGACCTGTGCTGTGGACATAACTACCGTAATTTTACTCCTTTCATACGGCACGCTTCATCAGACAAACGCAAACAAATAATGCCTTTTTGGCAGCCCAGAGGCTACAAGAGTGTTCTGTTTACAAGTATGAAATAGCCTCCACACTTTTCCTCACTTACAGAAAGATAACGCGTTAAATGATAAGCACGTGAAAAAGTGCTGCCAGCTTTCTACTTGTGACTCAGAGGCCTTGAAGGTTTAGTAGATAATATTTAACAGAGCCTATATAGGTATTTGCAATTTAAATGTTTGTTCAATGTGAAAATAAGAAGTGAGGTTAAGAATAAAGAGTATTTATACCTAGCTTTTATTTAAAAGTATCTCTTTAGCACAGCATATGTCACAATTCGAGTGTGGAAAAAGAACTGAAGCCAAAACATCTGTTTTACAAATTAGGAAAGGCAGAGCTTGATATAAAAGGTGTGTCCAAAAATATCCGTTCGTTTAATATGAAAAAAGTTGGCTGGCCATCAAAACTACTGTGTAGTATCCTTCAAGCCTTCATAGTTGTCCTTCCCCTTTTCTAAATAGCATGCAATGTTTCTCGGAATCACCGGCAGTTAAACGTAGAAAAACAAAAGCTAGAAGTCTCAGGGAGCACAATTTGAGCTCAAGGGGAACTGACAAATGTGGGTGATGCATTGTTTTGCGGAGAGGGAGGATAATTACAGTATAAGTGACATTTCCTGCTTTTCACATGCCAATAACCTCTTTTCTAACTGGCAGTCCAGGCACATCAAGGACACGCGACTAGCTCTCCAGATATTCAAAATGGCTGGTTATTTTACGGACAAACCTCTTAGTTTATAAGTACAGTGGAATCTTTGTCACTCTTTTGAGTCTATATAACAAGAAGCATATTGCTCCGTTTTAACAAACACACATAAAACTGTAAAACTTTCTATTACAGTGAAACCTATAACCCGGACAGATATGGTTCGACAAATATTGGCCAATATAACGAGAGTCCATGATAGAGGGAAGTAGATTTTCGTAGTATGTAAAAGTTACTAACTTACGCTTAGTCATATTGAAACTTATGTATACATTTACGTACAGTGTGCTTTCTGGGGAGCACGTTACAAGTTTACATTTTGTAAAGAATTCAGGAAGCATAACAGAGAATAAAAGTTACATAAACATCCACCCTTCACATACCACTGTGCTTAAAGATCCATTGCAAAGAATAGAATTGTCAAAGTCAAATAGGTAGCAGAAAACCAGTTAGGGAAAAGCTTCATCCTTTTGATATTACAGTACTGTGGAGTTGCAAATGACCAATTTAAAGCTTTATAGATAAATACCAATCAAGCTTAAGTTAAGTTAGCAGAACTACATAGCAAGGGAAATGGTGCCATTTATTGCCATAAGGGGCGCGCGTGGCTTTCAGGATTCAGTGTGTCCAACATAGAGGATGTACTGGACATGTTAAAGTGTAGAAAGTTGACCGATTTCAAGAAAATATGTTCAATATAATAAGGTGTTTAGCATATAAGAGTGTCCACAGGGATTTTACTATATTATAATATAAATAATGTTCCTCTTGTTAACCACCTTTCACTCTCATATTCATAATAGTGATATTTACCTTTATGTGGAAGTCATTGTTGCTACTAAGAGATCTTTGAGCTTGAACTGTATATACTTTGGTGCAGAAACTTCATTTTGTGCCCTTATTCAATTTTCCTTTCTATGTTTGAATGTTTGCAATTATAGCTTAAAGGCATTGTTATGGTGCAACAAGATTCCACGCGACTAGTTTTAGGACGCTTCGTTCTCAGTCCATTGAAGACTTGAGGCAGGCGTTTTGTGATGTACCATCTGGCTTTTGTCCCTCAAGTGGAATTGTCACAATATGACCACTAGCTGAGCACGAGCAGATCATCTTGCCAATACTTCTCGCTCGCCCCACTTTTGTTGGAGATGCTCTCCTGGGAAGACCCAGACCCGTTGATTGTTGCTCATACTGGTATATCCAGCTGTTACATATTTTTCTTCCTCCATCAATTTTTCTATAATTTCGTGGCATCTATGTATATGGTTTTTTTTTCTGCTCATGAAAGATCCAACTAATGCAGACCTTCCTGACGTGAATTTTTCTTTGAGGACTGTTTTCAATACTGCCTATCCAACATTTAGGGCCTATGAATCTAAAAATATGTGCATCGATAACTTTCCCGCAACCTGCGCTCTGCTTTCATCATAGTTTCATCGGCTGTTGCTGTAGCAGGCCGTTCTTCGCGGTCTTCGTCCTCCGAGGAAACCCCTTCCTCTTCTTAAGATCTGCAAAGCATTGATAAATGGTGGACTACGAAGGTTACAAATATCTAAATGCACGATGCAATCTTTCAAGGCATTCTCTCTCTCTCCCTCCCTCTATCTCTCTTCTTTAAACCTACTTTAAAGACGTTAAAAGTCTTAGCGTGAAAATGCTTTCCATGCTGCTATCTAGACTTAGTTAGGAAAATGTGCACTGGCTTGTCGCAGTTCTTTGTTGACCATTCTCAAAACTTTTAGCGTGAACCTCGTTATGCAAAAGAGCGCAAAAGGTGTACAAAAACACAACTCAGTTGCTCGAGGCTGGGCCACTCATCATCCTTCATGATTACTCACGACTACTTCATGGCACCGGGAATATGGATTAGAAATATTACCTCATCCGCCGTACAGTCCGGACATGAGTACCTATACTTCAGCATAACCGTAATTACGCGAATCTAGTTTTTGTTCAAATGTAGTATTCGAAATTGTGGTGCGCATTAGATTTGAGTGCAAATTCGTGCCGTAGTTCCCCGGTAATTTCATTCGGTTTTATCGTTTATTACGTCATAATGCATTGCTGCAATTCTCGACTTCGTTACATTGTTGTTGGCCTATTATTGCATACAGTGTTGGAATAGTAGGTAGTCACAAAATGGAGGGCGTAAAGTAATTCTTAATGCTGAGAAAAATGTTAACAGAAATGCAGGAAGACAGTTCAGTGTAGTTGAGAGGAACTTTCGCTTGTGGTGGCAACAGGAATTGGCAATAACTACATCTAAAGTTAATAGGAAGAAAGTCAATGGTCCTTGCAAGGAAGACATCCTGATATTGAAGAAAAAGTTTTGGAATTGTACATGAAAGGAAGAAGAACAGACAACCTGTTACTAATGACATAATAAGAAATGTTAAATTTTTGTTCTTTGACCTACGCCAACTGTCCTGGCAACAGCACGAGTGATGGATTTTAAGGGCGAATGAACTTAATCTGTAAGAAGTCATACAACAATATGCCAACATTTGTTTGTTTGTTTTTTTTGTTTTGTTTTGTTTTGTTTTTATGATTTTAAATTTTAAATTTGGGATGCGTATTACATTCGATGGCTCATTAGATTCGCGCAAACACGGTATTTCCAAAGTTGAATAAAATCATGCTTGGATATCACTTTCCTTATCTGGAAGAGCTTTCTTCCGCCCTTATCCGAGCCATCCCATTGATGAACAGAAGTGGTGTTTTGAATGAAATAGCACTGCATGTCAAAGGTCATTGAGAAGCATTGAGACTATATTGAAAATCCCCCCACCCCAAAAAGTTTAAGCAAAAAGCATTTGTCCATTATTTATGAAATAGCCCTGGTATTTTAAATTTTTCAAAAGTGAGAAACAGTGTGCGAAAATTGTGAAGATACTCAATTTCTCTTTTCTCTGTTACAAGAACAGTGCACAAAGTAAGCAGTGTATTTACCATGGATTTTGTGAAAGACATTTCACTTCTGACTATTTATTTAGCAATAAGTAATTGCTAAAAAAAAAAAATAATGAATATATGCGAGTGACTGAGAAACATGCAGGAGCTGCAAAATGACTCAATGATGTAGTTGGTACATGGAATGCGATGGTGAAGGAAAAGGTGTAGTTTCATGAATCAGAATATGCTAGCCCTAATCATAGTCTTCTACATTCATTTCATTTATCCCTCAAACATTTTTAAATAAATTAATACAAAAATTACGATGTTTTATATTCCTAGTTTTCACTATAAGCAAGTCGGTCCTGGTGGTGTAGTGGTTACCATACTTGCCTTCTAAACCCAAGATCGCGGGTTCAAACCCGGCCAGGATCGTTGGATTTTTCCGGGCGTAAAAATCCTAAGTATGGCTTCCTTCGGAAGGGAAGTAAGCCGTGGGTCCCGTGTCGTACATTTACGGCACGAAAAAGAACCTCAAGCCTGAAAGAAGAGGCCTCTGAGCAAAATTTGTCTGCCGTTTCACGCCGAGTTGAATGGGACGCTGATGACCTGAGCTGTTAAAGAGCGCCCTTAAATAAATTAATCAAATATATATATATATATATATATATATATATATATATATATATATATATATAAGCCAGTCATTAACAGCTGTGGGAAACAAAACAGAAGCACATTTCGATTATTTTCTTCTTGTCGCTTTGACTTCTTCACGCGACGTCTGTAGCTTTTTCTCTGAACACTACACGTGTAAGTCTGCAGGGATGAATGAAATGCATTAATGAGGGCACAAATGAGCTGGGAGTCGTGGGCGCCTTAAAGCTATGTGGCATTCACCTTCTCAGGGTAAGGAAAAACTCTGAAAAAAAACAAAAATCTTACTCAGATAGCTTGACCTGCCCGAGATTCAAACCAGGACCTGCGGATTAGTAATCGTAAACGCTACCACCTGACCCGAGCATGTAGATACTTTGTCCACTTGTTTAGAGGTTGCCCTACATTTGTTTTTCCTAATAGTATTATAAAGCCTGCTTTGGAGTCTTAGTGTTACCGCTTCTGTTAATATAATGTATACAAGTATTTCTACGTCTTTCTATTATGTCATTAATAGAAATTACATTTAATTCTTTGCTGATTTCTTCGTTGGATATATGATCTAATTTTGTATAGGATGTAGTTTTTCCAAGAAAGCTCATATCTGAACTCTGCTTTTTGTTTTGTATTTTCTTTTTTATAGGATTTAATTCGCGTTTCTTTCTGGTCTATTTTTCTAAATTCTATATGCAGTACTACATGTATATTGAAATTGTACAATTTTTTTTATAAATATCTAGGTGTTTATCTTTTATTCTATTTCGCAATCTAGGTTTTTTTTTAAATATCTAGGTAATCATATTCTAATGCATAGTTATGTAATGTAATTTTTCAGCGCATCGTGTTTTTCTCATCGAATAACACCATCTCTGTCTTCTCTCTGGATTTTTTAAAATTATATTCTTTACTTTTTTCATTTAAAAGATGCATGGATAGTTTAAGTAATATGTATTTTCTTATATCATAACTATATCAGCATACTTAAGAATGTTACACACTTGACGATATTTTATATACTAATCCTTTATTTGGAAAAGAAAATAAATATAAATATTAAAAAGTTTTGGCGATAGAGCGGACACTTGCCTTATCTCTTTATTGATTACAATGGGTTCTATTTTTGCCATTTCTGTATTAATGGTAACATTGGATGTCTTATATAAATTCTACACCACTTCTATCAAATGAACACGAACATGATCTAGTTGCCAGTACTGCTATGTATATTGTTCTGCAATCGTGAATTAAAGAAAGGAGGGGAAAACCCCATTGCAACCAAGAAAATAGAAATATACAGTTGAGATCTAAATAACCTTAAATAATGAAATAACAACCATTCGTGACATTTGCGGTTAGGGAGCACCTAAGCGGAATATGGAAAAGAGCATTTTGTAAGATCACCTTCATAGTTTTGAGCCTCTCATTCAACAACATCCGTTCCAGTATCCACAGGAACATTACTGGAATGCTATATAAATAACACCATAATGCTAAGGGTACATGCCCTGCGTGTCTCATCTCGGCACATCACTAAAATAGGTTGAAATCAATTATTACAATGTCCCCATTTGCCTCAAAATGACTACAGCGTGTTGTAAAACCCCATAGCATTGAAAATGAAGAGATGCCATGTAACAAATTATGAAAGCTGATGTACTGTTGGATCAGGAATGTGTGAACGTCAAAAAAATTACGTTTCAATTTCTTTTTTGTTGTGTATTAGGGCAAATGTACACATTTTTGTCAAGTAAAATTAAACACTTTCTCATGTTTTGCTTTTGCAAGTTTCTAATTCTGCGATATTGGTTAATACAGAGTGTTTCAGTGAAAGTCCTAGTGAAATAATTTCTTTTCGAAAGCGGCCTGCTGCTGTTCTCAGCACAGCTGCATTTAAAACTACATGCTCTGATCATCAATGTCATCTATTAGTGATAAGTTGATAACGAAGCGTGAATGATATTTGCGCCAAATTAGCTGGGTGGTTAGACACAGTTAAGTTACTTAAGGAAATGTGAACTCAAGGAAGAGTATTTATTCTTGATATACCTGAGACAGCTGCTGCTGCTTAAAGTGAAAAATGAGAGCGAGGATAATAGGCTGTTGATTGAACAACTGCTGAAAGCGACCCCAGCGGGATGCAAAATGAAGCTGAAAGAAGCGGCAGGTGCTTACCTGGCATTCAGTCTTTTACTTCGTGGTATTCAGTGTTAATAAGGGCCACACCGACAACAATGCACTCGGAACAGGCGGTTTGCGGTTCGAATCGCGCCGGGACCACCATTGGGTTTTTTTCCCTACATTTTCCTCAGTCTGAAGCAATGGCAAATGCCAGAGAAATACTCTGGACTAAGACTAGAGCGCTTCTTTTCTAAAAATTCCATCCCAAATTATTATTTCATCTTATTAGTTGTTAGCGTCCACTGCCTACGATGCCACAACAACAAGTAAATAAAGAATATGTCAAGGGTATGTAGTAACGCAATGCACAACGTGTAAGCGTTTAAGAAAATGCAGTTGTGTCGATGTAAAATATACTTAGTATCGCGAAATTGTAGAGGGGTCTTAGGCAAGGGATTTTGGAAATCTATGGTTCACGAAAAGAAATAACATAGTTATTTATAAAGTTGAAATTAGATGCTTTATTACTCAGTATTACACCGAAATAAAGTAAAAACTTGCCTTAAAATATCTTTAAGGAAACAACGAAGTGAAATTTGGAATATTTGA
The DNA here is from genome assembly GCA_030762175.1 of Metallyticus violacea. Lineage (NCBI taxonomy): Eukaryota > Metazoa > Arthropoda > Insecta > Mantodea > Metallyticidae > Metallyticus > Metallyticus violacea. The sequence goes on from CM060836.1 coordinate 64,144,441, forward strand.
GTGATTAAATATAGATATTTTAGATTTTGCACAAATATTGTTCAGGTTTTTAGTATTATTTATACCTGTACAAGCTTTGGGCTTAATTGTTCAATTTTTCACTGTTGTTTTAAAATTTATAGACAATTCAAAGCAATTGATTAAAACCATCTCCCCCACCCCAAAAAAAAAAAAAATTCAAATCAATGTGTTCTAAAAATTGTCTTCATAAAAGTTGGAGCAGATTTTTAACTATGACTTAGTAATTTTTTTAAAAAAAATAAAATATGCGATCAAATGTAAAATCATGGGAAAATGACAAACTTATTGTACTGATTATGTTAGCTGAGTCTTCCAGGCTGTAAGGCCGTGATCCAATGGAATTTTTCTCTTTCATATTCCCAGACGTTTCGTCCACCACTGCGGTGGACATCTTCAGTGGTGTGGTCGCCATGATCTTCTTGAAGACCAGACAGTGACTGACTCGTGCACCCTACCGCATATAACGCTGCCAAATCCAACAAGTCCGTCACTGTCTCGCTTCAAGAAGATTACGGCGACCACACCACTGAAGATGTCCAACGCGGTCGTGGACGAAACGTCACATCGGCCGTGAAAGCCTGCGTTCTACAATTACCGTACTGAAATTTTTGATCAATTTTGTTTTTACAGAAAAATATATGCTAACATTTATGAAGGAAGATCTTTAGAATGTCTCAGATATGCACATAAAAATTGTGTAAGAAAAAGTTTAAACTGAGAAAAAATATGTATGTAATTTTGATTGCCAAAAAGTTAAAGGCAAGAGAAGGGAATTTAAAGAGTGGAGGTATTTAATAAATGGATAATAAAGCAAATGTTCCAAGTGGCATAGATATGTGAAACTTCAGGAAGGCTCTTTGGTGTTCAAATTAATTTCTGAGGAGAGGACAGAATCTCTCTTTTTCTTTTTCTTTCTCCCCCCCCCCCTCCTCTTCTCTGTCACTTCGATGTCCCCTTAAGTCTGCTAGCGAGCAAATCCCAATTTTCAATAGCTCATTATCAGCGTTTACAAAATGTTGTGCTATTAAAATCTGAGGCTATCTGTTTAATAATATGGTAATGAACAACGGTTAACTGATTTTATCGTGTTGCATACCGTATAGATAGAGCTATCTACCTGGCAGTGTGGTGTCATGGATGAGACATTAGACTGGGGTTAGTAGGTAATTTATTTATAATGAAATATGCTCATAAGGTGTAAAAATAATAAGAAAGAAAAAGAAAGGAATTCGACAACAATAATCTGAATTTACTGTTTTGTTTAATAGTATTTAACGCCATTTTTACTACTGCGGCATTACAGGCGGTGGACATGATGATATATGAGATGAAATAATAAATTTGGAAATAATTTTTTTCAAGGAAGGAGGCCTTTCAGGACTAAGTTATGGGGTATCTCCGGGGCATTTGTCATTTATGAGCACTGAGGAAACCTGCAAGAAACTTAAGTCAGGGAGGACGGTCCTGGTGGGAATCGGAACTCCCGCTCACGAGTCTGTTTTAACGACCTCGACGTGGTGGTGCGCTTTTATTTGACACCAGAAACCTACAAACTGCGCCAAAGAGACAAATACTCACCAGTATAAAATAAAAACACATATTTCTTCGCAAATTTGCAAAATCATCGAAGTGCATAAAATTGCTTCCCTCCTCTCTAAAATAGAAATCTTTCTTTCCTTCTTCTGAATTCAGAAATATGCGAAGTTATCTTTTTCAGCAAGGAAAGAATCAACTGTAGCACATTTACTATTTTCTGATCTCTGTTTGGCTCGACGTAGAACTAATTCCATCACTGTTTAGAAATAACCGTATTTAAAAAAAAAATGACATACGGAAAGCGTAATGCAAACGTTACCTACTGGCTTACTAAAGAAATGAGTTGCTAAATCAGAGCGTACCTCGCGATTCACAGCATTCACGTATGGTTTCCGCCTTTCCTCGTCATCTTTCCCACTCACATTCCTTCACACCAAGTCACTCACTCGTTCTTCCGGGTACTTTCTTCTCATAGGGCACCCAGCTGACTTTGACACAAGGGTTTCTCAGTTAATTTACTAGTTTTTATCTCCGTTGCCCCACAGCTCTGTTTTCACACAAATATTGTCCGGATAAAAAAGGGAGCTTCCCGTATTTTACTAGTTGTTTTTTCGAAATACGAAAGTCAGTGCATATATTAAGCTTAAGAAAACGTAGCAGTGGAAAGAGATTTCTTACATCCCCTTTGAAGAATTATATTCTTTTGTATACAGGTAAGTTTTCAATTATATGTATTAGATATGTGCGACTAAAAAGGAAAGCCAAAGTAAAGAAGTGACAAGAGCTCATTGTGATAAGAGATCGATATAATGCAGTTTGGTGTATGCTTCATAACGACATATTTATACCATTTTAGTGGTAACGTAATTTTGACTCAAAACCCTATCATAGGGATGGTAGCATAATTTTGACTCACCTGTGTTTCTGCGAATGGTCTGGCGACAACATGACCGAATCTACTAAGGCAATAAACCGTGCTGGGCTGTAGTTTCTGGCAAGTTTTCACATTTCACTGATATCGAAAAGCCACGATCAGACTATAAAATTACCTTAGTTCAGCAAGAAAGCTGATTGTACATTATTAGCCATTTCAAGTGGCAGAAGGCGGTGCGTTTCTTGGTCTTGACTTTTTCGGATAATAAGAGTAAAGTTAAAAACTACTTTCGATTCAATCCTATGAGTGATACCCAATGGCATTTGTATCATTTGTCAAAAGTTTTTATCGGACAAAGCTATTAATATTTGATATATAAATACCTCTACAATAATAGAATGAGAAAGTTGCAGTTTTATATAAAATATTAAAGTATAGATAACTCAAACAAATTAATTTATTCAAATACACAGTTCAAAATACAGAGTTAAGTAATTCAAACTAAAAGAAAATCTACTTCTAAGTTGTATGTATTGATAAAATCATTATATCCTTCTCTTTAATTCCACATTTGCCATATTGTACCATCCAGTAAGGACTCTCTCTGTTTTAATTATTCTCATTTATAATTAGTAAATGTGCATTTAATTTATAACGTCTATTGCCTTTCTCATCCATTTGTCTCTTAATCTTTGCAAATATTTTTTCGTTTTTAAGTTTCCTTCTTTATATTTAATATTCTCATCCCTAATATCCCATTTCCCTGACCATGTCTTTTGTCTCCTCACATTGTAGGAAACAATAAACACTGTTATATGTTTCTCCACACATAGGACATATGTCTAGATTCACTATCTCTCAGAGCCCTGTTGTGACCCATCCAAGCCCTCTACCCATTTTATTACACAAATGTATACATTTTTCTTTTCTCCTTTAAAGTGTAGACTATAGAGAATAGAAGTGGCATTTATAGATGGTAGATTTATATTATTTAAGGACGCTCTTTTAATAGCTGTGGTCAGCAGCATCCCATTCAACTCAAGACATGAAACAGCTGATAAAGTTTGCTCAGATACCTCTTCTTTCAGACTTGAGGTTCTTTTAAGTGCCGTAAATTTACGAAACACGACCAGCGGCTTTACTTCCCTTCCGAAGAAAACTATACACAAGATTACGCCCTAAAACATCCACCGACCCTAGCCAGGTTTAGGCATCCGACCTAGGGTCTACGAAGCAAATATATGGTTACCACTAGACCACCAGGCCTAGTACAAGTATCAATTATCGCATCTAAGCATATACAGAATGTTTCAGTAAAAGCGTGCAAAATTAAACAGAAAATAGGAGAAACAACATTTTGAGATAGAGGACTTATCTTATGAAGATGGTCGCAAGATCTGAAGGTTAGGCAATCTATGAAGCATTGTTTTATTTACCTATCGTCCACAAGGTGGCTCTGTCTTACTGTATTTACATTGTCACATCACTGAACGTGCTATAAGTCATTGACAGAACCCTTCACACCATTCGAAGAGTTGAACAGTACGATAGCGTAGTGTTGTTACGGTTTCGCAGAGCTGACAGACATTCACCTTGTGTATGGGGAATATGCTCTCTCCGTTGTCCCAAAAGGTATCATCCCTCACGAGAGGTGTTTATTTCTGTAGATGGATATTTGAAAGGGCGCGGCGGAATCTCATTCAACGATATCATGCTTGCGTTTAGGTCGTCATTTTTAGTAACTGTTGTAAGGTACAAATGGTACGATAACTTAGGCATGTCAATGAATGATACTATACATTAAACACTAAATATGTATATGTAAATAAATACACGTAAAAATGAATCTTAAATAATCTGAAAACAATAGTGATAGATACGTTTAAGCCGATATCTCCTTAAGCTGGTTTTTCAGACCTTAGATTTATTACCATAAAATGGCCAATAGAGCATCCCCAATTTTCTGATTAATTTTTTCGCTGTTTACTGAAACACCCTGTATAGGTTTCGTGTATGGAGAAAATTTGGTATCTAATTTTATTTTTGTGCTTGGCAATACATTATCCATGTTTGAGCATGCAATAGAGTCTGATAAAATGTTTATATAACTTACTAGCCACCATTAGCAGCAAAAAGTGAACTTCCTCTGTTAGAACATAAGATTCTGATCCTGTTTGAGACAGGCTGCTTAGTGAAGTTTTTAAATAGTAAGTGCCAGGCAGTGTTAGTTTTTGATACTATTGCCCGTCATGAATATTTTTAATCGTGCTTAACTTGTATTACAATCAGCATAGAGTTTTTGCAGTGCTGACATGATTAGCAGAGCTCGCTAAGGTAAGGCCTGAAACACCTTCTTAAAATATTTTCCCAATTTACTATTTCATCTCATACATCTCATCATGTCCACCGCCTATAATGCCACAGCAGTAAAAATTGTAGTTTAACACCATTGAAAATAAAAGCGCCTAGGGTTACTGACTGTGAACGACGGGGAAATAGTTATTTATAGCCGACTGTGAATTCCAACACTTTGTTTCTAGTGTAACATAAACAAATAAATAAACAAACGAAGTTTCCTGACTCCCTTGGCATCTGGGCATCGAACTCTTGTTTCGCTTATTGATAGGCATGTGTGCTGCTGAGCCTTAGAGTTCGCTGACACGAGGCTCGCGTGATCGTTACAGAACGTTAATGGGCGATAAATAAAATAAACTTTCACGTTTCTGAACATTACATACTCATTTATCACCATGAAATTTCCCCTCGGGATAAAAGCCATATTCTCCATGAGTTCTCATTTCACTTTCAGTGTGTTTATTACTTCATTTGCTCATTGCGCTCGAGTTTTCTGTCTGTGTAGGTATATAAACAGAGCTGTCGTTTTGTTTCAATAATTGAATGGGCATTCAGTTTATAAAAAGCTTGCAGGTAGATAAATAGAACCGTGTCGATTAGGTTGAAAAAAAAAAAGCAATATTAAACCGCATTGTTGCGTAAACTAGATGACAAAACCACAAGAAAGTAACTTTTGATCAGCTGCCCCCCCCCCCGTTTTTTTCTGATCGCAGGAGTCTTATTGTAAATAAAACTAACGTTAAAGGAAGGAGGAACTTTTAAGTGGAAAGTACTTATGGATTGAGCTATGCCCACATTACTGCGTCTCTGGATAGCAAGTCAAAACTACCACTGTTACCAACCTTATCATTGACTATTTCGTTCATTCAAGACCAACTCCACTACTAAATCTACAATGCACGGAGGGGAAAAATGGCGGTCGTCATAGAACAACTAATGCCAATAGAACACGAAACATTTCGCAGTATTCCCTAGTTACAATATGACATTATATCATTAGTGGCAGTCCATGTCAAGAGCTCTGCTGAATATGTATTTCGATTTGCATACGAAGGCTTCAATTGTTCTATTGCAAAATTTATTTTACCAGTTTTCTCAATATAATCAAGATCAAGATCCTTCAAATCTTTTATGAATCATCATCATCGTCGTCATCACCTTTATCATCGTTATTATAATTAGCAAGTCAATCCCTAAACTATCCAATTTGCTCTATCTGTCACATTTTAACTCCTTGTTTCCAGTGCACTCCATGATCGAACTGAACTTCTCCACAGGAAAGCACAAATTTTTAAAAAAATCACTAACTTCCAAATTATCTGGCATCTTAAAACTAATCAACTTAAATACGACAGCCTCTAATAAAAAGGACCTAGTTGGCAATAGTTATAAACAGGTGTACCTGTCTTTTCTTAACCTCACTTGCAGAGGAGTCGAAACATGTTATAACATCCTGCTCTCTCCATTCATTAAAACTGTCATCTCGCTCCAAAACGCGCTTCGTACGTTCTTCCGGAACTTTCCCATTTATTCCTAAGCCTCACTATCACATATAATGGTAGAGCTAGGGAAAATTGCACGGGAAAAATGTCTTTACTAAACACAAAAAAAAAAAAAAAATGGCTTGAAATATTTAATACGTATCATTAACTTTAAAATTTGTGCGGTATGTACTCTATCCAATTCTCCTTTACTAACTCCTCTTCAGGAATTAAATGTGGTAATATGAGGTACACTGCCATAATTAGAGGTGCAATCGGGCACACAGCAAGAGCGGCTCATATTGTTCTTAAACTTTCTATTACACACTTTTCTGTTTTAATTTCATTAAATCAACATTAACTTTATAAGAAACAAATGAACGAACACGCCGCTCTTAATTTACTTCCAATTATAAGCCATGTAAATGCAGTGGACCAAATAAACAAACCCATGGCTAATAGCAGCAACATGCTTGAACCTCGATCGCCGCCATTTTGGGCATTATCGATACTCTTACTATGGTCTGAGGATTGGAGTTGGTCTTGGTTCATCGAAGCCGCAAGGTAAAGTACTCCGCATTTTTAGCTTTGCTCCACCCCTATATTCGTATTGTCTTTAGAGTTTACAGCCCAGGTAATTCGTGCTAACGTTGTTTCAAACTAAGTCTGCGTACATATTGTTGTTTTATTTCGTCTAAATGATGAAGCGCTAGCGGTAACAGCAACAATGAAAATAAAACCATGTATGCATATGTTACGCAAAAACGAGTAGATATAACATAAGCATAGCATAAAAAAAAACAAACAAAAACAAAAGAGCATTATTCACAACATTTTGAGGAGCAACAAAGTCTCCGGTTATTTCCTTATGTCGTAATGGAATATTGCCCCTATCAACTAAGAATAATTTCTTGTTCCTGCTGATAAATTCAAGCCCTCTCTTTAAAACAAAACTTGTGTAAAATAGACGTCCTAAGATTGGGCAAATCAGATAATCATTGATGGCACATAAGTAATTTGTTTAGTGTTGGCAATTTGCTCTGATAAAATACGTTTTTCGACAAATTGCAATTTTCACAATTACACTACAAAGAAACACCTTTTTTTCGTGTACTAAATAAATAATAAACACAGATATAACTCAGTCTTTAATTTCATTATTTCATCTGTATTTTCCGTTGATCGATTTTCATCTATTTTAAAAATTGAAACAATGTTTTTTCATTACTTTTCAACTTTTTACCTTTAATTTTACATCCGTAGATAAATGCAAACAATGCTGCTGCTTGCAAAGGTAACACTAGGGAATTTTTCGGTAAAAATGAAAGTATATGTTAATATGGAAACAGATGCCCCGAGTTCCGAAAATAATTTCATGTTCTGTGTATCACTTCTAGTTTTCAGTAATATCGTTTTTTCGGCATATACGAGGGTAGGTCCAAAAGTTTCTCCAGTGCTGCCAGTGTAGCTGGTTTTGTACCGTATACAACATCCTTAAAAGTTTCCAATATGTAAAAGTCAAGGAAGTTAGATCCGGAGAACGCGGTGAACACTCAGTCGGACCTCTTCGTCCTATCCAATACCTTGGATACTTCAAAATTGCTTTCCGCTATTCAAACGATAATTTTGACTCCATTTTGTTGTAGCAACACTAGCATAACGTAATGTGAGTCACATCTGTTTACAGAACATCCTACCATAACCTTGACTTCTTTTCTTCATTGTTGATTTACCTGTCACGTAGGAACGCTATCATGATGTATGTGAATCACATCTGTTTACAGAACATCATACTACACATTACTTTTGTTTTTCGGTCCAACTTTGAAATATATTAAATATATAGATTAAATAGATATCTACATATTTTGGTATATATAGAAAGCAGCACGGCTAAAGAAATAGCTGCAATTTCGCATTTCTTTTTAACTGTAACCCCCCCCCCCCTTTATTTATATTATTGTATGTTTGTATGAGCGAATGTTCCTTTTTAAGCACATTTACTGACTGAATGTGAACATAAAAACGTTTTGTTTCTTCGCTTCGAACTGCTTTAGTAAATAAGGACAAGCCATAATTAAAAATAACGAGGGCTTTATGATTTTTTTATTGCCAAGTTACTTCTCCACACTTGCATTATTGCCACTTAAATTTTTTCTGCTCTACTGTTTTTCTAATCAACGCAGGTGTTAAATTAAACAGGCAAAGCAGTGCATATATCGATAAATTGCGATTCAATTGTATTAATCGATTATGTATCTAACCAATTACAGTTAATCAGATTTAGAATTTTATTCAAGAGGCGTAACGTTATTTTATGATGAGCGTTGCTGTTATATTCATCATTTCGTTCTGCCGATGTGCAGACGTTCATTGCGAGTCCACATTCTTGGAGGTAAAGACGACATAAGGGCCGTGCATTCCGCAACTCCCACCTACAGTGCAAGTTAGAAGGCCAACCGGTCATTCCTCAAACAAGTCACGTTACTTCACATTTATTGGCTAATATCGTGTTAACGAATATCAAGTGCACACCGCTGAAAAATATCTCCGGAAGACATCCACGGAGGAACTGAGACCCCGATTGTATTTCATCTTGGGATCTGTAATTGAAGAGGGAATTTCCTAAGTGTGTCAAATAATTTTTTTAAGCAATTCTCTTTAATGAGAGCTTATTCCCGCAATTTGAACATTTCCAAAGCGTGTTAGACATTCGACGTTTAATATTTGAATAATAATAATAATAATAATAATAATAATAATAATAATAATAATAAATTATTTCTTTTGTCGATAGAATTAAGGAGATGCATACACTCTTGATACTTAAACATTTGAATTTTTTAATTTTATTTATTTATTTATTACTATTTATTAATTTTTTATTATTTATTTATTTATTTATTTATTACGTTTTGTTTCTCCGTTTCTATAAGAATTCTTAAAATTAAAAGTTTGTGTGCTTGATGTTTCAAATTTGTTCTTTATTATAAAATAAAAAATATTCGCAAGTGTTATTAAAATTGAAATTATTAATTCTCAAAATATTAATGTTAGATTTTAAAAGAAACATCTAAATTTTTAAGCTGACTCTCAATAGTTAGAATGTGTACAGTTCAAATATTGCTAATTGTTTTCTGAAATTTGCATTTTAAAAGCAACCTTTTTCCCATTACAACTTTTTAATATAAATTTTATATTGTGGAGCTCAGTTAGGGAAGAGTCTGTGCAATGGTTCGTGCAGTCTTAAAAATTAAAAGTTAGTGGTAAATAACTTTGAAATATACACGTTTGAGAAAGCGAGCAACAAACTTTACAGATTGGTGCAATAAACACTTGCAGTTCTAATATGCAGATTTTAGTTTTCTTTCCTGCTGCACTTTTTCATACTGATTATTTTCATTCTCACTTTTTTCCCCCCCATTATTGTACCTTTCTTTTACCCACCTTTGATTATACAAGTGCTTTTCAATAAAGACCTTTCTTTTATTTACGCAGCATTTAGACAGGGTCAAGTTTTTTCTAGTCTTTATCGAAGTAGTTCCCATTGCGTTGCATGCACTTTAGTCCAACATGCCTACCAGTCCTGAAACACGTGCCGTTTTTCGACATCGCCTTCAGAACCGTCTCCGGCTGCTTCATGACAGCCGTTGCTGAACCAAAACGCTGGTCCCCTTAACTCCTTGTGAGACGGTAGAACAGAAACAAGACACAGGAATTCCATTTATTTTTTCTGGACAAACTTTGAGCAACGACGTTACGAACTGAGGGCATGCATTGTTATGGTGAAGGCGCCAACCAGATGGATGCAGCCGTTATTATCATTATGGTAAATTAATATATTTGACTTGTAGGAGATTTTTACCCTTGTCATAAACTCTTCCCCCCCCTTTTATGCTTGAGTATCGTTTGGGTAACATTACTTTTTCATGTTTTCATTGCCCAACTTATGTCCCCTGTCCGTAAAAATAAAGTGTGCATAGAAAATGTTTCATCACTTAGAGGACAAAACTTGTAATCTGAGATTAACGCAATGACTATCATAGCTTTGAAGTACTTTGCTAATTTCTCTCAGCTTCTTCTGGCCATCTTTTGCCTATTTATGCTTTACAACTTCGACTTGTCCCTATCTGTATATTTACACATTTAGTTTAATTTAGGCATTTTGCAGTTTGTTTTACAGTATCCCTGTTGCAATGAATCGTCTCACAAAGCTCCTAGTAAAAATCCCCTGTAAATTGGTTTTGGCTTCTAAATAACTGTAGAAAAATGCATGTTTTTCTTTGGAAGGCATTTTCTTTTAGTGTGCTTCTCTTTTTAAATTCTTGACATTTTTGTGGCATCTAACCTAGAAAGTAGAAATGATCATAAGCCATGCATGCTTCCTAAGAGGCTATTTGTAAAGAAGCATCATGTAATTTTAACAGGCATTATTTCTCGCCCTAAATTTTAACTTTACATTATTTTGTTTTGTATGGGGTAACAGAGGACCCAAATACAGTACAAGGAATTAGGAATTGAGCCCTACCAGATGAGCAAGAGTATTTCTTCGCCAAAACCAGATACTTTTTAAAAAATATCTAGTAGTTATTTATTAATAAGGAACTGGAAACCTCTGTCTCAAGGATTATCATGGATGAAAAATAACTTTCGGGTATGGTATGATTTATTTCTAGTTACCTGACAGTTGTGAAGTCGTAATTGTCTCTCTAGCGTGGAGAGATTTTCCATAAGCCATCTTATGGACCAGAATGCAAAAAAGCACATTCATCAAGGATGTTTATAAAGATCGGCTCATCCTTAAAAGACAGTATGGAAGTAAACTGTCTCTCTATAACGCTACATGTTGCCATTAGCTCCGATCCTTTCTGCTCTCACGCTCTCCCCAAGTAGCTAACAATATGGTGTAAATATTGATTCATAATTTGCAGACCTGAGCACATGCGGAATATTTTCTCTGTCATATTATATAATTATTAGAGTCATTATATTCCTATAATGGCTTTAATTTCATAAGAGAATGCGTTTTTCAATAAAATTCGATATTTGCTGTTTGCATGCTTATCAGGCAGTACCTAATAATAGATAAATTAACTGTTAAACACACCAATAATGTTTTTTTAAAGCTAGAATAAACTTGAGTGTGATAGCTTCTCTTTTGAATTCTCTATATTTATTAAGACTAGTGTTGTACTTGTTAAATGATATGTGTAAATAATATACCTGTGCAGCATGAAAATTAGGCAACAAAATACTTTTTTGTTATTGGATTTATAAAGGGCACCAAGCGAGGAAAATTGTTGAGGAGGGTTGGGGTCAGTTTTTAAAAGAAACCGGAATCCTGTAACTTATTGTTTTCATTGTTTATTGACGAACCTGACAGTCAGGCGCCTGCACCCAGATCTATAGGGTTATCACTGCCAAACGTGAAGTAGTTTAGCACTTAGCTTTGGAGGGAGAAGCTAGGAAGAGGCGAAGTGTTGAAGCTTTGGAGGTAGAAGCTAGGAAGAGGCGAAGTGTTGATAAATTAAGAATTAAAGAACGTATAGTAATAATGAATGTGTTTGATTATTTTTCAAGCAATGCACGTTATTACGGCATTGAAAGAAACAGCTAAGGCTACCGGGTATTCAGAAACAGCGGTGTATACAATAAAAACGAAAGATAGGACCCCTGAGAACGCCATAAAAAGAAAGAAAGGAGGGGAAAAATTAAATTATATGATGGAATAGTGCAAAGCGGAATGGGGGCATTATTCGTTCTTTGATTTTCGGGCGTAAAAATCCTAAGTATGGCTTCCTTCGGAAGGGAAGTAAAGCCGTGGGTCCCGTGTCGTAGATTTACGGCACGATAAAGAACCTCAAGCCTGAAAGAAGAGGTCTCTAAGCAAAATTTGGAAATGTGGATACGACGAAATCCAAGACCAAAATTATTTTTTTATTTTCATTTTTTAATCTTATTTTCATTATCGTCGTCACCAATAACTGCCCTTTCAGAATCACCACTACCTGCTTCAGATTCGCGACATCCCGGTTCATCCAGGCGAGTGAAAGACGAAATGGAAGGAATCGCATCATTATAGAGGACAGTGACGAGGCTTAAAGGTAATCAACGTGATTTATTAACGTTTTTAACATCTGTTATCACATTTGACTGATAATATTTTTCTGTTGTAATATCCTATTTCGAAGTACTTTAAAATACAAAAATAAAAGAAGAAGAAGAAGAAGAAGAAGAAGAAGAAGAAAGAAGGAAAGAAAGAAAGAAAGAAAGAAAGAAAGAGATAAAATACATGTGAAAATTGTATGTGTTACAATAGCCTTAAATAGAAGAGCAGATATTTCACAATGTGCTGATGTATTGTTCACAAGATGACATTAAATTAGTAGACCGATAGCAGCTGCACGCTTTAGTTGCGAACGCACGTAGTATATATGGCAACAGTGCGCCGCATTTACTTGTAGTCTTCTAAGGTTGAGACGCGCTATAGGATATTCTCGGGAAGGAAATTTTGTTTTGTGGATGACTCATGAAACACCGGCTCGGCAAACCAGCCTTGAGCGTGCAAACTTAATGGCCACGGCAAGCCAAATAATAAAGGAATGCTGGAATAGAAGAGAAAGGAAAATATGTGACGTGTTACCGAAATAATCGTGGCTATTTCAGGATTTGTGTTAATATGAGGAAGGGGTGTGTGTTGTGACGAAGTGTTTACAACTCTGCCATGCGAGATGTATTATTTCAATAAAGATTTGCCTTGCTGTAGGCGCAGGTGCATACCGGTTCCATAATGAAAACGCGGGAGGATTTTACAACCAAATTCCTGGTATTTGTTTTTCTGCAAAGAGGTATGTAACAATATCGGTTGCGAAGGCGATAAAGAACCCACTCCCAGCCTTTTTTACACCTGTTATGGTCGCTCATATTCAAGCACTGATGCTCAGAAGTTCTACTAAGTCAATATATAGATTGATGCAATAGGTACAATGTTATTTTTGTTTACGTGGAGGATGGGGATAGGTTTTACGTAGACCAACTTATAGTAACGTTAAGCATATTCTAGAATTACTAAGCCCACTTTCATTTGCTTTTTGAAAAGGTGAAGAGAAAGGATTCTCAGGCAATAAGAGGTGAAGTTGGCCGACTGTGTCCCTTTGCGGACGCCCCTTTGGCTACTAGAGGAGTCTGCAAACTGACAGTTCGGAGCCGTTTCTGGTCTTTCTCCACCTAGTCGTAATGTACCCAATCATGAGTTTTAAACAGATTATCTAAATTCTTAGAGAAGATAATAAGTATAATCGCAGAGTAGTAAAATCACAAGCTCTGGGATGCATTCTGTCAGCGGTAATTGAACTCCCATTATCTGCAGTAATAAATCGTCTTTGTTGTATCTGGGCAGCTATTAACTGACCCGGATTACGTAGGTCAGTAACAGCAGAGCTGCTAACCAGAAGACAAAAACTCAATCTGTTGGGCAACAAGAATTTTCTCTGCTGATTCCCACATTGTGACTTGGAGTTGTCCCTTTGGACTCATTCATACTCTCGATGCAATGAATGGAGAATTCCCAGGGGAAAGTTCACGCCATCTCTGCCATCTGTTAGATGTACAGTATGTTATGCCTAGTCTTTCTCTATGTAAAGGATGTCTCAAAAAGTAACATAGGATTTAAATTTACATAATGAATATTTATAAATTGGCGAAGTTGTGACATAATTTAAAACAGTAAACACTTCGGTAAATTTCCTTTATATCTCATATGACACTGGTATACTCTTTTGACAAAATTTGCAATCACATTTTCGCAGACTTATGGATCAACTGTTGCGATAGCACGTCGGGTTTCTTCTTTGCATTTGGGGCACAGAAAAACCTCGCATTTGTAAGTAAAAGTCGATTTATTCTCAATGAATGACTGTGTGGTGTGCAGTTTGGTGTGGTGGAATTATTGGGCCGTACTTCTTCAAAAATGAGTCCGGAAGTGTAGTAACTGTCAATGGTGGTGTATGTTATCGCGAGATGATGCCAGCATTTTTGCGGCATCGGTTTGAAACCATGGACTTTGGCTTTGATGTTGGTGAGATATTGTTCCCACAAGATGGCGCTACGTGTCATGCAGCGCCCGTAACTATTGATTTATTTCAGCAGAAATTTTATGGGCGACTGATTTCCGCAACAGTGATCGCAATTGACCACCAGTGTTGCGATCTTACACCGTGTGACTTTCATCTTTGGGAATTTGTGAAGTTCAAGGTTTACAGCAATTCCATACCAACAATTTCTGAACTTAAAGAAGAAATCCGACGTGCTATCGCAACAATTGACCCACAAGTGTGCGAAAATGTATTGCAAAGTTTGTCAAAAAAGTGTACGGGTGTATATGAGACGTGGGGGACATTTGCCGGATATTATTTCCCATATTTAATCGGAGTGTGTACTCTTTCAAAGTATGTCAAAATGTTGCCAAAGCTCATTTTATAAATTTAAATCCTGCCTTACTTTTCAGACACTCTTTATAATCCGATTTGATTATGCATCGCCGTGTTTTCGCTTTATAAGAATTGAGCTTCCCTTACATTATACTTTCCTTTTATTTTCATCTTTAAGGCAAGAATATATTGTAAAAACTCAACATTTTAGTTTGTTTATTATGTGTATTTATGGGCTGGAAGCTTGTTTGAACTAACATTTTCTTATTACATCATTAGGCTGTAGCTGCGGATTTAATTTTCTACACAAGAGATTTTTTTTTTTTTTTCCAACTGGTACACTTTTGTAGATATGTTTTTTTCACACAAATTGCTAAATGATAACTAAATTTCTAAAGCACATAAACAGAAGTCAGAAGCTATAAACCTCACTCATTCTTAAACAGAGAACATTTTTAAAAATGCTCCTTTTGAAACACTAAAATGAAAAATTTACTATAAGACAAACGATAAAAATATTTAAAAATTAAAAAAGAAAAAAATTGACTTTTGATTAGTTTATACTGGTATAAGCTATCAGGAGCAAAGTTACAAAATTAATTTTGATCACTTAGAGCAGTTTCAATGTCTTCAATTGTAACAAATTAGCATTTCTAAATTAATTTAATTTCCTTACATATTTGAAATATCTGGAAATATCAATAAAACTTCATTGTAACTTTAATAATGCTCGTTTTTCGATTTTATTTTGTATTTACTCATTTTTTCTTTTAATACTTACAACATTAGAACAAATTAAAAATGGTTGAACACAAACTAATTCCGCTAGGGTTTTGAAGAGGCGGTATATCCCGAATGTGCAGGCGATATAAAAGCGAGTTCAATGAATCGTTTGTTAATGATAGTTTTGTTGAGAAAAACATTGCAGTCACTAGAACATGTGTGTGTGCGCGCGCATATATCTCCCCCCTCCCATCGTCAATTTCAGTGCCTAGTAAATAGGATAGATGGAGATTTGAAGAAAGATTTAAAAAATCTTTTCACAGTACAGTTGCAATACTCCTTCGGAATCCGTTAAAAAGACGAACAGAACGCGATCCGCACCAAGCCACGCTGCTCATAATGTTAATAAAGGAAGAAAGCGTAGTAGCTCTTCTTAAAAATTAAATAAGTACAGAAAGAGAGAAGACGAACAGCAAATTATCGGGAGTCAGCTGTATATGGCATGGAAAATCAGTTACACAGAGACCCAAAAGTAGTCACATTGAGAACATGAAAATCTTGAACATTATAATTCATACATTTCATCTGACCACCTACTGGCCTGCAAGAAGAACAACATCTAGGTAAACCAAGGATTACAAGTGCTTCCTAGGCAAATTGTGTACCTAAGGTCAACTGCTATCACTTCTTCTTTCATTAAGTGTTCAGCGACTCGCCGTCGAAATCTAACACACCCTATAACATAGTGCTGCGAGCAGATCGATTTACAGAAACAATGAGTCATGTTCTCTACGATCTACATTCAGATTCCAGCAGAATATGCGTATGGACACAACCAGGTTACGCAGGAAGCTCACAAATTCTAAGCAAGTACCATCATGGTCTGGGGAGGAATAATGGCAAATTGGGAAGGGGGAAAAAAAACAGATCTAGTTTTGATCCATGGAACAGTGAATGAAAACAAGTAACCTTCAAAAGTTGTTCAGCCTGTGGTGCTTCCTGTTGCTGAACCGCCTGGTCCTTAGTTCCTTTACATGCATATGGTGTAGGATGTGTGTGTTTAGGTGTTAGAAAGACACAATGTTACATTACAGGAGTACTATTAAGTCACCAAATCTAAATCCGAAAGAACACTTGTGGGATACCCTACAACACAGAGTCTTAGAAAATATCACGATCCTGGATCAGGTCCTCATATGTCTCATTCATCGCTGCAGAATATCATACAAGATGAAATCCATCATATTTCTTCAATGCTAAGGAGGTATCGAGCAAGACGTGGTACAAATTACTGATGGCACGAACATCACAGGAAACTTGAGAAAAGGAATAGACATGATTTTGTGTTAGTATATTTAAAATCAGAAAAGTGTCCCTTTCGTTAAAAAGAATGATAATTTTGAACTATTGTGTTATATTATCCAAGTAAATATCACAACTCTAGTTTACACAACTTGAATGGTGAGATTTCTGTTATATTATTAGACAATAATTTAAGACAAATCGTGTGTTTCTCTGATAATTTTTATGAATGTTTTAAATATATTAATTCTGCTATTGCATTGTACGTATCTGCAAATGTGTATTTTTGACTTTTTATTTTGGAATGACTTTAATCACCTCTTGAACGGAAGAGCAATATGAGGGATTGTTAGCAGATAAATGGATATCGCACTTCAGAGCGAGTAGTATAGACGCCGGAAAATAAAATCTAAGCAATTTATTGGACAAGAAAAGAATTTTTGAACCATGATTTGTCTGTCCTGGTGGTGTAGTGGTCACTATACTTGCCTTCTAATCCCAAGATCGCGGGTTCAAACCCGGTCAGGATCGATGGATTTTTTCGGGCATAAAAATCCTAAGTATGGCTTCCTTAGGAAGGAAAGTAAAGTAGTGGGTCCCGTGTCGTAGATTCACGACACGAAAAACAACCTCAAGCCTGAAAGAAGAGACTTCTGAGCAAAATTTGTCGACCGTTTCACTCCCTGAATAGAATGGGATGCTGATGACCTTGATAAAAAAAACCAAGACATTGAGTTAATTTGGTGTTACGGAGTTCATTGTTTGCATTGTTATATTATTAGAGGTAAGCTCATTCTTTTATATCTTGGCACAAATATCGCAAAAAGGGGGATATTAAAAGCCATGTGAATCATAAATATAAGTGAAATGCTTGAATCGTCTCAACACGGCTGCAAGTCGCAGAAGAACGTCATTGTATATGTGTGTGAAGGTATGAGCAAGAGCGAATTGGTAGGCAAGGGAAATGATTAGCAAAGATCTTATTAGTAGCATGTTGCAAAACATCAAGTAACTCATGAAGGTCTCACACGATGATGCTAAAAACTCCATGTCAACATCCAGTCTAGCATTGCGCAAAAGCACGATGACTTTCTCCAAGAGCTGAGGAAACATAACCATCTCTCAATCTCTTTCCAGTAAGATAAGGATAGAAAAGAGAGAAGAGCGCATAGGCGAAGTGAAACATCTGTCATTGTTAGTCAGTCATGATGACATGAATGTTATTCATAAGTTAGGGAATTGATTTTGATTAAAATGCGTGGGAGAATATACATACAGATTTGCAAATTGAAGCAGGTAAAATCGCCAAGTATCTTGGGGAAAAGTCCCCGTTAACCTAAAATACACAAAGTGTAGAATTTGTACAATATTTGGTAAAATTGAATTAATATTTAAAATATTCATTTGGTATCAATAGTTCTTAATCATAAACTCTAAAACTATGTTTTAGATTTTTGTTTGGTATGTCTGGCTATCTTCTTGGGTTAAGATATTGCATACAAACGCATTGCCATGAGTGCATGAAGTATTCTTACTTTGCTGTATTTTCTTTCCATGTTCACAAATCTTTTCATAAAATCACGATAGCCACATAACCACCACAGATCAGTTGATTGGTTTTTGTTTATTAGCAAAGTTGAAGCATTGAGGAGAAAGGTAGGAGAGAGTGCGGCATGCGTACTAAACATGAATGGTGCTGGTTTACAGTATCCAGGTGTTCGGTTCAGTGGTGGCCCCAACTAATAAAATAAATGCCATTAACTCCTAAAAGATTCATTTTCGGACCCATGTTTACTGGAATTTTATTGCTTCTTTTAGCTTGTATTTCTCACCTGTAAACACACACACACACACACGCACGCACGCACGCGCACACACACACACACACACACACAAACGAGTTCAGTGCCATTGTTTTATTGTAATAAATGAACCGTCTTGTTTAAGCAAGAAAAAAACTGTTCTATAAAGTGCTCTAAATTCACATGGACCTTTTTTTAATAATTTAAAATATTTAATAAAAATCGTTGTTTCGTTAAATTTTTGGGATATTTCGCTCCTTACGTTTAATTTTAATTTTTCAATAATAATAATAATAATAATAATAATAATAATAATAATAATAATAATAATTACTTACATTTTACTCAATTTCATTGTTAGAACAAAGTATGTAATCCCAAAGAATGCTTTAAGTGCGTTCTTTGGTTATAAAGATGGTCTGTTCAGAGTTTTTATAAGATTTTGCCGAGCAAGAGTACGGGAATTTCAGAAGCGTTATAAACTAACTACATTAAAACTTCTTTTTAACATTTAACAATAAAAACAACTAATACTTGATTTGTAAGTTCTACCATTAGACACGACTTCATTATGTACAACGTTATTCATCATTAATTCTTGTACGAGGAACGTTCGGATATGATTTAGAGTAATATGTTTTACCTTATTTATTATGCAACATGGTTCAACGTACATGGAACCCTCAATATACTTCCCACCAACATCATGCTATCTTTCTGGTAACTTCATTATTGCGTCGCGAAACCATTGTTTGGGAATACTACACCGCCATTCGTGGGGAGCCTAAATTTCCTAGTTGCTACCTCATAGCGAGTCCTTCATATTGTCGAATCCGGTAAATATAATGGGTGCAATACAACAATGAACTCTAGCGATACCAAATTTTCCATTGTCATGTTGGAGGTGCACTCCTGTCGATCACTTCCCCTTTCGCATTGCTGACTCCTGCGTAGCTGCAGTCGTTCCTTGAGGAAGCTACCATGTTGAAAACGAAGCAGCACGAAATTTCTTGGGCCGGAGACTCCCCGTTGTTTCCGTTGCATGGATTAAATCTTCTTTTCTGCTTGGGGTAGTGACTCCATTACTTGTCACCAATTATCAGACTTAAAACAAGCAAACAAACGGATCTTCATTATGCATTTCCAGTAGCCGACGACAAACGTCAACCCTTTTGTTCTTCAGTGCCTGTGAAATCCAATGTACGTACACCCTTTTCATATGCAAATCGTCGTAAATAATGCTGTGCAGGGTTGGGCCAGTTCATCAAAGGTTATTAACTATAATCAATTCAGACACATGTGTCGGTCCTGGTGGTGTAGAGGTAACCATCTTGCCCTCTAAACCCAAGATCGCGGGTTCGATCTCGGCCAGGACCGATGGATTTTTTTCGGGTGTAAAAATCCTAAGTATGGAAGGGAAGTAAAGCCGTGGGTCCCGTGTCGTACATTTACAGCACGATAAAGAACCTCAAGCCTGAAAGAAGGGGCCTCTGAACAAAATTTGGCGGCCGTTTCACGCCCTGAGTTGAATGGGACGCTAATGACAGATGTTAATGAGCGTCCGTAAATAAACCTAATCAAAAAAAAATTCAGACACCACCTGGAATGTTCCTGGGAGACCACGATATTGACTGACAATGTGTGCTCACATACTCCTGTGCAGATTTCCTGGCAGGTAATCGGGTCTTCTGTGAGGAGCTTCTTGACTACTTGCCGCAGTTAAATGTCTATGAATTTCTGCAGCTTTGTGACGCCTATCTTCCACATAAAAACACGCAGTCCACCTTTGTCCATTACAGCCGTCTTCCACTTGTTCGCGTCTTTCTCTACTTGACAACAAATGAACACTGTCATTTCGCTACACACACTGCTTACAATTGTCATCTAGCGTCTGCGTAGTGTAATAGTATCAGTCCATCGGATAACAAATGAACGCGCCTATAAATTGCGCTGTATTCTTAACGCCGCTATTGTCAATCATTTCAGAACGGCCCTCGTATCCAGCACATGTTTAGTGGAAAAAAAATGGTGTATGTTTAAGTAACTGTTATCGACGGTGTGTGCACGGTATAAAGGAATACCTTCTAAAACTGAATTTGAACACTTTATCTCCTGTATTACCCACAAAAGTTACCTGTAAAACGATGGGAGTGCATAACTGAACAATAATTCAAAAGTAATTCATTTTAAAGAAAACAAAATACTGAGAAACAGCTTAAAATGTTTATTTACTTACCGTATTACTGTTCACTTCCTTTTAATGGATAACATTTTAATATAAACTAATTGCATTGTAAACATACCGTAAATGTCATTATAATTTAAATTTACTTGGTTTGATTTTTGTACGTTTATGACTATTGATCTATTAAAAATATAACTATGTTCAAAATAATATTTCTCTCTGATCAGTATTAACGCTCTATAACAGCGGTTCCCAAACTGTGGTTCGTGACCCGTAGGATAGTCGCGGTGGATGTTGGGAAATTACTTTTATTTACGAACTTATCCATTTTTACGTCCATCTTATTAAGAATGTTTCGCTAACTGTTGCATTATGATTATTTTGACCAGTTATACGGCAGTGCAACAATGTTTATTGCTATTGCATAGATGTCTCGTTGTTGAAGCGTGCGCACTAACTTGCAAATTATTTATTATTAAGCAGCAAAGTGAATGGAGGGATCACCAATAATTTCATTCTTGAAAAGGGGGTCGTGCATGCAACAGGTTTGGGAACCTTTTCTCTATAGGCTTGATTTATAGGTTTTTACAGCTCTTAAATCTAGCGAAAACAATGCGTCGATATTTATAATGGTATAGGAGATGTTTGAAATAACAGTTTAAGTGCCTCGTTCTTTAATAGAGGAGACTGCTTCTCTATTCTTTCTGCACAGTTTACATTTCGTTATTTTGTAGTTATCTTTTATGGTTTTGTTTAATCGAAGACTCCACATATAAAGCATAAGCACTTTAGCATAGAACATAAGAAAACTCTGCACGACAGTTTCTCAAACTGAACTATTTTGTTTTCTTTTTGAAGTCCTATGAGGAAGAGAGATATTAATTAATGATTCGTGAGGAATGCAGTTACTTAAATCCGATAAACAGTTCGCGGAAATGAGAACGTGATGCACTATATTAGCTGTTCGGTTGTAACCTCATTGACCAGCTTGCTGATGATACATCAAAGAATTTACCAAAAGTGAGTGTTGTAGTCTCTTTAATTTACGTTTCGTTAGACTGACGTTCGGATAATGTGAGGAAAACCTGGATAAAAACCTCAGTCAGTGAGGACGGTCCTGGTGGGAATTGAACCCCAGACTTCCCGCTCATGAGTCCGCGCCTTAACGACCTCCGCCACCCGTGGCGGTAGAAAATAAAGTGCCTACCGCTTCTTTTGTACTTCACTTCATGTGCCAACAATTTTACTTTGAAAATGCATCAGTTCTTATCCTCAGAGGCTATACGTAATAGAGGATTTACGGTTTCACAATTCTGCGCGGATGTCCGTTAATAAATATCACGTTCTAGCTTTGTAAAAATGTTGTTATAGTCGCTTGCTCATCAGGTTTCACAACCACACAGCAATATATCGCTCCCTTAATCAGTGACATCTAATAAGGTAAATGTCTAGCTGTTCCATCAACAATGAGGTCAGGCTAGGTTTGGAAGCTCAAAAACGTGCCGCTCGCATCTTGTGAAGTTGAACGAACCTTCTGCGGGCACAAAATAATCTCATCAGAGGCGTACATTAACCTCTGAAGAGCATAGAAAAACGATTGTTTAGTTTAACGCAAATTATAGTCCAACGAAGGCTTGGTTTATGAGAAACAAACACTTATGTTTTATAACACAAATTAACATTAATTGCATAATTGCGTTAAAAAAAGCCATGAACGGTACGTAGACTTAAACAGATAGAAGAGTGTAAAATGAAAATATGCTTTTGTTGTATTTTTTTCTAACAGTTTCGCCATACCGCACATAAATGTATGTTGGAACGTGGGCTAATTTCTAATAGATTTTGATTAAGCCCCCTGTTTTCATCATATAGATCGTGCTCTCTGAAAGTATCGTTGTTTTATTACCTTAAGACCCTGATTTGGGATGCGAGAGATGAACTTTTTCAGCCTTATAGGCTTCTTCTGTGTACCTAGGTAAGAAAATATAATCGGTGTAGCTTTCATGATATAATCTGCCTCGGTTTCATAGAGCGTGCATTTAAAATGTGCAAATACGAAATAGGCACTAATAAATAAAATTGGAATGGTTGATTTTTATGATACATTTATGAATCAGTCTTATTATTTTTTATTATTTTCTAACAGCATGCAGTTCGTTTTATGTAGTCGTCCTAATGGTCTAGTGGCAACCATGCCACTAGACCAAGATCGCGGGTTTAATCCCGGCCAGGGTCGATGGATTTTTTCCAGCGTAAAAATCCGAAGTGTGGCTTCCTTCGGAAGGGTGGGAAGTAAAACCATGGCTACCGTGTCGTAGATTTATAGCACGAAGATGAATTTTAAGCCTTAAGGAAGAGGCCTTTGAGCAAAATTTATCGGCCGTTTCACGCCCTGAATTGAATGGGACGCTGATGAACTGAAACGTTAACGAGCTCCCGTAAAGAAACCAGATCAACAAATCGTTTTGTGTAGGGCAAGTAGATATATGTATTAAAGTAAGGTTATTCCGATACCATTGGTAAGCATTCCTAAGTTTTTGAAATTTGAAATAAATGCACTATATATGTGTCAGTTACACCATGTCTCAAGTACGAAGGTTACCTTTTAAGTTGTTACACACTATAAAAGAAACAAACTCTTATTGTTTTTCCAAGATTTTAGCCTTTAAGATTTGTGCACTTTGGCATGCGTTCAAATTCAAACCAATTCTCAAAACACTTTTTCCACTGTTAAGTGGGTATTTCAAAAATATGTTTTTTTAAAGGCTTCAACATCTTCTTGAGGTGAAGAAAATCGTTGTCCACTGATTTTTTGTTTGGCATTCGGGAATAAAAAGAAGTCGTTAGGCGAAAACCAGGTGAATACGGGCAATTATGTTTTTTTTTTTCCTTCAAATAATCAATTATGTGAGCTGGCATTGTCACGATGAAGGATGATGCGACGTTTTTGGTTGTTTTTCCTGATTTCGTCGATGACTTATGGTTAACAAATTGTTGTGTACCGTTCAGCATTAACTGTTCTTCGATCCTTTAAAGGAATGGTTGCAACATATCCAGAAAAACTAAAGAAACAAACTATCATTTCCTTGGAAGTGCTTCGTGAACAAACACCTGTTGTGGGATTCGGTTCATGTTGGAGTTCATGAAGTTTCGTCACCTGTTACAATGTTTTGTACTGATTTTGCAGTTCCTTGGTGGAATTTTTTGGGTATTTCATTAAACTAATTAACGCAAGCTGGACTTTTTTGAGCTTCGGTTAAATTATAAGGGATCCACCATGAACAGGTCTTTTTCATAGCATGCAAAATCGAATGTTCTGCAGTCTACCATATACTTAAGGATGCCTCTATCTCACTGTAAGTCACATGCCGATCTTCTTCAATCATGTTGTCACAGCATAGAGGTTTTTTGGAATGATAACCGATTTTGGTCGACCTTCACGAAATTCATCAGGACACATGACCAAGATGAATTTCTGCAAACCAACTGTAATTCTTATAGTGCTTCATTACCAAAGGTTGGACGAGGCTACTATGCATTGCTGTTGAGTTACGTTTTTACTAAAATCGTAAAAAATCGTTCAAACAAATTTGCACGTACATTTCTATTCTTTCGCAAAATTGCTTTGTTTAAACCTCACTATAAAAAAAACTACTCGATCAATTTCTAAGCTGCAACTGTTTTCACAACAATAAATGCCAATTGTTTTGAAAATAGTAATGACATCTCAGTAGCGTCACCTACATAAAAGGTAACCCTTGTGTAGAGTTTTTCAAAAATCTGAGTCGATATCCTCCATTTAATGTCAGACAAGTTTAACTTTGCTGGAAGAAAATCCCCAGGATATGGCCATGGAAAGGTAACTGCACTATGGAAGAATAATTATTTATATATTCTAACAGTTGAAAAACAACATAATTTGCGGAACAGCAAATAAAAAAGCATATAACACGTGTAAAATGATTTAAATTTTTAAATAAATTGTAAAAAGCAATAAACAAATTTAACATGAAATTGATGTAATCTTATGCCAGCAGTACGCAGTTGAAATCGTTATAAAAATTAAAATATTAAATTGGAAGCCCTGGATCTTTAACTGTTAAACTATAAATTTTCAAATGTTGGCCACATTACCACAATGATTAATCAAATTACTGGCAGATAGATCTTAAGGTACAAGCATATCAAAAAATCTCCCGGTTTAACAAAGGGGGAAAAGACCAATTATATGTCTTAATTATCGTGATTGAATACCTTTGTTTACAAATGCTCCTTCCTTGTTGAACAAATTTATAACGTAACCTTAAGGCAATGTAATAACACAAACATTTTGCAATAAAATATTTTAAAGATATCTTCTATGAGGGTTACTGGGTGTAGGTTACGAAGAATGCCCCGGGCCTAACAGTTTAGAATTGAGAAACCGAAAGTATATGCTTCCCATCCGAGCCGGATTCTCTTTGCTGTGTGCCCGAGGAGAGAAGCGAAGTCAAGTGAGGATACCACCCAGCATGGGTAGAACCCCTGATTTCACTAGCATACGATTTGTTTGAGCCAGTGGCCAACCAGAAAGAAAGATCGTTATATCGATCAGAAAAGAAGGAATGCGTGCAAGAACGGATACAGTGAATCTCAAAATTTAGCTTTTTATGAGCTGTTGTAACAAATGATGTAATGAAAACGCATTTTGACGCAAATGTAGTAATTTTGGAGAGTTTTCCAATAGCACATTTTAATGTAAACAAAATTTTATATATATATATATATAAATTAACAGTAATAATAAAAGTAGATAAGGATAAAACACTGAGAAAAAATCACACTTGAAATTGCTATATATGTAATATTTCAATATATACACACACACACATATATATATATATATATATATATATATATATATAGCAATTTCAAGTGTGACTTTTTCTCAGTGTTTTATCCTTATCTACTTTAATTATTACTGTTAATTTGTTACATTGTTAATAGTGTTACTTTATTTTTATTTTTCATTTATATTATATGTATATTACAATTAGCAAGTAATTTAAACTTGCTTTAAAGCTATACAGAGGATTTAAAAAACATATTGCCACTACTTATAAATAGTAAATCCATTAGTTTCAGTAGTAAATATTGTTCAGGGTTTTTTACGCTTATACCTCTGTTCAAATTTTTGGCAACCTGCAGGAAACACTTGTTGTTTTATGTAGTAAATACATAACAGCGTGAAAGTATTTCCGAATTTGGAAGTTAAAACATAGGTAAATGAATAATAATTATATTTGAAGTACAACTAACTCTGTTGAAACGTTGCACTTAGGGAACTAGCCAGTACAATTACAGAATTTGCATAAGTGTAACGTAGGCTTTGATTACGTACTGTTAACTTTGATCGTGCTGACAATTGCTACTTACCTGGTATGCAGAACGTTGCAGGATCACACACTAAATGCACGGGTAACAGGAAGAGGCCATTTGTCTACACACCTTTTATATGCAATTAATTCCCATTTGAGCAAGGGTAATTTATCAGGTTATCAGACAGGTTAGACTGCAAACAAGAACAGCTTCCAGTTTATCACTCGATGCTACATTCCCATACGTGCCAGTATTAATTGCGAATTATCGCATGATCGCATCACAATTGCCCAAACAATAGGCAGCTCCACAGGCTGTGCAAACACGGTAGTTAGAAAGTGCAGTTGTGCAAGCATTAAAGCTATAGCGCACTTAAGGAAAATGACCTGAACTGTACTACGTACGGAAACGAATATAGCAATTCGCAACATAATGGAATTCGTACATAAACTTTACTTACGAGCATTTCAGCATTAAATTTTCAAATGAACAAATAGTTTTATTTTAGAGTGAAATATTCTAGCAATTATTAATCCCAAATACCACCACCACAATTCCAACATTTTGCTTGATTCCAGTTTGACGTGCAAGAAATGTGCTTAATGTCATGGTAGTTGATCCCTTGGATGCTACACTAGGAATGCCTTTGATTTTCTATGATGACGCCTAGTGCCAGCACACTGGGTAATCATTGATTAACGTGTATATACTATAACAGTACATATTTCTCATTCCGCTAAGTAAAAGGAAATCAATTTTGCCAACCGGAAGTTACCGCCACCTGCCTAGGGGAATCATATCGCGTGATCGGAACTCATAGCGCGCATTTTTTAAATTTCTTTCGTTACACGTTACTAGTAAATACAAATTAGTGTTGTACTCATAATAGATGCTCGAAGTGTCTTGTTTTACGTGAAAGACAGACTGAATTCTTTTGAAAATATTTTGAGACACTTGAAACTGCCTCCCGGATATGTTATTTCATCGGCTTTTCGAATTTTATTTAACGAACAGCAGTAATTGTATATAGCTGAAAATGTAAGAGCTGAATGGCTTTATTCGCACTGCTGACATATACACCAACTTGCTGAGTTAATCATGTTAAATAGTTGCGAGAAGTTTATAATCCAATACTTTTGGAGGATCAACTTATTAATGAAAACTCAAAAATCAATCTGCACTTGCACTTTCCAATGGAGTGCAATCCTAATTATTCAAGTTCCAAATCGTATCCGATCCATAAATAAGTTAATAAATTTAATGGCTCAAAGATAATTGAGATGATTAATTTCATAATCAGGTGCTAGAAATGCGTGGAAAATGAAGTAGGAAATTGCAGCATTTTCTTTCGAGACATGTTGCAACCGACTCCCCCTCCTGTCCGTGAGGCATGGGTTACCGGCCGATATAGTCTTCGCCTCCCCGTCAGTCATTAGATAATTGGATGACTGGATATAAAATATATTTGGGCGTATATTACTCTAACCTCTAACATGTTGAGGTTATAAATTACTGTATAGAACACGAATTAATCCAGTTCCATTGGCAATATTAAGCCCAAACCAGTGCAGAGGGCGTCTATTGAACTGTTCTATATATTCGCAGGTAGATTTCTCCACATGCAATCCTCGCCACAAATTAACCAATCTAACCAAATGGAATTTTCAACTCATAAGCGTACATACAGACCTTCACATCACATAGCGTTTTGCAGCATGTCGAATAAAATATAACGTTACAAAACAAAATCCATTTCTTTGTTTTATGTTTCCAGTCTGCCTACAGAGTTTGAAAAATATCGTACATTACAATGCTATATTTCTTTGCCACTACTCCAGTTAATTTGAACCTCAGATTGTAATGTGTTACAAAGACCTGTCATTTTAAAGCACACAAAACAGCATAAAGCAGCCAAATAATCCACAATTATAAAAATCTCCTTTTAAGGTTTGCTTGTACTCCCTAGGACTTTGGCATTTTTGATAATTACATCTGATAACAAGAAACGCTCTTTCTTGTACTTCGATTACAAGAATCGAAAAGAAAAGAAAATGGAAAACGCATTTGTCTTCGTATATCTGTGACTACTCCGGCTATTAGGTGCTTTTGATATCCCAGGATACAGGTGGGTTGACTTCAGTCATTCCTGGCGTCCTCGGTAAATTTGAGGAATTGTTAGGTTATTCTAAACAGTTCCCAGTTTCAAATGACTGTAACTTTTGTAAATTTGTACATTCTGGAAAAATAAAAAAAACAAACAAACTCGTTCTTAAAGAAATGGGATATTATAGCAACTAAACAATATTATAAAGGAACAAACAAGAAAATTTGTTGTTGGTGTTGTTCAAAATAGTCGTTTTTCGATGCTAATTGCATTCGTAGATAGCTATTTGTAAGTTACGGGACTAGGTTTTCTCCTAATTTCTGTCTACCCGATCGCTTTTTATCGGTAACTGCACCAGTTTCCACAAATTTGTTCACTGCTTACAAAATTATTTTACAGAGCAGTGTCCATTTCTCAATTTGTGTAACGTTTGAAATCCTCTCAATGCATTGGAATATTACATTTTAATAGCACTGAAAGTGTAAAGACAAAATCATTCTACAATTTATTGTCAGAAATTTGCTGTAAGTATTCTAAACTATAGTTGTTTCTCCATCACAAATGCACATGGGGGTGGGAATCCAATTTCTCTAAATCATAATTGCATCTGTATGAAACCAAACTGTTAGTAATGTATAGAAGATAAAGACATTTAAAACTGGGAATATTATATTTGAATATCTCTATATATTCCATGAAATTGACCCGTTTTCTTGCTCTGCCGACTTAATTTCTCCTGTTTTATTATTTTTATATTTCCTACAGATAAATAGGATTTCATTAACAATTCTTTAGCACCCGCGGTTTTTTTTTTTTTTTTTTTTTTTTTTTTTTTTTTTTTAATTTACCTGGTCGATAAATTATGTTGACTATTTCACTTATGTGACGTCATCATAAATCGACCAGTAAAATGAACCAACATTTTTAATTTTTGACCAATTAGATGTCGCAGTGAAATTACCGTAAACGTTTATCAAATCCCTTTTATCACGTGAAGTAGTGCATTAGTCTTGTGGTCAGTGTAGCCAACTCTCACTCCCACTATAATTCCTGAGCATCAAATAGATTAAACAAGAACATCATTCGGCAATACTAATAAAGTGCGAAATTCTGCTTCTACATTTTTCATCTACTAATTCTCAAATGTCCTTTGTAACCATTGAAATTGCCGCCCCTTCATCCAAAATTGATTTTTTTCCCCCCAATAATTGTATATTTAACTAGTTAAAATATATTCACTCAAACAATTGTTTTTGCGTATTCAGCCAAACAGTCTGAAATCATTTTGCAAATTATATAACAATACCTGCCTAAGAAACCATACATTTTAACAAACACGTTGCTCACATTGATAAAATGTTATCTCGGTTGGTATTAGTAAATCGAACGGTAGTTATTGTAACAGTAGACTTTCGCCTATTTCATTCTCACAATTTCTGAATATGTAGGTATTCATAAGTAAGCATAACATTTAAACAGTTGTTAATATTCTTTACACGAACTTCAACAATTATATATTCTTATTCTATTCATGAAATATCCGTATTTGGCTCTTCTCATTTGGCATTACTAACAATCGACATTCATCTGTTTTAAGGTGGCTTGAAAAGTTAAGTTTTCATGATACAAGTATACAATTATTACAATATTACAAGCCAAGTTTAGGGAAATTATATTTAAATGTTTATTTTATTCGTGAGGTAGGCTAATAAATATCCCTCGAGGATCTGAGCTTTCCAGATAAACTCGTCCCACTCGTTCTGAATTTATCGGTAATCTCTAACCATTGTGATATTACTTGTGATAATTACACGCGATCGCCTTTCAGCCAATGTACGGTAACATTGATACCTTATTCACCAATCAGAATACCGCCACGGATGGCCGAGGTGGTTAAATCGCGGACTCGTGAGCGGGAGGTCTGGGGTTCGAATCCCGCTGGGACCGCCCTCCCGGACTGGATTTTTTTTTTTCCAGGTTTTCCTCAGTCCTCATAAATGGAAAATGCCCGGGAGGTAAACTTAGACCTGGAACGTTTCCTTCCTTAAAAATAAATCCTTTCCCAATATATAATTCATTTATCACCAGTGTCCATCGCCTGTGGTGCCTCTGTAGCAAAAAACTGGCGTTAAACACTGTTCATTCATTCCAATCAGAATGGAACTTCATCTAAAGTTTTAATGC
This sequence comes from Metallyticus violacea, assembly GCA_030762175.1. Classification (NCBI taxonomy): domain Eukaryota; kingdom Metazoa; phylum Arthropoda; class Insecta; order Mantodea; family Metallyticidae; genus Metallyticus; species Metallyticus violacea. The sequence goes on from CM060836.1 coordinate 64,174,795, forward strand.
ATGGTGCTCAAATACTAATAACTGTTAGTTTTTTCTTCTACGTTCATTTTTATATATAATTTACTATGAACTACTATGACCCCAAGTGTTCGTTTGCTTTTAATTATTCAATTACAGGTATCTTCGTAGTTCTTTTGAAACAAAAGCTAATAACAATCCATTGTATCACCTCAGCTTCGATTATCTCATTGCCTCCCAAAAAAAAAAGTCTCATATCCACACAAAATATGACACAATTGTTACAATTAGTTAGTAGTTACAATTACTTGGACACTGTTAGTATTCAGTGATACCTTATTTAATTTTAAATCTCCACGCGGTTTTGCTTGGAATAAAGCTAATAAAATTAGTGTATGTTTTCAGAAAGATATCAAACAGGTAAGCCAAATCACTTCAATGACTATACTAAAATAAAAGAAAAGGGGAAAAAATCGTTTTCGCATTGCAATTATCTTACGGAAGCCCCCTTTTGCTTGTCGTTCTTGGTGGTGCAGTGGTAACCATACTTGCCTCCTAAATCCAAAATCGCGGGTTTCAACTCGGCCAGGACTAATGGATTTTACGGGCGTAAAACTCCTAAGTATGACTTTCTTCGGAAGGAAGTAAAGCCGTAGGTCCCGTTTCGTACTTTTAAGGCACGAAAAAAGAACCTCAAACCTGAAAAAAGATGCATCTGAGCAAACTTTGTCGCCCGTTTCACGCCCTGAATTGAATGGGACACTGATAACCTGAGATGTTAAAGAGCGTCCGTAAATAAACAAAATCAACAACTCCTCTTGCTTATATGTTTTCTTAGGTAATTTAATTGAGCTTAATACCCATGCTTTGGTATGGAAATAATTATCATGATAACAAATGTTTGCTAAGCTCAATTAAATTACCGAAAAAGTATAAGCATTCCTGATATTGCTGAAAATAGCCTGCCTCCAGCGACATTGACACTTGTTCCTTAAGAAATATTTAATATATTTTGATAGAGCGTGACCTGGGCTTGTAAGCACAATTTAGGAAGAGTATCAAGGTTGTCAGGAAGGAAACTGCAGGAATGCGAGCCGTTACATTCTCCCCAAGTTGCGGTACTTGATATGCAAGTCACGTTCTTGCTCTATTGAAAACATATGCTTTTAAATTGACTTGCACGCTTTATACGAATTAACAGATGCTCCTGTCATCGATATAAATAGTACAGTGCATCCCAACTCCAAATTCATCTCTTGTTATTGGCCTTAATCTTCGACGACTGATTAATTAGCAATTTACAGTTTCTGAGACACCTGCGTGGTTCGGGCTGCACGTACTTCACGGCATATTGGGGTCATGTATGTCAGTTGGTTAGGAGTCTCTCTACCGCAGAGAAGGATTCTGGTTCGGTTCACGGTAGGTATTTTGACCCTTAAACGTTCCTTAATAACTTCGAAGATCCTGTTTTCCATAGAATTGTAGCTTTTGTCCGTTACGTTGCTGAATACCTAACGAGTATGCCCTGAATATGCGTTATATACTAAAAATACTTTTATACGCGTTGTCTGCGTATATATACACGAGGGTAGGTTCATACGTTTCCGGCCTAACTATTTTTTTAGTAGTATTTTCTATTGAGGCACCACAGGCGGTGGGCACTGATGACATATGAAATGAAATGATAAATCGGGAAAGGATATTTTTTTAAGGAAGGAAACATTCAAGGCCTAAGTTTAGGGTACCTCCCCGGCATTTGCCGGTTATGATGACTGAGGAAAACCTGGAAAAAACCCCAGTCACGGAGGCGGTCCTGGTAGGATTCGAACCTTAGACCTCCCGCTCACGAGTCTGCGCCTTAACGAATTCGGCTACTCGCGGTGGCTCCAATCATATTGTGATCTGCTTGAGAAACATTTGAAACGTCGAGGCTTGGTGAGCTCTTAGAGTATGATAATGCAAGACCTCACCCAGCTCATGCAACGGCACAAAAAATTGCAGTTCTTATTGTGAGTGTATACCACATCTTTACACCGATACTGGCACCTTCCTGTTATCATGTCTTTAGACCACTCAAAGAGGCACTAGGCGCTAGGAAGTTAAGCACTGGCGACGAGGTCAAACCTCCCCCCACCCCACGTAGAATTGAGGCATTAGTGAAACGCTGGAATACCTGCACTGAACTGATAGAGACTATGTTGAAACAAGTGTTTTTAGCTCCAGTGTAATATTTTATGAATGCAAAATATTAAGGTTACTTTTTGAGTTAGCCTCGTGGGTATGCGTTATCTTTTCCTAACTTATTTTGCTCTACCAACTTGAACTGCATGGATGGCAATCTTATAATAATTTCTTCCTGTTTTATTGAAATGATTTTCTTCATTGCTCTGTTTTATTAAGTCACCGTTTTATTGTAAAAGGAAATTAAACATAATCTTAAAGTGCATACTTTCACAGTTTTATATTTCTGTAATACTGTGATGCTGTAGACTTTGTCAAGGTCTTTTTATGCTCTTTACAAAAGGCCTCTTTCCTCAGACGCACCTACATTCAATACAGGTTATTAGTTTCGGGTTTTGTTTTCAGGCTTTTGTTTTTTTCGGATGAAATAAGAAATTAGGTTTTATATTTTCTGCTCGCTAATATTATAATTCCTTATTTTGTTAACGCTACCTTGTGTCTTTTTGTAGTTAACTGATGCCTGTCAAGCACTACCTACAAATTCGGCATTGTATTTTATAACCAGCTCCTGTCAAGCTACTTTTCAAGAGAATGTAATGTGATTACCTGCATCTTGAAGCCTTCTAGGCACATTGCTGACCCACGGAGTCCCCCCGTTGTGTGTAGTGCGGTTTTTCTAGTTATTAAGGACGTTCAACAGACCGCAGCGTGGTGCTTGAATGGCAGATGATGATGATAAACAATTTAACACAAAGCATTATGCTTACGCGACGTGAATGAGCAGCCATCGCTTGGAGCATCATGTCTGAAGAATGGTCAGAGTGAACGTGTTTGCTCAACGTTCCATTTTATGTTCTCTTTTATGTGCTTAATGAGAAAAAAATTGTCATTAGAGCTAACTACTAAAAAGAAAGGAAATGAAATACTGCAAATAAGCATCTTCGTACCCAGCAGTAAAAAAGAAGTGCAGTGAATTGACATAAAATTGTGTTAGGTTTCAAGTTATACACATTACGAAGGACCGGGTTCTTGCGGGTGAGCGATTTCCGTTGCGTAATTGTTTCCCATACGAGGGATGAGAAAGCTGGATACTTGTGTTAGATCCACCGATTCTATCAATAGTTACTGGAAGCAGAGCCGGATGACTCTTCTGTCTTTAAAAGGCGGAGGGACGCAATTTAAAGTTATAACGTACTCAATGCAAAGGTTTCCCGGGGCAAAGGCCTCACAATAATTGCTTGGATTCGAACACACGCAGTGGAACAAAAATTGAGTCATAATTCATTTACCTATATCGAGTTCAAGGTGATAACTGTTTTTTTTTAACTTATCTTTAGAGACCACTACTGGTGAAATCCGGCGTGTTACCGTTAAGCGAATATCACCAATGAATTCAGAGATAAGGAAATGACATAACTGAATTTTGGTGCCGTTTTGTATCTTCAAACCCTTTGTGAGAGATACATTACATAAATTGCGAGTTATAGATATATAAAGAAACAAAGCAATACAAAGGACTCAAGAGTTTCAAGTTAGCAAGCAATAGCAGGAAGCAGTCAGTACTTTGAAAATAACTGAAGGGTGCTACAAAACTATGTTTCTGAAGCAGAGACATTGACGAAAATATCTGGAAAGTATTACTGTAGGTTTACCTATCGCAAGTTATTATTTTATTGTTGTAAATTTATTATAAATCACATTTATAAGCTCTTTAATATAACAAATTCTTCAAGTTAAAATTTTAAACATTTAGCTGATTCGCAGAAAATCAACATCTGAATGATATTGACCCTTAAATTAAATAGTGCTGTACCAATTGGCCTATAGGCTATCAGATATAATATAACTACAAAATGTCATTGTGAGCAATTTAATGCAGGTGCAAATGTTCTGAGAAATTAAAAACATTCATTTTACTTTATAGCATCATCGCAATAGCTCTGTGTAAACAGAATTTTAGTTTGTGTTCAGTAATTTTTAAAATGTTTAATAAATTTTAATAGCACTATATGTTAATATGATCATTACATCAATATAAGCACTATTTATCTCACAATACAAATTTAAAGTTACACATTTCTATCTTATAACTGGGGTTTTCGAAATTCCATATTTTATAAATTTATCAGAAACGCATATCACTATATGTCTGGTTTTTTTTTTTTTTTTTTCTTCTTCTTGATTCACTGCTATTATAGAGCATTTATTTTAATGTCTTTAGTATTCCATTTAGAGAAATTAAGAAGTAACATTGCTTACATTGAAACGTACCTACATATAGAATTTCCTACAGTTTCACATCTAGCGCTGCATCATAAAGTGAGAATTTAAAGCTATGTATTTGTCATTGCAGGCCTGTGTCGGGGGGCCTTAGTAACGGCCCATCCTTTCGGCGCTCCCCGGGTTCCCGCCCTGTGCTAGATGGTGGTGGTGTTTCCCATCATTATCCCATAGTCACCGTCATCGTCCACAAGGACGAGAATGGCTACGGCATGAAGGTCTCGGGCGATAATCCTGTGTATGTCCAGTCAGTCAAGGAAGGTAAGTCATGTTTATCTATCTCTAAAAGTTCTCAAAATGCTTAATATATATATATATATATATATATATATGCAGAAATAAATTTATGAACCGTTATTTAAAAATAAAAGTTTATTCCTAGTTTCTTTCCAGGAGGGGTAGAAATTTTTTTAAACTCTAGATTGTGAAATAGGTTTTGAGTTCTAGTATGTTTGTCATGTGTAAACTTCACGCCTCTTGTTTTTGCTCGTATAGACTCCTAAAGACACTCTTTCTGCCGGATTGTCCACTAGTCTTAACACCCCTACATTGATTAATCACGGTTGTTGTTGCACCCCAATGGCGCGTTATACAAGGAGCGAAAAGAATGGTTTCTTAGATTAAAATACGCTGCTGATTCAGGACAAAATGGACAGTGCTAGGTTTGAAATGGCTCATAGACCAACTATTTATCAACATTGAATCAGGAGTGGCCATTGCTAAGGACAAAGCGTCCAATCAAAGTAGAAAAACAAATTATCCTCACTTCTAACTCCTACAAGAAAGGTATGATAATTTACTGGCATAAAAACGTCTCCTTTTCAGAATAAAGTTGCTAAAATTCTTTAGGAAATAAATTAAGTGCCACTATTATAATCTCCATTGCAGAAGAATATGGAGAAATAACTTATGGGCTGACTCCATAACCACTGTGAACTAAACCCTATAGAAATGGTTAAAGCAACACCAAAAGATTAATGTTAAAGTGAGGAAATGAAACCTGTGACAGACAATGTTTTTGAGTCAGTCGTTTAGAATCAGTTTGGAAAATTAATGTAAACACTTTGAAGGAGTGAAATACGATATGTGGAAAGCAGATCAACAGCAGGATGACATCGAATCTGTAATCACTGTATTATCCACTAATTCCTCCACCAGCGACAGCAGCTCCTGTTGGTGTAGTGGTAAGCATATTTGCCTCGTAGACCCAAGATTTCGGGTTCAATCCCGGGCTTGGTTGATGGATTTTTTCGGGCGTGAAAATCCTAAGTATGGCTTCCTTCGGAAGGGAAGTAAAGTCGTGAGTTCCATGTCGTACATTTACGGTACGAAAAAGAACCTCAAGCCTGAAAAAAAGAGGCCTCTGAGTCGGCCGTTTCACGAACTGAATTGAACGAGACGCTGATGACCTGAGATGTTAAAGAGGCTCTGTAAATAAAAAAAAAAAAAAAAAAAAAATCGGCTAACAGGTCTTGAGAGGACAGTTTTTTTTTATTTATTAAATTTACGCACGCTGTTTAACATCTCAGGTCATCAGCGTAAATGAGAGGACAGTGAAAAAGCGTCCTGGGTCTCATCATTAGATATTGAACCCATATCCAATTAAGATAACATTGATTATAATACCATGAGATTATTTTTGTTTTCCCCCGAATTGTTTTGTCTATGGGCGAGCGCCGCGACAGGTGGTCAGCTGCCAACTGGATGTCGTGATTGGGTAACCCAATAAAACAAACCAACCGTACAACAATACACAAACCAATTTAAGGGGTTCATTGTTTACTAAATTATCAAACGGAGAATTGAAACTACCCGCCTTCATTTTCTCCATGAAATGTTGGCGAATCTTTAGAAAATTATTCATCTCTCGTAGTTCATTTTGAAAAATTCGTACAATTTTAAGACGAATATTATCTTTGAATTCTTGTATTGTCTGCGGATTTGTCCTGTACACAGCATTTTTTTAACATGTCCCAGAGATAATATTCCCAGGCTGTTAAATCGGGGAACAGAGGGGCCACAAATCCCTATTAATAACTCGACACATAAATTGCTCTCGTGGAATTACTCGCAGTGTGAGCAGTGGCAAAGTCCTGTTAAAAATGCATGATCAAGCTCCATTTCCTTAATTCTGTGAAAAAATGGCGTTAGTATGTTGTTCACACAAGTAACAGAATCAACTGTAAGCTCTAAAAATTGGTCCTGAAATTCTTTCACCACTAAGTTAACACATAAATCATACATAAACACATGTGCCGTTTAAACTCACGCGGCATAATACACATTATGCGTACTGTCATATCAAGAAACGAATTACACACACTGCTACGCTACTATTGCGACTGTCAACAAGACCAACAAGTAAGCAAGCAGGCTTGTTACCCCCTCCACTGCCCGGCAAACCAGTGCTGGCTCGGTCATAGAAAAAAACCCAAACCGAAAAGCATCATTGCACGGCTATGTGTATAAATATTAGGTAAAATATTAAAATACTGATGGAAATGAATAAATAATATACTTTCATTTCAGAGTAGTAATAAACGCAAAGACATTTAGCATCTACTCTTATGAAATGCAAACCCCTGAGAACAATAAAAGGTTGTTAACAATAATAATAATAATACTTTTATAAATAATCTGATTGTGAATGGAAGCGCGGCTTTCCGGCGACAGGAGACTTGGCCAAATACACATAAGAACCACTATGCCTTCATGATGTGGAACGACTCAAGATCAAAGTTCTCCTTAGGGTAGTAGGCTACCTGCAAAACAGAGCCGCAATTCTGAGCGAGTAAGTTGATGCCTTGTAATATGTGTTTGAGAATTATATTTATGTGTAAGAGTACTCTGTAATTATCTCCAGGAAACCTTTGCGCTATGTGTTTCTAATACAATAACATTTAATTTAAATTTCAAAGCCGATAAAAATGCATTAAACTTTCCATTGTATTTTGTTAATTCTGTATCTTAGATAACCTGTTCTGCATATTTCCTTAGTACATCGAATTTGTTTTTAAATAGTAACATATTTTTGTTTTATTGAAACACGTGAATATTATCTTCTTAAATACACAATGTAACTCGAAACTTATGTTATTTTTCTCTATTTAAGTGAACGTGAGGATATCAATGGTTCATACACATGGTTACATTTAAAAATGTTTGAAAATATCCACACAATATAACTTTGCCTATTATTGGTCATATATTACATTTAATTGATTGTATACCATTACTTTTATGTGGTTTAATATCAATAATAATAATAATAACAATTATTATTATTATTATTATAATAATTTAAAAGGTGGGTTCTTTTTTGTGATATACCGCCACGGGCGGCGGAGGTCGTTAAGGCGCGGACTCGTGAGCGGGAGGTCAGGGGTTCGACTCCTGCCAGGACCGTCCTCCCTGGCTGAGGTTTTTTCCAGGTTTTCCTCAGTCCTCATAAATAGCAAATATTGGGGAGGTACCCTAACTTAGGCCTGGAACGTTTCCATCCTTAAAAATAAATCCTTTCCCAATATATCATTTCTTCTAATGTATCATGGGTGTCCATCGCCTGTGGTGCCTCTGTAGCGGAAGCAGGCGTAAACATTATTCATTCATTCTTTTGTGATACTTTTGTTTCTATAATACCATAACTTATTTCATTTCATTAATTAATAAGACCTAATTTGGATTTTATATCCATTTTTATTAAAAGTTATTCAACTCGGTGAGGAATTCGCTTAGTTTACGCAGCTCCTGCATGCCGGGCCTTTTTTATTTGTCATTTATATCTAAATAAATTTGTTTATACTGTTTGGTAATCATAATTTCATTATCAACAAAATATTATGAAAATGCCGTCAAAAGAGAATAATTATGGGAAAAAATTATTTTAGTAGCATGTAAAACATTAGAATAAACTTAAACTAAGACGTTGAACTGAACTATCCATAATACCAATACTTGTGTGAAACGAAACAATTTAAAATCACTTGTACACTTGTAAGTATGGTAAGTGTAGTTGAAACCATTGTGGAACAGCTTTTTACTAATAACTACAAGTTGCAAGTCTATGTACTTGTAATGTATTAGACCATACTTTTGTAGAACAGGGAGGACTTCTCCAAAGAAATTATATGAAAACACAGAGAAAATCCAACGGAAGAGCATTCCAGGTCAAGCAAATGAGGTTTTTAATAAGTTCGACATGAAGAGAACAAAAATGTGAAATTATGAAATAAAACTATTTCCTTGTAAAATTTCTGATATAAAATCAGAATATTTAATTGCTAATGTGTAAAATACAAATAAAATCGTACTTCTGGTGTGATGAAAAAATGCAAGTAATTTTGTATGACAACCGTACTGAAATATTTAGAATCACTGTTCTAAAATCAACTCTCACAAATTTGAATTTTGTAATCCTGTGTTACTTATTGCATTTGTAAAGCTTAATCATTAACATTATTTTATGTTCTAGTTTTATGCTTAAGAGTCAGTTTTCCTACTTTGAATATAACTTGAAACTTTAATGCAACTTGTCTGAATTTCTTGGATTCAGCAATAGTAAGATTCTATAAAAGCTAGTACACACCACGACTACACAGTGTGTGCAATGCATGCTGTTACCTCAGGTATGCTAGTCGAACTGAATGCCAGAATGAGGAACTTAATGATCACTATTAAGTATGTAAGTTTTACATTGAAAAAATATATATATTTTTTTTCTTCTGTATGTGTTGCGGAATGATTGCACATGAAAGCATTTAGATTTGCATTAGTTCCACAAAGTTAATAGACCCTGTCTTTATTTTTTATTTTTTTCTTGAAGCACCAGTAGCCTAGGGTGTAGTAGTCACGTTATTTTAGTTGTGTTCCTTATAGTTGAGTGTTCTTTTTTTCTGCACCTTTCACGTAGGTGGAGCGGCCGAGAGAGCGGGCCTGCACAGCGGGGACAAAATCATCAAGGTAAGAACCACTGTCACCTTTTTTGTTTTCTTTCAGTAGTTACTGTAACAGCTTGATTATCTTTGAAAATTAGCAGTGCTGTTAAGTTTGTAAGTAAATTCACTTCCGCGTATTTTTGCAATGGGGGGTACTCAAACACGCCGATTCTGAAACTGGTGGTCTAATGACGTTTGCGTTTTCATTTGCCATTTTGTTCTTCAGTTCCTCCTGAATACATCGCTGCATACAACAAACCTTCCGAAATGCTGAGATCAAAATGATTTATAAATGTATAGATGGTTTATGATTAATGCTTTCGTGATAGAAGTAGGTTCAAATCAGAGGAAAATATACATAACAATGAATAAACGTAATTAAAATAGCAAAAACTGGATAAGAAAAAGGTTAAAACCACACATTAAGTATCGCAATATTTAGAACAGCTCGTGTTCTTCGAAAGCAAGAAGACAAAAAATAAACATTGAATATTGAAGGTAACGTAAAACATGGAAACAGATAAAACAAGCAACAAGAGTATGTGAGATAGAGAGAGAATATAAAAATATGTTAATACGTAAGATTTAAACCGGGTGGTATATGCGTTTTATGTAAAAATATAATGCCATTTCTCTATTTCTGAGTAAACTCCAGAGCTATGAATCAGTAACGCATCAAAGTGTAAGATTAAACGCATCATCCTTACAGCAACCGTCAAGGGAGACTCGAACAAACGTTTATGTGTGAATTCCAAATAACTATGTTCTGTATATTTCTTATTATATATATATATAATTCTAGAGTTATTTAACGTCTCTCAGGAATATGCAAGCCATTTATTATAGGCGTGGAGGAGGAGAGCTTGCTCATTCTTGTGCACTACTTCATTATGGAAACAACTTTCTCAGTAAGCTCTTTTGCTCGCGCTAATAAACAGCCCATCATTCTAAAAGCCCTAGCAATCAAAATACGCCGTTAGTGGTTAATAGTGTATGTAAATATAGCACATTGTTTCAGTTATTGAATAAAATACTCCATAATGTAATTTTTGTAAACTTTTAGTAAAATAGTCTTCAAGAGAATTGCCCTAAATGAAATCCCCTCAAAAATGTACTAAGAAGTAAAGATATTGAATAGGATCAAAACTATTATAAAACCTAATAAAGTTTCTACCTCTATCGATGGACTATTTTTCATTCAGAATTTTTATTCCAATAACGAATTTCAAGTGACAGTGAAAGGGTCACTACTCCACTACCCTACGTTGCTGGAGCAAGTATGGGAGTATCAGCTGTGATAGCTTCTTTCAAGTAATGGAAAAATAAATAAAAGTATGTCCAAAAATGGTAATCACAGATAGTGAAATCGCAAAACCTGGATCAGCTTTATTTTGGTAAAATCTAGGCATCTGGATTCTTAAGCACTTAACATCAAGTTAGATACACAGCAAGTATTAGGCCAACACAAAGAAAGCACGAGCACAGGCTATGACTTGACTTACCCTCCGTCTGAAAGCACGTAACTGCTGCTGCTCTGTGTCCGGGTGGCAGAGAGAGCGGAACTTATTCACACGCACTTTACTTTGTAACTATAAATGGATAGGTACGGGTAATATCACTGTAATGAGGGCATTATTAGCGGATGAAATATTGTAACGATGGAAACGTGCTCATATTCCAATTCGCAACTAATTCATATATATATACACACTAACCCTAATCTGTCTGCTAACCTCGAGCAAATCCTAGAAACCGGTGGATCCAGTGGTTTAGCGAGTAGATTGTAATTGTGGCAAACTGCTCTTATTCCAATTCGCAACTAATTCAGTGAGTAAATCATTGTATTCAGCAGAAAAAAAGTAAAGCATTCTAATTGTGGCAAATCTTCTTTAACTCTAGCAGAAAAAAAAAAAACATGTGTAGTAGTATCCGAACCCACCATCTCATCTGCACAAATGAAGCAGACACTCTAACCGACTGAGCTATTGCTCCGTTGATTATGAAGCGTTATTATCCTAGCTGTGCCACACTTGCTTTTGCTCTCTCCGCTGTAGCTCAGGCACAATAGTAGCAGTTAAGTGCTTTCAGCCCGGGGCTAACGTCAAATCTGGCTATGAGCTGGCCGCCGGACAGGTGAAGAAGAACTAAGAGGGAAGGGTAGTTTGTAGCTCGTGACCTGTTGTTCCTCTTTCAACTGCTGTCTACATCCCACTAGTAACGTAACTTCATTCCTCTTCATTAGTTTTGGTGCTTAGAACTTCTGATGTCTACTAACAACTTCTTCCTGGATCATAAAGAAATTACTTTTGATAAAATGGGAGCTAGTGCACTGCCGATTATTGTTGCAAAAGAAAGCAACTTGTTCCTATTGTATTAGTTTGCAAAAAACATTTGCACAAAAAGTTCGGCATTTAATTTTTTCTCTAAAGTGATTAAATATTCTGTAGCATATAATATTCTTTCGTGTTAGTATATAATTAGGTTTTTCCTTGAGCTGCAGTGAATGAAACCAAAACCCAGCCTAAACAAAAATGAGACTGAAGGCTCCATCTTGATGTTTTCTAGAATTCACTCAGAAACTCTGCTAATCTATTGGGGATCACCAGGTTTAGTTTTTACTTCACACTTCACCTTCCTTTTATATTGTTTTGGTCTTTTAGGGTATAGACATATAGCCCAGTAAACAAATCAAGAAGTGATATATTCATTTTGTTTTACTTTATTGTCCAAAATATCATAATCGTTTTTTTTTTTAATAAAATAAGTCACGAGTTATGGGAACCGTTAATGAAGAAAACAGAAATTTGTGTATTGTTTGCATGAAATATCACAGGGTTACATTGTGCTTTTATTTTGGCGACGTAAACAAGCATCTTTGTAATTGAATTTTTTTGTGAACGGCGCAACGGCAGGGGATCACATTGGCCGGTAAGCCATCACTGAAACCCAGATGGGTTAATACGAGTCGAGGCTGGCGGCGTTTATTGAACTGCTACATTGGCCTTGAGTCTCGCACCTAAATTAACAGTGATGGAAATCATTTATATCTTATCGTAAAGCAAAGTCTGCCAAAAGTACTAAATATCAAATAATTATAATAAACCAATTCTTTTCCACAACGAATGTTTACGATTCGAGTGCCCTTACCGAGTCCACTAGTATACGAATAACTGAAGATGTCAGAATCAACTCCAAGCACACCATGTTTGTCGTCTGACCATGGAGCGCACAGGAAAATGTGCCACATTTGTGAAATTAATAAACTGCGCTTAGTAATTTTTAAAACACTGAAGGACTTTGCAACTAAATCCATATTTTGCAAATGAATCCAAACCAAATTGTGTATTTATTAGTCAACAGGAAGGTGGAGTTTAAGTGGACCAAAAATAAAAACACAGAGACCAATATCATATAACTCGAACTAGAGAAAAATCATAATAAAGAATTTGTAAAAAACGATACACACAGACCGTAAAGCTTAAGTCATGGACTTTTTTTTTAAGATTTTACTTTGAGAAAGATTTTAAAGGTAATTCTCCAATAGAAAGCAATGTATTTAAACTATCCTAAATGAGTTGGCTTTGTACATGCACAAGAATAGACAGTTCTATCCGAACTTGTCACCAACTTGCGTTGGTATAATCACAGTGGGATCACCCTTAAGTGATTAGCTTCTCGAATAATTCATTTTTAATCATCAGTTTACTATGGTTGAGATTTAAGCAATTGAAGCATGTATATAAACCTGGCCAAGAAAATAGTGGCCTTTATACGCAAACTATTAACCTTGTGATTTGAGACCAGCCACTTCGTGTGAAGGTTGGAACGCACGCATTCATGCAGTCGGGCGCCTAGGCAAGTCTGTCATTCCTAATTGCCCTCACCTTTACACGCACAATTTTAATTGTGGGCAGAGATAATGACGGATTCTCGCTGGTGGATGAAAGAATTTGTTACAAAGTTTATAAATGTATACCAATATCAATGCTTATGGTAAGGAGTATGTATACAACACCATTGCCATAATCTAGCGGTAGCAATTGCGGCGGGCTAGGGTTCCATTCCCAATTGTATTAGTTTGCTGATCGAGGTTTTTTCAGTTTTCCCTGTTATTTACAGGAATGCCTGGGAAACATGACCACAACGTCCTCTGAACTCATTCGGTCAAATTAACATCCATTATTCTTTATCTGGTGAATACACAAACAAAAAGTTAAACAATGAAGTTAATGATCAGCTGTTCGGTTTTTGTAAATAAATTTTTCCGACAACTAATTGGGACCTTGTATTTAAAAAAAAATCCTGTAATGCACGAAAGACCCTCCTTGTTTTTGTTGCTAAAAACAAGTGCAGCTATGAGGCGTTCCTTTGTTAAAATGTTTTTCCTCAACTTAATCAAACCCAGTATAATGTCAAATGATCCACTGTCCATTTTTAATAGTTCTTAAACTCGTCTCAGTATCATGCAATTCTTTAATAAAAGGTAAAAGACTCTAGCGGTGCTAATGTTCTTTCACCCAAGTACAGCGATTTCTTATATTTTTAATCGCTATATTAACTGCTATATACTCGTACACCCATTTGGGTGTGATTTCACAGGAGAGATGTTCGACACTCCAGGACGCTCCGTGCACAACTTGCAAAATTTCCAACACTGCACGCATCACGCAGTCGTGCGGGGTTGCGTGTAGGTTTGTGTATTTATTTGGTGCCCGTTGCGTTTCTGAATGTAGGAAAGCGTGCAGGAAAGAATGTGCTCTTTTCTTATTTTTTTTTCTTTCCTTTTTTTTCCCCTCCACATTCTTGCGCGTTGCGTTTTTGCCCGCGCGCAGAAATGCCCTAAGTCGTGTGTTTAGCAAAGATCACTAATGAGACAAATACTGTTTTACGGAATTGTTTCTCTATTGGTTTCCAAGTGCGTGCTTCTGTCAAGAATGCATTAAAATAAAAACAAAAACCTTCATTTTACAGCTGCATGAACATTCTGAGAGTAACTCAAGCATTAACATTTCCATGAATTATAACAGTGGATATGGACTACATTTAACTGTCATAAGATAATCGTAAATTAAGCTGTTACATTATGCTTTTGTTTGTAAGTGTTCTGTCAGGCCCATGCATGTTTATCACATGAGCACCACGCGCATTTATGTAGCACAAACTTTCCGCCTTCGGAAGCTCGTAGCATTAAACAGCTAAAATGGAGATATTTTCTCGTTTTACATGTTTCATAGCATGATAAGAACTAGGTGCTAATTATGCGTGAGCTCTTCTAGAGCGATATGAAGATAAACTTCAAAGTTTTGTTATTTTAACACTGTATCTATACTTTGTATTGATTATCGCAAACATGCCGTTTATAAGAGTGTGTATTTAAATGTAATTAGAAAGAGTGAATAATACATGTCACTAGTAAATCTTCAGAGCTGCGGCATATATCGAAGAATATCAGTCATGAATGTATTTTTATTTTCTATTACTTTTAAGCGGATCTATGGGGACTGGCAAATACAGAGTGTTCGAGTCACGCTTGATCCGAGAAAGCCGATAGAGAGCAAAGTAAACAGCGACATTTTCAATGCTGCGCAAGCCCATACATTTCCGGTCAATGCTTAGTACGGGTGAGTCTGGCAGTATGTTTGCTAATGCTCTATGATACCGATCGTTCCTTGTACAGTTTAAAGTTCTTGGAAGAGGTATTTGCTTGTGTACTTCTTTCAAATTACCTTTAAATTGCATGTGCTCTGAGCATTAAATTAGTTATTTAGGTAATTGAAATGCCAGCTGAAAATTTTACACCTGCACTTGCACAAAACAGATTCTGCGACAAGTGTGTAGGCAATTTGTAGGCAGATTCCCTGGCATTGGGTCTCCAAATATACGAGGGTGGTCTGAAAAGTTTCCGACCTCAACATGAAGATGGCAGCACTCGTAAATAAAAGCTAGGGAATTTCGTTGTTCATCTGTTGACAGTCACTCGCCAAAGTTCCAGCCACTTTGGACGCTCAGTTGTTATGTAACAGTCATTTGAGTGAGTTCATGTGAGTGTTTTTATGAAAATGGACAAAATCGAGTTTCGAGCTGTCATTAAATATTTGTTTTTGAAAGGAAATACCCCTACCAAATCAATGATGAGTTGGATTCTGCGTATGGGAACTCTGCACCATCATTTACCACAGTGAAATTTTGGGCAGCTGAATTTAAACGTGGCCGTAAGAGCTTGGGAGACGATGAACGTTCGGGACGTCCAAAAACTGCAACTACCGACGAAAACATCGCCAAAGTACACCAAATGGTGCTAGACGACCGCCGAATTAAAGTGAGAGAGATAGCAGAGGCTATGAACATGTCAAAAAAACGTGTTTGTCACATATTAAATCAACATTTAGACATGAGAAAGCTGTCCGCGCGTTGGGTGCCACGTTTGCTCACACTAGACCAAAAACGTGTTCGAATGAACATTTCCAACGCTCTGTTGGCGCAGTTTTGGCGCCGATTAATTACTGTAGAGATGAAACTTGGATACACCTTTATACGCCCGAAACAAAAATACAGTCCAAACAGTGGCTGGGAAAGTGATAGCGACTGTTTTTTGGGATAGTCATGGAGTTATTTTAACCGATTATCTTCAAAGAGGAAAAACCATTACAGGAGTATACTACGCATCATTACTTGACAAGCTGAAGGCAGAGCTTGCGGAAAAACGGTCACATTTGCAGAAAAAGAAAATCCTGTTTCACCAAGACAACGCACCGTCTCACACCTCAGCGGTTGCAATGGCGAAAATCCACGAATTATGGTTTGAACTGCTTGACCATCCGCCTTACTCACCAGATCTAACCCCAAGCGACTTCTTTTTGTTCCCTCATCTGAAAATTGCACTCGGAGGCCAGAGATTTTCGTCAAATGAAGAGGCAATCACCTTCGTGAACAATTATTTTGCAGAGAAAAACGCCGAGTACTATTTGGACGGGTTACAGAGATGGGAGCATCGCTGGGAGAAGTGTGTAGAGTTACAAGGAGAATATGTTGAAAAAAAAAATCTGAAAAAATGTCTTGTATCTTTATTAGGTCGGAAACTTTTCAGACCACCCTCGTAAGTACAGTTAGAAATCTTTCAGTAGATTTAAAGTAATGGGATCACTAAATTCTAAAATTCGTAGGTTTAAACGTAGGATTCTAAAAGAAGCAATGATGGATGACTTAGGGCATCACTTGAATGTTCTCTTAATAAATCTTTGTAGTACAAGAAGTAGGCGTTTCAAAAACTTATGCTTATGGGCAATAACCTTTTAAAATTGAAACCTTGCAGAGTTACTATAGTCCAAGAATTACTGCCGTATGACAACGAAAGTACAATGAATTAACTGAATTTTACAGAACATTCGTGACAGTATTGTTGATCCACATTGAATAATTTTCTCTGATAAAGCATGGTCTCGTTTTGGGGTTACGTAAGTCCACATAACAATAGAATCTGGAGCACATAAAGTCCACGAATAGCTCACGAAAATCCTCAGAATGATGAAAAGATTGGTGTGTGATATGCGTAGCAACAAATCGAATAATAAGGCGTATACTTCGAAGAAAGTATCGTACGCAAATACTCGCACATTTTGAAACAATTAACTGCTCATGAAAAATAATATACATATTTTAACAAGATTGTGCCACAGCTCATATTGCATGTGATTCTTTAAAGGCTGTAAGGGAAATTTTCGACGACATAATTATTTCTAAAAGATTATGGCTTGCACATTCCTCAGATCCTACCGCGTGCGATTATTATAGCTTTGTAAATAGAGTCTATAGAAATAACCCGCACACAATATAGATGAACTGAAATATAATATAAGAACAGAAATTAGAAGAATTATAAAAGAAGAACTTTTGCGTTTGAATGCAAATGTTATCAAAAGATGTCGGGAATGTGTGAATGCCGAACACTTGGAGCAACTACTGTAACAGGTTAGTGAAATAAAATGATTATTGTGTTCATGCCATAGATTAATGAAAGTTTAGGAATAGATTACTCGGGAAATTACGGATCTAGAATGCCGCTGTTTACTTCGCGCTCTACCGGCCTCCTCCTGCCCGTTTTCTCGGATCAAGCGTGACGCGAACTCTCTATATGAAGAACCTCAAATATAGGAGAATGATGAAGGAAAGAGCTTTTAACTTGGACATTTTTAAATTTTAATATAATCTCCCTTGAGGTCAACACATTTATTCCGCAACGCTCCAATGCCATTATCCCGTCTAAGATGATTTTCCCAGGTCTGCAAGAGCTGCAGTCACCTTTTGATTTGATGAAAAACGCCAACTAGCAAGGGAGTTTGGAAAGAATTGCAAGTCAGAGGAAGCTCTGGGGAGTATTGCTCCAGCAATAAATTCTTTAAATATTTCAATTTTTCCCATTGCTAAAGCACTTTGTGAGCAGATGAATTGTCTTGATTTAATGGATTTTTTCTTGATTTTATTTGGTTATTGGAAATCGGTTGTGGCTTCATCTTTCTGAAGATAATTTCATTTTATTTTTAAACTTCCTTTAGTGCTGCAAAAGACTGATGTCGCAACCTTTCCTGCAGTGAATGAACGACCGGCTTCTGTCCATTGTTTTGACTGCTGTGTGATGGTGGATCTGTCTTTACGTACAAAATCAGTTCTGTAGCTGTTAAAAAGTTCCAAACACTGTTGCGATACACATACGTTTTGATATGCTCTTAACAAGCGCAGAGCTTTTCCATAATCCATTCTTCATGTAAAATATAACCTACACATTCCTTAGAAATGCCTATAGCTTCAGCAACTTCACTCACTTAACTCGCGCGTTATTTAATACCATAGCCTGTATTTATTCAATGAATTTTGCTGTTGAACTTTTCGTATGTCCTGCACGTATGATCATCAAGCCTAGTTTGTTCATTAAGTATAGCAACCCATTTTTTAATCGTTGAAAATGGAGAATAGCCCCCATAAACGTTTAAAAATTTGATATGACTTTCCTTTGGCGTTAAAGCATGTTTTACAATGAACTTCATCACTGTGTGATACTAAATTTTATCAAGGAATACCCATAGCCTGTTTGCTTTATTTAAAACTAAGATAAAGAACAATATCACAAGTAATATCACGAGAGGGTCTGAGATTATCTGGAAAGCTCAGATTGTGGAGTGATATTTATTAGGACTATTTCATGAATATAATTCTTCTAAACTTGGCTTACAAAATTGTAATAATTGTATATTTGTACTTAACCTTTTCAAGCAATCTTGCGACAGAAGAATGCCGATTGTCAGTAATGCCAATAGAGAAGAGCAAAATACGGGTTTAGTACTATTTCATGAATAAAAGTGATACATATATTTGAAATTAGCGCACAGAATATTAACCCTTGTTTAAACTTATGAATATCTACTCTGTTCAGAAATCACGAGATTGAGATAGAGAAAAGATATAGTAAGGTCTCTGTTTTTCTTTGTATTCTGTGGTTTGGAATACTTATTGATAAGATCAATTTGCACATTTGACGCATCACCAAAACGCTTTGAAGAACACTCCTTTTTGCGTTAGGATTATCGATTGTCCATACTTCTGTTGCTCTCAATAGCTCCCCACCGCCTCTAACAAAAGTGGCCTGTGATGTGTGTTCAGGAATTATATACTGGAGGTACAGAGTTGGCTACACTGACTACAACACATGCACGTTGCGTGATAAAACTGGTTTGATAATTTTTGTTAAAAATTTCACTCCGCAATCAGGGTGTGATTGGTCAAAATTCAAAATTTTGTTTCGTTTCATTGGTCGGTTTTAAGATGACGAAATTTTTAATTAACAATTAATAATATATTTATAGCTAATATTTTCTCAAGCAACTTTTAAGTCAATTAGGATTAATAATAGGAATTTTGTCTTTGGAATTGGAGCATAGCCTTCCTGGTCAAAGCTCGAGGATTTTTCAAATGGCCCTTATATTTTAAATATTGCACAAACGGTTATTGAATAAATTTTGAGACAGGACTTGGGCACCTCTGAGTTAGAATAGTTGTACGGCACAAATTACCCATGCTGAATATTATTTGCTGCGTTTGTGAAGTGCTCATCTGCTGATTAAAGCAACGGAGATATTGTGTATGGTTTTTAAAGTGATTTAAATGAGATACTTTGACGTCTATATTCGAGATTCGAACCCGAGCACATGGAAAAGCGGAAGGAAAATTTCACCGTAGCCTTCAAGTCGTGCAGTGCAGTGCTGGCTGATCTGTCGGTAATTTTGTTGAATATAAAGCTTATACCGACTTTCAAGAAAACACAGAAATAGCTTGCTCGCATGAATGAAACCTTGTTTTCACGTGTCGTAACACCTCCTTTCACGCTTCACGTCATAACTTGTAAACTGTTGTTCCGAACTTGACCTTGGCATAGCATGTGTAAATCTGATCAAAGACCAGCCAAGCCGAAGGAGATTTTACAAGCAACCCCGCAGGCCTCAGTCAATCATAACTAAGCTACACCGGGCTACCCAAGCCTATTCCAGTTCGCAGTTAGGCTCGCTTCTGCCCAACATCTCCCGTCTGTGCTTTACTTTGAAGATTTTAGAAAGTGCCATCAAGGTGCTCTTTTATACATTCAGGGTTAACCTTCTGAAGAGTATTCTGTTTTCAAAAGGAAGTGCAGTATGCTCGAAATATCTCATTAATGTAGGTAAGTAACCTGGCAGGATCTAAATATGCACTTGCTGATGAGGTCACCAATTGTATAAATATAGCCTTACCCCGTATACGGGTGTCGCAAGTGGTTTGAATTTTGTTTCCATTCTCCAGTATACATGTTTGATCTTAAAAGTGCAGCATGTCTTGAATGCCAGTAATATTGCAGAATTCCTGCAATGGGATTTAGGTGTAAAAAAAGCAATAATAACTCGGTAACTTATCAGATTTTATCTATTGGTCTATCATATCAGGATTCCTAAACACTACTAAGTTCTTATGGATTTTTTTATTTATTTATTTTTATTTTCTATGCCCCAAACTTACTCTTTGTGAAAAAACAGAATCTAATGCTTTCTGTAGCAATATCTTTGTTTTC
Source organism: Metallyticus violacea (assembly GCA_030762175.1). NCBI lineage: Eukaryota > Metazoa > Arthropoda > Insecta > Mantodea > Metallyticidae > Metallyticus > Metallyticus violacea. Next base: position 64,195,237 of record CM060836.1, read on the forward strand.
ACTAGCTGCTGACGCACGTTCATTAAGTTTAAACCTACACTGATGCATTCATTTATAGCTTAAGAGATTACATACACTTTTGATATCTACATTTTTTTTTTTTTTTATATTTTCCACATACACTTTCCCTGTTTCTATAAAAGATATTAACATCAAATTTTATGATGTACTTAATGTTTACACTCTATTAGAGAACACCACGAGTGGCCGAGGTCGTCAAGGCGCGGACTCAAGAGCGGAGTGTCTGTATTCGATTACCACCAGGACCATCCTCCCTGACTGAGGTTTTTTCCGGGTTTTCCTCAGTCCTCATACAACGCAAATGCCAGGGAGGTACCCTAAACTTAGACTTAGAACGTTTTCTTCCAAAAATAAAAAATATATAATTTATATCAAGTATCACTAGTCTCCACCGTATCGCCATAAGTAGCCGAGGTCGTTAAGGCGCGGACTCCTAAACGGAGATCTGGGTTTCGATTCCCGCCAGTACCTTCCTCCCTGACTAGGATTTTTTTTTTTTTTCAGGTTTTCCTTAGTCCTCATAAATCGCAAATGCCGGCATGTACCTTAAAAATTATCATTGCCCAGTTTTTTCATTTCATCTCACATATCATCAGTGCCCATAGCCGTCAAACACCATTAAAAAAAGTTTCCACTGCCTGTGATGCCTCATTAGTTAGAAGGAGCTAAAAACTCTATTGGAACGTAGCATTTTGTGACAGTATGAAATGTACACTGACAAATTATTAAGCACTTACGAAGCACTCAAGTGGAAAATGGACATGGCAGGGGTTGATTTAAACATTACCTGTAATCTAATGCTAAAAGGTTTTAATTGAAAAGGTTATATTGAAAAAAAAGTTTTTTATCGACACGAAGCTGAAAGTTTGTTTCAAACTAACTAAAAATAATTTTTTTTATTTGTGCCTCTAAAGATGTATATGATCGCTTAAAGTTTTGAGCTCTTAAATCACATTTTTTAAAAAAACTTGTTATTTCAAAATGTATAGACTGGTTGCAAAACCTTTAAAATGCAAATGCAAATGTTAGTGCTTAAAATTCGAAAATTTAACTTGTTGATAGGATGAGTTACAAGGAAAAAATAGTTAACTGTATGTGGAACGTGACACACTGAAATGTTTTGTAATGTGCTGCACTCGGAAAGATAAAAAGAAATGATAGAGCAAGAGCGCAAATCTGGGCGGGGCTGCACGAGATGAGAGTTTAGTCTTGTTTTAACGACACATTAATCTTGCTGCTGAATTATGTTAGTTTACCTCCTCGCAAGTCTTGAAAATAATATATGGCCGGGCTTGTGTTACGGCAAAGTGAATCTGTGTAACTAGCCCCATCTATAGTACTTCTGTGGTTATGCTCTTCTTCCACTAATGGCAAACGGCTGTATCTTCTGAGAAGGTTGTGTAAAGTTTGCTTAAAACTATGTTATATTCATCCTTAATGGACTTCAGGGATTTTTGAAATAAGAGGAAGAACATATGAGAAGTCTTTGGGATCTTGGAAGTTAATATAAAGAATTATTTTCTGTAATAATTGTAAATGGAATGTAAACCACCAACTTAAATTGTGTTGACTCCTCAAATACAGATGGGCCAACGAAAAACCGGCCTCCTACCTCTTAATCAAAATTGGGCATTATAGCCGTTTCGTCAGTGTGTACGAATTCTTTGCTGCAGAGAGTAATATGGCTTCCTTCGGGAGGAAAGTAAAGCCGTGGAGCGGTGTCGTAGATTTAGAGCATGTAAAAGAACTTCATGCCTGAAAGAAGAAGCCTCTGAGCAAAATTTATCGGTCTTTTCACGTTCTGAATTGAATGGGACACTGATGATCTGGGGTGTTTAAGAGCGCCCGTTTATAAACCCTCGTGAGTAATATGGTAATTAAACCAAATATAGCGCAGCATGCTTTGCTTTGCGGTTAACTTATACATTTAAAATGAACTAATTGGATGTATTTATTTTTATAATCTTATTCGTAATCAAGTTCACAACTGCCATTGCTTTTTGTTTTTGTTTGTTTGTTTTTTGTTTTGTTTTTTTGTTATATCTTTATTAACACAGTTCTATAAAAACAGTACTAAGCTCAGTGATACAGTTTAACTTGATCTAATTTTGCTAACAAATCTTTTACATAAAATTTTTCAGATGAATTTACCTCAAAACGCTTCGAGTTATGAAAAAGTAACAAATGACATTATTTGTTCCATTTCTATTTGTCTATCCACTATTATAAACGGAATATATGCATTCCGCCCATTAACATATTAGAGCACGCACACGCAGATTTTTTTTTTTTTTTTTGTTTTTCCTTTTCCCTAAAAACACGTCAGCGGCCAAAATGGTAATAGAAAATTTTCTTCCATTTATACCATGGGATCATGCAATAAAAATATGTCACTGAGTTCCCTTCCATTCTGTATAGGGAAATAAAAATAGCGTGAAAAGGAAAACTATTATAAAAGTTCCATTACAATTCAAGAAGTTTTAGCTCTGCATTTTCTGTTTTATGATTTAAAATCTGGATTATGAGAAAGAATGGTGTAAAGAACTGTACAACTTCTGAGATTAATCCTCTCTGTCGTGTAATATATGATTAATTAACAACACAAAACGTGAAAATTCAATAAACATAAATTGGTATTTAACGCAGTGATATTTCGGATAATGCCGCAGTCTTCTGTACTGTTAACCGTCACTGCTCAACTATGAAGTACATGCAGTTATCCAAAATAGCCATTTTATATATATTTAAAATCTTATTCTTACTTTAATTTTTATATAATTATTATTTGTTATAAATAAAGGAAAAGACAAAACTAAATGTAATAGCTATTCAACAACACAAAACCATTTTCATTTTAAGAAAAATTATGTATATGATAAAATAAAGTGAAAAATGCTGCATCACAATGTAGCTGCGTAAACTAAGCGAGTTACTCAGCCAGTCAAGTTGTGAAGGTTATTACAGGGCGCTGGAACAGAGAATGTAGTAAAAGCAGCAACTAAAGATGTACATATGTTTCTGGCTTAAAAGTATATGTTTTTCCCTTGACCTTATTATTTATAACAACTAAAACGGAATGTGATTAACATTTACATAGTTAATTATGGGCGTGCGACTACTTGTTTTTCTTTGTTCCGAAATCTTTGTGTTCACTTCGTCTGCATTTATTACACTATACACTACCAACGTTGATAGAGCATATACACTACCGCGTAAGATTTGAACATCGCTGCAGCATTCGGGGGAATTCGGCTTTTTCCGCTGTCATTCGGTACTGAAGCGGCAGGACGGCCGCTGTCTGTAGGGGCAAGTCAGACTCTTCTTCCATGTGAATGCGCAGACTATTCCGCCTTAATCTTTCACATGAGATTGGGTTAATCGCTTGGCGCGATTTCCAATCGTTAATGCAAACAATAACAATCATCCCATATACCATATCTTCCCCTGGGTGTCGGTCCTGGTGGTGTAGTGGTAACCATACTTGCCTCTTAAACCCATTCGATGAATTTTTTCGGGCGTAAAAATCCGAAGTATGGCTTCCTTCGGAAGGGAAGTAAAGCCGTGTCGTACATTACGGCACGAAAAAGAACCTCAAGCCTGAAAGAAGAAACCTCTGAGCAAAATTTGTGGGTCGTTTCATGCCCTGATTAGAATGGGACGCTGATGACCTGAGATGTTAAAGATAGTTCCTAAATAAACGGGGGCGTGGGCGGGAGATACCCCTGTGTCTCCTAAATCGACGTCCATGGCGATTATAAAAATTCTATATACAGGTATATCCCACTCCTAATGGTCGATTTCTCTGATTTTCAGAAATAATTTTTCTCATTTTATTTAAATGTTATATACAGAGTTTCATTGCAAAAAAAAAAGGGGGAGGATTGGATAAACCTCCACTCATAATAGTCTGATTTCACTGATTTTCAGCAACTGTTTTTCTTATTTTATTTCAATGGCATGTACCAAGTTTCCAAGTGTTCAGAAAAAACAAAAATTGCGGCCCCTAGAACCATTTGTAAAATTTCATTTTAGATTAATCCGCACTCCCAATTGTGCAATTTCGAACGTTTGTTAATTAATTGTTATTTGCAAAATTTCGTTTTTTTCCCCCTCCCATTCATTAGTTTTAGTGCCTATAAAGTATGATTGATGAAAAATTAATGACATTTTTCAAATATTTTTCATGGACACAATTGCAATTCCTTCGCTAAAATATATAAATACAATTCATCAAAGTTTTTATACAAAATAAATTTGTTCTCATATAAGTATTTACATAAAAGACACGATGAACAAAATGTGTAAATACATAAAGGACAAGATTACAAGCCTTATGTGCTTATAGATGTTTTAGTAAACTGAAGTTAAGCGTATGATAGAAGAACAGAAAACAAGCTATTGTTTCGACAAGGAGGCGTTGGTAATCGGATTTAGTCCACCTGAGAAATAGAAGGTTTAATATCACTTTATTTGATTGAATCTGTGTGGAAAAATGCTGCAAATATTGCACCTTGTGTGCACAGAAATACTTTTAAGGAAATAATGCTAGAGGAGAAACTTTAAGAAAAAAAAAATAACAGCTACATAATGGTTTTTAACTAATTATATACGAGCTAAGAGTGTAGGCTTATCATGGTAGAAAATATACAGACACTTTTCACGTGTTAATTAATTTTCAATTTATTAACTATTTATTTTACCTTACTGCATAAGTCACATGGGACCAAAGGCTGCATAGTTTCTTTCTTGTTTAGAACTCTGTGGAATTTCTATTTTCCATGGCGTTGGAATAGGTTTATTACCAATGTTACGTATGCAATAATGAAATGGGCTATACAAACAAACCGTATCGGTCCTGACGGTGTAGTGGTAAACATATTTGTTTCCTAAACCCAACATCGCGGGTTCAATCCCGGCCAGGATCGATGGATTTGTTCGATCGTAAAAATCCAAGTATGGCTTCCTTCGAAAGTCCCGTGTCGTAGATTTACGGCGTGTAAAAGAACTTCAAGCCTGAATGACGAGGCATCTGAACAAAATTTATCGGCCGTTTCATCCCCTGAATTGATGACCTGAGATGTTAAAAAAGAGTGTCCGTAAATAAACCAAATCCACAACAATAACAAACCAGCCGTAAATGGAACAGAAAGCGCACAACTGCACCCATTTTGCTTTTTGAGCTTGTAACCGTTGGTTTGTTTAGTTCAGATCACACAGCTAGCTAATGATCTGCCTACCCTGGCCTCCGAAATGGAATGCAATGGCAACGTTTGCATCATAGCGTCATCGTCAGATTTGGAAATAACGAGTTTTGCTAGTTGTAGCTGAAATTTTCGTTACGCTTTTCATTGCTACAGCTTGCGGGAATTGAGTCGCTCCTTGTTTGTTTTAATTGATGAGGCCCATTCCAACAATACTTTGACCTTAGAGCTGCTTTCTATAATGTTCTAGAAACAGACTCAAAGAAACCCAAGAAATTTCACAGACGTTATTTTTGAAATGATGGAAAGAAGTTGCACAAATTCCGCCAAGCTGCCCATATAAAGTGGTCTGTGCGTTTTTAGTTCTTTTGAAAATATTAATTTTTTAATCGGATACACCCGCTTTCAGAAATTAAAGGCAATACGCTTTAATGCGTATTTTTGATAAGCATTAAATTTTTATTTGAAGCGCATTTGATATTTTTGATACCTCCATAGCCGTTCTGAAATCAACCTGATCTATTCTCTCAATCAGCATATTAATACTGGTCTTGCTTTTCATTGCCTTCCACTAGGATTCTATCATGGTTGTTGCTGGTCCAATCTAGCAAACCTAATCTCGTAATTCCTGGAACGAAACTTCACAAACTCAGCTGCATGGCATTGCTGGTAGTCTTACATACAGATGCAATCATATTTTTGGGAAATCAGTTTTAATGGAACAAGGCATGTAGTTATGGCTTTCTGCCTTATGTCCTTTGCAGCATACAAGATAAAAGTACTGCAGTATTAAACATTCCATGTCATTAGATTTAAGTTTCTCTCCTCTTCGCCAGGCATATCTACCTTGTTTTCTATATTTTTCATTGTTGACCCAGAAAAGCAGGCCTGAGTAAATGAAATTGTAATGGAAGAAATGTGACTGTTAGTTAATTATTGCCCAATAACTAATTGTAATTAAACAAACTAATGTAGTTAAGTTTTTATACGATGATTTTATTTTGTATTATTTTGAGTTGGAGGGTTGTGAGATGAAAGTTACTTAGTTTTTGAGCGATGGATAAAATTGTGATAATATTGATTCTATAAACGGTAAAATAAAATATTCAGAAATTAGTTCCTATTTTTATTGTGGCCAGTGCTCATTTAATGTGGTTAATAGATGGGCAAGTACTCACAATTGTGTACTTCATATTATATATTATAAATTTCCAAATAATAAAAGTATGACATAATATTCTTAACCAAATTATAAACGTATAATAAGCTTCAAATCATAATAAAAGGGCTAAAACCCTAAACCACCTACATTAGACATTAACATCCATAAAACTAAGGATAAAACAAAGAAAAATAGGACAAAAGTAATATAATAGATAATGTGAAATCAAAGGAATTCTATGTTTCTTACAGAGCAGTTTAAGAGCGTCCCCAAAAGGTTACAACAAAGCTGTATATCCTACTTATTAAGACCTTTACGAAGATGATTGTAACATAAAATATATATGGCAGCGAAATAGATTTTCTGGGTGGAAATCCTCGCCTCGCCTTGTTTTCGGATAGTATTCGTTTTTCTGATGTTTCTCTTGTGATCTTCACCCAACTTATGATAGCAAATTCTTGAAAATCTGGATATATAGATGTTAATTTTTCTTTATTATTAATGAGAGTCACTCATTTGAAATTTTATTTAAGTCACTTTCATACAAACTAATGACAGAATGAAGCAACGTTTCCCCCCCCCCCCCTAAACTAAGCCTTCCCTTTGAAAGCGACGAAAACCTATTTTTCCCCTCCCTCCCTCTCTCTCTGCAGGAAAGTAACTAATATGTGGTGTTCCAAACAGTTTCATTTCGTTTTCATTTTGTTTTTTTAATTTAATATACTGAAAGCTGTTGCTTACAATGTAACACAGACAAACAGAAAAGGAAATCTTAATATTTATTAAAATAAGTTTAAAATGTTGAAATGCCGCTCCACGTGCATCAAGGCACACTTAAAACAGATATTAGGTTCCGCCCAAATTCTTGTAGCATGTCAGGGATTAGTTTTTGTAATGGCTTCTGCGTTGCGCACCTGCAGATCAACCAGCTGCGTTTGTACAAAGTCACCATGCTCGACGAAACCCCAAAAGAAGAAATGCTAACGATGTGAGATCTGGGAATGTGGTGGCCAACATCGCAGTTTTGGACTCCTTTCAGCTGCACGGTCAATCCAGTAGTAGCAATTAGTCAATGAGGTGATTCCTAACGTTGCGGTAATTCGGGAAGGAGACTCCATGTTGAGGCATAGCAAGATATGCGCCTGTCACAGTGGCTTCGGTGGAGAGCAGATATAAAACATTAACTTTGGGGCGTTCACATTCGTATTTCAAGATTTTCATTTCTGCAAATCTCCATGTTATAAGAAGGCTGGACCATAGGTGGTCATGCAGTTGACAAGATAATTGTTTCTAACGTTGGTACTTCTGTCTTAAACATTTATTTGAAATATGAAGTTATTGTTTCTAATAGTTTATTTAATACCGCTTTCTAAAGCAAACATTTCGTAGGTATTCCATAGAGGATAATATTTAGTATCGTGTAGTGATCAAAGTTCTTTGTAAAGATGATTTAACGCCAAATAATTCCAAATTTAAAAAAAAAGTTTTCAGCGAGCTGCTGATTATAACCTCGAAGACGATCCACTTGAAGAAGTCCAATACTTCATTGAACAAATAATTGATATATTACGTGGCCATTGAGTTTAGGGTGCATGGAATTGATGAGGCTATAGGCACTTCAAAACAGTGTTTTACCTGAAGCATTGCAAATGAAAAGCTTCGCTCAAGGTGGGTACCAGGCTTGTCAATAGCAGACCAAAAACGATTCATATGAAAATGTCTCAATAGTGTTTGGAGCGGTTTAACAGCAACTGAACTGATTTATAACTGTGAATGAGACTTAGATACCAGAATAGAGACAGCAATCAAAACAGTGTACAGAGGCAAGCCAAATAAGTCAAAAGTTGGTTCCATTTGCAGGAAAGATTGAATGGCATTAATATTTTGCGACGCTAAAGGAATTTTACTGGTTGATTAATTTTGGGAATGGTCAAACCATTACAGGAAAATACTATTGTAAATCTTTAAACTGAGTGCTTTAGCAACTAAAAAACCGAAGAGTTTTGAAGTAGTAATTGTTTGAGCATCCACCCCAGTTCTCTCTGACTTCGATTTGCTCCTAAAGCTCAAATTCTTCCTCCCAGGTCAGATTTTTTTTTCATAAAATTAATTGACAAATGCTGTAAAGGAGATTTTGCAGATCTTTCGAAAAACTTCAGAGGCGGGATAATGGCATTGGAGCATCGCTGAAGTAATCTATCTTGAGGGAGATTATGTTGAAAAATAAAAATAAGTATGTCTGTTTGTACTTCATATAATGTTTGCTTCGTAACTAAAAAGCAACTTTTTCAACAATCCATTCTCTTCCGTTATCTGATGAAATTCGCTCTTGGACGCTTTTGTGTGTTTCTCAGCAGCCGTAAACGATAGAATTTCATTCGCAAGGTATAGTTATGTGCTCATATCGAAGTTTTCAGTTTCCTGCTGTGTATTTCTGACATCTTTTCGCTAAACTTGAGTAGACGTGCCTCACTGCTTCTGCACCTTCCAAGGACTTTCAGGGGATGCCTTGAAATTTCCGAATTGGCTCATTGCTGGGTTTGTCACAAATTTTGTTTGAAAATTTTGTTGAATACCGACGATCAACTTGTAAGTATGGAAATAAAAAACAGACTTATCTTCACTTCCGCCTCAGCGCGGAAATTAAGATTGCCTTCCAAACAGCATTTACTCAAATTTCGCATAGCAAACAGTTGCAATCAGGAACATACTTTTAAACTTAATCAGTAGAAAACAGGGCTAGAACAAGGTTACAAAAACGCATTTTTGAACAATTTTAAAGGTTTTTAACTAAGAAGAAAAAAATGTTACATCTAATTCAGTAAGTTTACGCTTCGTACAGAATATGACAGCTTAACAGTCTGTTGAACTTTGATGAAGGTGCACGTAAGCAATGGAATACAGAACCTCACAAGAGAGCCAACAAAATGAAAGCTAAGCAGGCGGCAGGTTCTTTGTTATGTGTGTTCAACGGTGTTACTTTCTTGTGTCCACTGCATTAAATATAACGCAGCACATGAATAATGCCAGCTATACCGTTTGTGCAATTGAGCAGAATGTTTCCGGAATGTTATACCTCAGTACGGGTAGATTATATTTAGCTCTGGCTTTGCCAGTCAGCGCGTCCATAAAGTGGAATGACATAAGCTACTCCTTTAGCTTCTGTGTGTGTGTTGTAACAACATGCAAGCATTGTTTATCTCTGTTTACATAGCTAAGCACCTGAAAACAAGAAGTCCAGGAGTGACGTAACAAACACTAATGTAAAATATGTTTAAAAAGTGCTATGTAAAGCTTCACGTCTGTTTTCCCAGTCATATAAAAAAGTATAAAAAGTTTTCGGCCTAACAATAGAAGAGTAAGTTTTCAGCTTGAATATTAGATTTATTTTTCAATATTATCTCTCTTAAGTTCAATACTTTTTAACAGGTGCGTTGTCTTTTTGAAAAAATATGGTTCCTCTCTGCAAACCATGTCTGTTCTCGCTAATTTTTGTTCGATCCTGGTGGTGTAGTGGTAAACCATATTTGCCTTCTAAACCCAAGATCGCGTGTTCAAACCCGGCCAGGATCGATGGATTTTTTCGGGCATAAAAATCCTAAGTATGGCTTCCTTCGGAATGAAAGTAAAGCTGTTGGTCCCGTGTCGTACTTTTACGGCACGAAAAAGAACCTCAAGCCTGAAAGAAGAGGCCTCCGAGCAAAATTTGTCGGCAGTTTAACGCCCTGAGTTGAATGGGACGATGACCTGAGATATTAAAGAGCGTCCGTAAATAAACCTATCATCATCATCATCATCATCTTCTTCTTCTTCTTCTTCTTCGTCATCGCTAATTTTTCATGTAGTTGAATTAGCAAATTGAAATAATATTCTCTTGTTATGATTTTATCGCTCTAAAGATAATCAATTGCTAACCTTCTTTTAGCATCCCAAAAGACTGATATAAACTTTCCTTGGCCGGAAGCTCAAGTATTTATTTTGGTTAAAATAGGCATTTAGAATACTGAAAATAGGCAGTAGTACAATTAAAATAGTACCCATTACAAGTCAAAATAGAGAGTAATGTCACCGATTATTAATGAAAATAGGTATTTAACACACTTAATAATTTCTTTAATACACAATTAAAGTACTTAAACTCACTTTTTTTGGCTACAAGTAAGGCTTTTTTTTTCATTCCAAAATATCAATTGTCATGGTCAACCGTTTATAAGAGAACAATTTTCATCATGGAAAAAGAGAGTTGTACTTTCACTGATGTGGTTGGAGCATATATTTAAAACTAGCTATTTCCAAAGGGCTCATACCAGTTACCACAGAGCATTCACTTTTCAGGACATCATGGAAATCTTGATCAAGACAAAATAAATTAGTTTTGGATAGTCCTGGCTAATGAGCAAATAATGCGCAGTGGTTTCTGGGCTAGTTCATTTTCTGTTTACGCGTTTATAGGGGAATCTGGTTAGTAGTTCTGTTACTTCCGTAATGGACATATTGTAGGGGCGGTTTATTGCATAGGTGTACCGCTCTCATTTTTCTTGTTTGCATTTGTTTGTTGCATCAACTGAGAAATTACTCCTACAGCAAATTTCCAAGAATTGTCTCGATCAAATCGATACAAGATCTTTCGCTGGGACTACAGTAATTCCATCATTCTCTCCATTTCCTAGTAACCGTGCGTTCCTTTCATAATGAAGGTGCTGCTATTTAAAGAGCTTAAGTGAATGGATGAGAAGAAAGTTTTTGACCGCTTGAAATGAAATAAATGATGATAATAGTCTCAATATTTATATTTATTAGGTGAACATGCTATTTAATTTTTATAACCTTTTTACTTCATTATATTGAAACTCTTTATGTGTTTTTTAAAATGTAACTTATCGTAGAATAAATCCCATAATGATCCAAAACAGACCAAAAAAAAATTGAAACTATAAATAAACAAAAAAGGCCATATAAAATCAGGCCCTACCGACATGTTCGTTTCTATCTTACTCTTTATATTTCCACCCAAATAGAAAAGGCATTTTGCCTAACTTCCAGGGACTGGTCATGACACGATTAATGCAATTCTTATCCAAAGTTACGTTGTGCACAAAATCATTCTGTTGCTGTTAAATCGCTCCAAACACTTGCTTTGGTTTGCGGTCGACAAATTTTGCTCAGAGGCCTCTTCTTTCAGGCTTGAGGTTCTTTATCGTGTCGTAAATGTATACACGGGACCCACGGCTTTACTTCCCTTCCGAAGGAAGCCATACTTAGGATTTTTACGCCCGAAAAAATGCATCGATCCTGGCCGGGTTTGAACCCGCAACCTTGGCAGAAGGCAAGTATGGTTAATAGTACATCACCAGTACCGGCTCCCTTAAAGAGCAAAGGCCTCCTAACAGGTAGGGGAAGAGCTTTATTTATTTATTTTTTTCTTAACATGGTGAGTGAGCAAGCTATTCCTTGCTAGTTGTTCGTATGCTGATTAAGACATTGTCTGATTTGTGTGCACTAGTTGCTTCTCGAGAGATTTCCTTTTTTCTCTTCGTCTTACTACGCTTGACCAATCTGGACCTGCATGTTCCTTGAAGAGACATGTCCATCTTCTCCTGTATCTGCCTTGTGTCCTTTTTCCTATCACATGGATATCTTGTAAGTCCATCTATTGGACTGCATTCTTGCAACGTGACTGCCCCATTGCCATCTGCTCCTGTGGCTAGTTGTGCGATGTTTGTTGTCTGAGGTAGCTGGTTTATTTTTTTTTTTAATTTGTTTACTTAAGGACGCTCTTTTACATCGCAGGTCATCAGCGTCCCATTCTATTTAGGGCCAGAAACGGCAGACAAATTTTGCTCAGAGGCCTCTTCTTTCAGGCTTGAGGTTCTTTATCGTGTCGTAAATGTATACATGGGACCCACGGCTTTACTTCCCTTCCGAAGGAAGCCATACTTACGATTTTTACGCCCGAAAAAAATCCATCGATCCTGGCCGGGTTTGAACCCGCGACCTTGGGTTTAGAAGGCAAGTATGTTACCCCTACACCACCAGAACCGACACTGGTTTATTACTACTGTAAGTATTTTATCCTTCAAAATTATTCCCAGGATGTTTCTTTAGCAAGGCTCGAACTTAATCTTTGCAACACATGGAAAGCTGAAAGAGATGCCACTAATACAACTGAAAATACTTAATTGAAACTAGTTAATGATGATAATGTTTTACCTTTTTCGGACCTTTTGTCTTTTTTTTTTATTATGCTCAGTTGCGCATTTCTATAATTTATTTAGCAGAAAATACTATCCTGTTAGATCACTTTAATTGGCGAGCTTTTGTGCACATTTTTAAAAGCAGATAATGCAAAAGTCAACAATGAGCTAAAGTATATCATTCAAATGAGTATTCGTTCGTTCACAAAACTATTTCCATAATCAGTCATAATGGATACGCAGAACAAGTATATGCTGATTGGTGTATTAATAATTTTTCTCTTGAGCTCAGAGCATTTAAAATTACATGGTGTAACTTTTCTAGTTTTGCAATTATTCTACACCATAAAAAATTAATGCTGTTGCTGACTTATTGAGATTTTTTTACGGTATTTTGAGGGAAAAAGTTTATGCGAGTGGTTGTGCGTTCGTATATTATTCGGTACTTTCATTGTTTGTAAATTGTGTGTTAATAGTTCTTCGTTAGTTATGCCACTATATGAGCATAGTCTTGAAGAATAGGTTTTTTTGTATGATATGTATTGAAAAAGGGTTCTGGCACAAAAGCCGTAAGTTGATTCTCACGAAAATATCCTGACAATTGTTAAAAAGACAGGATCTCTCAGTTACAAAAAACTGTTGTGAATCACCATGCTCAGATGTTAGATGAAATACAGGAAATTCCTACGCAGATCCCTGCAATGTATTGCCGCTGAGGGGCACCATTTTCAACATAAAACACAGATAGTGCTTATTATTGCCAGTTTTAAACAAGTACAATTTTGTGCTTTCTATAAAAATTAATTAACTTTGGCAGTGTCCACCCAATCTCCTCCTCTTTGCCAGAACATCTTCCGAAGGAAATCTCATTTGCGTTTTTTTTTTTTTTTTTTTTTTTTTTTTTAATTTTTTAGTTCTGCAGAAATCGCAGAATCAGAATATTTTAAACGTCCAATGTAAGAACCAAATATGCTGTAAACAAATTGTCTGGCATATGATTTGCTGGAGACCAATGTACCATATATATCATCGGAAACATTTTATATTTACTTTTCTTGCACAACAGGTGAAAACATGTAGATTTAGCAAACTAATGATTGCATTTTTTAAACAAGAACTGTGCAGGTGTAATAAAATCAACACTTCTTTTTATAACGAGCATATGTTTTAATTTGGGAAAAGGGTGGCTTATGCCCGAATGGTTAATCCTGTATGCAAATATGTGCATGAAATTCGGAAGCATTTAGCTGAACTATTGGTGAAAAGAGAATGGGGTAGGACGTTTTCAATGAACTGATGCAAAAACAGAATTCCACTGTTCTTGTTAATGAATCATAAAATTAACTGCGAAATATAGTAGTGTGAATAGTTCTTTCTTTCCATACTTTAGCTGATTGTTAATTTTACATTATTTTAAATACTGTGTATGTTCGAACTCAACAATGTGGTAGACACAGCGTTACCAACTAGTCTGTCGTTCGTGTTTGTACAACTAACTCTAGAGGCGTGGTTGACGTGCGATAATACAACGTTTTTGTTTATGTCAAGTTTGGTTCTTTCGTTGGACGTACTATAGGCCTACAGTGTGAAGTATCTAATACTCTCCTTAAATAGGAATGCTTTGCTGGTTGCTGCATGCACATTCCGGGAGCTTAGTGACGTAACTGAATTAGAGCTTCAAGAAGTTGACTCCGTGATTGTGAAGAGTAGAAGCAGTTTTTCAGAAATCTAAAAATACCCAGCATTTTCCCAATTTGCTAAGGAAACATTCCGTTTGGCTGGCATCTTTCCGCAAAATTGAATGTAATCAGCGCTTTCCGTTTTTGTTGTGTGTCGACGCCCTAACCACACGATCGCTAGAAGTAAGCAACTTTCTAGACTAATATTTTTATTTTTATTTTTATTGTGTACCTATAATAGATTTGTTGTCAATATCGTGTATATATGTGTTTAATGCATGTGGCAAAATTGTTGATTGCTTTTGAACCTTCCTTTATTTTTCACTAAATAAATATCTTAAAAACAATAACCAACCACCTTCATTCATTTTTTTGAACGCTGATGGAGCAAAGTAATATCAAAAGATATATTTCGTAGGCACAATTTGTTTTGAAGAAATTCCATTATATGGTTTTCAGCGCTAAGGTTTTATGTCTTCGCACTGTATTTGCTACTAAGAACCTATCGGTTTTTAAATTTATGGATGTAAATATTAGTACAAGTAAAAATGTGCGCATTAGTCTTTTGAAAAATATTAAGAAGCACTGGAAGTTATTAATTGTTAGCAAACAAATGTTTTATTATTTTCTAATTGTATCTAGTGGGACTATATCTTACAGCCAGAGAATGAAACAGTTGTATTAACACAAAAAATGGGAGAGCGTTGATAACAAAACCGACTGGTGACCGAGGTGGTTAAGGCGCGAACTCGTTAGCGGAAGGTCGGAGGTTCGATTCCCGCCAGGACCGTCCTCCCTGACTGGGATTTTTTCCAGGTTTCCCTTAGTCCTCATAAATGGAGGTGGAGATACCCTACGCTTAGGCCTGTAACGTTTTCTTCATTAAAAAAAAATAAATATTCTTTCCCAATTCATCATTTCATCTCGTGTATATATGTCGGTCCTGGTGGCGTAGTGGTTACCATACTTGCCTCCTAAACCCAAGATCGCGGGTTCGAACCCGGCCAGGACCGATAGATTTTTTCGGGTGTAAAAATCCTAAGTATGGCTTCCTTCGGAAGGGAAGTAAAGCCGTGGGTCCCATGTCTTACATTTACGGCACGAAAAAGAACCTCAAGTCTGAAAGAAGAGACCTCTGAGCAAAATTTGTCGGCCGTTTCACGCCCTGAGTTGAATGGGACGCTGATGACCTGAGCTGTTAAAGAGCGTCCATAAATAAATAAATCAAAAAAAAAACTCGTGTATCATCAGTGTCCACCGCCTGTGGTGCCAAGTAGTAAAAACGGACGTTAAACACTATTATTATTATTATTATTATTATTATTATTATTATTATTATTATTGTTGTTGTTGTTGTTGTTGTTGTTGTAACAAATTTTAAATAAATCAACGCGTTTCATTGCAAACTCCTGCTTAGTTAATGACGGGACAGAAACAAGCATATTTGCTCATTTCCGTGTTAGGAGCTCAAGGCTGGAATCAGATTGTGGATAATCTGCTATCCCTATACTATGAAGTGAATTATGTTCAGTAGGAAACCGTCGGCTTGGAGGCAAAAATTAATGTGTAAAATATTAACTTTAAAAGAGAGCAGAATAGTCTCTTATTCTTTAGAAAGATACAATCATTTGATAGGATTAAAGCGCTGTTCTTTTTCCTAAGTTGATAGTGTTAGGCTTTCAAGCTTTATATGTTAAAAAATAGATATGTATTCATAGGGTGACTGTCTCTATATTCTCTTTTTGAACTGTTTTTTTTTGTTTTTTTTGTTTTTTTTTTTTTTTGGTTAAATTCTTGCAGTTATATTTTTTCGTATACCTTTATATTGTCTCTCCCTCCTCTTTGGCTTCACGGATTAGGCTTAAAATGCGTTTCTATTTCGCAACATGACTGACCACATTTCTATCTCGCTTCTGCATTGTATAACTTTAAAACTGTTAAATTGGAAACTATTTTAAGAGAATGTATTGATGTCTGACAGAAGTTCTTGTCATGTGTTGCAGGTTAACGGCGTCAACGTAATGCAGTCGACACATACGGAAGTGGTGGGGCTCATCAAATGTAAGTTAAACCTGATTAGCAGGGTGCATGTCAGTTTTACTTGTTGTAAATTCGCTTTTGAATGATGTCATTTTAAGGAAACACTTCGGCAAATTCATTGATAAAGAACTGAAACTTGAAGCTTTCCCCCTCCCCCCTCGGTAGTTAGGTAAGTGCAAAAGATTGTTGCTTACATTACCGCGTTTATACTGTCAGCGAAAGGCGTCGTGAACAGCCGAACAGACGGGATTCGCTACTTTTAGAATCAAGTATTTTTCTAGTTCTCATGTTCTGGATGGATGCCGTTATAGATCAACCTGTTTCAGAAAACTTTTTCAGGTGTGGGGGATGTCCAACCCAGAATCTCCTGTAAATAGATATGCTGATCATTAAATCATAGAAATCGTGTTGCTTTTATGTTTTTCCTCTTGTTAAACTGAAGCAATGGAACATTTTTATAAACCGCAACTGTTCGGGTGCACAAGGGCGACCACTAGATGGTAAAACATATTTTTTCCATCATTGGTTGACGAGGAACTATTGCCCTAACTTATCAATAAATAATTTGGCCAAGAATTAAAACAGAAAAAAGCGCTTAAAATGTATAATATAGGCAGTCAATAATATATATATATATATATATATATATATATATATATATAATGTAACTAAAATAATAATAATAGCTAGAAAAGCAGAAAAGGATAAAACACTAAGAAAAATCACAGATTTGCAATCGCAATATTCCGAACTGCTTGAGTTCTTCTATGGCAAGAAGACAATAAAGGTTGTAAAAATAAATATTGAACATCGAAGATAATGTTATGCATGGAAACAGATAAAACAAGCAACAAGAGTGTGTGAGAGGGAGGGAAAAAAAATAAAAATTAATATGTAGGGTTAAACCCGATGGTATACGCGCTTTATGTAAAACTATAGCTGCCATTTCTGTATCTCTGAGTAAACTTTCAGACACATGAGTAGGTAACCATCAATAAGCGTTAAATTAAAAGCATCATCAAAATCCTTACAGTGAGGTAAGGCATGTTGGGCAACCGGCAAGGGAGATTTGGTTTTAACAGAACGTCTATGATTGTTCATACGGAGTGAAACAACAGTAGAAGTTAAACCAATATAAAATGCTTTGCAAAGCTTACAAGATAACATATATACGACGTTCTTGGAAGAACAAGTAGCAAATGAAGAAATGTTGAATTCTCTGGATAAATTAGGGCTGCGAGATGAATGGCACAGTATAATTAGCGCACAGGTTTAACATTTAGGGCGTTGGCAAGGATGTGAGCCAGCAACGGGAAGAGATAAATTCGAAGGAGATTTTTTCGGCGAAATATACTGTTAAGGTTAGGGAGTGTTCTAAAAGTAAGGCGGGATACAAATTTAGAAAAATCATTAAAGACGAATGCATTAATAAAGTATCGTGACATTCTTTCAAAATAGGTCAGATTTTCATATATATAATGAAACAGTCTAAACAATTCTATAATTTATAATAATATTTTCGTATTAACAATACGGTAACTGTGATAGAATAGGCGGTGAACAATGATGATACATGAGATGAAATGATAAATTGGGAAAGGGTTTTTTTTAAGGAAGGAAACGTTCCAGGCCTAAGCTTAAGGTACCTCCTCGGCATTTTCCACTTATGAAGATTGAGGAAAACCTGGAAAAAACCTCAGTCAGGGAGGAGGTCCTGGTGGGATTCGAACCCTAAACCGCCCGCTCTCTCACGAGTCCACTCCTTAACGTCCTCGGCCACCCGTGGCGGTCCTTAGAAGTAAATCCCTTATGGACTCCAAGTGTATTTCGGAGCATTTGTTCTGTAGGCAGTGAGAGCATTGACTTCATCTATGACATTTGCTCTCCATGTAGATATAGCACTGATTTACAATTTTTTTTATTCACCTGGATATATGTAATATGAATGCCCTGAATTCACATGTTTTCAGTTTTACTATACTAGGCTGGGTTTTTAAACAAAATCATATCAAATGCAATAATTTACTTATATTTATGATGAAATTTTATTAAATATAGGTTGTATTACTAATACAAAACGGATTTTGTAGGTTAATGTTAATGAATATATTGAAAAAAAAAAGAATATATGTCAATAATTATGAATTCCCCCCGCTGTTAAGGAGCAGCTCTGATATGTCCTTCACTAGCGTCCCTTTCAAACATCAACAGTAATCAGCCACCATTTACACATCCTATTGGCCTTGATAGCCGTTTCCATTGTTTTAATGTCTTTATGAAACCGCTCACCTTGTTCTTCACTTCTTGCGCCAAGATTCGCAGAGAGGTAATTAATATGGCTGTTGAGAAACACTCATTCATTTCTAAAATATTGTAACATTTCCTCCACAATTTCTTTATAATTCTGAAATTTCTTGTTACCAAGAAAATTTACTGTTACATTTTTGTATGTCAACCATGCTGACTTCTCTAACTCGGACATCGACTGAGGAAAGGTCTCTCATCCTGCATGAGTTCATTAATCTGGGGTCCATCGAAAATACCTGCTACTATCTTAGCTTCAGTTTTCTGTAGGGACTTTGTAACAAGAAAGTTGAAACAATCACTATCCTTAATCAGAACAATAACAAATTGCTTCATCAGGCTTCATATGGAGTGGTGGAAGGAGGACATTAAAAGGAGAAACCAATGGTTCATAGTTCACGCTTTTTTCTCCAGGAACTAAATTCCTCCTTTGTGGCTAATTTTTTCTGGTTCAATACCCAAATGTCATTCACAAAGTAAACATTTATTATCTTGTTGAAATCTCTTAGAATGTTCATTTTATGTATCTTCTCAATGAAGAAATAATAATAATTGTCATTTTCTACAATATTTATCTCTGAAGAACAAAACTAAGGCTGGTTTGAGAGATTCCATGTGGTAAGGAATCAGAAAATAAGAACACTTTTCATTCAGCAAAAATTGTGCACACTAGTGAAATTATTAGTGATAAAGAGTCCGTGTGTCTGATTTTCTGTAAACAAGGAAAAGATCTGAATCAGTGATTTAGACATTCCTGGTACTTAATGCATTTTCCAGATAACGCACATGTCGCAGAAAACAACAGACCTTTAGATAGCGACGTGTATGTTTAAGTGCATGTTCAGCTTTTAGTTTTGATTCTTTTTTTCAACTTAGCAGATGTGCGGACTAGTCCCCTATTGCCACCACACAAACGAGTACCTTACAAATAATGACTGGGGGCAGTAACATTCGCTCATATATTGCAAAATGAAGGGTGACATCACTCCGTAATAAATAGCAGCAGTTATGCTGCACGTGTCCGGCACTTGCCTCTAATCAGGAGCTAATTCACGGTTTGCAAGGGGTGTTTAGGAAGCGGTTATGCAGTCTGCACTTATAAGGCAAGCCTTTCACTTGGAGGGACTTTTAAAATACTGACTAGACCGAATCTCATTCACTTCAGCAAACTCATTTTCTCTGTTTCTTCAAATTATTTGTTGATAAGTGCACTGAGCATTGATTCTGAATGGTGCTTTAAGTCATCAGTAAGAAATCTCAGGTTCTAAACGTTTTTTTTTATAACTCGAACTCATATCTGTAATATAGTGTTACAAAAATAACATATTTACATACTTTAACAATTTTAACAGTTTATTCCCGTGGAGAAAAGAACCGAAAAAAAAATTGTATTCATTTCGAACTCTTTCTTTAAAAAGTCTGATTTTTTCTTTAAATTATACAAGTATTTCATAGCACATATTTTATTTCTGTGAAAATGGCATAACACTGGAAATGTAGAATATAAACTTTGGAAGTCTTTTTTTTTATTTGTTTATTTAAGGACGCTCTTTAACATCTCAGGTCATCAACGTTCCATTCTATTTAGGGCGTGAAACGGCCGACAAATTTTGCTCAGAGGTCTCTTCTTTCAGACTTGAGGTTCTTTATCGTGCCGTAAATGTACGACACGGGACCCACGACTTTACTTCCCTTCCGAAGGGGCTATACGTAACGGTTTTTACGCCCGAAAAAATCCATCGATCCTGCCCAGGTTCGAACCCGCGACCTTGGCTTTAGAAGGCAAGTATGGTTACCATACTTGCCTTCCAGGACCGATATTGGAAGTCTTCGTTAGGAATACAGCTCGGATTTATTATTATTATTATTATTATTATTATTATTATTATTATTATTATTATTATTATTATTATTATTATTACGGGCGCTCTTTAACATCTCAGATCATCAGCGTCCCATTCAAATCAGGGCGTGAAATGGCCGACAAATTTTGCTCAGACGCTTCTTCTTTCAGGCTTGAGATTTGTACGACACGGGACCCCGGTTTTACTTCCCTTCCGAAGGAAGCCATATTTAGGATTTTTACGCCCAAAAATCCATCGGTCCTGACCGGGATTGAACCCGCGATCTTGGGTTCAGGAGGCAAGTACGGTTACCACTACACTTTTTCGCTCTCCCATTTG
Organism: Metallyticus violacea; assembly: GCA_030762175.1. Lineage (NCBI taxonomy): Eukaryota > Metazoa > Arthropoda > Insecta > Mantodea > Metallyticidae > Metallyticus > Metallyticus violacea. Next base: position 64,216,021 of record CM060836.1, read on the forward strand.
ATTCCGAAGTTCTGGTTGCAGAATAGCAAGTGCTGGATGCCGCAGGTTGCGGTGTGCGGCGGTGGAATTTGCACTCTGGAGAATTTCTACCCAGGTGTCTTGTTAGGAAGCTACTCATCCAAGGGATTTGAACCTCTCAGCCGATATTGGGGTGTTTAATCTGGAAACGTTAGGGTTCTCTACTATATCCGTACCGGCTACCCCCTGGTATGGACGTTTAGTGGAAAATCTGTAGGATATAAAGACACTCGTTGCGCTCGCTTTTCCAATTGGCACACAATGGAAGAATATCGATCATGCTTTTACTCACTTAGCAATTACTTAATCAATTCCTTAGATATCAATAAAAAAACGGAAACTTTTTATCTTGACATTAAAAGTGTACTTTTTGAATCGCATTCACTGAAGTGTATGGAATCAATTAATAACGCATTGGAATTCCTCGCTGCTGTGCTTTGCGGGCATATATAACTGGAAATTCGCCCAACATGCCAAATATGAGAATTAATGCTTCATTGCGCCAAGGTCGGCTATAAGTGTGCATATCTTTAAATATATTTAACACTTAGAACATAAATTATACTATTTTTACATATACATTACTAGGGAGCATGGAAAAGCACATTGTCATATTATTATCGAAATGTATAAGCCCGGAAGCATGTCATTGATTTTCCATTGAATTTCTGTCGTTGCCTGGCAAACCAGATTATTGTTGATGGAATTTGCGCAGATTAAAACATAATTCACTTAGTTGTAATGCAGCCTGTTTCGGAACTTATGGCTAATACGCATACATTCTGTTCTTTCTTGTAGGGTATATATTTGAATTACATTAAATGCTCCTCTGGGTGATGAATTTTCAATTTTATTCAAACTTTACTACAAGTATTTTGAAAGAATGATGGGGTTGTTAGTCAGCGTTTATTCACTTGAAGAGTATCGGCGCTGAAAGTACTACACTTTTCAACCTAAATAGTAACTAAAGAATTAATTTGAGTGCAGTTTGTAAACAAACTGACTTAATGCCACGACTATCTCTCTCCCTCCCACTCTGAGATGCACTCCCACCCTGCACAACGAACTTTCAAAACTAGATCAAATAAATCAATTAGTTTACTGATAGAAACTTGCTCCACAATAGTGACGTCATGCATTTAAAATTACCCACGTTAAAGTCCGAATAAATTTTATCACCCAGTATAGTCCTTGCAGTTTTATTCTGCTCAAGTTAAAATAACAACATTAGGAACAGTGTTTACCGGGTTTATGGGCAGTAGTCTACTGGGCTCATTCTTCCCAGACGTTTCGTCTGCAACTACGGTAGACATCTTCAGTGGCAGTGGCGAGATCAAAATGTTCTAACGGACCACAAGTCCGGAAAAAAAATTGTTCCTAGTGACGACACCGGCCGTGAATGTCTTAAGAACTTTGATGAACAACAATAACAATTCAGGTTGCCAGGCAACGGTAGAAAAAATAAAAGGTGTGCTAACAGTTGCATTCTCTTTAAAAGGTAAGCAATAAAAGGTACGAGTGCCTTTTGAAATTTAATAGTAATCGACATGTTTTACACCCCTCAATACCTAATTCGAGGATCTTTTTGTTTAAATTATTTACATTCAGCCTGGCAATTGTTAATATGTCCATCGAATATTTTTACAAAATAATTCTACAAAAGCCGTTAAATATATTACATTTTGTTGAGAAAACAGCGCGCACTTTTTACATTACTTTTACACGAGGTGCCTCGTGTTGCTAACGATGAAGTTATCATTGTTTTAAAACATGTCAAAGCAACTCAACCTATTCTTATCCTTGCGTTTGCTTAAAGGTAAACTGGTTTTAATCAACAGGTGGGCTTCGCAGGTTTGGAATTCTCATTTCAGGAATCAGGTTGAATAAGAATGAACGACATTTTAGTTAATATTCTTGGAATTAAATAGATGAATGTATTTTCACCAAGGTATTTGCAGTGCCTTACACGTTGTGTGATAAAACATCTTTCTGTGCGAAATTTCGCTATCCCTAGAGATTGGGTGGGGAAAATAGTCCATTCATGCACACGGTAGAAACAGTTGTGACACTGTGCAGCTGTTTGTATAGTTTCACCGCAAGTATATGCGAAACTTTCAAACCTTGCATGCCACCCCTGCTATCTTTCCCCCAGGGGAAATGAATGAAATCGATGCCAACAAAGAGAACAAGGAGCTTCTGTATCACAATAATTAAGTAGCATGAGAGTAGTGTTGCTGTGCTGCTGTTGGTACAGACGGGAGGGGGTTATGAATGGTCCAGGTGTCGGAAGCTGCCGCCGGCTGGTCGTAAGGGGGGAGAGAGGGAGCTGTGTTGTCAAACAAGAGAACAGTTGCCGGCCGATCGCTAGCCTGACCGTCCCGTCGCCACTAAAATCGTGGGAGCACACTAATGGGATTTCCCTCCCCCTTCCTCCTCAACTCAGCTTCCGGGAACACAAATAGGCGTCGGAACAGTCTGTAGCGTCATCAACAGCAGAACGTTTCCAGCACATTTTGCCAAATTATATGAACCTTAGAGCGGGTTCATAGCTGTAGTGAACAAGCGAGTGCTGCAGCAAGAAATTCAGTGTTGTGGTATTGTAACGGAGAATTATTGCTACAAATTGTTCCATTGAGTTGTTTATGCAAATAGTGATCAGTGACAACGTTCTGACGTTGTTGAAGATCTCAGCAGTGTTGCAGTGTGGTGAGCAGTGGATCTCAAGTATTGTTCAGCAAGCTTTGCAGGATTAAATCCAAATCATTACAATGAAGCACTGGAGGACCATTTTATAGACATTGTGTGCTAAATTACGCCGAGGTTGATCAGAGAATCGCTTTTCAATTGATTGCCCCTTCCCCCGCTTCCCTGTAACGTCACTGATAAGAGAATGTGTCTATTTTTAAAGCGTAAAGTGATCTGATAGTGATTGGTATTATCATTGTGGTCGCGATACGTTTCCAGCATATCGTCATCATTGGAGTATCATCAGCCATTACTGGTTTGCATGAAAGGCAGGTATGAACTTATATTTTAAAAAGTATTATTCAGTACTGAAACACTTTGTCTATATAAATAATGTTATAAAATTAAAGTACATTTCACAGAGTTTATTAAATATATTATAGAATCCGTGCTAATGTAGCAGAAAATGTTGAATACTATTGCCTTTGATTGTCAGTCCCAAAATGAAGGAAATATGCAAAAGGTGGAAATAAAATGTAATTAAACTATGAAGTGCAGCTGTATGAAAAATCGAATAATTCGTCTCAAATGTAAGACTCTGCGCATGCTCCAAGGCCCGGAGGACAGATACACGAACGACCGCTAACCGAGATGTTGAAAGTGGTTCTGTTCAGTGTTGCGGTAACCCATTCTGAAATTTAGAGATGCGAGGAAAATTGATAGATGAACATCTATAAAACCATGTAGTGAAATCTAATAATTGCAAGTGAAACATAATCTGAATACATTCTTCTTCTTCCATCACGGATTAGGTCCTGTCTGTCTCCCCCCCCCCCCTTTTGTTTGTTTTGTTTTTTTTAACGCTCGTTTTTACTACTGAGGCACCACAGGCGGTGGACCCTGGTGATACATGAGATGAAATGATAATTTGGGAAAGGATATTGCCTGTTTCGATCTTACATGTTTGTTTCTCCCCCCCCCCTCCAATTTATCTTCTTCCTTTCGGGTTATATGTGAACATATTTTTTTTTATTTTCTATCTTCTGTCGTTCCATCCCCCCATTTCTTGTCTATTTGATGTAATATTGGTTACACTTCTTGTTTCTTATATACTTTTTCGTGCAACCTTTGACAGCTTGTGAAAACCGCATTTCAGTTGCTTGAATTTTATTAAAAAATCACTGATAAGACATAGCTGTGTATAATCATAATTGTGTGTCTTTTTTCACTTTTTTTTTCAATTGGATGTATTAACAAGCTGAAATCTGAATACAATGTATAACAAAATTCCTCGCTGGACTGTTTCTGAAATTAACACTTGCCATGCACGCTGTTAAAACGCTTGCAACGAATGACAATTAGGAAAACCTTCCCCCTCTTTTTTTATAAAACTATTTCATTGACCTCTCAGTTGTAATAGCCAGTAGAATCATAACTTTGGGAGAAGTAGATGATATGTGAACAGCATTTATTCCGACTTTTGGCATAATTATGTTTATTTTTATTTTATTTGAGGAATGCCAAATGTTTAATACAGGTGTTTTTTTTTTATGTTACTCTATTTAAACACAAGTTTTGGAATTCTGTAAAAATTAATTTCAACTTTTCTGAACCTTTTTGTGGGAATAGGGTGCGGATCAGCTGCCTTCAGCATGCTGCATGAGCTACTGAGACGAGACGAAAGGCGCGGCACGGCTTGTAGTTCTCGACGAATGACCGGACCGAACATACTAAATAGACAATGAGCGCCATCGTGTGAATCGAGCTTGTTAAACGAACTCCAAGAGCCAAGGAGCAACATAAATTCTGAATAACAGAAACGCATACTGTATTCTGCGTTTTAAAAAGGCTAGACTAGTAAAGGAATCAGCAAGCCCAATAGACTTGAAAATTGTAATGCTCTCATATTGGTAGCTGTTCTATAGTTTGTTACTTTATAGGTGTTTGATATTTGTTCCAGAGCAGTTTTTTTTATAAATAAGTTGTTGATGAAACTATTAAATTTTCTTAAATCTCGGCGTTTTTATATCACGTAATTCCAGTGACACTTGAAGCAATATTAATGAGACGCCGTTCCCAATTAAAATGTTAACATAACCAATTACAAATATTATAATTAATATTACAATCAGTGTATACAATTTGTATATATTCATGTTAGTTGAGTTATGTTTGTGTATTGTATCTATTGTATAGTTCCTGGGTAGTGAGAAAGGAAAACCGGCGACAGACACTTTAGAAAAGAAGCCAGAGTATGTTGATAGTAAATGTGTTAGGCTTGACAATGAGCAAATGACCAGTCATCCCTTAGTATGTCTCCTTTGCATTTAATTCTTTTGTGTCGAAAAAGGATCGCTTCTCCTTGGCTTCTGGTAAATCTCAGTTTAGTTAGACTCCGAAAGGCAACCAGAAAATACACTAGACAATAGTCAGATCATGAGAGTGAAATAAACCAGATATCCAGACTAGTGGAAACCAAAGGGGAAAAAATGTAAGTTAATGCTTAAAAGTTAAGGCCTATGAAAGGTCCATTCAGGAATCTTAGAATAAGTATATGCACGCCCCTCGGCGAATAGGGAGAACTTTTTAAGTGGAATAATTGTCGAAATGGTAGGAGAATGGTCTAACGACTGGATGAGGAGAATTTTGATAAAAGAATAGGATTTTGAGTAATCGGGCAGCGAGTGTGGAGCCATCAGGGAGAAAAGAGAGAATTTAGCCTTGAGGGGAGAAAAAGGTCAAGCCATCAATGGTGTGTGAATTTAGGGCAGATAGGGTGAACTTAACCATCAGAAAGAGGTGATATAGAAAGTGAAAGTAAAACACTAAAGTGTTTTGATAGACAATTAGTTCAGTTAGTACAAGTGAGAAATAAGAACTGCTCAACAGAACTTAGAAAGGCGATCCTTTATATTGAACAGTGACAAAAGTAAATAAATAGAGCCATCTTCAGTCTTAAACTTTGCTTGTATACATTTTCTAGTTCCCGACTATTTCCCCCGTTGACCTGAAAAGGTAACAAAATTTTCAGCACTTTATCCACGCTAGCCGTGGCAGAGCGACGCATCGAGACTGCGCGAGAGAAAAGAAGAACGTCATTGATCCTACAAATATTATTAGTATCCTAATTAAGTAAAACCCATCCATTTTCTTCCTTCTTCTCCCTCCCTATATAAACCGTCGCACACTAGCTCGTGGGTCCTATTTCACAAAAGTATGGTCTAACACATTACGCGTACGGACTGGTAACTTTTAGTTATTATAAAATTCAGTTTCACAAAGGTTTCTGCTACACTTGTTACTTTACAACTCCATACTTAACTAAATATTTATGACATCTATAAAACAATGAACAATTATATCCAATTAAATTATTTTATATGTACAAGTAATTTTTCGTTGTCCTGTTCCACAAAAGTTTGATGTGGTTAATGATTTTGGGAGCCAGTTGACCCTAATGTGCTAAGTATTAACGAAAGTAATGATAATGATAAGTAGGAATATGTATAAGGAAATAATAAATTAGTATTTGTGTACAATGATAAGTTAGGTTAAGTGCAAATAAAGTACGACTTATGATTGATGCCAGCATCTTAGCTAATGTATTTTTAAGGTTCTTGCTACATGCAACAAAAATAATTCTTTTCATTCTTCATTCTCTTTTAATATAATCTCTTTTGGCAAAATGTTCCCAGTATTTTTGCTTATGAGAACGTGATTGTTAAGCAATATAAATAAATATAAAGGATAAAATGAACTAATAAAATAAATGGCCGAGAGCAATCAAGAAGCGCAATTCTCCTACCATCTCTCGAACGGCTGAAATTGATGCTCCTAAATGTAGCCTGTCTCAGTGGATTATTACGCTTGAATATCGATAAGTGCATTAGAAAGTTTTTAAATTATCAAAATGTCTGAGAAAAAAAAAACAATACCCATTTTGCAGGAATGACAATAATGCGCTCTCTGCATTAAAAATTCCTAGAGTGGACATAACCTTATTCAAGATATGGCGAAGTATGGCAAACAGCTGTTCTTCCATCTTACTCTTACAGGACGTCACTGTTTACTACTACTTTACCAGTGTTGCACTTCTTTCACGTGGAACAGAAAATTACAACACCTTACTGTACAAGAACCTGCACTAATACACTTGTATGTATTAGACCATACTAGTGAAACAGGGCCCTGGTGCTTTCAGTACTAGGTTTAACTTCCTGTAGCCCATAAATGTTAAAGAACAATACCGTGTCCTCGGCAGCAAGTTTAAGGTGTGAAAGTGTACACATTGTTTCCTGTGCATATTTTTTTTTAATCGTGGTCGCCGAGTCCGTAACAATGTCACCATTGTCATACAACGGTTGTTATATACCTTAAAGATAGGCTGTGGCGGAAGATCAGATGTTTGCGTTAGCGGTGCCAGGCAACCAGATAACCTCGCTGCGATAGGACGCTTATCATCTGCAGTAACAGACAAGACGAGTATGTTGTGTGCTGTAAGAATGTGGGACTGCCACCATTTTTTGTTACCTTGTGCACAATTAACACCTGCTAAGAAGATGGTGTTGATGCTTCAAGAGTAGCAAGCAGTATGAACCTACAGTTACCTTTCTTCGCTTCTCCGCTGGGTATGTACCCTGCAGATTCACAATAATGCTGCCATGTCAGTCGTTTTTGTACACAAAATCTGCCATAATTGCGTCAGTTTTCCATCTAGCTGCGTTATTCCTTTCGGAGTATTACTCTAACATGATCATAATATTGAATTGCGCGCAGCCACAGATTAGATGATTGAAATAGAGTTTTTTCCCCTTTCTTTTTCGGTGGCAGTGTTACATTAAAACCATGTTTAAAATAAATAACAATGTAACGTATGCATAAATATTTATTGCGTTTTAAATTTACTAACGCAGTTCTAATTAGTCTCAGTGACGTGACATAGGTGCGCAGATTGTTTTATTTCGCCAAGAAATCGGGTAAACATAGGCATATTCATTTGTTTTTGCTTTCCAGAACTGACGCTAGGTGCACAAGGATTGCATGATAAAACTTGCGGAGTAAAATAAAGAGTTCATTTTCAAGTAAGGGAATGTTTTTAAACTTGTTCAGAGAAGCCAAATAATGTAAAAAAAATTATAAATGAAATGAAATAATTGAATTTTATTTACTCGGTAGAAAGGTGGAAGAACCCGTTGAATGTGGTAATGTGAGAGGTAATGTGTTTTTATCGTAGCTTTTATTTTTATTTCAAATGGAAAACGCATTGGCAGATTCTAATATGACATTTGTCTGTAAAAGCAAGAAGAATTTACTAAATTATATGTATAAAAAAATAATTTCGATGAATTATAACCTATGGGAATATAGGTTATAGGTTATGGACACACAGCTATTGTTAAAGAGACATATAATTGATGTATTTTATTCTTATGTTTACAGTGGATCAGTTTTTTAACTTTGGCCTCTGGAGGGTAGGAATCGATCTGCTATGATTACAGTTTCTAATAATTTCATCAAGTACACTTAGGCAAGAGTAATTAATTAGCAATTAGACTTAAACTGCAAAAAATATTACGAATTGAAAGACAGAAACTATGATTTTTAATTTGACGCAGTCTTATTTATGTTTTTAAATATTCATAAAAGTGAGTGAACAAAAAAAATTAGATTACAATTTATGAACACCCAGAAATACGGGTCAAAGGGAAAGTACGGAGTAAGGAATGTTAAACAAAACATTATTATTATTATTATTATTATTATTATTATTATTATATCTCTAACCTACAACAAGAGTAAATGCCCTAACCAATTGTTTTTTTATTTTATTTAAGAACGCTCTTTTACAACTTTGATAATTAGCGTCCCATTCAGTTAAGGGTCTGAAAAGGCGTATAAATTTGCTCAGAGGCCTCTTCTTTCAGGCTTGAGGTTCTTTTACATGCCGTAAATCTACAACATGGAACTTTACTTCCCTTCCGAAGGAAGCCATACTTAGGATTTTTTGCCCTAAAATTCCATCCACACTGACTGCTTGAACCCGCGACGTTGGGTCTACGAGAGAAGTATAGCTGCCATTAGACCACCAGGACCGACTCTCATATAACCAAGGCTGGGATTTATATAATCAAGGCTAGGATTTATATGCAAATACATATTTGTTTTTTCATTGGAATGACTTCAAACATTTATTCTCCTTATTTACTCACTTTTCCGGGTATACGAGGGGCGTTCTAAAATTTTTGACTTAATCAAGAACATTAAAGAGTTTTTTTTTCTCCCCTCGCAACACAGTCACCTTATAAATAAACACACTTAATCCAACGACTTTCCAACTTCTTAAAACTGTCAGTAAAATAAGATTTGTTCTGCTGTGAAAAACAAGCGTCTGTTTCAGCTTCAACCTCATCATTTGTTGTGAATCTTCAGCCATTTCTTCAGATTAGGAACAAAAAGTAACAGCTGAGAGCCAAATTGGTGGATGTGGAAACATTTGAAAGCGAAGGTTATGCAGTTTTGCAGCAACAGTCCCAGATCTGCGCGAAGACGCATTATCTTGATAAAAGACTACTTTCTTTTCGCAAGATGTGGACGTTTAGCCCGAATAGCATCCTTCAGTTGGTCCAGCAGTGAAGCGAAATACTTCCCGGTGATAGTTCTGCCTTTCTGGACTGCGAGCGATTCCATGACTTTTCCTGCAGATAGAACCATTTTTGCTTTCTTTCATGCACTTTCACCTGTTGCCATCCACTGTTAGGACTCCACCTTCGGCTTTTTTTCTGCTTTTTCTTCTTCCGGTTATTAACAAACACCTCAGTATAGTTCAAACTGGTCTTTCCACAGTTTTAACAGTTTTGTAAGTTGTGATAGAAATATTTCAGTGACGAAAAAAGCACGAATATTTTAAATTCTCTAATTTCGAGTCTTGTCTCATCCCTAGTAGTAATGTTTGTCTTCGGATAGCAGTAGTTATCTAGTGACGTTGAGAAGCGTAGAAAAAGGATGAAAAACTTGTGAAAAAATAAACATATCAGATTTTACTAATATGTTAATATTTCTTGTGAATGTAATGACTACATCACATTGGGCTTACCCATGAGTACAGTTTTAAAAATGTTTTGGAATTAGTATTACAGATTCTAGTGAGTTCTATTTTAATATTCCGTAGTTTCGATCGGTAGCAAATATAGATATCGTCTCATAAGTAATAGCTATTTTTATTTGAAATCTGTTCTGATCAGAAATTCAAATATTTTTTAAAGTAAGGGTCACTAGATTTTAAAGCCTTGAGCCCCCTTCAGCGAAGTTTGTTATTCCGCGACGATACCAGTTTCTAGATTTGGGTGTGAAGAATTTGGTGATTTCCACTTCCAAGGGTTAAATGCTTTCGAAATTTCTTCCACAAAGGAAATGAGCCACGGATGGAAACAGGTAACGCAATCTGAAGGTGCAAGATCAGGGCTATATGCTATAAGCTATGGTTGTTCGATTGTAATCACGACGCGACTTCTGCGAGGCATAGCACTTCTGATGAGGAAAGGAGATGGTTGACAATAGTGGCATTGAAGTGATAGGAGCTAAGTGGTATTGACTCTAAAATAGAAATCATCCACAAAGCTAGGGCTTGAACTTGTAATCCTGTATATCCATATTCCGAATTTAACTGTACCCAGGTTGTCTAATATGACAAACTAAACCATAAAAAATATATAGGAATTTAGGTTTATAAATTGTCTGCTCATGTGGTGTGTTAGGTCTTGAGTACTAGGCGTACCGCAACCGGCGGCGACCACACTTTTCTTTGTCATGTGCTTCCTAAATCTGTTCCCTGCCAGAATGCACGACAGTGTGCATTCAGTCGTAAAGATGATTAGACAGCTAAATCTAGTGCAATACTTTTGCGTAAACGTTACATTTATAACTTTTTAAAATTAATTTCCTTCTACAGAACTGAAAATCAAGATATTATGCATGAGTTTGAATTTATTGGTTCAACACACAAGCGGAAACGTACCGTTTTAACAGATGAAAAAAGTATATGAAATTAATAGAACTCTTTGAGTCACTGCCAAAATAAACACAAAGGCATTTCGGAATTAAAAGCAAAACATTACTGTGGGCGAACTTAATTTTGTCGATCATAATGCGTTTCCCCTTTAGGAAGTGGAGTTAACGTACGTATATCGCCGGCAGCAGCACGCTTAGTTGGCGAGACATAAAAACACAGCGGACAAGGTTTACAACTAAAGCTCGGTATGTTCTATTTTTATGCAGGCTTTATACATAGAAATCATTTTAAACAACATTTCAGACATTTTCGCACTGTGTGTGGCTTTTTTGTGCACAATTCCAAATTTCTGATATCTTATTCTTTTCCTTTATTTTATCCTGTTCATCTGGCCACATCAGAATGGCTACCAGCTAATGCTTGGCTCCTATTTGTTCCCTTGTCTCTTCTAGTAAGCTGTGATGTAGTCATTCTGACTGCATATACTCTCTCGACTTTTCTCTTTATTGAGAGCCGTCTTCAGGACCGCAGATTTCCAATTGCTTTCGGTCTTCTGTTCATAATTGTTAAACTCAATTCCTGCAATCCAGGCATCATATGTTTTAAAAATGTTATTGTGATGTATTAAATATATTTTGCTACCTTGATCATGTGTAATTTTTTTGAATGAGTATGAAATTTGTATTTGAAAGCCAAGTAGTTAAAATTAATCGTCATTTTAGGTAGCTTTAAAACTCCTTTACCTGTTACTCAGAGGGAGGTTTAGTGCTTACTTCCATGTAATTTTGTATTAATCTTTAGTTCAGTATATGGGGAAATGTTTTGAGACGTAACACTTTGTAAAAAATAGCTGATTTACAAGTTGTCATATAATGAAATCTCATGAGTTTTAAAAGTCATTTACTTTATTATTATTATTATTATTATTATTATTATTATTATTATTATTGATCATCATCTACTGTTCCCTTGACTGAATTGCTCACATCATTTGCTATCATTGTTTCTTGGCTCATTCTGAAAACTCATAAGAGAACGTATGACCATGAATTTATGTTAATACATACCGAATATTGTTATTTCAATAAACAAACGTACATTACTGATACATTTAGTCGAATTTCTTTAAAACGGTTCGATGGTTAATTTTAAAAGGATGGGCTTGGAACTTCATGAGGATGTCGATCTATGGCTAACGTTTTTGAAAACTGTGAACAGTCCGATGTTCAAGTTTAGTGCTCCATAAATTCGTCGGGGGACAAAAGAGAGGCACGTGCGACGTCCGCCATGGACGCTGGCGCCTGCCCCTCTCATGGCCGCGTTCCAACAGACGCAAGCGCTCTCGAGTGGAAGGAAAGTGGGTGCCTGCCAAGATAATCTCCTCCAGGAACGGAGCCTGTTGAGGGGATTAGCGACACCGTTACTTCACGTGCCATGCGTTCCTGCACTTCAACAACGGGCACCGTCATGTAACTCCAGGCTCAGATGCTTTTCGCTCGACTCCCGGTAGAGGCAAGTCTTCGCCCTGAAGGTTGTGTAGAAAGGGAACGGGAATGTGGCATTGACGACTGTCTAAGAATAGAAATCAGTGCTCAAATGGTTTATACGAGGAAATTAAATGGAAGTACAAAATGTACCCTTAGCGAAGTTTCTTTGGATTCTTTAGTTCAGGAAAGTTACATTGGCTGTAGACACCAAATTAATTTGCTTTTGTCAAGTCTTAAGACTTGATCTTGGCTGTGAGTCTGCAGGCAGTGGCATTACTATTGTCATAATGTTCATTCCTGCGCCTCTGAGAATTCGACAGTATTAAAGGCTTCACTGTTCGCTGCCTCATAGTCTGAAATTTCCACTGCAGTGACCGCTCTCAATCCATTGAAGCGAAAGCTCTTCTGTAATGTGGGCGTTAGTCCGAAGCCATTGTAAAGATAGCGGGCATACGCTTGAATGCTGCATGTCTGGTTGGGTATTTAAAAGGAACATTTCTAATTTTTTTTTAAGCTATCAGCGTAGGATATTAATGGTTAAGTGTAATTTATTGTAGGCGACTGAGTGTATATTCTTGTCCAATTTTCCAACTTTTAGGAAATCTGATATTTCCATCTGGGCCCATTCTTGACCACTCTGAACTATATTTCCACTCTTTCATTCCCCTTTAATCATTTACCAACTTTGTTTCTTGGTTTTTGGCAGGAGTTTGTAGTGACAGTAGCCTGCAATGTTGGCAGTGCACATCTAGACTTACCAACCAAATACGATGTACTAGGAAATATTAAAAAGGTTAAAGGCTAGGGCTATATACAATGAAGTAATATCACCACCATATCCTGCATAGTATTCCCTAATTTAGCAATACACCGCTTCTAGCACCTTTTCTACTTCGTGAAAGACTTGCGCTGGATCCTTCAACTTCTGCATTTTCTGGAAGAGGAAGAAGTGTCAGGGGCCAACTCTGCGAGTAGGGCCAATGAGAAAGGTGGTGATGCCGTAGTGGCCCAGAAACTCTTTCGTTGGTAAAGTTCTGTGAGAGGGTGCGTTGTTGATATAGCGCATCTAATTCCTCACGCCAACCATATATCAGGTCTTTTGGGCCCAATATCCTGACTCAGACTACCCAGAATATTGCATTAGAATTCGGCTTTGATGATCTGGCTCTCGGGGACGAATTCATGGTGCACAACTCCGTAGATATAGAAAAACACGATGAACGTGCTCTTGGTTGAGTTCCTGAACTGCCTCGCCATCGACGATATTGATGGTGCTGGGGTTGTGAATACTGATATCCGTTCTTAATCAAAGATCCAAATCTCTATTCTAACCCTGACAAGAAGTTTAGAGCGCGCTGACGGATTCTTGGCAAGCTGCGGCTCTGGTAGCAGAACTCCCGGATGTTATATGGCGCCACTAAGGATACCAGAAACCGAATTGATTTGTTTGTAATATGTGGATCTCATAAGTCAGGTATACAAGCAGTGTATAAGAAAATAAAGGAGAGAGGCTAAACTTTGAAGGTATTATAGGTATTCGACGCCTCGGCAAGGTTTGTGTGCGCTCATGCTCCGCTAGGAACCTAATCTTCCTCTCCAGTCTTTGAAATCTTTATTCCTTATCTTATCGCAAGGTACCATATTTTCCTATCCTTTTCTTTATCGTTCTACTTGTTGACTTTCGTCTTTGATATAAATAGCTACGTTACAATTCTTGCTTGAGGCCACTGGGTGGGAATTATTTTTCCACGTTCTACTACGGAATTTTCCAGTAACATTTACCTGTACATTTCTTCTTTGAAATGTGGTAAATTTGGATTCTGACTCGTTTTCTGTAATGAGAGCAGTGACGTGAATAACTAATTAATTATTTATTGTATGTATAATTTTCTTTGTGTTTATCATTTCATTGTTTTGCAATAAAGTTTTATTGTACATAGGCTTTTAGCCGATTTACTCTTATGCCCTATATGCTTCTTTCACCATGATTTGTTTACCGCCACGGGTGGCCAAGGTCGTTAAGAGGGGGACTTGTGAGCGGCAGGTCTGGGGTCCTGCCTGACAGGTTTTTTTCCAGGCTTTCTTCAGTCCTCAGAAATGGCAAATGTGGGGAGGTACCCCAAACTTAGGCCTGGAACTATTCCTTCCTTAAAAATAAATACTTTCCCAATATATCATTTCATCTCATGTATCACCAGTGTCCATCGCCTGTGGTGCCTCTGTAGCGGGGACGGGCGTTAAACACTATACATTCATTCATTACCATGCTTTGTTTTCATGGGGAAGATTTGTAAAAGATTTTTATGTTAAATATTCGTTAAGACTGGTTGTTGTAATTACGTAAAATTAAACATGTGCTTCACCATTTGCAATTCAAATAAAAAATATAATATTCCAGTGTATATTTTGGAATAATGAATATTATATTTGTACCCAAATAATTTATCTTGAAGTTGAAGATTAGTAATATGCCATTAAATTGTTATATTTTGTGTTTTTTAAATTCTGTTAACATATTAAATATAACATGTAGTAATTAAATCTCTTTATCAAACTTTGTATTTAAAATAGCCATTCAAGAACCATTCACAGCCTGTTAAATCTTTTGGCTAATACATCAATGACAGGCTTCGGAATTGAATATAAACGCTGTTCTCGATTATTAGGCGCACATCCCCACGTGCTACAGGCCTAGTCTTGGAACATTTTGATAGCTACTCTTATTTAATATGGCTATCTAAAAATCTGGTTAAATGCTTTCCACTAATCTAAATCATCTGTGATGAGCTTAAATATGTAAGTACAACCAAGAGAACATAAGCATTGAAAGCAGTTGTTCTAGCATCAGAGGTTGTTATAGCGAACATGTGTTTAAAAATTAACGGGCAAAAGTGTACATAAATTTCTGTGGGCATTGATATTAGAATGAACTTAAGCAAGACTGTCACGTTGTTGTAACGCTGCTTGTAATAAATCCTAACATAGCCCAGGTGCAAGACTACCAATAAATAAGTAACCCCAAACATTTACTCGATTATGTATGTTTTAAAATATTGGCATTTTGTAATTAATTGCTGTACAAAATATGTATTTTTTAAAACATAAAAAGATTTTGCATGGTAAATATTACATACAATGAGGATATTAAGGTAATTAACGCTTCCTACCTCCTCCACGTCCTGAAAAGGCTAAAATCAGTTAATGTGCAGCATCATGATCTTATTAACTTCTCCATTTGAAGAATTATCATTATCATCATTGATAGTTGAAGCAAATGCACTAGGAAATGAAGTCCATTCTGGTGATCAAGTGGTAACCATACTTGCCTTATAGACCCAAAAGGTCGTGGGTTCAAGCGCGACCAGTGTAGATGGATTTGATTTTATGGCGTGAAAGTAAAGTATGGAAGTAAAGCCGTTGGTCCCTTTTCGTACATTTACAGCAAGTAAAAGAACCTCAAGCCTGAAAGAGAGGTCTCTGAGCAACATTTATCGGCAGTTTGACACTTGAATTGAATGGGACACTAATGAACAGAGACGTTAAAGAGGTCTTTAAATAATAATAATAATAATAATAATAATAATAATAATAATAATAATAATTAAAACAACCACAAAACGGCATCAATTGGAGTATAAGCGAAAGTTTTCTTTGATCCTTGTCCGCTGTTATTCTGTTATTTTAAAAAATACTGCAACGTCAAAGTTGGAATTTGGTAGGAACTGGAAGTTGAACTGAACAATGGGCATGACTGCAGGTGTGCATGCAAGACTGGGGTTCTGATTCATCACTAAGCGGAACGACTTGTACTTTCTTTCCGGTTCTTGAGTTAAGAGAGAGCTTTATAAAATTGTGATGATAGCATACGGTTATGGATGACCCGACTTTTCACAGAAGGAAAATGTTACTAATGTGTGATAAATTATAAGGAGATCCATGTCGGCTGAATTAATAAATTAGAATATCATAAATAATCATTCTAAAGAAAGAAGTGCTCTACTTTTAGGCATTTTAATAATTTTACTATACTGATTAATTAGTTTAATATTTAAGGACATAAAAGCTAAATAAGTTTTAACTTTTTCATAAAAAGTATTTTATTTAGTATTCAAAAAACTGTTCCATTGTAAGAACATTTCTTCGCGAATTTTGTGTGCAGAATTCCGCCTTGAGGAGAAGCTATGTGTATCATGAGTACAATCCAGCCCCTTTGATTCAGGATTCTGAGATAAACAGCAGCACTGGTTAGCGGTAAAGTTATTGCCACAGAAATTAATATATTTTTCCAATAGTATAGTGGCTTCACAGTAGTCAGAATCCTTCTAGCACATATGAATTGTTTGCAATTATGATCATAATTTTTGACAGTATATCTTCACTCATCCTCAATTTTGATATTTCTCAAATGGGTTCCCGTTGGATGCATTGCACCTGTCCCAGCGTTTCTGTCAGTCTTCAAAGACGTGCTGGAAACAATTTTTTCACAGTTCGTCAGAATCGCCCCCGCAGCCTTCACCATTGCTTCTAATAATAGAAAATAACTTCCATGAAAGCGTTTCTTCAATTTGGAGAAAAGGAAAAAAATAATCCGGGGCTAAATCTGGTCTGTAAGGGGAGTGTGACACACGCCAAATTGATTTTTGAGATATTCGGGTACAGTAATTATGGTGTGAGAGCGTGCATTGTCGTGGTGCAGCACCCAGCTTGTTGCAGGAAAAGGTGGCTTTGCTGCGTTTTCAACTGCCTAGTTATAGCTGCGTGTGCAGGTACGCATGCTGATAAACTGTTCCATAACTTTCCCAGCAGAAACAACCACTCATGTGTGCATGCGTGTTAGTATTGGTGATGATGGGAATTTCCGCACAGAGCTTTACTGTTTTTGCTCTCAGGATGTAAATAATGTAGCCAAGTTTCATCAACAGTATTTACCCTTGAAAGAAAACCCACATCTTTCTGTAACATCATCTTCAACTGCTTGCAAACCAGTAGTCTTTGAACCCACCGTGTTAAGTTTACTGTCGTGTGGGTGGTTTTCAGAATTTCTGGAGGTGACAATCCTCTCTCTGATGTTTTCTTCCGTTAGGTCACATACTGGAATACCGGGACCATTTTCCTTTGAAATTGATTATTTTTTCTCTTTAAACATTTGAAAATATCTTTGAGATGTGCTATAGGGAAGACCAAACTCTCCATAGATCTTCTGTAACATTGCATAGGCCTTAGCTGAAAATTTGTTGAGACAAAAGGAGAATTTCGTCGCTTGTTACCTGCATTTTGCCGTAGAGGGAACCGAACTAGCCTCAATTAGCACACCTCTCAGGCGGGAACCAGAAGTGATAAAAATGAAATTAGAGCCGTGTGTACATTAGGTATTTGAAATAACAAAATACTGTACAGTTAAATTTTAGCGCGAGAGATTATGCCTGAAACTAATATACATGTATATTTACAGCATAATTTCACAGACATACACACACACATATATGTCTGTATGAATGTCTAGCTTCTTGCCATTGAAGAACTCGCAGTAGTTCGAAATATAGCAGTTTCAAGTGTGACTCTTTCTCTGTGTTTTATCTTTATCTACTTTTATTATTAGTGTTAATTTATATATATATATATATATAATATAATATAATATAAATGAAAAATAATATAGCACTATTAACAATGTAATTAAAATAACAAATAACTAGAAAAGCAGAAAAGGATAAAACACTAAGAAAAAGTCACAGATTAGTAAGAGCTTTTTTTATATTTCGACAGACTTGAGTTCTTCTATGGCCAATACACAAAATTTGGGAATATTTCTAGGGAAGACAAAGGAGGTTAATGACTATAGTGAAGAGGCGGTATCAGTAAATGGAAGGGGGGCTCAAGAGTAAGAGTTCCATTCATGTTTATAAATTTATGTATAAAATTACTCATAGAAAACGTGTGATGTAAGTGTATCAATGTGTTTGTATATACGTGTGTGTATGCATGTATGTCTGTATGAATGTATGGCTATTTTGGTTCTTACAAGGGCGATATTGGTTGTCCGGCCGTAAGGCCCTTACGACAGTGTATTTGGGTGTATTTTAAAATTGGTGCAATAAAAGGTCCATTAATAATAATATGTGACATTCTGTATTGAACAGCTCTCTCTTATGTTAATGTGACAGCCTTTTGTATCATCAAAAACCGCAAGACATGCAGACGGAATAACGGAATATCGAGGGATGCTTGCATTTCTTGGAATAAGTGGCATTTATTGTAACGATGCGGTATCCTGTATAAAACCCTTTTTAATGTGGTGATTGTATTTAGAGAGTGATATTTAACGAGGGAACGGAAAGCTGCGTTAATGGACATACAAATGAGTAATTTGTGTATTGTTTGATATATGTGGCTTACTGAACTGTAACACATAGACTGACTCCCGTCTCTTACTGCAGCATTGTTCAAGCTCACGGCAATATGAGAAACAAGCAGAAGTTCAATTTACCCACAGAAGTACAAAATAAAAACCCTGTTTTCGTTATATTTGTTAAGTTTGAAAATGCATTAAGATGGCGCACACATAAACAGATTCGTGTTATGCAATCTTGCCGAAGAAGATCAAGAAAAATAGCACTGAAAATGCATGCAACGGTAAGATAATTAACCCATGGATCAGATGTTTTTTTCCGGCTCTAGAAGCTTCCATGAAATTGAGCAACTTGTTGCATTTAGAGAATTTAAATCTGTAGAGGGAACTTTTGGACAAAATTAAATGTTTATTCCCATTGAGATCTACTGAAATTTTTCAGCAAGAAAGGAAGCATAACTGCAATATTTCATATGCAAATTGGTACTAAATATTTTATTTTGAAAAAAGTCTCAAAATTAAGTTTGATAAATTATTCCATTATAAGAATTTCAGAGAAAGACCTTTTAGTACTTGTAGTATGATTTACACATACGCGCGCGCTCTCTCTCTCTCTCTCTCTCTATTCTTGTAGAAGCATTTGGCTATATAAAATAGATCGTAAAGTAAACCATACAAATAATAACCACCAATAGTTGGTGTTAAATTTATATTGATACCAGTTTTTCAACAAATTTATTTTAGAAAAATGAAATTTTCTTGTATTTTTAAAACCATAAATGAGAGAATATTAAGAAGAAAATAATACATTTCTCATAAACTCAATCAAAATGAGAAAATAGGACACAAGTGTAAACAGTTTAAAGTTAATAGCCCTAGAGCTTTGTAAGCATTAAAAAGTGTAGGGCTGGATATCGCTTGCCAAATTTCCAGTGAGTGAGGCCTGTACTGGGCAGATACTACAAAATAGCGAAACGCAATATTTTGAAGCAAAGCAATTTCCTTAAAAACCTCACAGAGTGCCGAGAATTGTATTCCGTTTCACGTGAAAGGCCTGACTTCCAATTTCCTGTAGAGTACATTGTTATCTTTGTTCAATAGGCGCCACAGGATGCGCAGCCCCGGTGTAAAACCTCCCACACCCACATCATATGCGTATGGCTTTGCTCTCTATGTATTGTCGTTGCTTGCGGGGTTCTAAGAAGCAACAACAAACATTCAAAAATATAGTTAGGGTCACCTTAAAGTGTCATACAGTAACATATACATCTCCTTGAAGCAGTGGGCAGCTTCTCTAGGAATTTGTTAGTTTGCAATACCACAAAAATTTCAACGTTTAATTTCCTATAGCTAAACGCATTAAAATAAACAACAATATCTGAAAAGGAATTCTATTTTATTAGGGGAACTTGTTTCCAATCGCAGTGCAAATTAATGTCTCGGCAAGTCTGTGGAAAATTTTAGTCTGGGGAGAGGAAGAGATAGCATGAGTTTTTTTTCCATAAGTCATTATGGGTATATACCACCAAAAACGCCATCTCTCATCTGGTGTTCCAAGGATAGCATTACGGTTTTTATGATTGATTTTTGTTGGGTTACAAAGGTGAATAAAATGTTAAAAACCGTGCTAAATATATACATTGAAACAAATGACAACACAGTCATCTCCTAAAACTTGCACTGTAAATACTTCTGAAATGGAAGGTGCTATTGATATGCTGTTTTCACAGAATTGAAGTTTGGATAAGGGCTCATAATTGCACCTCATACACAGATATTAATAAGTATAATTATTACAATGTGTATATCTTGAAAAAAGTTACATTCTTTTTCAAATGAAACAATGGCTATTGACACCAAGAAAATAAAACTAGAGGAAATAATGTAAATCGTGTTATTTGCATGATTCTAATGCAAGTAGTTCACGAGCTATCGTAATACGAAAACTTTAAATATCTACGGTTGTCTGTTCCATTTAACAGCTTAGTTACTACGTTGTGTCAGTGAGTTTATTTTTCTTATTTAGTATGTATGTGTGTGTGGTTATTTTTTTCTTTCTGAATTTCCAAGTAAACACATGTTACATTTTGTACTTGTGTGTGTTTTTATTGCACCATGTGTCAACGCTCTCTTAAGAAATACAAAAGTGAATAAATAAATTCTGTGAATTTTGAAGAAGAAACCGAAAACTGGTCTTCACAGGTTCTCCCTTTCTCTCTTTTGTCCCGTGACTAAGCGTGCACAGCGAAATCGGACCCTTGAGATGCTCGGGGTCACGAGATGAAGCCCACCAGTAATTGATTATACATCATGAATCAACTATGGCGAGGTGATCGCGGCTGGCAATTCCTAATCGATGTTCAATTAACATTGGATGCCCAGCTAGGGGCTTCAACGGAACTACCTCAACATGGAGTGGAAAATAGTTTTAAATCGTAGAGGATCAGCAAGAAGTTGATCTTGCAGTGCAGCCACTCAAGACATCGTGAATGACGGGATATGGCAATAACGTATTGGCCCGGCCACGTGGCAGTAGAAACGTCAGTCACAAAGTAATTTCTCCCCTAGAATAGTGTTCAACCATTCAGATTCTAGAACTTTAGCAAGAGTAGTAGTAACACTAAAGTTGTTCAACTTTTTTTTTATCGTGGATAGCCAAGGTCGTTAATGCATGGACTCGTGAGCGGGAGATCTGGAATTCGATTCCCACTGGGAGAACTGACTGAGGTTTTTTCCAGGTTTTCCTTAGTCCTGATAAATATCAAATGCCGGGTAGGTACTCTAAACTTCGGTCTGAAACGTGTCATTCCTTTAAAAAGAATCCGTTTCCAGTTTATCATTTCATTTCATGCATCAGCAGTGTCCAACGCCTGTATTGCCTCAGTAGTTAAAACGGGCGTAAAACACTTCAAATCCTTGGTTTATACTGCCGCGAGCCGGTGCTGGCTTGATGTTGAATTAGGTTGCGTACTGACAAAATAAATAAATAAGTAAATAAAGTGCTTTACGCAAGAGCTGGGTAAACTATTCGAATTCCTCGCCGAGTTGAATAACTTAAAATAAAAATGAACTTTAAATCATAATTAGGCCTTATTAATAACGAAATGAAATAATTTACTGCATTACTGTATGATATTAGAGGAGCAAAATTATAATTCTTCCAACGTTATAAGTATTGTAAAACGGAAGCTACATTTTTGGAATTATCATTATTTTATTATTGAGATTAAACCACAAAAACTAATACTATTATTTAAATTAAATGTATGACATTGATAGACAAAGCCATACTTAGTGAATATTTTTTGCATTTTTAAATATAACCATGTTTATGAACTGAGCCCTTTACATTCGTTAAAATAGAGAGAAATAACACAAAGTTTCGAGTTAACATTGCGTATTTAAGAAGATGTTCATATGTTTCAATAAAACAAAAACATGTTACAATTGAAAAACAATTACAATGTAGAAAGCAAACATAAACAATTGAAAGTTACTTCATTTTTCAGTGACTTTGAAATTTGATTTAAATGTTATTGTAGTAAATATATGTAACGAAAGTTTATTATAGAGTATTCTGACATACAAGTATAATTCTCAAACTAATATTAGAATAACATTGCTCTCTTCATGACGATGGTTTTGTTAAATATAAAACATGCATTATTATAAATAAAGTTTATATGCTGAATTAATTTGTCCTTTTATTTTAAAACAGCATAGAGCAAATTAAATGCAAGAGGGCTTTTTAAATTTTTGTTTTCAAGTATATCCCTATTCCTAATGGACTAATTTCCCTGGTGGCTCGATTTTCAGGAACTGTTTATTATTATTATTATTATTATTATTATTATTATTATTATTATTTAATTGTTGTATTGGAAGTTTCGTTGCAAAATACGAATATTAATGCCTCTAGAGCGATTTTTAAATTTTTGGATTCAGGTAAAAACTTCCCACTTCCTACTACCGAGTTTCGTTGAGGAAAAACAAACATTGCGGCCGCTAAAGCAATTTTTCAATTTTCCCTTAAGGTCACCACCCCACTCCCAATGATCCAATATTGCTGTTTAACGAACTCGACAAATCGTTTGTTAATTGATGGCTCTATGTCTAGTTTTGTTGAGGGGAAAGAAAAAAATAAATAAATTGCGACCGCTAGAGCTAGAGCGAGAACGAACACGCGGGCGCGCGCACCCACACTGTATTTTTATTTATTTATTTTATTGTTGGTGCCTAGTAGGTACGATCGATGCAGATTTGAATAGATTATAGGAAATCTTTCCATGGGTACAACTGCATAGCTTACATTTCTTCGAAATTCGCTGAAAAAAAAATTAGCTAAAATAATAAGTAGATTTTTCGCAGTGCGACCGCAATAGCTTCATTTCTTCGGAACCCGCTTTACGTGGTGTGTGTGTGTGCGCGCGCGTAGAGAATAAATTACTGAATTGATTACTTGTGTGTTATGTACAATCCAAGTTGTGATTATTATTGCCAAGAGCGTAGCAGACAGCGGTCGGACTCGATAATATGGTTGGTGTTGGCGTTGTAACTGGCGATAAATGCCGAGTTTATGATGACGAATTAATGATCTTTTGGTATACGAACTGCGTGCAATGAAACTGCGGTAAGAACTGCTTGTTTGCTGGTTTCAGAATTTTTATGCGCTGCTCTGAGTTAGAAATCTTAATATAGATTTCTGACAAGAATGTGTTTCTACTGGATAAGGGGAACTACATGCAGCACGCGATAATGTTTGAGATTGTGGGATCGACCTTGGAAGGATCCCATAATCTCGTTAGAGTAAATAACCAGCAATGGCAGGTGTATTCACTCTTTGAAAATGAAAGATCAGAAGAAATATGAGAAATAATAAATCCAGATAACTTGATTTTTTATATAAAAAAGCACAATAGAAAAGAGGAAGGGCAATATTATTCACTGGCTAAAATGCTTCTCCTTCTTAAATATAAAGATATAAGCACAAATATAAATGTTTTGTTGAACTCACTTCCCTCACTTGTAGAAGCCATTCTTCGTATATCAGCTTAAGATAAAGAATTATTATTTCTGTATATATATATATATATATATATTTAACTTTTTAGTTTATAAAAATGAAACGAGTCATTGTGATCTCTCTCGTTAATTAAAGGCCGGTTTTAAAACGAGAACGAAGCGATTGTATTGTTGGCACAGGTGGCAAAGGTATATGAAGTAAATTAACTCTTAATAGTGCCACGTTATCATGGAATATCACTGCTCCTTTCTGTTTTGTTTTGTATATTTTTTTTTAACTCATTACTTCTGCTCATGCACCATAGCTCTAGCCAGTGGCAGACAGACATTTGGATGACAATTCCCATTAATGTCTGGAGCGGAGAACTCTCCAGCTCTCCGCGGACCGTAACGTGACATACATGACTCTCAAAGTGCGTATGCACCGTCTATGATTGAGAGAGAGTAAAAATATGACAAAGCCACAAACGTTGGCATGATTCTGGTCAACGTAATATATGTATAGCGCCACTCAATAAAACACGAATTCTAAAAAACTTTTGTTTTTAGGTTGGTACCGTGTGAAAACCGCAAGGCATTTTGTCATACCGCTAACTGGGAGATGAGTAATTAAATTATCGTCGTGGCTAAAAATTGTGCTTATTATTAATATTTTACGGAAGTTAAAACGTATATATTTGAACTAAACATATTTAAAACTAAAGTATCATAAGAGCCATGCTTTACGAGAAATTATGCAGTAGAACCCCGTTTGCCCGAAGCAATTGGGCGCTGAGCAAATTCGAATAATATTTGGGAACTAGAAATGTAGAATTAATTTGAGTAAAAGTAAATTATAGTCTACTTTGTATTTATCTTACACACAGTAATGGTTATCTTATTTTATTTCTTTTTATTACATTATAGCTCGAAGCTTTATCACCCATGGCGTGATGAGTAAAATATCATCAGTCGGGGATTTACGTCTTGTTCAAGGAAACAACGCAGAAATTCTTTTAGTGTTCCGCTGAAATTACTATCCACTCATAAAATGTCATTTAATACATGCGGTAATTAAATAACCCAATGGAAACTTACTTACCTCCAGTCCTTTATAGCTGTCGCGTGCTGTCATTTATGCATTTCTATTAAGCGTTTTTTTTTTTGTACCTTTTAATGACGTCTTAATTGTTTTTAACTTTCCTAGTGTATGCACTCCTTTAGTTTTAAGGCAAGTTTGTTACTGTTTATCGTTTAATGTTGTAAGGGTTTTATAAATATCGCAGGAAATGGTAGTGTAAATGGTTTAGGCTAATGTTCGACCTACATTGTTGGAGGGAATATGACCTCGTCATAGAGAAAATAATCTGCAAGAAAGTCGCAAAACCGAACTTTTTGGGGGAAATTTGACCTTTTCTCCTCCATATCAAATACAAAACAGACACCTACTTCTACTGGAGGTACAAAACAACGTGTGCTACGAGGGGTGATCTAACAGTTCTTGGCCTAACCAAGAAAACACGATTAAAGAGCCCTCCAACATAGTCATCTTCAGTTTCAGTACATTTACTCAACAACTTTCCAACTATTTAATACCCTCAATGAAATAAGATTTGTTCAAAAAATAAGCGTCTGTCAACCTCATTATTTGATGTAAATCTTCGTCAACTCATCCATTTCTTCACATGTGGGAACAAAAAGTAATCGCTGTCCGGGAATATGCAACCACTGTGAAGCGGTCTTGCAGTTTTACAGCATCAGTCGCAGACGTGTGTGAAGGCGCATTATCTTGATGGACGTTTAGCCTGAACAGAATTCTTCAGTTGGTCCAGCAGAACTCTCCGGTTGTGGTTCTGCCCTTCTGGAGATAATCTACAAGCATCACACCATGAGAATCCCGAAAACCGTAGCCATAACTTTTCCTGCAGATGGAACAGTTTTTGCTTTCTTTGATGTACTTTCATCTGTTGCCACCCACTGTGTAGCGTTGAATCTACTGTTATGAAACATCGGAGGAACTTACTGGAGTTGCATTTAAACATGTCTGAACACTCTTGGTAATGTTCATTCGAATCGTTTTGCTCCGTTGTTAACAAACGTGGCATCTACTGAGCGAAAAAATTTCTCATACGCAAAAATTCACGTAAAATGTAGTTGACACAGCCTATCGAGGTCTTTGTAATGTCAACCAACTCGCACACATTCAATCTACGATCATTGAGTACGGCATTGTGATTTTTTATCACAATCTCGTCGGTCATAGCAATTTTGGTACACCCTTAGTGCTCATCATCTTGAATAGACGTAGGAGCATCCTTAAGCCCATATTTTAACCGTCGAAAACGAAGGGGAAGAATGCTTTGTTTAATGTGGAATCTAGCTCCTATATATTTCTGTTGAGGTTAAACCGTTGAAAACAAAGTACTTTATGACAACTCGTATTTCAGACTTATCCATTTTGTAGAAAATTATAACACTAGTTTGTTTAAACGACCGTTACAAAAAAGTGACTACACTTACGCGTCTGAAACTTTACAGCGCGCAATCTAAAGGATAATAATTAAAACTATAATAATAATCTGGCCACCCTCGCAGCGTCGCTGGGTCAGACCTAGAACTTTTGGAATATCCATCGTACTTAACCAAGTGGAAAAAAACTTTTTTTTTCTTTGCTAGGCAGGTATTCTGTAGTTTACGCCAACAGGCCTGACGCATATGGATTTGACAACATCAAAGTTCAGCTGATTCACCCTATGTTGGCTAATTGCTTCATGTAGAATAGTAGCTTCAAAGTTGGCCTTACCATTTTCATTGGTTCAAGTTTTCAGCTTAAACACTCACTTTATTTAAAGAAAGAAAATCTAGGAATAGAAAGTAATGCCAATTTTGTCTCCTCCCTCAAAAATGGGGGGGGGGACCCTGACACAAATGCGATTTCCTGTAAAAATATCAAAGTAGCACCCTAAAAACCGCCAAGGCCTACTGGCCGTTAAAATATCCACCACTTTTTAATTGTGATAATACAACTTCCATTTTCCTTTCCCCTCTCCACCAGCATTCCTTCATTATCTGGCTCGCTGTGATCCTGGCTGCATGCATGCTCGAGGCTTGCTCGCCGTGTCGTAGGTCATCATGGTATACCGCACTTCACTTAATGTTGAAATGCATTAATGAATCGAGCAGTCGTAAAATAGAAAAGCAAGTGTTTGGAAACAAATTTTTTAACAAGACAACTATTGCAAATGTGCATTAACAGATTTAGATAGAATAGTTTGAAAGAAAAAGATAACGTGGGCCATAATCGCTGTTTCAAATTCGTAACCGAAGAAGTGTTTTTTTTTTTAAATAAATAGTGCCCAACGCTCGCTTTTACTACTGAGGCACCACAGGCAGTGGACACTGGTGGTACACGAAATGAAATGATAAATTTGAAAAGGATTTTTTTTAAAGGAAGGAAACGCTCCAGGCCTAAGTTTTAGGACTGAGGAAAACCTGGAAATAACCTGTCAGGAAGAACGGTACTGACGGGAACGAACTCCAACCCTCCGCTCACGAGTCCGCGCTTTAAGGAATGGCCGTAGTGCTAAGTTAGCCGAATTCTGTTAATTGTAAAATTCTCTCATTTCTGCTTTGTTTGCCTAATCCGCTCGCAAATTACCAAGAAGAGTACATACATTGTTTGATAGAGAATGCCCGTGTGTGTGCTTTCTGCATGAAATTTTATGCTTTGTGCCTTCATTTAATTAAAAAAGCTTTGCTCTCTTCCACGGGAATTTTAATATGCTTAAATATGAATGTATCGGCTGACAAACAAGGGCTGTTTATTGCCAGCATTATTAATGCTAGTGAGACAGTTATTTAGAATAATGAATAAACAAATTGCATGTTTTTGCTAGGTACGAAACATTTTTTCTTTTTTCATAAAGGATATACTTTTCCAGCTTAATGTTCTTTTGAAAGAATCATTTTTACCGTTGGGAAAGATTCAACGACATCCTTGTCAAAGAGCTTTCGCTTTGAGGTTGATGAAAGTCATGGTTGATGTGTGAGGAAAGATTTTAGATTTTTTTTTTTTTTTTTTTTTTCAGAACAAGCACACGCTTTCGATTTTACTTGTTGGAGAAATTCCATTATCATTGCCAAGATCGAACTATGGACTTTCCAGCTTCAGAAAGGGGAGGGAAAAAAAGAAGATGAAAAATAAAAAAAAGCAAGAAGCGTGCTGCTGATCTTCAATGAAAATGAAACCTGTGAACTCCCAAGGAACGTAATAGCAAAATTATTGGAGCATCGACAAGGTGCGATGTCAGGCATCCGAGATTTGATCTCCCGTTCCAACCTCAATTTCTCTGCACTTTATTCAAGTCGTAACCATAGACGTGGCTTAGGCGGAAGAAAAACAAATAAGACGTGGAGATAAAAAGCGCTTTTCTCAAAACTTTAAACAAATAACAACAATTTCCATATCATTTTTTGTATATTTCTTCCCAAAATTTGTTAAACATACGGTCCAGGATTCTGGATACACAATTTACATTTTTGGTTACCGATTCATAGATGGCACAACTTAAGTAATGATTTATATCCAAGTTCTGCAACAATTGATCGAACAATTGTTGCAAGCGATTTCTGAGCAAAAACTTCATATTTCATATACCCTAAAGGAAAAATCACCGATAGGCGGTCGCATGATCTTGGTAGTCATTCTTTTGGCCACAATGACCATTCAATTCATGGAATTGTTTGTTCAAGAACTTCCTCGCCTCTAAACTATAAAAATGTGGTAGTAAATCCTGCT
This sequence comes from Metallyticus violacea, assembly GCA_030762175.1. Lineage (NCBI taxonomy): Eukaryota > Metazoa > Arthropoda > Insecta > Mantodea > Metallyticidae > Metallyticus > Metallyticus violacea. The sequence continues at coordinate 64,244,367 of CM060836.1, forward strand.
GCCATAAAAACCGCATCTTGGCAAACGAGAGCTGTTTACAAGCTCTGAATTTACCACCCAACTTTACCACTTACACACACGGCGTCTATGCTGTGACCAGAGTGAGAAATGCAGTAAATATTCACTGTTACTTGCTATTGTTAACATTTGCCTTCCAAAATCGCGGGTTCAATTCTGGCCAGGGTCAGTGGATTAAAACTGGTGCAAACACCTTTAATTTATATAAGAAGTAAGTGAAGTTATGTTTTCCGCATAATCTATGATTTCAACTCCCAGGCACTATGTTGTATTCTTGTACCATTATCGTCTGGCCTGCAAAGAAAGGCATTCTTATAAGACGTAAATTGGAATCTGAAAAACGCATAAAAAGTTGCGAGATTATTAGACCTATTATTAGCGTGGGAGAAATAACCCGGTAGTTGAGATTATGTGTACACGTTTTATAAATTACAGTTCCCAACTAACTTATTTTGTATGTGAAAGTTTATTACTGTGTTTATATATCGTCTGTCATAAGAAGAAATTCGTTTTGAAAGTTTTATTTCTAATGAAAATTAAGATTTACAAGTCAGTGTACGTATTCATTGTTGTCTAAATAATATTATGTAATGTAGATTGGAGATTTTTGTCAATTTATTATTAGTAAAAAGTTGTTGGAAGGATAGGTATAATTTAATGAATTTTTGCTCTGACAATTTGTATAATATTTTTTTATACAATTAATAAAAAGACGCAATAAAATGACTGAAGATATAACAAAGTGGCATATGAGCACAAAAGAAGAAAAAATAAACATTTATTTCAGCTTTTTAACATTGCTTCATCTGTTATACTGGTCAAGAACCTGTAACTTCACTGCCACCATTTCTTTGTGCTATTGGGTTATTATCAGAAACATAAAACACCCGTATTAGATCATGTATCTTCTAGCGCTCTCTCAATTTCAGGTTTGCTAAAACATTCATTTTTTTTTTTTTTTTTTTTTTTTTGTTTTCTGCAGCGGAAACAAAAAAAAATCTCCTTGCAATTTTTGTAATACATTAATTAAATTTATGATAAAATGTCTCCTTTTGTCATGAAAATACCAATACCAGTGTTTTTTAAGAATTATTTTAAAATAAATTTGCTTACTCATATTTTTAAATAAATATCACTAAAAATGCACTTAATCTACACCTTTAATGCACAAAGATGAGAAAGAAATGAATAACTCTGATCATATAACTACAAGGAGGGGTTTGAGTTCAGACAGGTTAGCCAATATTCAATGCAAAGAAGACTCATAGCTTTTTTTTTTATTGATTTATTTATGGACGCTCTTTAACATCTCAGGTCATCAGCGTCCCATTCAAATCCGGGCGTGAATCGACCGACAAATTTTGCTCAGAGGCCTCTCTTTCAGGCTTGAGGTTCTTTTTCGTGCCGTAAATGTACGACACGGGACCCACGGCTTTACTTCCCTTCCGAAGGAAGCCATACTTAGGATTTTTACGCCCGAAAAAATCCATCGGTCCTGGCCGGGTTCGAACCCGCGTTCTTGGGTGTAGGAGGCAAGTATGGTAACCACTACACCACCAGGACCGACGCTCATAGCTTACTTAGTACTATTTGCTTGCAGATGTTAGTGTTCAGTTTCACTTATTTATAACAGCCTCTTCTGATTGTACTTAAAAAAAGAAAAGAAAAGAAAGAAAGAAAGAACAAGGAAAAAAAAAAGGGAATGAATGAATGAAGTTAATGCCCTTTTCCTCATGTAACGTTAAAATGATGCCAGGCCATTGAGAGGGAGAGGTTAGTGACATTTTATTAGACAGATATGTAATTATTAATTCTTGTACATGTAATTTTGAAGAGATGCAAAACCAGGACATTTGTAATCTAACTGTAAAAACAGTCGGGCTACTTAGTGTATTATCACAGATCCAATTCGAATTTATCTAGTAATATACTGTTCTGGTATCTATTATTTTTAATTTTATTATTTAATTATTAATTATTTATAAAATTTAATATTTCATAAAAACTGTTATTAGGCGCGTTTTCAGATAATCTAACGTTATACATACGAGGTATGAACTCTCGCTAAACTAAAACAGCAATTGATCTGCACAAAGAACCCATTGAAGTACCTGGAGATAATCTAAGGACGACACTTGTAGGGAAATTTAAATTATCATTAAAAGTAGCAGAAGGTTCGAATTTGTCCTGGAGAACCGTAAAGGGTCATTTGCTTAGAAATTAAAGAAATTCATCAATCAAGAATCGAACTCGGCTCCACTTCTTATTAAAATGAGTCGCCATTCCTGATGGCTACAAGCAGGGAACTATAGTTACTTTACCCATGCTGCTATTTTCGCATAATGTGAGGATGCTGTTCCATAAGCAATTCTATGAAAATGATGTCATTAAGCAAGTTGTTGAGCTTGTGGGAGCTGCACATGTAACTCACCTGGGGAGACAGAGGGGGAGGTTCCGTGGGATGCGGAAACCCGTCTGATGGCTTGGCAAACATAATAATCGAGCTTGATAGCCGCGATAAATTACAAATGAAAGTGCACATCAAAAAGCAGCTCTGTGCATATCGCCGCTGCCATCGTTGGCATTAGCGCTTGCAAGCATCAGGGTAGTGTAAAGACTTTCACTAAATTTTGTAGCAGCAAAGTAGATGGATGTTGGTTGATAGACGAAAGAGAAGATTTTCATTGTAACAGACAAGCAGTTTTGAACATCTCAGTAAGATGAAAAATGGTCTTAAATCTGGACAGTTATTAAAATACAGTAACAAAGTGAGAAGTGCATTAACAAAGAAAAACTACTGGTGTAACTACATGAAGTATATGAAGACAGCGCAGATTTTCAGGGAGATCCTCGATCCCGTCCTCCGTCATTAAACTAATTGACAGTTCACAACCTGTTCTCGTTAACATACTCTCTTGTGTTAAATGCATTGTTGTCAATTCCTGTTTCATAGCATTCTTCGCTGACTCTGTCCTGTTCTGGCCTTGTTTGTTAATAAAGTATCAGAACCGAAGAAATACTAAAAGCATCGACTTTCCCCCTTTTGCCTCTTTTGTTAAAAGTTTAACGATTTTGCTAGAAATATTAATTTTAGGATTATAGGGTTCAATAATAGGATTTTATGTACTTCCTTTTTGATGACGAGTGCCTTATTGTTTGCTCTTAGTTTACAAATTTCATCTTTTATAATTTGTAATAACAAAATGTATCAAGACGTAATATATAGATATATTCTTAATATCCTTATGTGATAGAATAGACCTGAGATATTAAAGAGCGTCCTTAAATAAAAAAGTGATAAAGAGTACATGAAAATGCATTTTTCTTTAATAAAGCAATGTCCAAAAATGCTTCGTTTCCAAGTTATGATTGAAAGAAAAAATTAACGAACCTCAACTTGGAAAGTTACTTTATTTACTTTAAACGGTTACACAGCAACTTTTTTAGATATTGATAAACTATAGGAAATGTTCAAAATTGCGATCGCCATTGTTGACACACAAAGTATAACGCAGTGTGATTGAACAGCCTTCGAAATATCCGTGGTGGGTTACGAACAATCTCAAAAGCAGGAATAATTCTAGCACCTGATTCTTCTGCTGTGTCGATGGGTGTTAACAATCCAATATAATAAACAGTTGATGTAATATGACCCCAAACGCAAATAAACTGGAGTCCCATCTGGGAACTTGTCGCCAAGCAATTGGGCCTGCCTTTCTTACTCAACGATTCGGAAAATGCACATTTAAATAATTTCGACAATTTAAATGTGCGGGTGCACCGTCGTGTTGAAATATCATGTTTCTCCGAATATTAATCGTGAAATCTTCAAGTAGCCCGAAGCAATTTCCGCAAGAAAAATACCATAAACATCTTCATTAAATCGTGCAGGCGTAACATATGGCCCCACTAGAAAGTTATTAACAAATCTAACCCAAGTATTTACAGAAAACTTCCATTAATTGCGGAAATTCTACACAACGTTCTGATTAGTGTCGCTCCAAATGTGGTTGGCGTGTGCATTAAAAAAATCATCTGTTTCAAAAGCAAGCGTCATCTGTCCATAATATGCGTCTAGCAAAATCAGGTTCATTGTTCACCATTCAGCAAATTTCTGTCTTTTAGGCTAAACATTTGGGATTGATGTATGTGCTTTTTGAATATGAAATGGATGCTTTTGATACTCACCCAAAACTCTCCATCCAGGCATGTGACTTAGCATTCATCGAATGAGCAACAGCTACATTGCTATTCGTGGATTATTTTTAAACCTTTGCAGAAACTCATCCGCAAAGTATAATGTTCTCACAGTTCGGTTCGCTCCTGAATTTACATTTTTTATCTGGAACTGGCCACTATCTCTAAGACGTGGATCCAATATGGAAAATGTTGCATGGCAAGGAATATGTTGCCGAGGGTGTTGCTTTCCACAGAATCGCCTTGCCAAATTAGCATTGCCGTAAGCTGTTCCAAATGCCTAAAGCAAGTCTGCAAATTCAATATTTGTATACCGATGTATTATAATACCATGAAATAAAATGAACGAATTTTCAGAATATATTTTGTGACATACAACAAAGTATCTTCAGTTGTCTATTATTTCCATGGTAGTAAGAATAGCTGAAACATATAATTTCATTGTTTGTGGTAACAAGAATAGCTGAAACATAAATGCAGCTACAAGGTAAATAATGAGCTGTAGTTTTCTGTATTGAAAACGAAGCATTTCCGAGAAATATTTTATTAGTAATTTTTATTTTTTATTTTCATGCTCTCTATCACATCAGAGAATTCGAATTGTTTGCAATCCACACTTCGGTATTCTTTCTGTTAAGTGCTCCGAAGATCCAGAGGAGATAAACTATGTTGTAACAATTGGTAGTTGGATTTCTATGAGTACTTTTGAAGGCTATGCGTATTCGTGGCCTTCTGGAATTCGAACAGCTTGTCAGCGGATTGCTCATAGTTCAAGATGGCCACTTGGAGAACAGTTTCTAAAGGCAAGCTTAAAATTTAAAAAATTACTTAATGTAACTGAAAAGTAGGTTAATATACAACATGCATTTGTATGATGTTTTAAAGCTCTAACCAACCCCCGTAGTATCCCACGAATTAAGTAATGATCTGTATATATATATTGTTTTTTTAACAAAAATCCATTGCTCTTTTTCATTGCCGAATTAGCTACAAAAATAATAATATGCACAGTTATTAATACGTATTAATTTCTTCCTCTAGTTATGTACTAATATGTATATTAAACATGATTTGACTTATCTGGAACGGCTTACGTAAGTAAAGCAATGGTACTGAAACAAACACGTGGAATCTTTATCAAAAAAAATATGTGTACCAAGTATCGGTAGCATATTCTCAGTAGTACCGCCGCGGGTGGCCGAGGTCGTTAAGGCACGGACTCGTGAGCGGGAGGTCTGCGGTTCGAATCCCGCCAGGACCGTCCTCCCTGACTGGGGTTTTTTCCAGGTTTTCCTCAGTCTTCATAACTGGCAAATGCCGGGGAGGTACCTAAACTTAGGCCTGGAACGCTTCCTTCCTTAAAAAAAAAAAAAAAAAAAATCCTTTCCCAATTCATCATTTCATCTCATGTATCACCAGTGTCCACCGCCTGTGGTGCCTCAGTAGTAAAAACGGGCGTTAAACACTACTCAAAAAAAAAAAAAAATATTCTCAGTAATCAGATATTGGCGGTTTTAAATCAGCAGTTGTTTTATGTAATCTTATGATGTAATGTGGGTTGCCTATTCCGCTGCCCCAAGCCTGCGTGCTAGTTTATTCTAACTCTTTACATCGCAGAATTAGACCATCAGTTTCGATGAATTGTTTCTTGAACGTATAACTTTGCCGTCTGATCTTTTCGGACCGCAACGCACAAACACAATCAAGTAGAGAGAGCATCTAGAGATTTGATCCTTCTTTACATAAAACGTGTGCGGACCTCGCAGAGAACTGTGGTTCTGGCGAATAGCTTTAGTTGAATGTTTTCTTATATTAACTTGTAAACCAGGGTCTACAAATTTATAAATATACTAATTTATAGCTCTCTTAATTGTGAGACTATACAACTTTACGTGCTATGCAAACAGATTGAAAATTATTTGTTTTTCCGTCCAATTTTTTAACAAAACATGAAAGAAAATGTTCTTAAAAGGTGCTGAAACATCAAAGAGGGGATGAAAGGGAATAAATATGCTAATCTCACAAAAAGGTGCAATGCAACTTGTTCATTTCACTTCATTTCATGTCTCAAAGTGAAAATCTGAAACGCTCGGTGTGAAAACGGCTATATTTTTGTAAAGGTGCTGCAGCATAAAATCTGTTCCTTAGCACTAGATCCCTGACTATGTTCATTTTGGATGCAGGTTAAGTGTCAATGCTCGCTTTGAACGTAGAGCATGACGCGTTAAACCATTTAAGCTACAGTGTGGATCACCTGCAGGAGAGCTGTGTTAAGTGAAGTGGGTTGCCGCCAAGCAATTCCATGCACAGTTACACTTTTGCGGATTGCTTGGAGCTTCTCGGTGCCCAAAGGCTGCTGTAGTTATGACCGTCTATGAGGGAAAGTCGCTTTTTTCCCCCTCGCAAACAAGGGACAACGCAAAAAATCAAAGATATACGAATGAAAATGTTTGGCATATTGTTTCGAATGAAGCCACCAGATGGTGTGTGAGAGAGAGCAGAGCTGCATGTCTCAGCACGCCCCGAAGATCAGTTGATGAGGGACAGTGCTCAGGAACGAAGGTTACGAAGTGTGAACAACGTGCGTATTTGGAAATATCATTTCTCCGCTGCAGGAATGCCACACAGAGCTATGGAAAGCACTGGGTGCCCGTTCCCTGCCTTGTCGAACAGTGACGGAGTGGGCAGATGCCTTCAAACTGGGCAGAATGTCGACTGCCGATCTGCCGCGCAGTGGGCGTCCTGTGTCCTTGGACAAGAATGTACGGGTGATGGTGGTGAAACAGTGCTTACGCATGATAGGAGCTGGACACTTGTGGAATTAGAAGGATAAACAGAAAGTCAGGCAAAATCAGTGCATCGGCTTTTCACGTGAGGACCTGAACGTGCGGAAAATGTGTGCAAAGTCGGTGCACATCAATTAAGTGAGGTGCAGAAGTGAACTCCTACGAAGCATGGCATGTCGCATCAATCTGGCGAAATTTCGGGAAGAAGGGGGAGCCATGTTGAATCACATCAACAATTGATGGGTAAGGGCGTATGAACCAGAACTTGAGCGACAGTCCAGTGAATGGCGTCACCCTGTGTCACAACGCAAACACACGGTTCGCCGAACTCCTTCACCAATAAAAGTCATGGTCATCTGTGTAAGACAGTCAAGGTGTGCTTTGTGTCACACAGTGCGTGTGTTGCATTTTCGTGCATTCTTGCCCCGGAGAAATGCTGTTTTCTCATATGCACGTGACCTCCATTCCTGACCACTGTCGCTCACCAACCAAATTTCGGCGCGTGCTGAAACACGCATCTCTGCTCACATACACCATCTAGTGACTTCTTTCGAATGTACATTTCATACACTTTCAAATCTGTCTCTTAGATTTTTCGTGATGTCGCTTGTTCACCAGAAAATAAAAATAGTTACCATGACTTATTCCTCATACTTAATATAATCTTGAAAATTAAATAACTACCCTCGTACAGGTAGGGCCGACTCCCGCGGTGCCATAGAGTTACTGCCTGCCAGATGATAAGTAAGGGATTTTTTTTTAATGGTGTTTAAACCGTTTTTACTACTGAGGCACCACAGGCGGTGAACACTAGTGATACATGAAATGAAATGATAAATTGGAAAAGGATATTTTAAGGAAGGAAACGTTACAGGCCTAAGTTTAGGGTACCTCCCCGGCATTTGCCAGTTATGACGACTGAGGAAAACCTGGAAAAAACCTCAGTCAGGGAGGACGGTCCTGGTGGAATTCGAACCCCAGACCTCCCGCTCATGAGTCCGAACCTTAACGATCTTGGCCTCCCGTGGCGGTGTAAGGGGAATAAATTTTATATAAAGATGTAGGGTAAAGTATTTGGTACTTGTTACTTTCAGCGAATTCCAAAGGAATGAAGCTATTGCGGTGGCATCATGAAAAATCTGCTTATTTATTCAGTTATTTTATATTTTTTAGCGAATTTCGAAGGAATGTAAGCTATTGCGGTTGTACCCATGGAAAGATTTTTAATAATCTCATACCTACTAGGCACCTACATTAAAAATATTTTTTTTCCTAAAATGTGTGTACATTTCTCTCTAGCGATCGCTGTTTTTGTTTTTTCGGCATATAACAATCAATTAACAAACGATTCGTCAAGTTCGTTAACCAGCAAAATTGGATTGTTGGGGGTGGGGGTTAGCCTAAAACGAAAATTGAAAAATCGTTCTAGCTGCCAAATTTTTTTCTCAGCGAAATTCGGTAGAATTCTTTAAAATAAATTGATAATATTTTTCGAAAATCATGGTAATCGAGGGGGGATTTAAGCGAAAAAAATTTTAAGGAAACTGTGCTTATGCATTGAAATGAAATAGATTCCGAAAATAAGTGAAATGAAACTATTGGCAAGCCGGGGGGTGACCCAAAATTTTAAAATCGCTCTAACGGGATTAATATTTGTTTTTTTTCCCCCCCTTAACGCAACTCCGTTTACAACTTTAAAATATGATAAGAAAACCAGTTTCTGATAAACGGAAATCGGACCAGGAGGTTTACCTAAAATTCAGAATTTAAAAATCGCTCTATTTGTTTCACAACAAAAATAGGAAAATTGGACCATTAGGAGCAGGGGTATACTTGAAAACCGAAATTCTTAAAGCGCTTTTGTGTTTAATTTTCTCTATATTGTTTTAAAACAAAAGGATGTTTTAATTCAGCATAAATATTGTATTTATAACGATGGTTTTATATTTAACATATTTAAATATATGAACCTAATATTAGTTTGAGAATTATATTGTATGTAAGACCGCTCTGTATAAACTCAAGAAAACGTTTTCGTTGCATATTTTTACTACAAAAGAATTTCAATCAAATTTCAAAGGCAATGAAAAGGCAACTTTCGATTGTTTGTGTATGCTTAGTACATTGTACTTATTTCTGAATAGTAACATGTTTTTGTTTTATTGAAACATATGACATCATCTTAAATACACAAAGTACTTGGCGTTACAAGCAGGGCTGAAAGCACTAGATCATGGAATCATTGAATCTCTTGCTGCTTGCAACGCCCGAGCGACTGGCAGTGTAACGAAGGCATTATTAGGCTGGTGAAATGTTGTAACAGTGGGAAATGTGTTCTTATTCCAATTCGCAACTAATTAATATTTATACACACACTAACCTAAACTGTTGGCTAACCTCGGGCAAATCCTAGAAACCGGTGGACCCAGTGATTTAGCAAGTAAATCCTTGTAATTGTGGCAAACGGCTCTTATTGCAATTCTCAACTAACTCAGCGAGTAAATCATTGTAATAGTGGCAAATCCCCTTAAACTTTGGCAGGCTTTTTAAAAAAAAAAATGAAAAGGTAGGATTGGAACCCACTATCTGCTATTTTCACAACTATAGCATGACGCTCTAACCGCCTGAGCTATCGTGCCACTGCATGAGAAGTTTTATTATCTAGCTATAACTGTGCAAGTCACTACCTTCGACTCTCTCGGCTCTCTCCGCTGTTGCTCGGGACGAGTCCATGCTAATGATTTCACTAGCAGCCTAGTGCTTTCAGCCTTGCCTTTTAACGACAAATACGCAATGTAACTCGAAACTTGTCTGCTATTTCTCTATTTTAGTGAATGTAAAGATGATACCAAGGACTTCATAAGGGTTCATAAATGTGGTTAGATTTAAAAATGAGTAAAAATATTCACACAGTATGGCTTTATTTGCGGTCATACATTTTATTCATTAATTGTATATCATTAATTTTTTGTGATTTAATCTCAATAATAATAATTCTAAAAATATTGTTTCTGTTTTGTAATACTTATAGGTTGGAAGAATTTTAATTTTGTTCCCCTAATACCACACAGTAATGCCGTAACTTATTTCATTTCATTAACTAATAAGGCCTAATTTGGATTCTATATTCCTTTTTATTAAAAGTTATTCAACTCTGTGAGGGATTCGCTTAGTTTACGCAGCTCCTGCGCGACGGACTTTTTGGTTCTAAGACACTGATAAATGTTTCATTCAAGTAATTTTGAATGTTTTCTATCAGAATTAACGGTACATTACCGCTAGCAACTCCACGAAAACAAAGCAGTGTGGGTGGTAAGAATGTATGAAATAGAATAATAAATACTCTGAACTGCAACTATCAAGCACCACAGCCTGTCACCTAGAGCTACTGAAGAATGCCGGCATGTGGCGGTGACGGGCACGGGCGCATACCAAGCAAGAGCTAGGGCACTCCCTGCTGATGTATAAGGCAACTGGGCTGGGCACTTCATATGCCTTACTACAACGTGGACTCCCCCGCGACTTCATCATTCATCTTTAGTTCCGTCTGTCCTCCTCATTTTCATGTGTAAATGTGGAACTTTTGACAACATTACTGCTAACCATTTCCCGCTTTCTTATTGGTAAAAGCGTAAGAAAAAAGTGTGCACTAGATCTGTATGTGAAAATAACAGCTGTCCTGTCACATAAAATCAAGAAAAGCGAGTGCAAAGTCTATAAAATTAAAACCTGTCTATAGCTGTTTAGTTTTTCTTTCTTTTTATCCGTTTATTATTTATGATCTGGTATCGTTGTCGAGTAGATGACTTTACTTGAGTGGCCGCCTAAGCATTTTGTTTGCTTGTTGATATACGCCTTTTTAGTAAAGTGGGTTTCTTCAGAAAACGATAACCCATAAAATTAATCGTGGTAAACATTTACGAGCATCTGACCACGGTGCACATTACTCTTCAATCTGTTGCTCTATTTCTAATGTTTGTAATGTTTCTTTCCATAGTAAGACTAAGTATAGTCTTGTTTTTTAAATAAAGTAATGAGTTGATAATTATATACACACAAAGTCCTAAAATATGCACTTATATATGTCATCCTAAAGCGGACAAGATGTATAAACAATTTCTTAATTATTGCTAACCCTCCTTTTCTTTTCAAAACTTTATAATATTCAGTATAACACCCTTTTGCTGATTCACATTAGGAAATATGCTAGAGAGAAAAAACCAAAGTTATGGCCGGGTTAGGTAGTTTTCAATTACGGGACAAGAAAATTACGAACTATTGTGATTTATTGTACAATGAAATTAAGTGAACATGCAAATGATTCAAATTTAAATAGCTCACAATTTCTCCACTCGCAACATAATTTAATTTTGCAAATATTTACTCAATTCAGCGTATTAAAATGTTTAAAAAGTTTAAAACATCAAGTTTATTTAGTAGCTAAGTACTTTATTAATACTTCATTAAACATTTTTCAATGATTGTTAGTCTAAACCGGCTTCAACAAAAACTTGAAAAGTATATACAGAGAAGTGGCTATTACCATATAAAATAATCAGTTGCTTCAAATGTCATTAAAATGCTACATTTCCATTAAAAGCTTACAAAGCGCCATATTGAGTCAGGCTAACAGAGTGAGCAGCGGTCTGCTTACAATAACCACCTAAACACGTCTAACCCCGATGAAACCGGAGCCCTCTCTCCGAGCAAAGAACAGAAGAAGAACGGCCCACGCTAGAAATGCTGACGTCGTTTAGTTCTAGAACTAACCTCGCATATCTCAACCAGTAGAAACAAATAACGTTACCAAAGGCTTATATCGCGGACAAGAGGGTAAGAAGAGGGACTGGAGAAGGTGTTAGGTACAACGTAGACAGAAATACATGAATGATGGCACTACATGAAGCATTAAGAGATAACAGTTTTTGCAAAATGTGAAACTTCTTTTACTAGTACATTGTGCTATAACATTTTGACATTTTAAGAAAAATAGAGCGTTTGGAAATAAATATCTGGAACTATGCACTGCAGAAACACAAATCAAAAATTTGCATTCATTTTTAAGCTTTCTTAATGATGTATAATGAATCTTTATTTGATCAAGAATTTATTATTTCATTATAATATATTTTAAAGAGCTGCGTTCATTTTAAAATTATGAATTACGCGCTAAAATATTTTACTTTAAATAATAAAATAACAGTTTTTAAATATTTGGTACGGGATCAGAAACAGATTACAAAAATTAAAACTTCTTATAACAATTTATTTTAGCTCGCGATGGAGGGTTATTGTCATACTGCATATGCGCAGCCTTTCTTGTTGCAACGTAGGCTCGCACTATGGTTAAGTGCTCAACACACTCCCGCTGCACAAGTGCACGTTGTGCTTCACGGAGAAACTGCGCTCCAGGAAAGTGATTTGAAGCAACCACTTTCCATTCCGAACTTAATTCGAAAAGCAGCCCTTATTTAATCAAAAACTAATTACAGGTGCTTTTACTTAATATTAATTTGGTTTTGATATTCCGATACATTTGAGAATTATTTATTTTGAAAGTTCATAAATAAGTACTATTAACTTTAATATCCCTGTAGCGTAAAAACTAATTTTGCATGAAGCTGTCTTTTTCCTCTATAAGTTCATAAAATTTCGGTTAATATAAGCATTCGATTCACATGAAAAGAACCTTATGCCTAAATACTTGAGAGTCTGGGATTTTTTTCATAATATCCGATTCCACAAGATAGAAGACGCTAGTATCAGATTTAACAGTAAATCTTGTAATTTGTGTGAAACTTTATGCCACATAAGCTCAAGAATAGAAACAAGTAATGAAATCAAACGCTTCGTTGCGCTGCTGCAGGCGTTAATGCCAAAGTTACAAATGTTTAGATGATCAAGAGGAATGAAAACACAAATACCACAAACAAGTAATTTGTTCATATACAGAGTATTATTTCAGTGTATCACATAAGTAGAGTAATCGCTTATTGAAATTGCCTACTGTAGCTTACATCGAGTGGCACCTGTTTACAACTGCATCTCTGTCTATTTGACTGGCTATGAATACACATCACATCGCTAAATCCATATCGACGAATGTAGTTCCATTTTGTTATTACGATGACATACTTAGTGCCGAGATCTCTGTACATATTTTTTCCGCACTCTGTATATACTGTCTTGGGATTAGTAATCTCCGTAATAAATGTTGAAAATGGGCTACTTACTTCTGAAGGCACTGCTAAACAGGACGTTTCACGTTCCTGGCCATTTGGTACGGCATTTAATGCTCGACCTCAAATCATCCAAATTTAGGGTCATGTAACGCGCACTCTTTCCTTCTTATAACTGCACAGGGAAAAAAATCCCATGTCATATTTGGCTGTTTCGGCGGCCACATGTTTTTGGAAATTATGTGGTGATCAAGAAAATTTAGGTTTCATTTTATTTGCAGCATGGGGCGCCGTCTTGTTGAAATTACTTTTGATGTAGATATACATCATTCATTTGTTCAATAAGATGCATGAAAATGCTTCTCTACTCAGCATCAGTCCCGTCTAAAAAAACTGTACACATTGTTCTCTTGCGGATATTGCTACTCTCTGGGTGCTTCATCAAGAGCATGCGGATTTTGTGTGGTCCAAATGGCTGTGTTGTGTGGTGCACACAAATGGAATCTTGTGGAATTTTCACAATGAACGCCCGAAACCAAGGGTAGTTCAGTCGTTTTGGCGTTCCGTTTTCTTAATGTTGGTTATTGGTAAGGAGTTCAGAGCACAAGTGGCATAACTCTACTTGTTCTTAAAATTGAGTTACTATTATTAATTCCGAGCACGAAAGATTATGGTTTCAGTGCTGCAAGTACATAAGTCCTGCATTATAAATTTTCACACAGAAGGCGGTAGTTTGTGATTTGAATACTGTAGCGAAATTAAGGGACACCGACGTAGACTTAGACATCGTTCTTAACTACCACCACAATATGCTCGGCTAGTTCAGGGTTTCGTATTATAGCTGGATTTTTTAGATTTATACTTCTGGGGTGAAAGGTGTGTGATTTTAAGTATAACAAAATCATAATGTATAAAAATGTACGAAGTTTCCTAATGTTTTGTTATTATCACACAACAGTACACTTTTCTGATTACGATATGCTCTGAGAATATTATAAGTTGCAGACTGAATACAAGACAAACGTGATATAATTTATATTTCTCTCCCGAAAATGACTTTTTCTCCTGTTGTAACTCGTATGCTATTCTCCTATATGGTTAATGATTAAAACTCGTTACTACATCATTCACCACAAATAATAATATTGTAAATTCTTCCAAAAAATAATAATCGCCTCTTTCCTTTACGTAATATTGAAAATGCTGCTTCACTATACGGATAATAACTACGACTTCTGCTAATGGAATTTAAAGCACAGCTTTTCTCTACGGAATCCAACGCATAACTAACACATTTTGAGATATAAACTATCACTTATTACAGTAAGATTGTAATAATACTAAACATTACAATGCATTACGCATACTAAGCGAATGAAATTCGTTAATGTCTATTTAGTCGTAATAAAGCTGTCTGTCTGTCTATTTCCTCTTCTTAAAATTGAAGAAGGACACTGGAGGAAGGAAATTTAAGTGTGACGAAGAAGTGATGGATGGTGTTTATGCCCATTTTGGAGACGACAAGACTTGTTACTTTTGGGGGGTGGGATTGAAATGTTAATTCAAAGATGTGAGCAGTGCATTGCAATAAAGGGTAAGTATATTGAAAAGTGAAATATAGTTTTTGTCTTTATCATATCTATAAAAACGTTAGGTCGGAAACTTACGGACCTACCCTCGTACCTGGTATAAGAATAGTGACTTAATTGCGAACAAATTAAAATTTTGTGGGATGAACTTTTAGTTAGCTTTCGCACAGGGAGCAGTGTTAGGTTCCACATTTTAAAGCTTCGTTCTTTTAGTTGGCAGTACTAAAAATATGACATGTATTTTAACTCTATTTGTTAAAAGGAAACTCGTTTCCTTCACGTTAAAAATGATATCGCAATGCTATTAAATGTTTTTTTAATTCAAAAACTTAAACGACGGAGAAAAATTTTGGAGAGATGAAAAATGTACTGGAGGAAAGAGTTGCATCATATACAACGGAAAAAAATTGGATGGATGAATTCAAAAGCGGTCGGACGAGCACACAAGATGAACACCGCTGTATGTCACCGCAGAAGAAATTATCATCAAAATCCATAATATAATTTTGCCAGGCAAAAGACTGAAATTGGGAGAAATAGCCACAGTGATAAACATCTCAAATGAAATGAAAAAAGTTTTAGCAAGATGGGTTTCGCGGCTGCTTGCTTGATCAAGTGAAAGCTTTCCAACAGTGCCCGGCAGGTTTTACAAAATATGCAATCGATTCATCAAACCTGAGTTCATTACTACACTTCGAGACAGTGGAAGGAAACGGGTTGCCTAGCTCCAAAGAAAGCGATAACATTGAAGTGACATAGGGATTAAAGCAGATGCAACCCCTGGTCCATTAAACCAAGCAACTTTTTGGTTTAAAAAATCGTGACATTAGTTTTCCGGTCACCGAGAAAAATGTGACCGGACCAGTTGATATTGGAAACGTAACGGTTCCTTTTTTGGAGCAATGCCTGAGATAGATAATAGTTTTCAATATTTAGCAATGTCCCTTATAAATGCCGAATTTCCGTAAAACTTTGCTACAATTAGCAAGTAGAGAACACAATTATTTGATAAGCATTCCATGATTAACAGAAGTTAGCAATTGCCAACCGTTGAGTGTATCTAGTGATTTCTTGAAACCTGTTTTATGATTAGTTTCTGCTACAGAGCTTTTAAACAATTAGTGAAATGAAGATAAATCAGTTTTAGTATGGTTTGCTGCAGCGCTATTAGTTCAAGAGATGATTAAGATATATAACAAAAGAATAGTTTTCCTGCTCACACAAAAACGAGTTCTTTTCCACAAGTGAATGGCCTTGTTTGGGCTTTCGTCTCATTAAATTGGCAATTCAAATTTTTCTCATAGCTTCCACTTTCATAGAGACCATTTACCACTGCTGTACGCTCGTATTTGTCTTTAGTGTAATAGCACACTTTAATATTTTTAGAACTGGCCTTCTGGTTTTAAAACCGTAAAATAAAAGTGTGAAAACCTTCACAAAACGCGTATTACTTGTACGTGACCTTTTGAAAGAAACAACCGTCTGCAACAGCTAAGAAAATGGCCCAGGTTGTGAACTACAGTCTAAAGCACTCCTTGACAAACTCTTGTTCTGCTATGCTTTCCCACACGAGAAGAACCCTCAGCTTTTTTTTCTCTCTCTCTTTCTCAAGCATTTCTTCAGGTTCTGCAGCTGCCCAGGGCATCGCGTTTCCAAGAGCTGCACTAATCTTTAACCAGACAAAGCAGACACCGCTGAATATGGGACATGTTTCCTAGCCACTTAACACTTCAACTGTCGAACAGGAAATCTATTATTTTGTGGTGAGAAGCGGGGACAGTATGTGCTGAAGGTGGTGACTGTGTTTGCGCTCAGATATATTTACTCCTGTATATCAGTTAAGAAGAAATATTAATGTAGAACACAGTCATTAAATATTGCAAGATTCCCACGCTGGTACTCTTTACAGTATGGCCAGTTTCTGGGGTGAAAGCTACGACAAACATGAATTAGTGCATTTTTATATAACTTTAAACGTTATAGGCATCACTTTTTTTTATACCTTTAGTCTTGTTTGTGGCAATGTTGTTGATTTTACCAAAATCAAATGATGCCACTGGAGTGAAAAAGCTGAAAAGTAATGCAAACTGTGGTAAATAACCGGAGTAGGTACAACATTCGTCGTTCCCTTTAAATTATAAGATATATACGTTGCACAATAAACATAAATGTATATCAAATGAGCTATACAAGTATCGACCATTCGTGCAGTATATGCTCTCGGAGCCGAGTGTCATTCTCGCTGAAAGTTTAATAAGCAAGGTCGCTTAAGTTATTAGCCAGCTATGTCTTATGTTTCCTCACACGAGTATTTTATTCATATGTACTTACACGTTCAGCTTAGACAAGTTAGAACAAGACTTGAACAAAGAACTTCCTGTGATCAACTGGCCCATAACTTAATTTATAAATTTTGGGAAACGAGACATTTGCTGGATAAAAAAACAAAGAATGCAACCTAGGTTTTCAAGATGAAAACATTAGATGACACTGGCTATAGCTTAGAAAATTCATCCACAAAATTCATTTAGCACCTTTCACAAAAATGGAGTATTTTCTTATGGCTGTGTGGATAAGTAAATATTTGCGTCATTTTATTGCACAATTCATTGAGGAAACAAGTAAATTTTTGTTTTATTATCAATGCTGCATGGCATCATGTTCGCTGCTTACGAAAAGGCAGCACCTAGTGAAAACCTTCCTACCTGTTTTAAGTAGGTGAAACGTAATTAGCTTAATATGTGAAAAATTAAGTTGACATGTTTTTGATTAATTTGACGTATTTAACTAGGTTGATGTATATTTAACTAGACTGACATGCTTTAACTAGGGGAAATGTAATTAAGTTAATGTGTGAAAAATTAAGTAGATGTATATTTAATTAGTTTGGCGTATTTAACTAGATTGACAGGTTTTTAGCTAGGTGAAATGCATTTAATTAAGTTAACTGACATATAAATATGCGTGAAATTAATTCGACGTGCATTTGAAGTGGATTGGTTTATTTAATTCTAGGTTGGCAAGTATTTAATTAAGTTAACAAGTTTCTTTTTTACATATTTTACTATAAATAATAATTATATTTTCATTCTGCACTACCACCGGGTGTGAGCCCAATAGCAGTTATTAAATATATACATAAATATGTACCTCCTTTTATATAGAAATTTACGAACAGAGTAAATAACCCATTACACTTTGACAGCTGTTAAAAATATATATTATTGCATAAGGGGGTTTATGACATACGAGGGAAAAAATAACTTATTCAGTTTAACGTAATTTTCGTTTCACTTGCAGTGGCATCAATTGCCACAAATGCATAAATTGTGCGACATACAACAGTCATAAAAATAAGTGAAAATCACTCATCCATTAATAAAGAGTGCCCTGGCCTGCTTGCTGTTTTGCGGAAGTACAAACAAAATATCGACTATTAAATGTATTCCAAGGCTAACAGGAGAGCTAAAGGAAACAGACACGCAAGAGCGTTACCACCAATACGATGCTTACAAATTAACCTATGACACTCAATAGCAGCGACACAGAATTTAAAGTCTTTGAACAGGAGCCGTATGTTTACGGAAGTAAGTTATCAGGAATACCAGCAATTTATACAACTGAGAAGGGTAAAAGCAGAGAAGCAATGGTAATCTTCAATAGAACAATAAAAGCCATAATGATTCAACGGCTGTCAGATGAGGACACAGTAACAGTAAGTAAAGATTGATGGTGTAGTGAAACCGCAGTGATAAGACAAACCCGGGAAGAACCGAAAATCCCGTCTTTGTCCCCCCGCCTCCATGGGAATCGAACGCGCGTCGGCGATCATGGGATTTGATGTATCTCTACTTGTACTCCATCGCAAGAAGACTTAAAAAAGTGAATAACTTTCATGTCTAACACCCCATTGCCCATTAGAATCCTCGACCATCCTCAGGAAATTCCATTTCTTCTTTCCTGTTATGGCTTATGCATGCGTAGCCTGGAATGTTCTGTTTTTTATTGCAGCATTCGGTGCTCCAGTGCACAGCTGTATGGAGGTGATTAGCATAAACTGCGAGGAGACGCCTGTTTCCCCATCAAATTGATTTCCCGGTTCGCGAGCATGTAAACACAAAACTAGCGGAGTAAATTGGAAGAGAGCTTGGGCGGAGCGCTGTCCACCTTGGATACCCACGTAACTTTTAATTGTGTTTCGGGACTAGGACCAGAGTTCTCCGGAAACCCTCTGGCAGTGTAGTGAGAACATAACGCAAAATCGCATTAATCTTTCGCTTCCCTGCGGCACTACCAGGATCATCTCGAGGGGACGTGAAATGCTGTGTGAACATCCCATGTGCAGCATTACGTGACCCACAAAATTAAACATTAAAAAAGAGGGATCTTAGTTCAGCTGTAACCATCATCACCTCAAAAATAGTTCTCAAGGGCAATATATAGCATTTCCTTCCTTTATCTCATCGTTCATGATTTAAATTCTCATTGCCGCTCAGATTTTTACTTTATTTATATCGTCCCATGTTTTTATCTTGTTGCTCAGTTCCTGATCGTCCTGTTCTTTTTTTTTTTTCCCTATGCCCCCTTCCATTCCCCCCATATTACTGCCTTTTGCTGTTTACATGTCTCTGTCTCTTGATCTTTTACTCCTAAACAACCTCCGCTATATATCCCTTCTCCTCTTTCAGATTCATATTATAAAGATGTAATCAATTTAACTTAGTTTTTTTAGTTGCAATATTTTTTACTTACCCATAGTTGTACAGCAAGTGGTCAAAATGACCACCGTGAGCTGTAATGAAGGCTTCCAAACACCAATCTTACTCTTTTCCACTTTGTTAACAACCGTTCAAAGCGCTCTAGCGAAGAATTCGTACATGCAAACAGTCGATGGCCTTTAAATGACCCCACATATAGAAAGCCTAGGAATTAAGAACCAGGAGAATGAGCAGGCCGGAATATCGGTTTCCTTTGATCTATCCATTGCAGGTCGCTGACAATAGAATCGCTATAGCAGCAATAGTAAAATGAGGTGGTGTCCCATAATGCATAAACCACCTATGGCTATTAAATTCGGTGGAGCTTCTTCCAACAAACATTTAAATGACCTGTTAAAATCCATGTGTTAGTGATCCAGGTAAATTTATGAAGGACCAGTCAATCTGTCGCCATGTATTCCAGCCCATACATGAATATTGACGTAGTCCCTACTTTACATTTTATGGCAACTGTGGTAGATGACAGATTGCTATGACTAAAGCACCAGTTAGTAAAGGACGTAAGCTAACTAATTAAACCGCATTGCTCACTCAAAGTCGAATGAACTGCTCTTATAATTGCATCTCAATGCAATGGTTTGAACCAATTTCAAGCCGCGCACCCAAAGGATAACGTCAACGCAGATGGTGAAGATGATGTGGATGAGCCTGATTATGGAACTGTTGGCAAAATGAATAGCAGGAAAACCGGAATATTTAAGAAAGAAATTTAAGGATTCGGGGTCGACTCGAATGAATAGCAAGCGGTCTGCTTGGCCACGCCTCATAATCATCTTAATATTTATTGTAAGATTTGTATCTGGTGTTTCTCAATTTCTTGAATGTGGGACTACCGCTTCAGTGTTTGGTTATTCATTAGATATTTGCAGACTTAATGCAGATCTATTTTCACTATGAGTTTCCAGGCATCTGGAATGTATTTTCACTGAAAGTTTTATCGGCACTCAACAACCCTAAGTCACCTACACGGATAGCGGAGGTCGTTACTGCGCGGTCTCAAGAGCAGGATATCTGGAGTTCGATTTCTATTAAGACCGCATCCTGAGAGGATTTACCCACTGAGGTTTTCCTCAACGGCAAATGCCGGGGAAATACCCTAAACTTAGGTCTGGACGCTTCCTTTCTTAAAATAATTCTTTCTCAATTTTATCTTATATATTGCCAGTGTTACCGTCAGTAATTCCTCAACAGTATAAAAGGGCGTTGAGCAACATAAAAAAAAAAAAAAAAAAAAAAAAAAAAAAAACCAAAGTCGCTGTATTGTTGAATACGTGTTACTAAAGAGCTGTTGACCAACTTCATCAGTCCCAAGCCCTCTTGTGTTTGAACTTATATGAGTAGTTCATTCATTGCACTTTTTATTATCATAGTTGTGTTGTAATGAGAATTGTTCTGCTTTCACTTCTGACAAAGCCATTGGTAACGCTTCAAAGCTTTATTGGTTATTACTGAAATTTTTCTTACTCGAACATTGATGGGCATTTTAAAGTTTCTTGCTTTCTCCTACGAGAACTTTTCAGAAAATAACAGAATGGACCATTTGAGATGTCTAATTTTGTTTGTGTCATCTATGTAATCTTCCAAATGTTTTTCTTTCACAGCTTCCTTCAGAAATGCAAACACATAATCTGAGGGAGCAAGATAAGGGTAGTATGCGTGTGCTGTAAGATCGGAAATCTCAGTCTCTGAAAGGTGTCTAGAGTTGCAACAGTCATGATGGAGAACGTCTTTAGACGAAATTCCCCTGCGATGATTTGTATTGCTGGCTTTTAAATCACAGAATTCAACAGGACATTTTCGACGGAGGATAGGGACTTGAAAAGCCTTAGAAAAATAAACTAACTTTCATGAGCAATATCAAAGCACAATGTATAGGCTGTTCAGCATTTTTAAAAAGACTAAAATATACAGCATTTTATTAGTTTGTGTTTTCTTTTTAAAAATTGTAACTTCCATAACAGGCGCATTAAACCAACAGCACAATTTCTCTTATGACTCGTCGAAAATAGGACAATAATAACAGCAGGTGTCTATGTATGATTAGAGAGAATTGTGGCATATCCAGAGTGCGAAATTTCATTCCGAAAAATGGGCGTTCGTGTTGGGCGAAATGCATGCACAGCGAAACGATTAAAAGATCAGTGGGGTCGAGGTAGAACGAACAAACAGATGGACGCGAAAGATCCCAACGGCCCCGTTAAACAACCGAAGGAGAAGACAGAGGCATTTTTCTAAAGGCTATCTGCTTCATTTTGCACCTCTGTTACACTTCTGAAAGCCTTTTTTGTTGATGTTTGAGAAGAATCGCCGTTCTACAACACTGTAACTTGTTCTGACTTCTGCGGCTAACTTCCTTACAGTCCATCAACTCACCTCCAGCAGCGATTGAATCAAACCAATGCAATGCGCTTCAAGGCCAAAACGACCTAAATGTGAGCATCTTCTACTCAATGCCTCCTTTTCGAAGGCTTGACACCTAACAGACCACCGTTCGAGATGGCAAAGGTACAGCCACAGGCTTCTCGCAGTTCTGTGTAACGTTCCCTCAACTTCCTAATAGGTGCCACCTCAATTTTAATCCATACATACTGCTCACTTTTAGAAAATATCAGTTTAGGATGGTTCAACATTATTGCTCAACAGCTTCGTATTCGTCCGTCTATAGTTAGTGCACTAGTGATGCTGTGTATGCTGAACAGAAGTTAGTATTCTTCATGCAGAATGACAGATATATATAGCAGCTTTGGTCAGACATTCTAAAATTTTGAAAGCAAGAAAGTAATCTAAATATATGTATTTCTAAATGTATGTATTTTTGGAATAAAAACTCGAGTACAGCATTATTTTGTAGAAATTGCTATTTTTATTTCTATATCCTTCATAATGAAAACGATCTTGAATGCTGCTCCAATAGTATGAAACAATATCATTTAGAAAACACGCAATGCTGTATTTTTTTATTAAGAATTCTAAGTAAACTTTCCCTATACAGGAAATAAATTTATCTGCATCTTTTCAATTTCCTTCAAAACTTGTTCTTTTGGTTCATTCACCGCTGAAGTATCTAATTCCTTCTCTTAGCCATGTTTTCTAAATGATTTAGCCACAAGCTTAATATCAGTATATTCATGAATTTTATAAAATAATAGCACTAAAAATACCAAGGAATTATTTTCAAGCAAGCTTGCGGCGAAATCAAAGGCTACACATTTCAATTAAAGTTAATAAATTGTTTTATTGAAGGGTAAATTGCATTTCAATCAGTCTCTGCACTATGAACATACTTTTCGTGAGCTGAACGTTTCAACTGCACAGTATAATAGTGCAGAGAAATGCAGATTTCATAACAAATTAATTTTCTTCAGATGGACATTTTGCATTTGGCCAGATGCTCATTTAAGTTAAGGAAGGCGATCAAGACAGAAATATGGGAAGTCTATTGGCTGTGAGCTTCCTTTAAAGCTTTCTCAATCGTTTATTGACAGGGGCAAAAAGAAAAGGAATTGCAGAAGGATATCATTCCCTGGAATGTGAATACTTGGAAAATACAGAACAGGTTCTACCGGATGTGTTGTCCACTTTTATTGGAGCCTTACCATGGCTTGTGAATTATCTCGAAGAGGGAGACATGATGGGCAGTTACACCTCATATACATCTGCTCCCAGCTCTCGTTACCGCACACCAACGTCATTCGCGAACTTTTAATTTACTGCTTCCGCTCCAGCAGACTTCTACGACCGGAGGGAGGCTCGGGACTATATTAAACTTAGACTACTGCAACTTTGCTTCGTTCACTGTAAGCAATGCTGAATCTATGAGTTCAAATGCTCTTTCGAAAATCTTCTAAACCAAATACAAAATTCAAAGTCTATTGCGGCAACATTGCAATAAAGCTTAATAATAAATATTGAAATTAAAAGAATTATAAATTGTGTTGAGGAACTAAAAAGGATATAGAAGAGAGTCAATCAAGCACATAGTGAAAAATGTTTGAGCTTAACATACAAATTAACAAGAGAATACAACAGCCGCGGCTGGCCGAGGTCGTTAAGACGCGGACTCGTGAGCGGGAAGTCTTGAGTTCGATTCCCGCCAAGACCGTCCTCCCTGAGTTTTTTTTTTCTCCCAGGTTTTCCTCAGTCCTCGTAAATGACAAATGCCGAGGAGGTGCCCAAAACTTAACGCCTTCTACCATTAAAAAAATCCTTTCCCCGATTATCATTTCATCTATTATCAGTGTCCACCACCTGTGATGCCTTAGTAGTTAAAATGGGCGTTAAAAAAAATTAGCACGGAGACCTGCATCTCATCGCCTAACAGGGTTATAATTGAAGGGTGGAGAACCATAGTGAACCAAGAGCCATTTTTTAAAAATAGAATAAACAAGGGTTGAATTCAATTGACCAATGTATCTAAATGCGTTTAAGTTAACGATAAATTAACACATTTTATATGGTAGAGGATCTGACCCATTTCGATCGTAAATTGAATTACAAACTTATTTGTGTTACAATTAAATATTCATCGTGACAACTTCATTGAACTTTAAGCCGTTGTAAAAGTCATGTTCGATAGGAAGAATTGAATGAGGTCGTTGTACTGTTATTTTCCCATTGCAATAGGACAAAAGGCGAAGACACTGCAGATAGCATCTTGTATAGACATCTCTCACTATGGTTTGGAGTACAGTCAAAACTTTTCCATGTTTCCATGTCTTTCAGACTGTAAATGGGTTCTCTGATTGTTGTCGTTCTGTACCACGTAATCCGTTTGTATGCTGCTCACTTCATTGCTTGACGTAGTACCGAGCACGTAGTGTCAGTCCTGTTTGTTTACGGACCTCGTTCCATCTACGGTAAAATGAAATATTCAAATGCAGAGTTGACAGATGCTCTTAAGATCTATGCATTATCCGAAGGTGTAGAGAGTCTTTGTGCTCGTATTCTACGTATACAAGACTGCCAGACAATACGAGATACTTCAGAGATGCATCAGCGCATGAGGGAATCCATGTATGTAATGGTGGGTTGATGGATGTATCTATGCTAACGGAGTTGTACATTTCATATGCTTTTCTGTTTCCCATAGTCCTGTTTTTGAATATTCCGCTATGTGGTATAGTGTAGAAAAGGGGCTCTAGCAAGGAAATAAAATATTTCGGGCCCATGTTCATATAACATATTTGCACCTCTATATGTAAAGAATGTTTCCTCAAAGTTTTGACATTTCTTTTTGTTACATTCGATATATAGTTATAATCACGAAATGTTTCTATGGGCATCCTATGCTTTCTTTTTAATAAATGCACAAAGCATTTCTTTTCATTTAGAATAGCCCTGTTTTTGTTTAAAAAGCTGTTCTTTTGGTCGATGATTTAAAAAGGAAAAGTAATTTAAAATTCATTTCAAATTGAAGAATGGTTTATGGTTTTCACTAAAAACATTTTTAGTTAATTTTTTTAAACTGGCCAGTAAAGCAAGCTTATAATGTGCATTTGAAGGCAGGAGAAATACAATTGGAATATCCTTATTTTTAAACCAATGTAGATGACTTCTCGTTTAGAAATATAGTAGGTATTTTAACAAGCAGAAGTAACAATATTATTTGATATAAATAGATTACAACACGAAAACTGCGTTTTTACGTTGTTATCTCCCCCCTACCAGACAAAATTCTTTTATTTATTTGGATGCTCTTTAACGTATCCATGTCATCAGCATCCCATTCAATTCATGGAGTGAAACGACTGATAAATTTTGCTCAGAGGCTTCTTTCAGGCTTGAGGTTCTTTTAAGTGCCGCAAATCTACGGCACGGGACCCACGGCTTTAGTTCCCTTCCGAAAGAAGCCATGTTTAGGTTTTTGCTCCCGACCTTGGGTCTACGAGACAAGTATGGTTATCACTATACCACCAGGACCGACAATCGTGTATTTAAATGTTCTTATGTCTTCTAACATTAGACTACCTTGCTTACTTTAATTCATACAAAATGTGCACCATAAAACTCATATACACGAGATGGAACTGTAGACCCATCTCGTGTAAGGCTATCTTGTTACGGAGGGACCGTGGCGGAGTGATCAAATTATTTGTCTTTCACCACGAAGACCCGAGTCCCGGAAATGAAACGTATTGCTGTTTCCTTGGTACACCAGTTTCCACTTCAGCTTATTCCGGCAGTGTCTCCATTGTAGTCCAAGACGACATATCAACGTCAGAATTTACATATCACACATAGGTCAACATCCAGTGTTATCTCTGCAGTAAGTTCTGAAGGAAGCTTAAAATTTACACCAGCTCTGCGTTAATAAACATTTAAAGAAATGATTGTCGTGGGCAGGCGCACTCTGTAGTTTTATTACTGGTAGTCAGCTAAAGAGTGCTCAATAATTGGCAAAAGTGTCAAGGTTGGATGAATCTGGAGAGAAAACAAACAGAAAATTAAAGAAGTGGGAAAACAATACATTTTGAAGCTTAAAATAGCTATGCAATTATAGAAAAAAAAAAACACTGACACAACATCTCTATTTTCATTTGACGATAAGTGAGGCTTTTGTTCAGTTTTTTTTTTTTTTTTTTTTTTTTTTTTTTTTTTTTTTTTTGCCCTAAAATGATTTATGAACAAGCATTCCATGCTTCGCCATTCCATATTCCATTCAGTGAATAATAATTATTTTCATATCAACAAAAACTGAATTTGAGCGCTTGGAAACAAATTTTGGGGTTCATAGAACGTTTGAAAAGGTTTTAACTACCTTGTAAGTAATACACATATGTGCAAATTAATGTAAACGTATTTTTATGCAATTTAAATTTTTTTATCAATGTTTTAATAAGTTGTGTAATGAATGAATCGATCAGATTTCTGTGTTTTCTTGACTTTCTTTATCATGAAACCACACAGAAATTATGTTACAAATCAATTTCTTGGTGGAGCAATAAACTTTTCTGAGCCTGTCTTTACGTGTAGGCCATAAATTCCGATTGGATTCGTGTCGGAGGAACTACCTGGCCAATCCAAAACTTGAATGCCGGAATCTTCCATGAATTGCATACATTTCTTGGAAACACGATAGTTAGCACAATCCTGCAGGAAAACAGCCCTTTTTTCAGGACACATTTCTGTAGCTCAGAACACTCTTCATTCCAGTATTTGTACATTTTCTCATAGTACACCATTCCTTCACATGGTACCAAAGCGCTTACACATTATATGAAGAACAGCCCCTTAATATTTTCTTATCTGGATGATGAACGCGACATCGTCAGATCTCTGCAAATACTGCACTCTAGCGCCCTGAACGTAAAACTGGACTTATTGGAGAGTACACTCTTTTTCCAATCCGTAGCATTCCAAATTGTGTATTTCTTTGTCCATTCCTTCAATTTTTGCTGTTCAGTCCTCTAGATATTGAACCAATTTCGAACGTTGCACATTCGACTCATGTACCTTAAACTGCAACTTTAGTCTAGCTCCTTGTAGGTCAAAACTGCTTTTGCGGATGTCCATCTTGCTTTTATCTTGGGTCTAACTGACCAGGTTTCTTTACTCATTTTAAATGTTTTTGTAACTGCATCAAAATTACATTTACACCGTTCTACCATCTCCCTTTGTGTTAAAGAAGAATGCTGTCAGTATTCTTACAAAACTCAAGCATCATAACAATAGAAGAAACAATAACATTATCAGAGGGTGCCAAAATTATACACACTTCAAGCAAAGAAAAAACTGTGTTAATTAACAAAACTGAATTCACACAAACAGAAAATGATGATCACTGATCTTTTTAGACTTTTTACAGTTACAACAGTTGCTCAAAATGCCTACCATCTGCCTCGATACACTTCTGTGTACGTTGAACTACTGATTGAGCAACGTTTGCGAAAGTGTCCTCAGCGATTGCAGCACATGCCGTTTCAATTTCTTCCCGAAGTCCTGCAGTGTAGCTGGTCTGTCCAGATCTGTCCTTGTGAACATCGCATACAGTACCATGAGTCTCAAATTTGTCTCGAATGCGTGCAATTGTTACTCGCGTTGGCGATTCTGTTCTGTACACACGTCTCCATTGCCTTTGAACTTCAGCATTCTCGGTTTTCCAATACCACTTCAAAATTGCTTTCCGCTATTCAAGCCATAATCTTGGCTCCATTTTGTTGTAGTAACGCAGCGTAACGTAATGTGAGTCACATCTGTTTACAGAACATCATACGACAATCTTGGCTTCAATTGTTGATTTACATATCACGTAGCAACGCTATCATAATGTATGGGAGTCACATCTGTTTACAGAACATCATACTACACATTACTGTTGTTTTTCGGTCCAACTTTGAAATATATAGAAAAGATATCTACTGTGAAAGTGTGTGCACATTTTTGGCACCCTCGGTGTATGATTGTTGAGTAGCTTTGGGGATGGGGGGGGGGGACTGCAACTTAAAACAAAGAAATTGTACTAGAGTGAGAGCAGTTTAAAAGTCCCGCCGGTCGGATGTTAGGCCTCGCGTTGCCCCCGGCATTTTCTTGCGTAGACTCCCGGTGCTCAAACGCTTCACCATTGTGAAACTTCGGTACAACATATTAAATATTTACTGCTGGAACTGTTGCCCATTTTCATTGACACACAAATTATCACTGACACAAATTCACTAGTTGCTCATCATTAATGGGCCTAACTTTGTTTCGAATGTTTGTTTTAAGTTTCTCCGGTTAATTGAATATATTTAATTTACTATGTTCCCCAAAGATAAAAGGCAAAAGCTATAAGAACTGAAGAACAAGGAGGCTATAAAACAAGGTCAATATTTCTCGGCCCATTTAAACTCCTTCATGGAATGATGAACAGTTTTCGATGTTTATTCTGGCCAGTTATTAAACTTCTGTACTAACTTTCGTATTGCTTTCCGTGTTGGAGCCATGCTGTCAGAAAATGCACACCTAAAAGCCTGTCTCGTTCTGTCACTGGACAAGCTGCACTTGTGTATGCCTTGAAGATGAATATACTGCGACACAGTGAATATCTTCCCGTTGCACAAAACAACTGCACTATTTAATAAAATGTCGTTCTCGACTGCACAATGTAGCTTTCCGACTTTGTTGTAATCTCGCTCGCAACTGGCTGGATGAGAGTATGGGTATCTAAGGTACGTAGGTCTGCTGATCGGCCGATCTAAGTTTAGAGACTTTTAAAATGCTGTTACTGTATTTGTTCACATTAATTTGCAAAGGATGTAGCAACATAGCAATACTACAGTGATGTAAAATTAATATTTGGCATAAGTTTTCTTTTAACTGTGCAGTAAAATATAGAAAGAAATACTCTGTAAATTTTCAAAATATCTTTATGATAGTAAACATTGAGCTTTAACAGTTCAACAAAGAAGACGAATAGGGATAATTGAAGTAAAAAGTTGAGACTTTTAGCGAGTGATACATTACAGACATTCAATATATTTCGCTCTACCACACTGGTCCAACGTTTGGACAAGTGTGGGTATTCTTGTGATGCATCTGATTTCTCGAGTCGCATCATGAGACATCTCTTCAACCCTAGTAAAGAGTAATACTCTTTTAGTTCTGGGAATGTGATATCTAGATGGACCAATGCCAGTACTGTAAGAGGCAAACATCCTTTAAAGCATTATAGATTTCGGCTAGGAATTTTCCTTGCACAGTTCCAGTTCTGATATTTCGTATGATCCGCAGCCGTTTCACAAGATCTGATTCACCGACACGGGTGACTGAAGAACGTTAAGGCGCGGATTCGTGAGCAGGAGATATGGAGTTCGATTCCTTCCTGAGGTTTTTTCTGCAGGTTTTCCTCAGTCCTTGTAAATGGCAAATGCCTCAGAAGTACTCTAAATTCAGGTCTGGAACGCTTCCTTCCTTTAAAAAAATTGATTCCAGCCATTTTCTTTTTGCATTTCAAAGTGCCGTTTTGTAGAACAGGAGCATAGCTTGTATTACAGAAACGGTGAATGTATTAATACGCGGTAAGTGTTTGATAAACAAGAGATAACAAGATATGTCCATATTAGAGAACACTCTGGTAGTTTACCCTAATAAAGTGCGTTTCTTGTCCAATAATTTGTTTTTGGCAGTCATTATCAACTCCAGGTGGAGTCCTAGACTAGTTGTAATATCGTCTAATTTATAATACCTCAGTTGTTTCGGAACTTTGAAAATGTGCACAATATGTGAAGACGATACTGGCTGTGAGGAGATTACGGATGTATTAATTTAAACGAGTAAGATGAAAGATTTATTCAATCCTTGCATCAAAAGCAGAACGGAACAGGAACATTAACCGAGGCGAGAGACACGTTTAGATGAGAGGAGATATGTGCTTGATTCCTCTTTTTTATTTCTAGTTAATGAAACACTTGCAGCGTGTTAGCTATTCAGCGTTCCTGCAACGTTTGAAGTGTGGCAATCATTCTACAGGCTACGCATGCACAGTGTGCAGGGTATGAAATAACGTTCTATCATATTTAAAGGTGAGCCTAGGACATCATAGCTGTCCTTGATTTGACCTAAGAAATCCGGAAAGGGTAAGAGAATGAGCAGAAAATGGGCAATTGAGGCGAACAAGACCAGGAGGCATATTAAGGACGTGGCACTTGATGTAGAGCTAAAGAGTGGGGTGGTCACTGACCCGCGCATCCTCATGTTCTAAGGTTTGGTGGTCACGATACGCCGTGCCGCACAGGGCGCCCGCCCAACCGCGTACTAATTAGCGTCACACCCTGCTGGCACAGCCAGGGCGCTGCTTCCTCTGGGGTAGCTAGTGAGGAAACATTTCTCATCTCAGTAGTGGCTCTACAAGTGTGGGGAAAGCTGTTTATCTCGCCTCTAAACGCTACGTTTATAAAGATTGTGAAATTATTCAGTCTGTAGATCAAGAAGAATTTTATATTAATTATGTAAAAGACCTTACTACGGCCAATTGCTTAAATATGCAAATTTGCAATATACGTGACGACTATATTTACTAAGTATAATTAAAATTTTCTTTCTGCTACAACTTCCCTGGTTTTTTTCCCAGATCTCAGTAAAGCCCAATAATTTCTGCTTTTGATCTCGGGAGTTGTAAATAAGGGTCTTATTATTTCAAGATATGTTTGTAATTGTTTCATTAGTAAACTACTGTCTTCCGTTGAATGCATCTCGGTTTTATTTCATTTTATATGTCCGCCCACGAGAATTTCCACTGAAACGTATTTTATTCTTTCGGAGTAAACTTACCCAAAGAGCAAACGTGATCTCAAAAATAAAGAGGGCTGTTTTCATTGCGAACAGTTTATAAAGTTTGAAGTGATAGCGGCACGGCGTGTCTAGAAAATATATTCCATTGACTTCAGGAAAAAAATGATAAATCTTTATTTCTGTAGAGACAAAGGTTTAAGATGGATTTAATATAAATAAAGGTTTATGCCAAGAATGCTGTTTAATATATTATATCTAACATCGGTATTTAAGATTCAGAGACATGGAAATTCATATTGGAAACGATGCGTTATTTAACCCGCATTTTCCCAATCAGTGGCAGAAAATGAGAATGATTTAAATAATATGTTCAGAAAACTGTGTGAAAATTATAAATGTAACTAAAACTGAATATATTGCTTGCAAATAAATCGAAGAGTTACTTTTGGATAATATATCGAGCCATCCAATTATTAGATGACCGACGCCCAGCGGGGGAATATGTCGCTCAAGGCTAGCCGGTTTCACAATTTGGGACGGGCGGCCGAACTGCTACGTTGGCCATTTTTCGCGTCAGTCATTGTCTTTTAAATGGTGAAACAATAAGTGTCTAATTTGAATTGTATCTGCTAGGAATACTAAATGGCAAATACTAGTTCTAATTATTTTATTCTATAGCAAAGGCTTATGATTCTCTCGTGCTGCCAAATTATTAGAAGAGAAATTCCCATTACAAGTTCCACTTCGTAGTGCGATTCATAAATTAATTGTTTCCACACACTTTAGACGAATTAAAGCATACCATCGGTCAAGAGATCGCTTTGATTTCTATAAAAGAATTGAGAGTAATGAGTAATTGCGTGCCTTAATTACGGAAATTGGAGACAGTTTTGGCATCTCCTTCTGCATGGAAGAATAACAATAGAATGTTTTAACTTCCGCAGGCTCTTGTGTTACTCCGCCCCGATTGTAATGTGGCCCAGCTGGCCATAAGCGATGACTTGTGGGGCGATGCAGTCCCCGTAGGTCGGTCATAAAATAATTGGATGACATTATAGTTGCTAAGATAGATTGCATGTATAAAAGTCTACTTATAACTAACATTTTATGAAGAAGAATTTTGGGAATTAAAAAAAAAATATTAAGAGCAATGAAAATTGTATTTTGGCGATGTTGTTCAGGATTAACTTTACAGATTCACACTAGGAATAACACAGACAGGAACAAGCATGAATATTTCTGTTATTGACATAGTAAGAAAAAAAGGGTGGGAAGGAGGGAGAGATGTAATGGGCATAATTGATCGCAGGCCATTTTTTTCCCCCTTTAATGGACATGTCTAAAGGAGGATAAAGAAGAAATAGGATGAATGGGGTAATATCGGCAGAGTAATGAGATATATTGACAGAATCGTCAAGGTTGTAAATTCGGATGCGCCAAAAGATTACTTAAACTCATGAGGTGAATGAATGATGTAACAAATCTTAGAATTGCTTTTAATCTAGGTAAGAAGTTGTATTTTCGTTACGGTGAGCTTAAAACGTTCTGCGTAACAATAATCTGGTTTCTATGAAAAAAAATAATAATTATGAGTAAAGAGACCAAAAAACTAGAAGTTTCCAATGTCGAGGATCAAACTTTGTGTTAATATACTTGTTTTAGTACATGATTTGCATTAGAAGACTAGTTTCTTTTCTATCTCCCCCTCTCCCCTCCATCTATAGAATTCTGTAGTTTGCCGGATTGATTCTCCTCTCCTTCCTCTTTCATATCTTAAATAATTTTCTCTAGTACATTTGTTAACTGATAGTAGAAATCACGTTTTTCCTTCTGATAGCATCGACGCTGTTTGCACTCTATGAGCTCGGCGGAACAGAAGCAATTAATGCTATACGTTAGGTGGCCTGCGGGTTGAGAAAAAAAGTAATATTAAAAAAAAATAAAAAAATCAGGTCATTGATTCGAACCTTATAGTTGGAAGTTTTACAAATGGAAAAATGAAAGAACGAAACATGAGTAACATTTTGTTTGCGAACGGAGGTAACCATTGGAGCTCTCATTCCAGAGGCCCTTGGTTCATTCCTTCGATGCCGGTCAACCTAGCCGTTGGTTTTTTCGTGGTTTCCCCTGGTCGCTTAGGTGTAGTTTAAATATCTCCTCTTTACAGCGTCATCCACAGATGTTCATTCAGGACAAACATTGGTCTGGCAGACGGTGAGCAAGAGAAATGCTACCTTTCTCAAAATGTCAAAGCTCAGTAATATCATGGGTATACAAAAGAACTGTCTAGTTTAGTCGGGAATGACCTTAAATTCAAAGCATTATAATATGGTATTTATTATGCTCATTATAAAGTGTAAGAGTTTAGTCAAGGTTTATTCCAGCAATATCTTTCGTAACAAGAAAAAAAAAAAAAATTGACGATGGAAGACCACCCGGCAGAGTGATTGTACTTATGAAATCTGAATTCTTTTGATGTGGCAGCATTCTTCATCTATGACCTGGAATGCTGGTCAGCCAATGTGGATACCGTCACAGGTGGCCGAGGTCGTTAAGGCGCAGACTCGTAAGCGGGAGGTCTGCGGTTCGAATCTCGCCAGGACAGTCCTCCCTGACTGAGTTTTTTTTTTTTTTTTTTTTTTTAAGTTTTCCTGGAATGGCAAATGCCGGAATGGCACCCTAAACTTAGGCCTGGAATGTTTTCTTCCTTAAAAAATTCCTTTCCCGATATATCATTTTATTTCATGTATCATCAGTGTCACCGCCTGTGGTGCCTCAGTAGTTGAAACGGACGTTAAACACTGTTAAAAAGCGAGTTTGGAAAGGTTCTGATAAAACTTGTGCAATTTATTAATGTAACTCGGAAGTCGTACAGAACAGCAGGCACATCTTTTTATCGCATGATTACGTTGTAACATCACTGAGCACCCGATTTCTACCTGAGATATTGTCATTGATAATGTCATGTTTAGATTTCATGTTTTGTTTTTCTATAAGTAACGATCTATTGGTCTTAATCTGAAACCAAGGCCCTTAATTATTCTTCTGAGATTGGCTGGAGCTTCCATAGTAGTCAATTATGTCTTGTAAGTTTGTCTGCTATCTCTTTATTGTCGATGTCATTTCCTGTTGTGTGTAAAAGTTGTGTATTGTCCATTTGCCAAAATCATCAAAATCGACGATTTTTTTGGGGGACGTTTTGTTTTCTTGCCAGGAGTTTTAATTGATATACCTTGTTTGGCGTAATGGTTTCTAAATTTCAAAATACTGAATACTGATCTCATTGATACCCCAGTTGCCAAGTCAGAAAGTTCGATATATGACTGGTGCATTTACTCACTACTATCAAGCAAGAAGATGCTGGGATTGCCTCTCCTCATTTTTCATACATTTCTGGCATCTGCTTAACCCTTACCCTCTGCAGTTCTCTGAGGATTGGAAGAAATTTCTTCACGAATATTATCTTTCAGTTAATCTAATGTATGTACATTTGTCTTTTACGATGTTCTTTAAATCTCCCCGGAGATAAAAACCACAAGGAGTTTAATTGGGGGATCCAGGGAGCCAAGTGTTGTTAATCACTTTTCGTGAATATTTCACAAATTGCACGCAAGGAGACGTGGGCTTGCAGGGTGCTGTTGAAAAATACGAAATCTACGTTCCCTCACAATCAATTCACGGAAAAAAGGGTTGCAAAATATCCTGCACATACCTATCACTATTATTTGTTTCTTTAAAATTAAATGGGCACCATACTGTCTTTTGATCTAACAGGGGAGGTTAGGTTTTTCTGAATTCTAGTATCGGTTGTTTTGCTAATTAACATACCTACAAAGATGAAACCAAGACCCGTCCGTAAAGAAAATTAGGTTAGGTTAAAGTTTCGTCATGCACACTATTCAAAATCCATTCACAAATCTACTCCTGGATACAGGGTCACCCGGTTTATGTTCTTGCAGTACAGTCATTTTATAGCTTTGTAGCCGTTCTAACAAAGGAATAGGAAATTCCCGATTAGTGAGACAGACATTTTAAGTGAACTTTAGGGGAACGTTCCAGAGCATGTCCAATGCTATCTTTCTTCTTTTATTACTGTATGTGGCTGTATACACTTTCTATCAAATATTTCCCGCTTAACGAAATTTATTTTGCAGTCTGTAAATCGAACTGCGACTTGGAAGCTGAATATCAGGGAATTTTCCTTGAAACACTCTCCATACCGATTCTGTAAGCACGTAAAGAAATATTCTTTGGCAAATATAATATCCATATTAACGTAATTAATACACTGTATTACGCCGCTTGGCTCCCCAGTCAGCTTTCAAACGTGGGAACCAAACGAGAACTGCAGACTAGATAAATGGGGCGGTTCCGCGAAGGAAGAATCAAACAGTGGTACTCTGGTGAGAGGATTTTCATAGCTTGTGTGTTTTCTAAATTATACACATTAGTGACTATTGCCAACTTTGACTAAGTATCCTTTTGCATTTCATTTTACAAAGAACTGGAGGTATCTAATCAGAATGGTGTGGAAAATTGGAAGCGCATGCATCAAAAAGCGAATGTTTACTGTAGTAAGTGGATTCTCTTCATATCGAACAGCACGCTGCTCTGAAATTGTGCTTCCTTCTGCAGATATTCTCTAAGTAAACGTGGGCGATTTTACAGCAAGCATATGACGATAATGTTCTGCCACAACCAACCACACTTTGGTGATTCAAAGATCTTAAGGAGGACCGTGTTTCAAAAAATAACAAAAAAAAAAAAAAACAGGGCAGTCTAGGTGCTCCAACCACTGCAGTGAATGAGTCCATGAGTAGCATAGCTGCTGTTATTGGTTGAATAACAGTGGATAGACTGGCAGACATGTTACAAATTCCTCATGGTAGTGCGTTCACCATTCTGCATACACGTCTGTGCCAGATGGGTGGGAAGATTATTGACGCCTGAGCAGAAGATGGTGCGAGTGGACATGCGTTGGGAACTTCTGTGTCTGATACCGGAGCATGCCGAGGCATACCTGAATTCCATCATTACAGTTATGAGATTTGGCTTCACCATTACGAGCCCGAAAACAAACACGAGAGAGTTCAGTATGGAAATCCCCTGATCTGCGATGCAAACTTTTTTCCGGAAGACTATTTTACCGAGCACATCTGACAAAAACGCCTTGAGCTGCATCCACCATGGCAATGTACCCCCTCAAGTTTGTAACGTTGCAAACTTTAGCAAGAAAAAATAATTGAACTGTGCTCAACCTTCATTCAGCCCTGATCTAGCTCTTTTTTCCGTTCCCTCTTCTCAAAAAGGATCTGTTGGTCAGCTTTTGGTTCATCAACGGCTGTTGTGAAGAAGGCGGAGACGGTTCTGAAGACGATGTCAAAAAAGTTTCCAGCACGTCTTCCAGGTGCAGCAGACACGAGTGTACTTCTCAAACTTTATTGACTAGTCCTTATATATTTTCAGCAATTTTGTAAACTTATAGTGAAATCATGTACAGAAAACCGAAAACTAATGTGATAATCATCGCTGAATTTAAATAAGAGTCTCTACTCGAGAACCCATCTGATATTTTAATTTGCAAACAACCTCCTTCTCAGAAAAAAATAGCATAAAGAACACGATCTGCCTGAACTGAGAACTGAACGCCCACACTGCTGTTAAACAAATGGCAGGAGTCTTGGTATTCATTTGGACATCTGTCAGTAACAGAAGGTGTTCACGTGCAGCTCATTTTGATTCTGTTCATTCATTCGTATAAACTTGGGATATTAAACTTAATAAATAATTCAGAATTTGCTCTTAATCTTGTACTGTGCAACCCGGATACACAATGTAGATGGTATCGCAA
The DNA here is from genome assembly GCA_030762175.1 of Metallyticus violacea. Classification (NCBI taxonomy): domain Eukaryota; kingdom Metazoa; phylum Arthropoda; class Insecta; order Mantodea; family Metallyticidae; genus Metallyticus; species Metallyticus violacea. The sequence goes on from CM060836.1 coordinate 64,280,973, forward strand.
TACAGCAAATAAATCTGGTTAAGGCGTAAATGTGTAGGTTTGTTCGGGGATATTTTAGTACATTATTTTAAGGTATTCAAGGTGAATTTTGATAGAACCTCGGGAATCAAATAACAAAGTGACCATGAATGACAGGCTTATTGCTCAAGCAAAGGAGACATAGTTCGTTTTCTTCGGTTTATTTAGGACGAATTCTCTAGTGCTGCAGTTTTGTCCATTCTTTTTTCAGCTCAGGCGCCAACGTACTCCTAGATTAATTTGCTTAATCTGCATTTCGTTAAACCAAAATTTTGATAGTGTACGTACTTAAAGTCGCTATGAGCTTTTTAAACACAATACAAAGAAAGAACTTAGGTAGACATTACTTTCAATTGTGTATATCGCTTACTGAGGACAGGGCTTTTATCTCTGAACTTCCCAGTAACTACCTATTTGACATACATTTAATTTTAACAAAGAATATATCAATTTAGATGTTGGGGGAGGTGTTTTAAACTAATATTCATAAAAATTTTCGTTGCCTGAACCGTTATTGTTGTATGCATAGGACAGAATAATACTATACAAGTTAAGAAGCATTTAATGTAAGTGTGTTTTGGCAGTAGATTGTTTCAAAAGGTACCCTACAAGAAAGAACAATGTAAACAGATAGCCAGGAGTGCCGAAATAGGCTCTATTACTGTATTATTAATAATTTGTAATTTTAACCAATGCTGCTTAAATTTTAGATTTCGTCCCTTCAAGTTCAGCCACCCCTACTTTGAACTTTCAAATATCTCTTTTGGTTTTTTGGTGCTTAAATTTAAAAAAGAATGCTGTTTTATTACATATTTTGTTTTTTACCTCCAAAGCTTAAGTAAGTTGTAGGGTGAAAAAAATATTTGGAGTTAAATTACAATTATAATATAATAACCTATTTCTGAACTGAATAATTCGCTTTCTTTCTGTTCTTTCTTATATGGTAGCCATTTTGAATCAATTTAATACCAAAACATAACTTAAAATGTTCAGTAGTTTTTATAGCCTCATTCTGTCCAAATTCAAACAAACATTAAAATCTAGACTACCGGCAACGATAAAAGAAAAACAAGATAATTGCGTCCTCTTTAAAATTAAATGTAGACATTTGAAAGTTTAGGGGATTGGGTTGAGGTAGTGAAACGTAAAACTTAATCTATTTAGTTTTTGAACTTCGTCCTCAATGTCTATTGATATGCGTTATGTTATTGAGAATGAGAAGCTGTGAAATGAAAGCTCTGTATTTTACTATATTCATTTATTTGGCAATTCATGTATCATTTTAAATTTATACTTGGGTGTAATTCACGTATGCCCAGTGGAATTTGAACAGTGATATATTTTTGCCTCCCATTTCCTCCATTAATATTCCTGATCATAGCTTCAGTTTAAATATTACAGATGACAGAAACAAACTTTCATTGCATGTACATATCACTATGGAAATGTGAATGCTTAAATTAAACCAATATAATGGTACAATTTACATAATAAAATATGGTCTACAACGGTTTGTATTTACTTACGGGTTCAGTGTGTATATTTTTCAAGCCAGATTATAATAAGAACTGGTTTGTTTGCGTTGTGAACAACGCGATTTATGAGTTCCCCTCTCCCTTGGCTCTAGAAGCAGTATTTCATCGCAAATGACCACACCGAGTGCTAAAACATTTAAATCGTTCCGCGACTCCATTAATATTAACCTAGTTATATTGCTGCACAAAACAAAACTCTCTCATCTGCTATTTAAATGGACGATGCAGCTTGCGGGCTTTGTACGCTTATTTCGGTAAAATCCGCAACTCTGACGGCGCCAGTGGCCTCACGGTTACTGAAGCTCGGTTATACATTTCGCACGAGATCGATGGACTTTACTAGCAAAGTAGCGGCAGTCTGCTAAAAAGAATATGTCTAATTATACTGGTCAATATCCATTTTGTATCTGATGTGTTATATATCAAGTTGTGCTCAGTTTGTCGGTAACCGTACTTGCCTCCTAAACCCAAGATCGCGGGTTCGATCCGGGCCAGGACCGATGGATTTTTCGGGCGTAAAAATCCTAAGTATGACTTCCTGCGGGAGGGAATTAAAGCCGTGGGTCCCGTGTCGTACATTTACGCCACGATAAAGAACCGCAAGCCTGAAAAAGAGGCCCAATGAGCAAAATTTGTCGGCCGTTTCACGCCCTCATAACCCAGATGTGACGCTGATAACCTGCGATGTTAAAGAGCGTCCGTAAATAAAACAAACATAAAAACAGTAAGCAGTTTTGTGCATACATTCCGAATCGGGTTTTTAAAATGTGCTAGCATATAAAGTTGAGTAATTTAGAAGTTTATGTTTTTTTTATTTTAAGTCTTTTGCTATTTTCTACTCTTTTGTCTGTTACTCTTTGTATAATATAAAGAAGTGATAGTGATAGATGTTCTAAAACTAATTCTAGTCACTGGACGGCAAGATGTTCTCCTAAAGAGGTTTTATGATGTAATACATCTTGAAACACATATGATGCAATTCTTATTATAATTACTTGTGCCTAACCCGTGTATTGAAAGTTTTATTTGTGAGAGATGATGAAACTTTGTGGTGTTTAGAAGTTAGCAGAAATGGCAAGTAGTAAACTTGCTGGACAATTTTTTGTTAAATGGGCGGGAAATCACTGCAAAAATTCAAAGAAAGCTAATCACTGACTTTGTTAAGAAGGCATATAAACTATATTCTGATTGCCCTGTTGTTGATCACAATAAAAATGTTGCACCCCATGTTGCCTACATAACTTGTACCACACTCTTAACAGAATGGTTGAAAGGAAAGCGCCGAGCCATGTCATTGGCTGTTCCAATGGTGTGGTGTGAGCCAAAAGACTGTTACTTCTGCTTCATAAAATTGCAGGACCTTCAAGCAAAACTAGACATAAAACAAATTAACCGAATGTGTCTTCAGTGCATCTGCCTGTGCCTTGTAGTGGAGGCCTGTCTGTTCCAGTCTTTAACTTGCAAAACATTTCATCAGACTCGATAACACCATGTGAATCAGAAGAGGAAGTGTAGAAGCCCCCAATCTCAGTACACTTCGCCTTAACTTATAGTACAGAGGGAACTGAATGATTTTGTCCGCGATCTACTGCAATTTTCCGAACAGCAATCTGAACTCTTGGGATCGAAACTGCAACAATGAAACCTTCTTGCTCCAGGGAGAGGAAAAAAAAAAAAAAATCCAGTTTTAGAGCAAGAAGTAGCTCTTTCGTTGAATATTTCGACATGCAGAATTGAATGTGTGTATGTAGAGATGTCATTGGTTTGATGATATGGTTAGGTGTGCAACATAACTCACAGGAGTGGCGACTATTTATTGACTCCAGTAAAACCAGCTTGAAAGCAATACAATTACATAACGGGAACAATTTACCTCCTGTGTATTTGGCTAATGCAGTAGAGCTTAGAGAAACTTATGAAAAATGGCCTTGCTGCTGGAGGCAATAAAGTATAAAAACCATGAATGGCAATTCTGTTTTTTGTGTGTGCCTGTGGGACAGCCGAGACACCAACCATTATAAAATCAATGAATCATTTATTAATAGAAAATGGTGTGAAAAGCACTCCATTGGTGGAACGGAGTAAAATCGTCGGTCCTTGTGGTCTACTGGTAACCATATTTGCTGAATAAACCTTAAACATAAGTTCCTTCGGAAGGGAAGCAAAGCCGTGGGTCCCGTGTCGTACATTTACGGCACGTAAAAAGCTCAAGCCTGAAAGAAGAGGCCTCTTAGCAAAATTTATCGGCCATTTCACGCCCTGCATTGAATGGGAATGGGAATCTGATAACATGAGATGTTAAAAAGCATCCGTAAATAAACCAAATAAATAAATAAATAGTAAACGCATTTTGCCTCTGCTTCATATCAAGTTAGATCAAATGGAAAGCTTCGTGAAAGCTCTGAATAAAGTAGATCAGGTCTTGAATGATTTTAAACAAAGGTTTCCTAAATTGAGTGAAGCAAAGATGAAAGAAGGCATATTTGTTGAACCTCTTCCAAACAACTGTTAATGACTTTCTGGGCAACAGAAAAGATATGTTTGCTTAGTGAATGATCTGTTGGGGAACTGCAAGAACAGGATTGTAGAATGTCGCTTAAAATTTACTTTTGTATTCACACCTTCTTCTGGGCATCGTAAGCGATGAGCACGGTGAGCTCTTCCACCAAGACGTCCCTGCTATGGAGAATTGTTATCAATGGCACTGGAACCCTTCCATGATGGGCGACTACTGTTGGTGTCTTCATAGGGAGTGTGATGAAACCCCATACAAAAGAACGGCACCATCGGACACTTTTCAAAACAAAATAAAGAGTAAAATTACAACTAAATTTTAGATCTTTCCTCACCATGTCCACATATATATTAAATCTGAAGTTCTGAGTCTGAATTTCTTGTTTGTATTTAATTGTGTTATTGTTCGCCAGTAGTAATTTTAAATTTATGCTATGTATTTAAGTGCTGTGGTTTCATGGGGAAAAACTGGGTTTTTCATTGAATTCTGCAACTCAAACTTAGGTAAATCCACATATTTATTTGTTTGAAGTGTAAATGTTTTGATGCATTTAAAATCATTACGTACACCATTTTATATTACATAGACATATGCTAGTATTGTGCATCTAGGAAAGGTGACGTGATGGAGAAAAGCGTTTTAGGTATATTCATCATATTTCAAACCAGATACAAACAAAAAATTCAAATTTGTTGACTAATGTTATTTTTCAATCAGCAGTTAACTTTATCCTCATTATTATATTCGAAGCAACCTCCCCACACTCGATAATAGTTCCTCCGTATATTTCCTCCTCCTTCCTCCCCTTGTACCAGAGAAAAGATTATTGAAGAACAAGTGGAATTCTAACACTATCAACTTTCTATCTTTATTTAAAACATGTAATGTTTGCATGCAGTGCTATATATCTAGGCCTTTTTTTTCACTATGTGTATCTGTATTTCACTTGTGTCATTCGCCTGGTAGAGCGAAAGAGAAGGCCCCTATGGGCCTTAACTCTTGCCAGGGTAAATAAATTAATAATAAAGGCAGCCACTCTATACTCCTTTAGAGATGGCATCAGCCCTCACCTTCGTATGACGCAACAGCTTCCGGACTTCCAAACTATTGCTCCCTCAGTTTTTCCGCGACAGTTGGAAACAAGAAAAAGTTACAGAAAGATCTGGACTGTACGGTGAGTTGAGCATTGTTGCATAATTTCAAAGGGATGTGCACAGAGGCATTGTCGGGGTCAAGAAACAATTCTCGCAATCCAGACTTCTGTTTTCTTTCTGGTAGTGTTCTGAAGACCCTGGGGAGGCAAATTGCGAAGTAAACCAAACTGGCAGTAACTGTTTTTGTGTTCTTGGAGTGCAGTGGTTACAATATGACCACTTGCTCTGAAGAAATTGACAGATATCTTTCAGCCTACACTTCCACATGGCCTAACTTTCACTGAGGGAGTTCGAAGTTAGTCATTTGGGAAGACCCAGATCGCCGACAGCCTCTTGATCGCGGAAGATATCGTGTACACATCTTGGGAACTGCCATTGTTGAAACTAAGAACAATTTCGTGCCACCATTTTATTCCTGCTGTCTTTTGTTCTTCTTCATGGTTGTAGAGCTATTTAACAACAACAAAGCTTCGTATCACGAATATATTTGTGCAGGATTTCTGACACCTGCGGCAAACGAATTTTTAGACACTCCTGTAAGTAAAGAGGGATCGTTCTTCACTATGGCTTCTGTACGTCCTTCTATATGATTCTTTTTCTTCAAAAGTCTAAAGCTCTAAATTCTGCAAGCTATGGGCTTAAGTACATGAAGGAGCAGAGTCTAGTAAAGCTTGTCATTTTTACACGAATTCTTGTCGGCTCAACACTTATAATCGTAAAAGATCTCCGCACAAAAATGACGTCGAACTTTTAGGAACGTTTCAGAACATCAGACAGATTTTGAAGCAGTTGTAATAATTCCGCTATTATTAAGATTAAGACACGTTCTTTCCGACAGAAGACACACATATCGTGGTTTTTTAAATCCCGAAAATTAAATAGTAACCCTTATATTTTGCACATTTTAGATATTCAGAATGCTCAGCTTTTCAGCAAGTAATAATTGCTATAAATTATGAAATGCTGTGGTAACATTTTTGCAGTGCGAAAATGAGATATTTCACAGTCTGCAAGCCAAACTTATTTGGTCGGTGTTGGTTTTATCCCCGCTGTCTCATAAATCACAAACACTGTACGTTGGCTGTAATGTACCAAAATTTGTTCCCTTACAGAGGGAATCATACTATTATTGACTAGTGTGACGTTTTCGAATGTGGCGAAAATCGCCGCTAATTGGTGGTTAGGAGCTAAGCGCTGGTCTTACGGACAGTGGTGAATGATTCACAGGGCGAGATTCCTCTTCAACTTATTGCTTTTCCTTGCAGTGATTAAAATGTGAATTTCGAACTATTCTCTACTTCATACAGATTCTTCAGCCTATGACGGATATAATTTTTATTTCTTTTTCCGTGAAAAGGACATAAAGTTACAAGGAATTTAAGCCACCTTGAGATAACCGTTTTGTGTGCTTCAGTGAAGAATGAATTCGGTTGGTGAAACAGTGTAATGTGTTTAAGAACATAAAGGTCGAATATGCCTATTTACGATTGCTATGTGGCGATATAGTTGACAACAGCGTATAAATACCTCGTTATTGTTTCTTCAGGGAGTTGAAGACTATAATGGCCACCAAAACTTTTACCCTCTCTGCTAAATTCATCCTGGAACTCGTTTGATTTGATTACATATCTACAGTAAGCACTTCGAAGTTGTTCAGTCAGAAATGGAAAAAATTTCTTTTGCTTCTTGTCGATATTGAACCAGGCTCAGTTCAGTTTCATACATCACATGTCATTTCAGTTGCCTTCCGGACAGTGTCAAGAGCCTGGAGACTTGAGGATTCCCCAAAAAGTCAAAGTAGTTCAGAAGGTTAGTGTTATACGAAGTAAACTGAATGCTGTAGTTTGCAATAACTGTAAGCAGTGCTGTAAAAGATTTGTGGATATTCAAAATGCCATCCTTTGTGTCCCGTATTTAATGATGACAATGTAGAACCCTCTGATATTATTATTGCTACTAAAATTCCTTTGTTCTCGTAACGTCGAACAAAGTTTCTCTGAGTATAAAAATATAATGTTCATGACATCAGGACATTTGGGCAACTATTTGATAATTGACTGTGCACCCACTTCCAATGTAAAGGGGGAGGGGGGAACTTGTCTTTTAGCACTTAATCATTCATTTTGATAGCAAAAGTAATTAGTTGATTAACGATTTTTTTGAAATTACATGTACTAATTTCTCAGTTTCATTAATTATAATTTGAAAAAAAAATAATATGCATAGATTCTCAGATTATAAAGATATTAAATAGTAGATGTTACATATTGCTTTATTTTGTCTTGTCTATATAAAACAAGCTTTTCGTTGCCAAACATTGATGCCGGTTAAGGAATTTTCGCACTTATATATATATATATATATATATATATATATACCGAATGTTTTAAAGGGCAAAACATAGATAATATATGTTTTCGTATTTAGCAACTCTTATTCGGTTGCGCTTTCGGCCTCTGAATGTTGTTTAAAACTTGCATTGATTTTCTTCAGAAGCTGTCAAAGCATCCCAGAGATAAAAGACGTACATATTTCTATAGCTGCCAAACGCAGTTGCTAATAACTCTATTTACGAAAACACAGCTTAAATTGCAGCGAGTTGTAGGAGCGGTGCCAAAAGTGTTTTGGAAGCGATGGCAGGCATTTTCAGCACCTCTGCTTTTCGCCATCCATTAACAGATGTGACTGAGACAGTGAATGCATAGTGCAGAACCCAGATCATTCAGAGAAGGGCCACTTTCTTTATTTTAGCAATAGCAAAAATGATGGCTAGTGGCCAGTACTGACAACGATTTGCACAGAAATATAGCAGCAAAGGTTCTGTTTAGCTTATGATTAGCCACTTCCTCCTTAGCTGAGCTCTGTCGCTATTCGACAAGGGCGAGGAGTGGAGATTTCTGATGAATTGTTATTCAATTTAGAGAGACCCCATGTCTGGTAATTCTTTCTCGAAGCTTAAGAACATTCAATATATACGCCAACAAGTTCAAAAAACGCATTCGCCGCATATATACAGTAATCAAATTTATTGCATCGCTTTATTTTATGGTTTATGTTAAGATTCTAAATTCTGAATTCCTTCTTTCATACACCCAAGCTTCGATCTCTGGTGGAATGCCAAAACTGCTCTGCACATTAAATTATGTCTGCTCCTAGCTCGTGCACAGAGATCCATTTTTAATAGCATGTAGAAATTCATAAGCTTTAAGAGCGATATACCGCGGTTAGTAATATATCTTTAAGGAATTAGATGTATTAACCTTAGCTGAAGTAACATTTTAAACATAGTTTAAAGTTGTTTATTGTTGTGTTCTTTAATGCATATACACTTGCAAAGATCAAACAGGAATATACTTGCCAAGTTCAGTATTTTACGGCTCAAATGCTTAAATATGGAAGAGAAACATGATAACCTATACTAATGGATATTGAATATACGTGGAAATGTTATGCTCGGTATGAAATGAGCGGCAGGGTTACTGCTGGGAGCTGGAGAGATGGCTAGGTAGGCACAACGCAACTATTAATATTCTGCTTTTGTTAACGCAATCTAAATGGACCGAATGTTAAGTATTTGAGTAAATGATACAATGCGGTTCGTAATGTTTTACTTGGCTTACATCCTAGCCATCTCTCCAACTCCCAGCAGTACCACTTGTTTGGCCTGTCGTTTTTGCACATTCACAAAGTCCTGTCACCAGAAGTTCTGTTCACTGTAAGTATTTTAATTTCTGCTCTGATATTTTCTTTTGGGTGAGGTTTATTCCTGGCGTTCCCTGTAGATAATAACTATACTAAAGTGTAGGAACTTGCCTCCTATAATCCTCTACAGACTCCCATTACTAGTTCTTGTAGTTCCTCTATGCTGTGGCAGAATTCTCGGCAGCTGGACATTGTACTCTGACTTCGCTACTTAAAACTGTGTATAAAATTTTACCGAATAGAAAATGCTGGAAATGCCCTCACGCATTTGGCTGGGTAAACAATTTGCGAGTGATACGATTTAGTTTGACCATAAGATCGCGGTTTCAGTCCCTGACAGGGTGAATTTAAGGGTGTAAAAATCCTAAGTATGGCTTCCGTTGTAAGGGAAGTAAAGCCGTGGGTTCCGTTTCGTACATTTACGGCACGATAAAGAACCTCAAGACTGAAAGAAAATGCCGCAAAATTTGTCGGCCGTTTCACGCTCTGAATAGAATGGGACGCTGATGACCTGAGATGTTAAATAGCGTCCGTAAATAAACCAAATACTATTAGTTCGGCCGTAGTAAGGTTTCGTTTTACTTGAGTTCTTCCAGTTGAGGATTTTTTGTACACTTTTTCTTTCAGGCTTTCCCACAAATAAAAACCACAGACTGTCAGACATGGGGAGCAAGAGGGCCATGCACCAGCATTAATCACTTTATATCTTCAAACACTTCCCTAATTTTACCCGTGGACCCTTCTGCTGTATGAGCAATGTGGAATCTTCTTGAAGCCATCCATATAATTTCTCTTCTTCCCCCAGTTGATAAAAAATGAGGTCAGGTTGTCGTTTCGACACCTCTTTCCATTTACTAGTGCTCGTAAAAAATCGGACCGATAAGAGACAATAAGGCACACGTGATTCGGAATCACCTTGTCGTAGACAATGGGCACTTTTACACTTGCAAGGTTTTGAGTTTTTACAGTTTTGTTGCTGCAAATGCGGAAGGCACTGAGACCGCAATTTGTGCTAATTTTGGTAGTGGAATTATTGGCGAACGTCAAGACTTGCGGCAATTTAATCTAATTTGGCTTCTGTTAAAATTGTATGTCTTCGGGTGCTTCTTGTTTTGTACCAAATCAGTAGTGTCAAATTTATTCACAAGATCGTGAGCTGCAATTCTGGAAAGAGGAAATTGCACGGAGAACTTCCGAATTAATTCCTCACAAATATTCTTATTGATAGATAATAACATTTACACAAGCATTCCTTGCTCTAAAGTCTTCGCGAACGAATGTAGACTGACTGGTAAACTGCTCAGAAGTTCAAGGACGGGTAGGCAGGCGGCAGTGAGGCACAAAGCTCCGTGTGAGCGGTGAGGATAATTTCTGGAAGACCGGTACTCTCTACTATGGAACCTTCCAGAGGTTTTAGAAATTCATAATTTAAGTATATAAACATTCTAAGAAATGAGAAATATAATGCAAATAATTTACACTGCTTTGAAGCTGTGATGTATCAGTAAATGCTGTATAGTTACACGTGTTTGATTTTCAATCTATGACTAAATATCGTATTCTGCAAAGAGTACGTCAAATAGAATATTTCATTCTGAAATAATAGTCTTATTAGCAAAATTGTTATTTTATTAAAAGTTGGGTTATTAATGTTCCCAGTAACGAGACATAAGTTTGCAATAGATGCATCGAAAGAAACGCTTTTGAATTAAAATAAAAGTAAATTCCAGTTTAAGACGATAATCAGGAAATGAACTTTATACAAATCAAAACAATGGAAATCAGTACAGTGAAACTTACAGCTGTGAAAACTGGATAGGCAGGGTTAAAATATAAATGACCTAAATAAAAGTTTTAAAATTAATGTTGAATTTACCTTTCTTTAGTTATAACACAAATATATTTAAACTGAACGAAAGGTTGACAAAATGCAGGCATAAACTCAGGCGGTAATGCTGTGAACATTTGGGAGATCTCAATTTCATAACAGTTAGAGCCGGTCTCCTGATCTGGGATATTTTTTCGTGGCTTTTCGTGATCACTTAGGCGAATGCTAGGATTGATATTTCCTTCCCGTGAAATTTCTGCTCTCACATTTCATATTTTATTCCGTAGTTCTGACTGTACAATAGAAAGTGTAAGGTGAGACTTTCTGGTGCTGTGTGGTGTGGCGGTAGATTTTCGACATGAAAAAAATTTATTATTCTAGCGTCTGGCGGGTTCTGCCCCTACCCACTCGGGAATAGCCATTGAGGAAGACTGCAGACGTCTGGGACCGAATAACTGGAAAACGTTGGGAACCTCGCCTGCTTCAGGTGCCGGTGCCCGGTTTTATATATACATGGAATAATTACATTAGAGCTTAGAGTCAAGCTTCCAAAATACCGATTCATTGTACAAATCATACAGTTACATGTATTACTTTTTCTTTACAAAACAATATAAACACGGCTAATTCGAAATTATTGCTCAGATACTTGTTTCAAAAAAAAAAAAAATTTCCCCTTGTAATTGAGGATCACCTTGCTTTTTTACCTTACTCAAACTTTCGTGTTGGTATTTTTCTATCCAATTGGAATTCGTTTCACGACTGTGAATTTTAACGGATGGTACATAGATTTTTAAGGCATGAGATGCTTTATTATTCCTATCATTAAAAAGCACCTCTTTCTTTAAAATTTTGGACAGTACAGTTTTTCTAGCTAAGCCTAAGCAAATCATAACACAGGGTGTCTCTAAATATACCGACAAACTTTGTGGTGCGATAAATAATAGTTTTTAAACGCTTTTTGTTGAGAAACCCATAGGCTACGGACATTCGTTTCAATGCAAAAGCACCATAGCCAGTAGCAATGGAATGGGGCTGAACGCAGGATGAAAGCTACAAGGGTCGAACCTTACCATAAGGACTGTAACCTGTATGTCCAAGAGTAATCGTGTTAGACCGGTCTGCCCAGACTGTTCCACCGTTTGCGCTGCCGCGTAGTTTTGATGTAACTATGTGTGTGTGCGCGCGCGCGCGGTTTTTCAAGGTCGACTCTCGTTTCTGGGAATGTCGACATCTGCATTAATGCTACTGTTTCTGCGCTCAGTATCATTTGTCTACTCAATCTGTTAACTTTTTGTGCTTAATGTAATTCATTGAGGACAAAAAATGTGGTTTCAATATGAAGGGACACCAGCTCATTTTAGGATTGAAGTAGTTACATGGGATTATCACCGCATAGATGGAGGTGGGTCCGTTGGTTGGCCGCCTCTTGATCTCACCTCTGTGTAGGTCATATGAAGTCTGTACTTATGAAACCCCTGTTGATTCCGAAGATTTTGTAGTACACATAGTCAATGCAGCAGCTAAAATCCGGGAAATGCCTGGCGCCTTTGAGAGGGCATGACAAAGTGTAGTACATCGATGCAGTCTTTGTCTGGAAGTCATTGGATGTGTGTTCCTGCACTTGCTGTAGTGATGTAAATACAGTAAAGTGAGCGATTGATATTGATAATTGAACACTGAAGTACGTGTTTTTCCTTCTCAATTTGTTTTCTGTTATTTTCGATCAGATAAATAGCTGTAACGTTAATGCTTTCTTTATTAAATCCATTAATTAATTTTTATGTAACTAATTACCGAATCCCTTCCTGTAAGATCGTCCAATTTAATGATATAATGGTTAAAGTTTTGCACTGAAATGTGATGTGGCAGAAAAGGATTTTTTTTTTTTATCCGATTCCAAATTTTGAGACACTCTATATAAAGGCTCCATGACTACAAATAGAGTGCCTCCGTGTTCTAGTAGCGTTTACGATTACTAATCCGGGTTTTTATCTTGTTCTTGTTCTTCTTCTAAACTTCTTTGTTCCTTTCGGAGTTTATCCGCACCCTGAGAACTGAATGTCAGATAGTTTCAAGGCATCAAGGACTCTGAGCTCATTTGTGCCATTTTAATTTATTTTCATTCCTTTCATGATTACAGACTTACATCCATAGTAGATTCGGTTCACAATCTATAGACGTCTCGACAAGACCAAAGCGATGCCCCCCCCCCCACTCAAGAAAGAAAGGTATATCTGTAGCTTTCGGTGGACGATATGGTTTGCCGCGACTGCACAAAGTTGGTGGAACTTTTTACATTTATAAACATGACATGAATTTTAAGCAAGCTTGAAGAAATTGTGTGTGTGTGTGTGAGAGAGAGAGAGAGAGAGAGAGAGAGAGAGAGAGAGAGAATAATCCAAAACTTGCATCGTAAATATTTCTGAAATGAGAAATTGATGTGCTGCTTTCACAGAATTGAAGCTTAGAGAGGGGCTCAAATTTGCAGCCCATGCACAGACATTAATAATTATTAGAATGTGTGTTTCTTGAATAAAGTTACATCTTTTTTCAAATGAAACAATGCCTATTAACATCAATAAAATAAAATTAGAAGAAATTACAATGTCAATGGTGTTTTTTGCGCGATTCTATTGCAAGTAGTTCACGAGCTATGAACATTTTAAATATCTATAGTTGTCTGTGCCCCATTTAACTGCTTAGTTACTACGGTATGATGTTTGTATGTTATTTCACATTTTGTTTCCTTTACACTGATTTTATTGAGACTTCCTTGCCAGTATTTTTATGTTACGAGGGTAGGTCCATAAGTTTCCGGCCTCACAAGGATTATCGCCTTCACAAAATCCTTACATGGTGTCATAAATTATCTGTTAACTAAATAATTGCAGCTGTAACTGTGTTCAGTTATTTAGATGTACCAGGTTGCATAAAGAAGACTATGTGTAGAAGATTATGACATGATCAAAATGGAGTATCCAGCTGTTATTAAGTTCTTCACAAAGGAAGGAGTTATTCCCCTTTAAGCATTTCTCTGTGGGGAAAGAGAAAACTGTCTATAAGGACATGCCGACTACACCAGAAGATATGAAACGACGTATTACAGGTGCATGTTGCGAAACTTCTGCTGAAATGCTACATGTGCAGCAATCTTTACGATAGACTGGAAGCTCGTATTGTAGCTGGTGGTCATCTTTTTGAATCGAATCCCTGAAGATCACTTTTCGTATTTTTAATAGAGTGCTGCCACATTGTAGAATAAAAACCAAGTACAAAATGTAACGTGTTTTCTAGGAAATTCGAAAAGAAAAGGGGGTTAAAAAAAAGGAAGAAAGGCACCAACACATGTAAAATAAGAAAAGCAAACACACGAATATCGTATTCTATTGATTAAGATAACTGTAGATATTTAAAATGTTCATAAAATTCGATAGCTCGACTACTTCCATTAGAGTCCTCAAAAACACCGTTGACATTGTAATTTCCTCTAGTTTTATTTTCTTGATGTCATTAAACATTGTTCCAAATTTTTTCAAGAAATACACATTCTGATAATTATTAATATTTGTGTAAGGGGTACAATTGTAAGTCCTTGTCTAAAGTTCAATTCTGTGAAAGCAGCATATCAATAGCGCCTCCCATTTCAGAAATATTTGGGTTGCAAGTTTTAGATGATTCACTCTTTACAATAAAAATTAAAAATAAGTACATATCTCTTGGGACGATGTAGCTAGAATAACAAGAACTAGAGAAGCAGCAACTGATAAAACATTTAAATAGTAACAATATTGCAAATATTGTGTGGGACAAAAGTATGTTGATCAACTAATTTTTTCTTTAAAAATACGAGTGCATTGTAGTTCTAAACCAGAAATGATTCTCCAATTGATGCAAAGTAGTCCAGATTCCTAATTGATTGCTTAACTCGGCACCTATTTCTAGATTTTAAAAGTGACTTTAAAATGCAAAATATGTTTGGGGGGATAATATAAAAACATTTGAGCCAGTACATTTATAAACGATTAAATTTACATGCATTCAATCCTCCAAATGCAAGTGTGTGAATGTTTAAAAGAGCAATCTGAAAGCTATCAGTTACTTCGCTTTCGATATCTGCAAGAAAAAATACGAGTATAAGCTCTGAAAAATAACTTTCAGAGCAAACCAAAATATTTATTCAGAATTTCGAAACAAACATTACGAACGACTGTGGTCAATTGGGCAGAAGGTTTTCTATAGAACTGAGAGACTCACTATATGCTTGAGGAAGAATTTACATTGCATTTCGCTTTCAGAGTAAACGAAATTCTTACAAGGGTGAGTGTACCAACAGTGAAATGAACCCACTTGTGGTACCTTGCTACTGAGATCATTTATCGTTCTGTATTTCAATGTATTTGGGAAGTTTTAAGGAGAATATGACGCATTATATGAATAAAGCTGTTTGCAGCATCAAATGACGATGTATTTGAAATCTCGTATCCCCTCTAAGCAAGCATTGATAAATTTAAGGTCAGATCGTGCTGTGCATGATAAGTGAAACTGATAACACGCCAACGGTGGTATTAGATTCGCAGCTATCAGATTATAAAGTAATTAGCACATGTAGGCAAAAGGAAAAGTGGGCGCAGGCTTTAAATTAACAAAGCAATATCGTTACACCTGCAGTTTAAGTCATTTTTATCTGGTGCTTCCACACAGGTAGATATGAGGTTGTTGTAATCAACGGATACCGTTAATTTATTTATTTATTGTTCTGAACATAACAGGCTTAAGGCCAGTTACAATGTTCATTACAAAATACAGTCCCATACAATATTTTATACATCTAACTTATACACAAAAAGAAAAAAGAACTATAAAAAGAAAGAAAAGGCATGGCAATTAATTATGCAATTCTTTCTAATTTCAATACTTATGTAAATCTACAAAAATAATTATTCATTATAGCATTTCTAAACTGAGTTTCAGTCATATTAAAATATCTACATCAAAATAATGAAGTTTATTATATAGATTAGATTCGGAACTCTCAGAGCCTTCATATTATTATTATTATTATTATTATTATTATTATTAGATTGGTATTTTATGTATATAAATATCTCAACAGAAAGGAATATTTTGCGCATATCGAAGCATGGTAGGAAGTATGGTATTCATTTTTCAGGTTCTGCCATTATAATGACCGAAACATCTGTAGAGATCTGTATTGTATGTTTAAGGAAAGGATTTTCGGCGGGAACCTGAGGCAGACAAGTAGAGAAAGAGGCAGATATAGGCTAAGAATTGTTACTTTTCATCTGTGTGAATATTTCAGAACGAACATTGCTGGCATACTGTAAAAGGGTCATTTCCACTTTCAGGATAACAGAATACATTGTTTATCTAACGGAACAAGGGAGACAAAGGGAGGAGATCCGCACATAGTAAATATAGATTTCTGAGAATGTATTGAAGATAATAGATATGAAATAATACAGGGCAAAATAAAGGGCCTCGCCGCAAAAATGACGTTTTCCCAGGATATAGAGATAGCTTACAGATTGGTAAAAACGTGCGTTATCAGTGAAAACATTTGACTATCTAAAAGCAACTATTTTAGAAGTTCAACTTGAATGGCATATGCCGAAATTTATAACACAGGCTTTTTCTTGGAAAATAACGGAATCGTAGAAATCATGGGAACGTAGCCGAGAAAAGTAGCGATATCCAATGGACGCTGTTTAAAATAGCACGAATCGGAGCCGGTCTGTACAACAATAAATATTAAGTGATATCCAATAAGGAAGCCCGGAATTCATTCTGATTTTAAAATAATTCGGAATTTAATTTTGCATAAGGAGGGGCCAAGAGATAGAAGAGATGTAAGAACCAGTGGTAGTCCGTCAGCAAGAGTCCATCAGTAAAAAGTCAGTCGACCTCAGCCAGAAAAAAAAAAAAAAAAAAAAAGAAAAAAGAAAAGAAAGAAACAAAGAAAGAAACAAAGAAAGAAAAAAACGGGAAGTTACAAGTTGGCTCTGAAGGATAAATAATCGAGAGGAAGAAATTATCTAGGGAATAAGTTCATTAGTGACGTAGAACAGTCAGTTTTGAGTGAGTTAGCTAGGAAACATATTACTTAAACTACAGTCGGAACTCAGACCTGTAATTAGAAAACTTGATCAATTGAATAAATGATGATTTATAAAAACTGAAACGGTCACATAGCGAATCCTGAGATCGTAACATCCACAGCAAAAACCCAACGTGGGTAGCCAATTTGGAGCGGGATTTTGGGTGTTGCGCGGCGTAGGTGGTCTAATAATTTATATGATTATTGAATTTCATTGCCTTTATGTCCCATGTTAGGAAGCCAATTTGTGAGTGATATCAATATCCTTATACGCAGTGCTGTAGATGTAAGATCAATAAGCAAATGAGTAAGTTGAGTTAAAATGTTAGTACAAAGATTTCAGTTCAACGATACAAAAATGTATGGAATGATAGTCTCGATATTGGGGAGTCTCTTCTCTTGTAGAAATACAAAGGATTGCACCGTAATGTCAATATCCTTGTAGGTTAGTCTTGGACCTTCATTGATTATTGTTGCCAGGAAGAGATGTTCTTCTCAGTCATTACTGTTGTTGGGACTGTCATTCTTCAAGAGATTGCCGCCACTCTGTAGTTCTCCGGACCAGCAGAACACAGTAGCACATGAAGGCGAAAAGTCTTCCTCAAACGCTCAAGTGACTGCATTTCTTTTAAGCCACTTTTGAAATCGTACAAGATCATCGCACGAAATTACTCTCTCTGAATCTCTATTGCTCTTACAAAAACGTTCATACTCTTCAGGAAAATCAACAACACAACAGAACTTTGCCTGCTACCATGGCAACACCAATGACACCCCAGCAGCAATGCTTTTCCTAGGGGTGGATAATGTTTCGTGTCTCAATACTATCTAGTGGCTCACGTGTATGTGACCAATCAAAGATTTACAGTTTGAAATGTTCTCTTTTGAAATTTTATGTTTATAAATTCACTGTTTTGAAGAGTTTCTACTAATCATGCACATGTTTTGACATTTCATTAATCCTCCTTAAGGCCATATTCTTATGTAACATTAATTTATTATTTATTTATCAAATTGTGAGAGCTAAACAATGCTTAATCATATCAGTTGGCGATGGAAGCATTTACGTTTCAAAAACGAAGTGTGTTTTGCTTAATTTACTGCTCACAACTGCTCTTAACAAAACAAGTTATACGGCCTGTTTAATATCGGTGTTATGACTGTTGAGAACATCTGCTTCTTTGGAAAGAAATCAAGTCAATCCTTCAGAGAGATGGCTGTCAAGTATTTTGGAAGCTATCGCTTCATACATTGCGGTCTATCGCAAGCATTGAAAACCAATTTTTATAAAGCCTTCTGAATATATACTAGATTTCATTTTCTTATCGTCGTGAGAATATCTTTCTTAAAGAACGGCTCTGTTATCGTACTTATTTTAAGGAAAGACAGAGTCTCATTGTAAATTACTGATTAACGGTAATTAGGCAACTATCGGGGAGGAAGAAATAGCCAGCGATGTAATTCTGTCAAAGGAATCGTTTGTGTTTAATGTTGAACCTAGCCCACTAAGCAGACTGTGAAGCTACATGTAAATTTACGATGCACTTAGCACAAAGAAAGCAACAGTTCCTTTCTTCTGGCACTGGAAGTAATTGAAGTGCGCGATAAAAGGAAAACCGATGCGTTTCTCTCTTTTGGTTACAATATTTGAATGTAAAAATCGTTCCGCATGGAGAAATTCGTTCGCTGAAGCTGTACGTACATAAAATTAGCATGTTAATACTTGCTTTTCACCTCTCGACCTACTTTCGTGCTTAAATTTCAAACAAAGACTACAGTGCGCTTATCGAATAGACTTGCATTTAATCTTATGCCTTTACCTAACATCACAGCATCATTAAAACCATTTTTTAAACATTTTTATGGCATAGAATGTAAGACATTTCTAATAAGAGACAAATTTTATGACGAAGTTTAAAAAATGACATAATACATACATCATTTTTAGCTTTAAAATGCATGGCTTCAAATCGCATACGTCATGCACTAAAAATCATAAATGCAATGACATGGAATTGTTATTCAGATGTTTCTTACACCTTAGAAAGAAGAAAATATGTCCGACGATTTTCATTAGAATTATCTGAGCCTCATAATACAGAGGGCTGTTCAATAAAGAATGGCCTTCGATGATCTTTTTCAAAGTAGTTCCTGTTAGATGCAATGCATACTTCATTTCTGCCAATCTTCAAAGACTTGCTGGTAAAGCTAGTGAAAGGTTACAGCTGTTAGTTTTTGGCAAATCCTTCAGAATCGCCTTCCTAGACCTTTCCACTGCTTCTGATAGAAAATGCCTCCCTCAAAGGCGTTTTTGTAATTTAGGGAAAAGGAAAAAGTCACGGGGTTAAAGCTGGACTATAGGGAGGGTGGGGGACAAACTTCATATTGCTTTTTGTGAAGTATTAAGCAAAAATGTTTGCAACGTACATGCATTATAGTTGTGCAGCATCCAGTTTGTTGCACAGAAATGTGGCCTTTTGGCCTTGCAGAGTTTTCAGGACATTTCTGTAGTCTGCCCAGTTACAGTTGTGGACTGTCGAAAAATCTTTTCCCAACCGAAGAATTTTTTTTTTTTTTTTTTTTTTTTTTTTTAATTTTTGAATGATATTTAACGCCCGTTTTTACTACTGAGGCACCACAGGCGGTGGACACTGATGATACATGAGATGATATGATATATTGGGAAAGGATTTTTTTTTAAAGGAAATAAACGTTCCAGGCCTAAGTTTAGGGTATATCCCAGGTATTTGCCATTTATGAGAACCGAGGAAAACCTGGGAAAAAAACTCAGGGAGGGCGGTCCTGGCGGGAATCGAATCTCAGACTTCCCCCTCAAGAGTCTGCGCCTTAACGACCTCGGCCACATGTGGCGGTTTCTTGGCGTTGAAGATGGTGCGAATTTCCACACAGAGCTTTGCTGCTTGCTTTTAGAATCAAAATGATGTAGCCAAGTTTCTCCAGCAGTGATTACTCCTTAACATCATCTTCTACTGCATACAAAACTTGCACGCGAGTGTCCTTTGGTAAGGGAAACAGCAATCTTGGAACCTCGGGTGCAAAGCACGTCTCATATGCAATTTTTCAGTTTCTGAAAATTTTCTTAACCATCCTATTGTACAACGATAACAGAGATTTTAAGTTTTCTTCCGTTAGAGCTTAAACTGTAAAGTTTCGTCCATCTTCCTTTGAAATTGATTGTCTCTCACTGTAAATGTTTTAGATAGTCTAGGTGTGCTATAAGGGAGAAGAAATGCACCATTGGCATAGACTTCAGCTGAAGATTTGCTGAGACGACGATAGGAGAATTTCATAGCAGTATATGGTTAGTCGCGTGACACCTTCATTTTGCTGTAGCCAGAACTGAACATGTCTCAACTGGCATGCTTCTCACAGTTGAGAACCGGAAGTGACGAAAATGAAACTAGTATCTTGTGTACTTTACGCATTAAGCTAACAAAATGTCCTGTAAAAAGTCATGACCGTTATTTGAACAAACCTCAAGGATACAGTATTTGCTCTCACATTGCCAACTTTGGACGATAAATTGGGAAAGAAAAATTTCGCATATCAGAAAGAAATGCAGTTTAGAGTATGTAATATCCAAAAGGAGTTACCTACTTGCATATATGATAAAAACTGTATAAATACAAACTCATATGCAGTACAGATGTCCTTCAGCAGACAAAATAACTAGGAAAATGCAAATAGCCAAAGAGAAACGAAATTATAGCTCGGTAGCACTGGAATTGAGAAAGAAACTGAAAGAAAAGAAACAAGGTAATGTCTGCAACGATACTCGAGGGACGGCTCTGATGAAGTCGCAAAAAGCAAGGGGCGGGGGGATAGAAGAAGAAAACAAATGGCAACTTTAACTTAGACATTATGAGGCATCGTTAAAACTAAAATTAAATTAAGTGTACTTGTTCAGTGAATTTTAATGTATGGACGGAAAAATTTGATATCATATTCTAATTCAAAAGATTAAACTATTTTATGTAAAGAGTGGCAAGATTTCTTTGAAGAATATAGTGACATAAAGCAGCAGTTGTCAAACTTGCCTGAACCTCGAACACTTTTTTTTAAAGATATCTCTCTGTCGGGGATCCTAAAATTAGACTCTAGTTTAAAACTCTAAATTTGCATCCTACATATTTAAAGTTATTCTTTAAAATTGAAATATATAAAGAGATATTTGTGGTATCGAAACATTACTCGGTAAATTTAATTCCTCAGTGACAGGGATAAAGCTGCAACATTTACAAGGGTAATGTTAGATCAAGTTTACTTGGAGAAATTTATATTCCGAGTTCTGTGTTTTCCAAGCGGTTTCTATATTTGTATTTTAGATAAATGAGTGCAGAGAATGATTTTTCACACAAATATATAAGTTGTTGTTACGAAAGGCATCGTTTGATAGCCGGCCGATGCAGTTTACTGCCTAAAGGTGCATGCTGTTGCGACGGAATCTATGACGGTACATACGGGAAATGTTCTAAAAATTGTTGGCTTTTTTTTTTTTTTTTTGTCCGTTCCAAATTAGCCACCTTATAAATCAACATATTTGGTCAAACGACTTTCCAACTTCTTAATACCCTCAGTAAAATAAGATTTGTCCAAGTGTTCAAAATTTCTTTCTCAGTTTCAACCTCATCATTTGACATAATCTTCGTCCACCCAGCTATTTCTTCAGGTTTAGGGGGTGGGGGAAAGTAAGCGCTGGGAGCCAAATCCTGCAGTTTTGCAGCAACAATCCTAGGCGCACTGTAGTGATGAAAGGGAACTCTCTTTTTCACAAGTTCATTTACCCTGAATAGCGTCCTTCAGTTGGTTCAGTAGTGAAGCCCACAGTACTCTCTGGTGATGGTTCTACCCTCCTGGAGGTAGTCTATGAGCCTCACAACATGAGAATCCCAGAACAGCGTAGCTTCTTGCCATAGAAGAACTCCAGTAGTTCGAAATATAGCAATTTCAAGTGTGACTTATCTAAGTGTTTATCCATATCTACTTTTATTATTACTGTTAATTTGTTTTATATATATATATATATATATATATATAAAAGATAATATAACTCTATTAACAATATAACTAAAATAACAATAATTAGAAAAGCATAAAAGGATAAAATACTAAGAAAAATTCACGGCTATATAGCTGTATTTCGAACTGCTTGAGTTCTTCTATGCGATATTGCTATTACTAATCTGTGACTTACTGTTTTATCCTTTTCTGCTTTTCTAGTTATATATATTTAATAGTACATTTTTATTTACCCTATGTTTTAACATTCTTTCTATTCTGAATAAATAGCAAATGTTCTAATTCGTGTGAACTTTCAAATTGAACACTTTGAACCAATTTCAGTGGCCCAAACTTAATTTTGAAGTCATTTTAACTTATTTATCTTTATAACAAGTGTCACTAACAAATGTTCCTTGTAGCTTGCATGCTGTACATTTACAATGGACCCGATTCGGACAAAAGGAACACTTGAGACACAGTTCAACAATTCGGCCAAAATCTCCGCAAATGTCTGTGCTGTTTAGTTTCGTCAGTCTTTTTTATGCGATGATTCAAAGCAGATGTCCCTTCCATAGATTTTCTTCTTCTGGGGCACCTTATTTGCTGCTACTGCCCCTCTTTCATGAGCTTCCTCTTTTTCATTTGTTGTTCTTTCTGTTCATAAATATGCCTAGTAGACTTGAGTCAAAATTTCTCGACTATTCACTCTTTTTCTTGGTGTTTTTTTATAAACTTCTTTATCGTGTCATTTGTTTTAACTCTAGATCCATTTTTAATATTAATTAAGAAGACGACATTCAAAAATATATAAATAATGATTACGCATATATAATTTATTACCTTAACCTTTCAGAGATAATATTTAATTCCCGGTAATGGCTGTCAAGTTTCATTTGTGGAATAATACACGGAAAGAGTGCTCTGCATTACCCCAAAGCGCGGCATTGGACTGTTTGACAATTACTTATCTATAATATTTGAACAGTAAACTGTTTAAAGGCTCTCATTTTTATGGAAGATCGTTCATTATTTATAACTTTAAGGCGATGCTAATATGCTAAAATTTCAGCACTTTAGCTCATCTGAAATATATTCTCGTTTTATAAGAGGTTAAGAGAAAAAGACAAAAGTTCACGGAAATGCATTCCGCAGCGCTGACATCTTCCTGAGAAAGTTCGAAAGCATTGCTTCAGATGGTAACATTAAAAAGAGTTCCTTACAGCTCTTATGTCAGAGATACTTGCGTGTTAGTTATTACCTCCTGTTCTTCATAACCCCGCGCTCCCCTACTTATTAATTATCCATTACCGGTGGCGCTAGGAGGGTAGGCCCATAAGTTTCCGGCCTCGCCGATAAGGATTATCGCCTTCACAAAAGCCATATCTGGTGCCATACCTTATCTGTTAAGTAAATAATTGCAGCTGTAATTTCCGCTCCGCCTGGTTCAGTTGTTCAGATATGGTTGCATATAGAAGGCTATGTGTAGAAGATTGTGACATGCTCAAAATGGAGTTTCGAGCTGTTATTAAGTTCTTTACAAAAGAAGATCTTACTCCAAATGAAATTAAAAAGCGATTGGACGGTGTATATGGAGAAGCATCTCCCTCATATTATACCGTAAAAGAATGGGTTAAACTTTTTCGAACGGGACGAGAAAGCATCGAAGACGAAGAGCGTGCAGGTCGGCCCTTGGAAGTGCTCACTCTGAAAACATCGCTCTTGTGCAAGGAGAAATTATGGAAGACCGGCGGCTGAAAGTTAACAGAAAAACAACAGTCCTTCGAAATATTCATCAACATTTGAACATGAAAGTGCCTTGACTTCTTTCCTCACTCCAAAAGCAACAATGAGTCATCTGTTGTCAGGCATTTTTGGAGCTGTGCTGTGGCAACGTGAGAGAAGTTCTGCAAACCATTGTTAGAGAGGAAACTATGGTCCTCTACTATGATCCCTTGTCTAAAGGAGACTCATTGGAGTGGCGTAAACCTGGTGAAGCACCTCCTTTAAAAGCCAAGGTAACTCGGTCAACCATGAAGTTCATGGCCACATAAGTTATTTAAATAACTATTCGCTGAAAAATTAATTCCATGCTATGCAGTTCTACATTTCTTAACGACTAGCTTTGTTGCAACACGTTTTAATTATAGAAGAAACTAAATTAAATTAATTTAGCAGTATACTTTAGTAATCTATCGGATTACTTATCGATCGGAATTTACGTGCAAATAAAGAGCTAAATTTATATGAAATAAAGTAAAAGGAATGGTTGCTTCCACCTGTTGTATTAAACTAAATAAAATTACTTTATTCGTTAGTGATTTATGCTTTTGTTTCTTTACAAGGACTGAGTAGTTAACCTTAACTGGTAAATATACATATTTTTTCATAAAAAGATTTATTTTCCCGCCTCCATAACAATAAATGTAGGGTTCACCGAATTTGAACGTTTACAGTATTGCCTACAACACATATTGTGTATAGACTTCGCAGTAAGGGCGATATATCACCATTCCAACTACAGCTGCAGACATTCACAACATATCGTCCAGAACCACTAGAAACGTTATTCGTTCATTGCTCCCATTTTGAGCCTCCAAGCACTGCCTTAGTTTTCCTTGAGTAATGGGTAACAGTGACCTGACAAAGCACTCGTGTGCTTTTCTTTTTCCTTTCCTCGGTATAAAAATGGCTTGCAGCCAATTTAGCCATAACGCTTGCATATGTGTCGCCAGATGAGATGTAAATAATGATTAAAAAATAACTCTTGGCTTTTGACACAATGACACGATGATGAAAGTCTTACCTCCTCAATTACGGCATGAGTTCATTGTGAATAAGTGACAGCATCAGATTTCCAGATGCAATATGTCGTGTTTTCTTCGTAGTACGTGTACTTTTCGGATGATGCGACGTTGAGTGGGTGAGGAAAATAATAAATTGGGTCTTTTGAAGGGCAATCGCGTTTAAGAAATGAATAGTAAGCCCTAGGTAACAAAATTTGACCAAGTATTTCTTTGTTTTTAATATAAATACTGAACAATACTGCATTTTAGTATAACTATTTCGTTATTATAAACCAGAACAGCTTTTCCTACGCTCATACTATACATATCTCCCATCATAGCTTAATCCAAATATTCCTGATTTCTTCTTTTCATAAGTTGCGTGTCCTAAAATGTCGCTCGCTTACATGTCCTAAATTTGATCTAAAGAAATTAATATAAGAAAACAAATAGTGCATTTTAACTTCACGTTCTACAACCAAGCACACTCTGTATCTAATTCTCAATTAGTTACATGTAATTCTCACTCATTTTGTTGCCCAAATATCATTCAACAAAGTCCTCAAGAATTACGTCCACAACAGCCATTATCTCTACAATTCCTCAGATTGTAACATCACTCGAACCTGATACCCGATAAAAGTTCCACCTCTTACTTTTGTTTCAAAGAAGATGGTGAACATTTCTCTGATGAGAGTTATGGCCTAAGAGTTACTTTCTAAAGCTTTGATAAATTGCTTAACATGACCAATATCAAGCGCAAGTAACAGATTTTCTCTCTGGATACAATACATTATGTGCGTCTGGAACCAATTCTTTTTTTGTCAATTCCTTCCTGGTACAATGTTCATCATCTACTCTACTATCCCTTAAGCAGCGGGAGCAAGAATACTTGATGTGGTCATCTTGAAGTCCAGGGGCAATTCCAACGTCTTACAATCACACAAGCGTCCCGCTGTAGCATCCACAGTTGAATTTTCCAAGATCAGGTTGACATTCGCATAAATCTCTTCGAGGTGAGCAGAACGATTAACTGGAACGAAAGAAAAATTGTTCCCATTGTGCAGTGGACAACTTTCAGACTTGTACATGAGCCATGTATATAGAAAACTACAAAAAACATATGAAATGTCCAAGCAAACTCATGTTCTCCAGCCGGTACAGCGAAAAAAGCTAAGAATCACAGAACTTTGTCCCACACACTTTTATTTGTTTAGATCCGATGTAATGTCCACAAACATTACAACATATGCGTGCTGTATAGATGTTGGACAACGGCACATCATTTTATATGAACTTGTTTCGGCTGTGTTTAGCTATTGGGTATTGCAAAATGATTTTTTCTACTGGTGTTCTATTAAGATGTCCTTGCTGTATGTTGACGCGGTGTTGTGCCATAACTTGAAAGACCTAAGATGTAAATAATGAAAGTTTACATCTGTAAGTTTTAACATTCAGGTATATAGGCGTAACTCTTTGCACAATGCTAATAATTCCGGATATTATTGCTTTAAATTGTACAGTGGCCCACGAAAAACTAACCCTCGCTTCGTAAAAAAAAAAAAAAAAAAAAAAAAAACGCATTTACCTGTTGTGTCAGTTTATGTTTAACGACTTAGTGGGGCTTCCGAGCATTGTGTTTGAATATGCACAACAACAACAACAGGTGGAAGAAAATACAAGATTTGGTTTTTCTCACCTTAGCAACTGATCCTGTTGTTCCCCACTTTTTTTTATTGGAACCGGTACGTACACCACCATAAACACAAATTCTTCTTTTTGTTGAAATAGCCAACACTTATGGGTTGCAATAACACATATTCCTTCCTTTTCATTTCCCTTTTCCGCCTGTATTCGTTATCTGGCTCGCTGTGGCTTGCCTGTATACTCGCCGTGGTGGGACGGTGTTCCGTTTGTCACTTAAGATTTTGGATGCTGAAAAAGGCGAATGTTCCATTTTAGGAACAGCAAGTGCACAGAGCGTGTACGTGCTATTGAAATTTACATGGAAACGCCACCCTTCCTGCCCATTAAGATCCATCCAGAGATACATGGGATAATATGTAACTGTATGAAAACGTATGTTACTGATGTGAGGGACTCCTTGAATTTCAGTTCCTGCAAGAAGGTCAAAGCCTTCAGGATCATGAACCATCAAGTGAATCGAAGTCGGTCCTGGTGATCTAGTGGTGACCTCACTTGCTTCATAGACTGCGGGCTCAATCCTGGCCAAAATCGATGCATTTTTTCTGGTGCAAAAACCCTAATTATGGCTTCCTTCGGAAGGGAAGTAAAGTAAAGTCGTAGATTTACGGCACGTGATAATAGAGCCTCAAACCTGAAAGAAGAGGCCTCTGAGCAAAATTTATCGGCCGAGACACTGATTACCTTAGATATTAAAGAGCTTCAGTATAATAAAGCAAATCAACAAAGTAAAAAATCTTCATCAAAATCCATGGATGAACGGATGATATTCCATGTCTCTCGGTGAAAAAAGGCTACACGTTTCAGAGTAACGTTAATGTGACAGCTAATGCTTAGTAGTGTCGTTGTCGTTTGTGACCTAATCATTTTCTATTTGCAATAGTCATGGCGTCGACGATTGAAAAAAAACTGTATGACGTACAGGTAACTGTGTAGAAAAATGAACACTTTATCTAGTATGGTTGTTGAGGCATTAATGTATTATTTACTACATGCAGAATTTAATCAATGTGCAATAACTTATGGCTATTCTTTTGGGCATGCTCCCCGAAGCTGCGAATGTTCTTCCTAACAGAGCAGCTTTGAAGTAACGGCGTGTGTATCGTTTGTTGCAGCGGCGACACAGGTGGTGCTGGCGGTGCAGCAACGGCCACTGCGGCCGGCAAGTGCTGCCATGACTTCTCCGAGCTTGCCTCACACCTCTCGGCCCCTGCATCATCACCACTCCGCGCCGGCAGGGGGCCGCCACGACCGAATCACCAGCCCGCAACCTGTCGATGTAAGTACATACAGCGCATTAGTCCTTAGATGTTAAGTGTAACTGTGTGGGTCTTAAGTAATGTGGTTCACATTAGTATTTAAAGCAAGTAAGGTAAGTTGCCCAAATAACGCCAACATAACACTTAAATTGCGGTAGGTTCGAAAATAAGGCGTATAGCACAAAATGATTACTAAATACGGTAATCTTATTCAGAAAAGCACATGACAACGCAGATGATATTTAATACTGGATATCAAATAGGAAAAGCCTGCTTAGTGGGTTATTGGGAACGATGAAATCAGTTAACGCTATCGCGTTTACAATACAGAGTATTAAACATTCTTTTTTATAATTAATATAGGACATTACCAACTAAATTTGAGTTTGTTATAATAATAAACAGTCACTCAATATTTTTTTTTTCTTGGGCTGTAGTTGAAACATCCGATTTTTTTTAAGTTGACTCTTTTGGGTTTTTGCATGTAAAATAAATAGATTCGTGTCATTAATTCATGCGAACAAATGTAACTATACTGCCACGGGTGGCCGAGGTCGTTAAGGCACGGACTCGTGAGCGGGAGTTTTGGGTTCGAATCCCGCCAGGACCGTCTTCTCTGACTGCGGTTTTTTCCAGATTTTCCTCAGTCCTCATAAATGGCAAATGCCGGGGGGGAGGTACCCTAAACTTAGGTCTGAAAAATTTCCTTCCTTTAAAAAAAATGTTCCTTTTCCAAATTTATCGTTTCATCTCATGTATCATCAGTGTCTACCGCCTGTAGTGCATCAGCAGTAAAAACAGGTGTTATCATTACGTTAAAAAAGATAACTTATATTACGTCATAATTCGCATTCTACACAACAGATGACGCTGAGAATCCTTTTTCTGTCAAACCACGTTAGTGCGTAATAGTAGTCTTTGGCTTTAATTTGACATATCTCCATTTTGTTCTAGATATTCTTATGCTTTTCTTAAGAATCTGGATATTACATATTCTAATTTGCTGCCTACTTTGGCTAATAACAGATTGAAATTGATAAAAACTAAAAACTGCTTCTACTGATCTTTTAAAGTTAGTCTGTGAGATATTTGCTGTAGAAGAGAGTGGTAAATGGATACAGGGCTTCCAGGACATGTCCTTGCCGCCCGCATGGGTTTTGCGTGTCGGCAGCTGGACATGACACAGCCGGCAGCTCCTGTACTCTGACTTCACTTCTTAAAACTGTGTATAAAATCTTGCCTTATAGCAAATGCTGGAAATGTCATCCTCCTGCAGCTAAACAGGTGCTGTACGGGTAAACACATTCCGATTGAGTTCGATCATTGTAATGTTTCTTATTTCATTTATATGTTTTCCTTGAGTGTTTCCAATTTAGAGTTTATTTCGTACACTTTATCTTTTAGGCTACCCCACAAATAAATACCACAACCTATTAGATCTGGGTAGCAAGAGGGCCATGCACCAGCATTAATCACTAATCTTGAAACACTTTCCAAATTTTGCCCATGACCTCTCTGCTGCATGAGCAGCGGCGGAATCTTGCTAAAACCATCCATATAATTTCTCTTCTTCCGCTCATTAAAAATGGGTCAAAATGTTGTTTTGATACTGGTTTTCGTAACCGCCTGCTCATAAAAGGGGGGGGGGGATCTATTATGCATGCTGGGCTAATCGCACACCAAACTCCAATTAACCTGTCACAGAATCTTGTTAAAACCATCCATATAATTTCTCTTCTTCCGCTCATTAAAAATGGGTCAAAATGTTGTTTTGATACTGGTTTTCGTAACCGCCTGCTCATAAAAAGGGGGGGGGGGATCTATTATGCATGCTGGGCTAATCGCACACCAAACTCCAATTAACCTGTCACAAAGAGGAGGTTCTTATATTTGAATTTTCAGAACAGCACTAACAAGTGTTGTGAGTGTTCACACGATCATTTTGGTGGAACCATGCCTCGTCTAAAAATAACACAAGCTAGGTCGATTAACTCTTCAGTCACTGATGAAAGAAACCACTCACAATAACGCAAACGTGCTACGGGATCATCTTGTCGTAGACAATATACACTTATACACTTGTAAGCTTTATCAATTTTGTTGTTGTATGTGTAGAAGATACTGAAACCCCAACTCGTGCTAATTTCGGTAGTGATTTTGTGTGCAAACCTTTATAAGATTTGCACAAATTTCTTCTAATTTGTCTTGTGTTAAATCTATTTTCGTGTGTTTCTTGTTTTGTACTTACCAGTAGTATCATATTTATGCACAAGATCGTGAATTTCAGTTCTGCGAAAGGATTACCCAGGGAATTTCGGAATAAATTCCTCACGAACGGCACGAACTGATTCGTATGTATATATACATACAAAAATATATTGCTCTAAACTCAGCTGTCTTGCCGTCTTTGCCAACGCATGTACACTGGGACTGCTCGGAAGGACAGGCGGCCGTGAATGAGGAGAAGATCCAGATTTGGCCGAGGCGCAAAACCCCTTGCGAGCGGCGTGAACAAATTCTGGAAGCCTTGTGTATTCTGAATGTAATGAAAATTCATTCAAAAGGTATTAGCCGCCCGGTTAATTTTCTTTTCTGTCAAGAGACCAATAACTATTTTTCAGTTTTTTTGTTGACAGGTAGCCTAAACCAATTAAATGTGTTATTTCATTATGCAGAAGCAGCCAAAGGCAGCCTATGATGTAGAGGCATTGGAAAGAACCGTTAAACATGTTAAAGATCACAAGACTTCAGTGCGTTCTGCTGCAAATGCTGCATGATTATGTTCAAAGTTAAATTTTGCAATTTCGTATAAACAAACTATATCGCAGACTGGATTATGTTGATTTTGTTTAAATTATTGGACAGGAAATTATTGATCAATTTAAAAAAATTAGAAAAGTTGTTGCTCCAGAAAGCAACCTTATCGGCTGTGAGAAAAGTATTAAAAAAAAAATGCATAGGGAGAGAAAATAATATGAACAACATACATTATCCAATAGATCGAAACACATAAAGTATTTCTAAG
The DNA here is from genome assembly GCA_030762175.1 of Metallyticus violacea. Classification (NCBI taxonomy): domain Eukaryota; kingdom Metazoa; phylum Arthropoda; class Insecta; order Mantodea; family Metallyticidae; genus Metallyticus; species Metallyticus violacea. The sequence goes on from CM060836.1 coordinate 64,311,636, forward strand.
AATTCCAGTTAATTCGAAGTATTGTTGTAGGCTTACGAGCTTCTGCGAAGACAGTTGTTAATCTTGATCATATGGGGGAGTTTCTAGTGTAGTAGTCTATAATTCCCAAATAAATGCAAAGTGACAGAATGAACGGCAACCTTCCACCGTCACTCCAGGAATGTATAAAATGACTTTCGAAAAAAGAAAGCTGAAAAACATTGCAGAAGAAAAAGAAGAGGGAAAGAGTATAGCAAATGAGAAGATTCGTAGAACTGCCTACTTTAACATTTACTAAATGGAAACTTTTCACTTCCAAAGACCATGGAATGACTATTCCCAAGACTTAGGGAAAGAGGACACTTCCATTCATAATCTGATTGTAGCCTGAAAGAAGAGGCCTCTGAGCAAAATTTGTCGGCCGTTTCACGCCCTGAATTGAATGGGACGCTGATGACCTGCGCTGTTAAAGATCGCCCAAAAATAAATCAAATCAACAAAATAATCTGATTGCAACAGCTGTTCAGACTTTTATATATCAATGCCCAAACTGTATAACAAAAGATGCATTCCAAAATCACATCTAATTCGTATTTTAGAAAACAATGAAGATAGTTGTTAAATAGAAAACAATTCTGACAGATGTTTTGATTTTGAAGCGTCAAGTTGAGCAAATGCATATAATGATTAACTTTTCACAGCAGCAAAACAGGATCTTAGCTTGTGAAATGCATACAATATAGAAACAGAACTTTTGTTTGGAATTTTGTTGTAGCCTAGTATCTTCATTGCATGAAAGCAGTTTTGCATGTTTTTGATTAGAATAATAGCTAAGAGCAATAACAGATAATTTGAAAGTAATTAATGTAAATAGGTATAATTACGAGAGTACGTCATTAAGTTACAAATGAATGTAGAACTTAAACAAAACAGAGTACTGGTTTGAAAACTACTTTTATTTCTCAAATAATCTCCATGTATATTAAGGCACTTGTCCCGTCGTTTCACACGTCCTGAAATCCAGGTACCAGGCCCCTTTCTACAGCTTCATCATCGGGAAAATGTTAACCCACATTTAAGAGGACCGAACAAATAGAAATCGCTTAGAGCAAGGTCGGTGCTGTATGGAGGATACTCAAGGATTCCCCATTTGTATTGTTGCCAATGTGCGGACGAACATTGTCAATGCAAGAGCAACACGCCTTGGCCGCTTTAGTTGAATGGCTGTACGGAGTTTCCTGAGGATATTATAGTAGGAGTCTGGTCTTTGAGGTTGGAATGTGGTGAGCACTGTACATTCGTGATCCCAGAAGACTGTGAGCACCAATTTTCCTTCTTTCTTTGTATCTATCTATCTGTTTATTTTTTCCACAGGGAAGCAGGATGTTTCCACTGCGTTGATGCTGTAATGCCAGATCTCTTCTGTGCATTTTGTGTTGTAGGGTCAGCATGCGCGTAGACAACCAACTGTAGCTTCTTCCACAAACCAATGCTGCCATCTAGTGGCAATGGTCTCGGCTGTCTCATTCAAACATGCAACACTTCACGTCAATTGTAACTTACTTAATGACTTAACCTCGTATTTTTCAAATATGTTTGTGGACAATCACTGTCATAATGATCAATAACTAAATTTTGTTGCTAATAGTTGTGTGTTATGGGTGTGGTTTTACATTGTTGAGCTGTTTACTTGCAATAGCTTGGCATCCCCCCACAAATATATACGTCTGGTCGTAACGGGATATCAAGTTTGACGAATGGTTGAATTCTATGAATCTCTGCGATGTTTTTATGAGGCACCGTGTGGTGTGTTGCATGAAAGGCAGGTTTGGCTGAAATCCACGAGCAAAGTTGTTTTGACAAGTAAAGATATGTCGGCATTGCAGGAGCTAATGGAATTGTCATGACGTCACATATTAATACGACAGCTCCTAATTGCTTTCAGCTTTAATTTAATATTCCTTGCCTTCCGACTAAGCGCATTCGATGAAACAGGAATGGCAGCTGCGTTTCGCCCACTTCTCTTCGTTTCAAAGGAATACAGATGTCTTGAGATCACCTTGCAGTTCTTGAGGGTGTGTCATCAAGTACTCGGAATGGCCCATTCTCAGCCATTCATAGGTCAATGATGTAATGGTATATGAAATAGTCCCTTAGGCCTTGATTCCACGCTGTTGTCTTTCCTGAAGCGATGGCACTGTATGTAATTGATACATACTTGGTGACGGAGTGACAACTTTTGGCATTTTTAGTTGCTTCATTGATGCAGCTAGGATATAGCTTTGCTTAAAATATTGAGCTAAATGGAATTATTTATTATGGGCGTCTAGACGTGCTTACGAGGGGTATTAAAAAGTTTTGCTACCAGCCTATCCGTTGTTGGATACAAAATATAACTAACGCAGTGCAACAATACATCCTTAGCTATAAAAATATGCACAAGTGTATCGTTAAATTTATATAGTTATAGTCTGTTGAGTTCAGTCCTGTGACAATGGCTGGTGGAGAATCATGAATTATTTCTGAAGAATATTTTAGATTTTATATTTTCGCACGCAATAAGCTGGGTAAAATAGCGAAATAAATCCACAAGTAGCTGTCTATGTTAATCAAGTGTGTTCATTGGATACTATTGCAAGATGGATTCACTTATTTGAAAAAGGGCGAAAGTCTTTGAAAGACAACCCCTTGCTTTCGCCGGCCTCAGAAAGCTGAACGAGAGATCAATTCAAAGAGCAAAGATGTACTGTATTTTTAGCTGAACTATCAGTGAAAGAAAATGATACATTCACATTTCAACATAAGCCTTCAATGAAACGAATTAAAAGCAACACATTTATTTAAGCATTCGGCGATTGCGTGCGTATTTGTAAAGCTACTGTGTTTCTTAACTCCGTTTTAAAACTACAAATGCTCAGTCCATAGCGCGCGTAAACCCCCCCCCCCCCGCCTCATACCAATTCATTCTTTGTTGTAATACACTTTCCTTTTCAATGTGCACCATGGGGGGGGTCTGGTTGCCAAAATGACACTCTTCAAAGGTGGGAACATTGGAGATGTGCTGCTAAAAATAGCGAGTAAGTTCCTAGTCTTTCAAATGATGCACAAAGTAATGGAAGATGTTTACGTTCACCTTGTATAGAGGAGGAGGAGGAGGAGGAGGAGAAGAAGAAGAAGAAGAAGAAGAAGCAGAAGAAGAAGAAGAAGAAGAAGAAGGCGGAGGAGAAGGAGGAGGAAGAAGAAGAAGGCGGAGAAGAAGAAGAAGAAGAAGAAGAAGAAGAAGAGGAAGGCAGAGAAGAAGAGGAGGAAGGCGGAGAAGAAGAGGAAGAAGGAGGAGGAGGAGGAGAATGCGGCGCAGCGACAGAGCACATCACATCTGCATTTTTACACCATGGAGACATATTTCGGCATGGTGTGAGGATTATCGGTGGTCTAAATACGAGTATTCTGGGAATTGACGTGCCCACTTATGTGGAGCCATACCGTGTTAGAGAGCAACACTCCTGGATGCACATGACAAACTGCTGGGATCAGTGACAGCATTGGGTCTTTTCTTTTCGTAGGAGGTTTCAGTTCTTGAGCAATAGTAACATTGTACAATATGCATGCAGCCTTTTTATTAAATAAATAAACTAGCTAACAATTATGATCAAGAGCGAATGATGAAACACTCAATAAAAACTTATATTTATAACTCTCCCAATCTTAAGAATAGCAGTATGAACTTTTCAATGCGCTGTGGGAATTTTCAATTGTATTTTTCGGTATATAATTTGTAAAAATGTTAAAAACTAAAGATACACTTTCTTACTGCTAACAAACATTCATTTTTACCATAATATTTAGTATGTTTTCTGATTTAATTATTCATATTTTATTCTCTTTTACTGAATGGGTTTTTGTAATAGATTTGTATATCTGTTTAATTATTAAATCATTTTTCATATGATGAAATTTGATGAATTTCATATACAATAAATGTCATGGGTTGTATGTGACATTTATAAATTGAATCAACAATCTGAAATTTATTCTTTTATTTTTATTGATGTTGTACTCAGATTGTAAAGAAGTAGGAAATGCCATCTCCAGTAGACCTGATAATGTTTATTCGCTTTTAAGCAAATAAAGATGAAAATAAAATACAAATAAAATCCAAGAAGGTTAGTAGGTACTGGAACTTAATGCATACTACAAACATTAATGCTCTTTTCCAGCCTTACGTTTTTTCTGCATTTATTTGCTGTACACTTACTGATATTTAATTGATATTAAAACAGAATGAAATAAACTTGTGTTTCTTCATCATAGCAAGTTCTCAAGTGGATCAAATCACTCCATTTAGTGGATCAAGTCTCCCCATTTATGCATGCAGCATACAATAAGCTGATTTTTTTCGTGTTTCCTGAAGTAATAATCATTGGTTTAAGTATATGCATGCTTTTGTTCACGCCTTGAATTAATAGAATAAACTCAAGAGAATGAAAAGGCAAAAAGGGATCAAGTCTCACCACTCTCCCCTATACATTTGTAAACAAGTTAAACACTTAGGGATTTTTTGGAGCAACGCCTGAAATGGAACGAACACATTATATATATAATAGACTGCTAAAGAAGCCCTCCGAGCTTATTCGCCTACCGATATTATATGTTTAGTCTTTTTAATTTGGGTTTATTTATCACCAGTCTTCATTCACTATTGCTATTCTGTTTATACAAACTTTGGACTATCCAACATTTTCTTGTTATAGAATAAAATTGAACAAAGCATCAAACAGTAATTAACTATGTATTTTCATAAGAATCGCAACCACTTAACACTCTCCATGGCAACAGATGTAATGAGTGTCGTTTATTAGAGGAATTCATAAATTTGAATCTGTAAAATGAAAACGTGGAAGGAATTTTGAAGTTGTACAACTGTGTAATATAAACACTGAGATTTAAGTACATTAAACTACATATATTACATAGCTTTAGTTTATTGACTTCTGGTCTATGAAAGAGAGTTTGTGACACAATGTCATACATCTATTTATAAATAACGGTGTAATAAAGTGTAACTATCATTTCTTAATAACAATTTAAGCAACCCCCGCACACGAGCTGTTGTCCACTTGGGTGTATGTATTGCTTGTTATTGCTTGCATAAATAAAGTTGAAATGCGCCCTGTATGCCGAAGAAATTAAAGTCTCTTGATCGGTCCCAGTGTTTCTTCCAGAGACTTTTACCCGCGGGAAAGGGTGAGCGGCTAAATCAAAATGCGTAGTGCAAATAATGTTTAATTCTATAACTGTGTGTGACGCAATTTAATAAAACAATATGTAGTTAGATATTCTAATTATTGGGAAACTTGCACTTATTGCTGTTTTTAGTGTTTCAGTTCCTCAGTTCAATTTGTATTCATAAAATTCAAATATTAATGAAGAAACATGTTTAAAAAGTGTAAAATGATGAGAAATCATGGTGATTAGTCATTCTGTGCAGTAAATACTCGAGAAGTAGCACTGTGTCACTAATTAAGTCACATTAATACAATTAACTGTTATTATTTGCTGCAAAAAGACTCCGGAAGGGAATAGCCCCCGCCCCCCAGAAAGATATCTGAAAGAAACATTGCTCCTTTCTTCTTTTTATTGGTGCAATAAAAAATTTCTAAAGAAATAATTGCAAGGTGATAATGCTAGGCCAAATACTGTTCGTTGATCCTCATCGTGGTATGAGAGGTCTTAATTTATGCCACATGAGGTCTGAAACCTTGCATGGTGTGATCATCATGTGTTTTGAACTCTGAAAGCTGAAGCGGATATGAAAAGCAGTTGTCATTTGGCTGAGAAAACCACCGGAAGACTTCTTTGGTGCTAGGAGTACTAAGGAGTGGAGAACTAAATGAGGAATGTGTTAATAAATTAGCACTTAGCCTTTTTTTTTAATAAAAAAGAAAATAAATACGACTTGTGTAATTATTTCGTAAAAAAGAAAGACTAATAGCAAAGGCTTCGAATTGCGTGTTAGAAATGTAATTTGATACATCAAAAGAAATGAGCTCCATAATAGAAGTAAAGAAATCCTGAAATAACTACGAGACTACAAGAGGATGAACTAAAAGAAAATTAGGAAAACCAGCACAGATAATAATAGTGTGACTCATGAAAGAAATCATTGTGCTATCCAGAGTGTCAATAGATGAGATGTAACAATTATTTTACAATAGATAATTTACATTCAATAAGGAATTAACACGTCAATACTGTACTGTTGTCCGGGTGCAAAATGTACCCAAAAATGAAAAAAATCAAGTAAATAACTTATCGGATTACTTTTCTGGAACCTCTGGGAAAACCCCCCCCCCCCCCAAGGAATAATATTCGCACAGATGATTTCTAATATTCTTCTGCTGGAAACATTCTAAAGGTTGCAGCTCAATGCTTTCTTCGCTTCATCAAATCTTTTGTTAACTTTCTATGCTGCTCAGGAAGCATATCACCCGGGCAAAGTTTGGAGGGAGACTCTCGAAACCATACCCGTATCACTTTCTTATAACATTCGAATTAAAAATGAAGTAACAAGTAGGTACAGAACACGAACTGCATTGTTACAGTTTGCAAGGAAATTTTAAAACACAGGAATCCACAGCTATGGTTCGTAAAACCAAGACTTTATTTCATCGCTAAACTTAATAATCAATGTTTATAAAGAAGTAAGGGGAAACAAGCAGGAAGGAAAACGGACAGAAGAACGAGGGGAAATTAGAGATAATATGAAGAAAAAGTTAGAAAGAGCTAAAAACGGCAAGGCCGAAGGGAAAAGCATTAAATGTGGTGGGGAAAACAGAAACAAATAGAGGAGAAATATCAGCAAATGAAAAAATGACGACAGAAGAGAATAATAAGAAGAAGAAAAAACAGGAGTGTAGGAATAGCAGTAGCAGAGCAAGGAAGGAAACTAAACAGAACACGAGGAAAAGGAGCAAAATAAATAGAGAAAGAAGGAAAAGAATAAGTAGGAAGACAAGAGGAACAGCAACAGAAGAGGTAAAGATAAGAGGAGATAATGAAATAACGTTCTTTTAATGATATAATAGATATTATGATTATAATGATAAACCCGAAAATGTGAAATACGGGTGGAAAGGGATTTTGTCAATGTTTCTGTTTATTAGATCCTGTTTGGTGAAGGAAGAGTAAGCAAATTAAGAGGGGGGGGGGATTGAGCTGCGTTAGAAGAAACTACCACTTAGTGAAATAAGTAGATGTTTTCATAACCGAGAACGTTGCAGCGATAATGTGACGAAATGCCGAGATGACAGAGGTGTGGATAGCCGGCAGATAATGTTTGCTTGAACCGATGCCAGTAAACCACATTCCATAGGGAGATCCTGGCACGTTTGGCAAGGTTCTCGCGTCTCGTGACCTACTGCCGTACTGCACCAATTGCATTGCTACAGCAACTTTGTTAGTGAGGTCGCATTGATTTTGCTTATAATTTAAACAATTATTAAATTCAGTTTTTAAAACTGCAGAAATTATAGATTCATTTATCTTGGGAAAGTTTTGGAAGCAATGCTTTTCAGTGTTCATGGTGAGATTAAAGTTAATATTTATTAACATTAAAGGTATTGCTTTTTTTATTTGTTTTATTTAGGACCTCTTTAAAATCTCAGGTCATCAGCGTCCCATTCAGATCAGGGCGTTGAACGCCGAAAATTTTGCTCAGAGGCCTCTTTTTTCAGGCTTGAGGTTCTTTATCGTGCCGTAAATGTATAACATGGGACCCACGGCTTTACTTCCCTTCCGAAGGAAGCCATACTTAGGTTAAAGGTATTGCTTAAAGTGGAACGCCGTTGAATTTTCCAACTTCTGTATTTTTATTCAGTTTAATTATATATAGTGCAAGAAAAGCAAAGAGAAAAAGCACCGTGCAAAATTTAAGCGAAATTGATACAATAGCTTTTGATATATTATCAAATATGTTTAAAACGCAGATTCAAAATGCTCCTTGCAAAACATAACACAGCTTATGATTTTTGAATTTAGAATTAAGCTTTGTATGGTTATTATCTGTAGTAAAATTTGTCAAGCAGTTACTTGGGTATATATGTGCCAAATATGAATTCAGTTAAATAAAATTTGCTTCGCAAGAGTCGTTTTAAAATACAGTAAACATAATTTTAAGAAACAATAATTTTATAATAAACTAAGAGTTTAAAGGGCTCGGAAAGGCTGATTAAATATGACATCAATAGAAAAGGAAAGGGGGGGGGGGAAGCAGACTTATTAATGCTAAAAACTAAAAATTTTATTTATGTCAATTTTTGACCAAAAGTTCAGTGCCTGTTTCATAAAATAAAATCATTTTTGATAAAATGTTTTTTTTTTTCCCCTGATAGAAGGTTATTTAACACTCAGGATTTAGGGAGGGGAAAAAAAGTATTTTATTCAGTACTCTAGTGCTTATAAAAAGATGTTCTACTTACAGGTTTTCATTAATTTAAATCTTAGTGAAGCAATAATACTGCCAATTGGTTGATAAACATTTTAAGGGTAACCTTTGGCGTATAGCTAGAAAAAACAGAAAAGAAATTTAATTTGGAATAAATTAATGATAATATAAAAATAGTATTATAAAAACCAACGCAAAATAATGTTTTAAGAGAAAAAAGTGGGAGATTTGAAACTCTGATGATAATATTTAATTAAAAGCACGAGTGAATTGAGACAAATGTCACCATTACTGCTCGTAATCCTTTCTTTAACAAATTATCCTTCTCCTGCACGATGACTTAAATCCTTTTAAGATTTACGGGCCAATGTCCAGTGTAACTCACTCACGCGCGCGCACACATACACACCTTGAATAGTTAGCAATGTCAGGACCACCTCGAAGATATAAACACAAAAAGATATAAACGCAAGAATATCAAACAGGTGTATGATAAAATGAATGAGAAATACTAACTCGACAGTTGTCCTTTATGAAAACTGGCTGAGAAAAAGGCGGAAAACTTCAATCAAGTTAGTCGACCTCAGGATTTGAACCAATAACTTTCCGAATCCTAGAGTACCAAGTTTCACCACTTGAGTCAGTAATTAAAAAGAAAACGTGTTTGTTTTCCCCCCTAGTCTTTGCTGTATTGTGTATAGAACCTCAAATTAAGTATAAATGAAATGTTTAAACTAAAAAGTATTTTCTTTTTTCCGAAATGTTTGTATGTGTGGAGAAACTAATGCCTCGAGAAAAGTGCTGAACTCTTAAAGAAGGAATTTCCCATAATATATAAATCTCTCTTCATTTGATATGGAAAACGCTGGAGTTGCCAAGCAGAAATATCACCCACACAATATTTACATTAATTACACTGGGCAACAAAAAAATAATTTTTGAATGTTTCGAGCACTTCATGAGGCAATTCCTACTAATTTTGGGTTGAGAAAAACAAATATGACAATGAAAAATTTTTATTAGCTGTAGTTTCTATGATATACACAAGGTGGAAGTATTACATATTAACGGATTGAGAGAAAAGGATACATTTTAATTACATACATGCTAACAACAATGAAAGTGCATTTGATTTTTTTAACTGGTAATTACATGCTAAGAGTTCTAAATTGCTGGAAAAATACTTCGCAGATAGTCGTGTCTGAAGAGAATCATGTGGTGTCCTATTGACTTTGTCGTCTTTTAGCTTGCCTCTTGTGATGGAGTTCCGCAGAATCCCTATACAAAGACCAACAGTAATCCGCAAGCATTACTTCATTCCAACGGCCCTGATATCTTTGTTCCATAACAGAAATGACCTGATGGAATCTCTCCCCATGTTCATCACTAACAGCTCCACAACTAGGAGGGAAAAAGTCTAGGTAGGAGTGGAGAAAATGGATCTTAAGGGACATGTTGCATCCAAGGTTACGGTAGTTTTGCAGGACCACTGTCACCAAATGCTTGTAGTTGTCATCTCTTTTGTTGCCTAAAAATCCATGAAGGCTTCCCAAGCTTCCTTTTCTTTCCCCTCCAAAACTTGGTCAAATGCAGGATCCTTTACAAGTTCTCTTATTTGTGGTCCGACAAAAATGCCTTCCTTAACTTTTGCATCACTTAATTTCGAAAATTTCTCTCTGATGTACTTAAAGGCCCGTCCTTCATAGCTTTGACAAAGTTTTTCATCAAATCCAGCTTGATATGCAGGGGTGGAAAAAGAACGTCTTTTGGGTCCACAAGAGGCGTCAGATTGCGTTTCTGTGAGGAAAATGTTATTTCACCACAAATATAACAAAAGTTATTCACCATATTTACACATTTTCGTGGCATTTTTACAAATTTTACACTAAAAAAGCGCTCGCGAACCAGAAATTTTGCATTAATTTGAGTAGAAACTACATGTAATTTACAGTCACAGCAACAGTATCTATGTTTATGACTTACAAACAGCTGAAGAGCATTTGTGTTTTGTTATTTGACAGGTGTGCCAACTCCCAAAAAAAATTCCCCCAAATTTAAAACCTTCACTCTAAAAAATGAAATGTCACTTTATCTTCAAAACAAGAGTTAATCTATCATTTTTATGGTGATTTTTGAATTTAGCAGATGGAAATACATGTAAATTCACTATTTTTAAGCCCGAAACATTTTCATTGTTGCCCAGTGTTATAAATGTAAGAGTTGAATTGAAACGTTTTCTAAAAATAGTGTCCTATTTAATTTTAATTCAAACCGTTGTTAACATATTAAAAAGCATACCTGTGCATACCTATTATGTATAGTGTATGTATTTTTTTATTAACTGAAAATGGGAGTAAGACCCGGCAGCGGTACAGTTTACATTTAACCATTAAATGTTACAACCACAGAAGCCAATTACAACATATTAACATCTGGTTCTGGGTGTATCACCTAACACTTGCACCGCATTTGAACTTGCAAATATCTCCCCCCCCCCAAAAAAAAAATTCTTCTGCACCGTAAGCAGTACTCAAAGAAAGTAACGTATTATGTAGGCATTGAGGGCAACGAATCATTTATGAAAGAAAGAATAAAATAAATCCAAACTCATCCATTATGACTGACAGGTCAGAGATATAATAAAAACATCACCGAAATGAAGGGCTGGGGATAATTTACAATCTCTCAACTCAGACTGAACTGATCTCAATTGGCAAAATGCAGCGAAAAGCAGAGAGAAAATATAAATATGTACAAGAGTAGGTCCATAAGTTTCCCGCCTAACCATTTTCTAATTATGGTAAAGACAAAAACTATAGTTCCTTTTTCAATGTAATTACCCTTTATTGCAATACGCTTCTCACATCTTTGAATTAACATTTTAATCCACCCCCCCCCCCAAAATAGAAGTATTGTCTGCAAAATGGGCATAAACAGCACCCATCAGTTCTTCGTCACTAAATTTCCTTCCTCGAAGGTCCTTCTGAGTTTGAGAAGAGGAAATTACTTTAAATGGACCTAGATATGGACTGTAGGGTGGATGATCGATCTCCTTGAAGCCACATTTCTTCACAGCCTTATTTGCAACAGGAACTATGTGAACAGGTGCGTTGTCGTGAAGAAGGCGCACACCACCACTCAGCTTTCCTGGCCTTTTCTCTTTGATAGAAGCACGTAGTCTGTGCAGTAGGCAGCGTAGTACTCACCATTTACCGTGGGGTTCCTCTCCTTGAAGTCAATGAAGAGTATTCCTTCACAGTCCCAAAAGATTGTGGCCATGATCTTCTTGGTTGACTGAGTGACCTTGGCCTTTAGAGGCTGTGCTTCACCAGGTTTACGCCACTCCACTCATTCTCTTTTGGACAAGGGATCATAGTAGAGGACCATAGTTTCATCTCCTGTAACAATGGTTTGCAGAACTTCTCTCTCGTTGCCACGGCAGAGCTCCAAAAATGTCTGACAACAGATGACTCGTTGCTGCTTTTGGACTGAGGAAAGAAGTCTAGGCACCCACCTTACACTAACCTTATTCATGTTTAAATGGCAATGAATAATTCGAAGGACTGTTGTTTTAGAAAGACCCAACCTTGCTGCTATTTCCGTAAACTCCATAATTTCTCCTTTCACAAGAGCAATGTTTTCAGGAGTGAGAACCTCCAAGGGCCAACCTGCATGCTCTTCGTCTTCAATGCTTTCTCGACCCTTTCGAAAATGTTTGGCCCATTCTTTTACGGTAGAATATGAGGGGGGGGGGTTGTTTCCCCATGTACACCGTCCAATCGCTGTTTAATTTCATTTGTAGTAAGTCCTTCTTTTGTGATGAACTTAATAACAGTTCGATACTCCATTTTGAACATATCACAATCTTCTACACATAGCCTTCTTTATGCAACCTCGTATATCTAAATAACTGAACACAGCTAAACGGAAGTTACAGTTGCAATTATGTACTCAACAGATAAGATATGAATGCAGATAAGGGTTTTGTGAAGTCAGTAATCCTTATCGGCGAGGCTGGAAACTTATGGACCTCCCTCGTATTATAATGTATGACTATTTTTTATGTATAGTTATTATTACAGGCATTAAGAACATAAATAGATAATTGACTAATTTGGATAATGCCAAAAATATAGTTATTAAAAAAACTACTCATATGATAATAATTGCACATACATGTATCTTGCTGCTGTCAAACATCTGACGTTTATGGCAAGTGACACTGGAAATAAATTAATGCATGGAACAATTATCATAGCGCATTATGAGAGTGAAGGAAGAGATTTATTGCACTTCTTTCTTTCTCTGTGTGTTCTGTAGGTATTACTTTGCAAAGATAAAATATCAGCAACAGAGAAGGAGGACATAAATGGCAACTGAAAATCGTATAATGCAGTATTATTCATTACATTGTTCTAACAAGTAAACATCGCTAGCAAAGCTGTTTAGCAAGTGGTTATTCATTCCTGTTTATTAGCTTGCATCTGTCAGCAGGAAGGTCATGTGACGATTGGACCTGCAGTGTTGGGGTGTATCCAAGAAGATAATGGCATCACGCGGGCTCAAGGCTTTTATATCGCTCCCGATATGTCACCGATAAGATACAATAATGGGTTCGGTGTTAAACGTAGCAATAACTTTGTCATGACAAGGCGGACAAAGCACGTTTCATACTCCTGTTGTACATAATTACTCTAGGTGTGTTCGCAGCTCTCAGAGCTATAGTGAACGGTAATTCTATCAGCTGATGCACATTTTTGTATTAAATAAAACACTTTCGCTCGTCATGTACACTTTAAGGGGGGGGGGAGTAAATTCTTTGAAGCCCGAATATTTCGAAGTCCACTTCGATACAGCTCTTTGTTCAAACATGAAAACTACCAACCGTTGAATGTCCATTAAACCTTTGCGTGCATAAAGTTGTCTCAGCGGCAGTGTAAGTTTAATTTCCTTTATGAATAGGTGTGAATTCCTTCTATGTTCAGATTTATTTTCTAACGCTTGGTAAGATTTTACTTTGCTTTTCTGTCAACTTTTAGTCATAGACGGAGAGGGTGGACTTTTTCCTATTGTGATTAAACGGGAAATATGTGACACACAAGGGATCCTTGTAACCAAATCGAATGAAAATAAATTCGCCCTACTTTGAATCCAGCTTTACCGAGAAGCTGGACAACTGTGGAAGCGGACCTTTTTTTTTTTCTTTTCCCCCCTGCAGCCATACGCTCTTCGTCCGTTTATCATGTGCTTATCCAGGAATGTTTGGTTCTTTGTGTTATTCCGGTTGTTAAAATAAATTCTTTCTTAATTTAATTATTCCTTTTAATGTCTGATAAAAGAACCTTGCCTTTGGTAACTTTTGATACACGTTAAAGTGCCCGCCAATCATAGAACCTTCGCTTTGGGCGGAAAGCACAGTGAGTCAAAATAGTTCAAGCTACAGTAAAGGCATCTCCCCTCTACTTCTCTTATCTCCTCATACCTGGAGGAAAGCTGTGTAAGTGTGGTGATAGCCGCCAAGTAATACTCCATGCACAGTTACACTGTTGCGTAGTGCTTGCAATTTCTCAGTGTCCAAATGCGGTCTATGTTGATAAGCTATAGCTTGCCGTATATCTATAAAAATCCGCTGTTTTCAATTACAATCTTGATATTTCGCTATCCAATAGGCGTAGGTTTCTATCCTTCCATTTTTCAACTCTGGAAGCAAACCATTGTTTTTTCTGCAGGGGTACTTCTGTGGATAATACGTGATGTTTTAGAGAAGAATTTATTATTGATGCGGCAACGGAGCAAAGGTGGGGGGGGGGGGATCGAGCAGACACATAGAAGTATTCAACTATAAAGATGAAACCATTAGAATGAAACTAGCGAATATAGCGCATGTAACTCGATGTTGAACTGATTGAACTCTGCTTGTTTTCAATGAAAACGCCTCTAGTTCAAAGTTTGTTCACCAATCTGAAAATTGCACTTTCCGATGCGGGTATTACATCTGGGAATATAGCATGGAATTTTCTCTTAACAGTACTTGTACGATTTTTTGCACATAACAACCCTAAATAAACATTTTTTGTTTAGCTTACTTTTGTTATATTGCACATCACATTAATAACACTAGAAAATGTAACAAACACTCCTACAGAAAAGTAGCTAAATCAGTTGATTTGATTGTCAATCTCAGCGGGATTTCAACTCCAGCATCGCATGGCCACATAATGTCAACCGGTTTCCACTAATGTATGTAAAATCCGATTGCGTAGCGAATTGAGGGCACATTAGGTCTTATATTAGAGATCGTAAAGAAGCATCATCCATTCGAGGAATAATCAGCCTATGGCCGTTTACCTTTGGAGCGAAATGACAGAATAATTTATAAATACGAGCAGCTAAACAAGGCTTAAAAGCAATATAGCGATGTTTGTTAATTTTGAGTTTGTTTGTTTGTTTGTTTTTTTATCTTCAGACGTTTACAGAGAATTTTTATTTGTGAAGTTCAGTATATTTACATTCTTTTAATGTCTTTTCATAAGCAGTACAAAAAGGAAATTTTTGTTTTTACCTTTAGGACAGTTTTGAGCCTACAGTGCTATTTAATAGGCTATTTGGTGATTTTATATTATCATGCTACATTATGCTACATAGACATGAATTTTCTAAACGTCAATATTCACGCAGAATCGGACAGTAATAGCAAATGCGTAACATGTTGATTATCTCAGCAATAAAAGTAGTCTGTGTATCAGTGTATTTCTCAATTTGCTGTAATGAAACTTGTCCATTAACAACAATTTGAGAGATTCATTGCAGGCTTGCTGTAAGTTGTTCAGATTTCTGTAATTATCACTGATCTGTGTAGTCTTTTTGTAGGGAAAAAATGAATGAAGAGCGATTAAACTCAAACAATAAGTTTAAAAGACAAATCTTCACTGATAGATGGATGACTGTGGTAAGTTGAAATTCTACATAAACTTTAAAGTAATTGCTAGTATTACATAGGTAGCAAGCATGAAATGACCTTTTTTTTTTAAACGTAAACAAATGAAAGCTGCAAGGAAAGTGAAGGTGCATCCCGGTGCGATACTGGCTTGTTTTTGTACACAGTGGCGTATCGCAGCTGGCAATCTAAATACGGTGTCTCAGTCGGAACGTGGGGGCTGACAAGTGAATAATTAGCAATCCCTAGCAATATCACATGTACCCACACACAGCTAGTAATGACTCATATTCCTGCATTTGGTATACTCGTTAAGTGCTCCCGCTGCGCTAGATCACGCCCAAATCTCGCTGTGGTGATTTATCTCACCAAGAGGGGACAAAAAAAAAAAAAAGCACTAAAAACTCTCTGTAAGGAATTAGCAACGGTAATAGCAAAATGAGAAAATGGATTGATATGATAGTATAACTTATACCGTATTAGGGAGAATAGGATAACGGTGATGACAAGGAAAAAGGCAGCAATAGGAATATGTAAGGAAAACGCTAAGAATGAAGGAAGCGAAATTGAATTAATAATAATATATGCAGACGTCTAGCTAGATTAACTTATGAACTGCGAATAAAATTAAATTATGTCAGCAATTTGATTAGAAATGTCCCATAAGCAAGTAAAATAGCTTTAAATAATATCATAGAAAAAATGTGCAATTTTAATTATTTAGGCTGTTAAACAACTTTTTATTATATATTGAAATAAATAACATAGTAGCTAAATTTCCATATACGTTAGTAGGTCTATAAGTTTCCGGCCTAACCATTTTCTAGGTATGATACAAAGACTACATTTCACTTTTCAATATAGTTACCCTTTATTGCAATACCTTCTCACGCCTTTGAATTAACATTTCAATCCCCCTCCCAAAATATAGGGTGTCTCTGTAGCAAAAACGGATGTTAAACATCATTCATTCATTCCCCTAAAATAGTCAAACGTCTTGTCTGCAAAATGAGCATAAACAGCATCCATCACTTCTTCATTACATTTAAATTTCCTTCCTCCAAGGTCCTTTATGAGTTTTGAGAAGAGCAAATAATCACTGGGGGTATATCTTGGCTGTAGAGTGGATGATCGATCTCCTTGAAGCCACATTTCTTCACAGCTTCTTTTGCAACAAGAGCTGTGTGCACAGGCGCGTTGTCTTGAAGAAGGCGCACACTACTGTTCAGCTTTCCTCGCCTTTTCTCTTTGGTGGAAGCACGTAGTCTGTGCAGTAGGCCTGCATAGCACTTCCCGTTAACCCAGATAACCTATCCAGCATCTTACAACCTGCTTAAAGTTGCCTACCTAAATATGTTTCCAGGTTGTTGATGTATGGGACACCAAACCATAATCACTGACATCACTCCCATTACTTGTTCTAATAGTAAAAATTTAACTAATCCTTCATACCTTAACTCTCTTCCTCCCTTCTAATTCTAATCTCCTCCACCATTTATTCCTAACTTTACCCAAGTGTTTTCTCATCAGTTTTATATTTTATCTCCTATAATTCCTAAACATTTTTATTAAAATTTCTCCCTCAAATTTATTTCATTGTTCTTTAATATCTGTAGTATCCACAACTTCGTTTTTTCACAATATAAATCGCTATGATAAACGAAAATCTTACGTATGGCTTCCTTCGGAACGGAAGTAAAGCCATGGGTCCCGTGTCGTACATTTACGGCACGATAAAGAACCTCAAGCCTGAAAGAAGAGACCTCTGAGCTAAAGTTGTCGGCTCTTTGGGACGACGATGACTGCATAAGTTAAAGAGCGTCCGTAAATAAAACAAAGCAACAAAAAATCAACAAAACTATAATTCTCATTTTCAGGTTTACCACAGGTGGGACATTCATTCCCCCAGACATTTCTCAATCCTCCTTCCTTAACTGCTTTGAAGGGAAGAACTAGCATAGGTTTAGAACAGGAGTAATATATTTAAGGGGATAAGAAATTGATATGTTCTCTGTGTGAAGAACCAGATCGTACTTGGCATTGTATATTAGAATGTAAGCAAGTTTTGGAGGAAACTGTTCCTATTACGAAACTGGGAAAACTTACTAAATGAAAGAAAAGAGGCAGAAGAATTTTAAATCAAAAATCAGACGAAAATATATAGAAACTTGGAAAATATAAAGGCAAGGTGACACAAAAAATTCTTTTGAAAGGTGGGCTAGACAAATGGGAGCAACAGTGTCGACAATTGCACTATCTAGGACTGGATAAATATCCCCATTACATACCAAACCTGGTGTTAATTGTAATGGAATACGGAAGGAATGCAACTCCATAAAGTTAGGATTATTAAGTGGGAAATTTAAATGTATCGATAGTAGTTAGTTTAAATGTATTGAGAACATGGAAATGTAAATCGTTTACTTTAATTTTAACAGGTTAACTTGTTTGCGAAAATTGCATGAAATTGGTTCTAAGAAATAAATTCGTTCAAATGTATATTTGAGTGTAGTATATTATGTAGTGTTGACATATATTTGTAACAACTTCAAGTTAAAGTATTCCTGTTCTGGCCCAAACGAATCCTTCCCTCTTCCAATTTATCACATTTCTCTAAGTATGTCTACCTCCCTCAAACTCTTTTTACCTCTCGATAAATTCTCATTAGCTCTTTTCTATAAAACTAGCAAACTTTTTTTCTCTGAATATCTTCAGTCTATGTATAACTTTTTCCAATCCCCTAAATGTATATTGCTTATTTACCCAACAATGCCCCATACCAATTTTTTTAATAATATCCTGCCTGGGTTATGGCGTTAATTATTAGTATTGCGAGTCAAAATCGCTATTCACTTGAAATATAGTCTCACGAGGATTCGCTTAGGAAACAAAAGATAGCGATATATAGAAGGCATTGTATATAATCCCTAATGATACTGTTTGTTACAGTTCACATTCACTTTTGTGTAGCTTTCGATAAACTATAAATGTTAGAAAGCATAATGCATTATATGCGTGGACGTTTCTTGGAAATGTGGGAAGCATAGAAAACCACGTTTACTTAAGAAGAAGAAGAAGGAGGAGGAGGAGGAGGAGGAGGAGGAGGAGAAAGAGGAAGAAGGAGAAGAAGAAGAATGCTTCTAAAATAGTAACACTACAGTTTATATACAGAGGGTGCCAAAAAATGTATACACACTTCAAGCAAAGAAAAAACGGTGTTAACATAACAAAACCGAATTCACACAAAGAGAAAATGATGAGCACTAATCATCTTAGACATTTACAGTTACAATGACTCAAAACTCGTACCATCGGCGTCGATACACTTCTGAGTACGTTGAACTACTGATTGAGTAACGTTTGCGAAAGTGTCCTCAGCGATTGCAGCACATGCCGTTTCAATTTCTTCCCGAAGTGCTGTCTGTAGCTGGTTTTTCTACGGTATACAAACAACATCCTTAAGAGTTCCTCATAGGTAGAAGTCCAACGGAGTTATATCCAGAGAATGCTGTGGAAACCTCTTCGTCCTATTGCCTTTGAACTTCAACAGCATTCTCAGTTTTCCAATACCACTTCAGAATTGCTTTCCGGTGTTCAAGCAATAATCTTGTCTCCATTTTGTTGTAGCAACGTAATGTGAGTCTCATTTGTTTGCAGAACACCATACGATAATCTTGGCTTCGTTTATTCAATGTTGATTACGATAATCTTGGCTTCATTTGTTCATTATCGATTTACCTGTCACGTAGCAACGCTATCATAATGTATGTGAGTCACATCTGTTTACAGAACATCATACCACACATTACTGTTGTTTTTCGTTTCAACTTTGAAATATATTATCTACTTTGATATCTACTATGAAAGTGTGTATACATTTTTGGCACCCTCGATTCTGTATTATACAAAGATGCCCATAGTCCTCAAACAGTATCTAGCTCAATACTGTAATAAAAGCGAAACTGTTGCGTCAATATCATGGGTCCGTTTTCCTCGATCATTTATTTAATTGAATGAATACTTTAATATCAATTCAAATAAAGTAATAATTCTAAAATTCAATACAACTCCTACTTATATGGTTTAAAAAAAAAAACAATGTCAAAAATAAAGTTCTACGTCTCGCCATGTTTCCTAAAGTCCGCTGAAAATATATCGACACTACAAATGTGCGGCGCTGTATACCAACGTAAAAAAAACAATTGTCTTACCAATTGCATTGCCACCTATGATCGAAGCCAAGAACTTTTCAAACCTTGCTCATATAGTGGAACGATTAACAAGTCCTTGAAAACAAAGGTTCAGCGGGAGACTATATTAACATTTTATATAGCTTTAGCTGTCTGTATGTGGCTATATGATTCAAAAATATGCATAATGAGAAACATTGCGTTCTTGCGTCTGTAAAAGGACGAAAATTGGAATAAATATATTAAAATGGAACTTCAACGTTTCTTTATATATATATAAAAAAAATCACTCATCAAAACTGGAGGCAACATTCAGATAGAATAAATTAAGGATCGAGTTCTAATACTAATGAAATTGACCTCAAAGCAGAAGAGATGTTAGCATGTCCAGGAATAACTGTAAAACCTAATTCATAACAGTGTCTAAGTTGATGGGCGAAGAAGTAAATAGAATGCAAGAAATTGCGAGAGAAAAGTAAAAGAAAAGGACACTTCTAGCTTTCCGTGTCTCTTCTATTTTGTTCGTAGGACCGCTCCACGCATAATGGCCGGTCGGTCGGTTCAAGCTGGTACCGCGGTGAACGGGAGTCAAAAAGTCCGCAGCTATGATTATCGCGTTATTATTAACACTTAAACACTTAAAAGGAACATTTACTCACCATTATCAAGCAAGAAGATGCTGGAACTGGCTCCCTTTATTCTCCATACATTTCTGAAAAGTACCCTCTGCAGAGAGAACTATGAAAATGAAAGAAATGTCTTCATGTTATTTTTCAGTTCATCTCATGTGTGTGCATTTGTCTTTACACTTTTCGCTTTAATACCCCCCCTCCCCCCATAGATAGAAATCGTAGGGCCTTTAATAGGTGGACCGAAGTGCCATATATTGTTAGTGATAATTGCACGCAAGGTCGTGTGCGACGTTGTAGAGTCCTGTAGGAAAGTCGCAAAGTTATTTCACGATAAAAGAGTTGCACATATTAATCACTATTAATTGTTTCTTCAAAATAGATGGGTCTGTTATTCTCTCGTCATTAATGGCGCACCACACTATCTTTTGATCTTGCAGAGGTTTCTCGTGAAGCAAGTTAGGTTCTTTTGAATTAACATATCCACGTAGATGGAACCAAGATCCGTCCGTAAAGAAAATTAGATTAGGGTCAATTTCTCCGTTACGCACACTATTCAAAATGCATTCACAAAATCTACTCCTGGATCCAGGGTTATAGGTTCTTGCACTACAGTAATTTTATAGGGTTTTAACTTCAGCACCTTTGTAGCCATTCGAACAGGAATAGAAAATTCCTGTGTGCTGAAAAACGTCGGAGTGATTTTTGAAGAATGTTCCGCAGCATTTCCAATGTTATTTACCATTTCTTCTGGAGCACTGTACGTGGCGTGTGTGGTTTTTTTTTTTATCAGTTAACCATTTCACAAAATTTATTTACTAATTTGTGAATCGAACTTCGATTTAGTAGTTGAATATCGGAGATACTCTCTTGACAATTTTTCTACATCAGGAGCCAATTCAGTAGCACGTACGAAGTAAATAATCGTTTGGGAATAGAATGCCTGAATTGAGCCATATTAATAGGAATTAATACACTCCACTACACCGCTTAATAACTGGTTAATGCACTGTCATACAACACAAGAACACGTACATTCCTAGAGTTATACTCATACGGACCCCCCTCCTTCTCCCCGGCCGGCTTTCAAGTTTGGGAACAATGCGAGAACTGCAGAACTTTTCCAACTGAAAGTGGGGCGGTCCCACGAGGGGGAAAAAAAATCACCCAGAATATCTCATAAAAGTAATTTTAAAATTATGCTGTGTTAAAGGTTATTAAAACGTATTTGTTATTGAACTAATGAGTTTTAGCATTGAAAAATCGCCTATTCATTTCCAAGGTTAAATTAGTTTGCATTTTGTAGATAATACATTTGTAATATTGGTCCTACAAATTTAGTAACGAAGGTGGAATATAGAATTGTAAATAAAACAAGAGAGACTCCGGTTTAAGGCCAGTACGGTATGTTCTTTTTACAGATAAATGAACATTTGTAAATAGATGCTGAATTATTTCTAAGAGTATGGACTGCTGCAGTATGATGACACTCCGCAATTTTCATCCTAGATTGAAGGCAGGGGCTGAAGAAGACATTTGTAGTACGGTGTATTCGCTCTTGCACACATGTGACCTGCAGCGTTACCGACGCAGTAAGGTCCGTGATTGGGCGAAACAGAATTGACCTTGACCCCAAAACTTACAGCTTAAGTGGCGGGAATTTCCGTACTGCTTTTATCTGGTTATCGCCGATAAAGCGCTGGCCTATATTTGAGATTTTTAACAGTGAATTATGCTTGTGTTCTGCAGTAAAGATGGAAGCTGAAGTTTTAGGATTTTTCTATATGAATTTTGCAAATGAAGCATATGGACGAATCAAATTTATTTGGTAATTAGCTTCCCATACACTTATACTTTTTTTTAATTTATTTTTATTTAAGACTACTCGTACTGAAAAGTAGTTTTATGCTGTGCTGAGACGACCAGAGCGTTGTTTATGTTTAGCGTATTTTGAAACCCACTTTACACACTTTAATCGGCAATGCAGGCATCTCTATTCTTTTGCAGTATTCTTGTAATGAATTTTACAAGGTTTCATACCCCCAGGCCACGAATACCTTACAAGTACTTGTTGCTCCTGCATACGGAACCACTGTTTTGTATTTACATTAATATTTTTTTTTCTGATTGATACTGGACAGTATCAATATATCTTCCCAGCTCAGCAATTTGAAATCTCTGGAATTTTCTTTCATGTTATACTGTTAATTTGCTCTTACTTTTCGAAAGGTTAACGCATATCTTATTCGAAGCTTTATTAGCTAACCTACAGAACACTTCACTATGAACGGCATGATAACCAATGTCAACTTTCATTACAATAGTCACATTTGTAGCCCTTCTAAAGAATAAAACAATAACATGGTGGTCCAAAATTTTTTCTACTTGCTAACTTCCTTCATGTACATCCAAGTTGAGCGAACCGCTAATTAATATATAATTTTAACAAGCGCAATTAGCCTATAGTTGTAATTATGGTGTAAATAGTAATCTATTTTACATTTAAAAATTAAAATTTAAAATTAATAATTAAGCTAATAATGCAATAGTATATTTCTGCATCTTGAAAGTCACATTTTTATATTTCATTAATTAATTAATCGGACACTTTTTGTTATTGGAACATTTTATATAGTTACAGAATTCCATGCGGACTTAGTTGCACTTTACAAGATAGGCTCTGTATCAAAACTTTTAAGTTTTTTATCCGCCCTTCTGTCCATAACACTGGTCTACAACAAAATATTTTTCTTCCTTTTATTTTTTATAATTTTTCCACCTGAGTATATATAATATAAATGCCCTGAATTCAATATGTATTCAGCTTTACTCAATCGAGCTAGGTTTTTAAACAAAATCACATCAAATGTAATGATGTACTTATATTTTTTATATACTCATATATTATTAAATTTTAAGACATGTAGCTAACACAATGTAGGTTTCATTTTAACTTAAATATTAATAAATATATGGGACAAAGAGAAATATGAGTCGATGATAATGCTTTTCCGAACTTTTTTCACTGTTAAGAAGAAAACTTTTTTTTTCGAAGTTCTGATATGTCCTTCACTAGTGCCTCTTGTCAAACTTCAACAGTAATCAGTCATCTTTTACAACCCATTGGCCTTGATAACGGTTTCCATTGTTTTAATGTCTTTATGAAACCGCTAACCTTGTTCTTCACTTATTGCACCAAGATTCGCAGGGAAGTAAAATGCACTTAAACACTCATTGTACACCCTAGATTTCTAAACTGTCGTAATATTTCCTCCACAATTTCTTTATGTAGTTTTTAGACTTCTGTTTCCAAGAAAGTTTTCTGTTACTTTTTTTATACGTCATCCACGCTGACTTCTCTAACTCGGACACGAGTCTCATCCATCTGGGGTGCATCGAAAATACCTGCTGCTATCTTAGCTTCAGTTTTCTGTGGCAACTTTGCAACAGGAAAGTTGAACAATCGCCATCCTTATTCAGAGCAGTGACAAATTGCTTCATCAGGCCTAACTTAATATGGAGTGATGAAAAAGGGACATAGAAGGAAAAACAAATGGTTCATACTTCACATTTTTTCTCCAGAAGCTAAATTGTTGCTTTGGGAACAATTTTTGTGGTCCAATACTTTGATTTAGCCCTACTGTTTGATCCATAAAGTGAAAAATTTATTACTTTGTTTTGATTTAGCCCTACTGTTTCATCCATAAAGTGAAAAATTTATTACTTTGTTTCGATCCATCAGAATGTTTGTTTATTTTATATATCTGAATAATGAACAAATAATAAAAATAGTAATTTTCTATATTACGAACTTCTGAAAAACTGTAACCCGATGAAACAAAACAAAGGCTAGTTTGAGAGATTCTTATGTGGTAAGGAATAAGAAAATGTTAACAGTTTTTATTCAGGAAAAATTGTGTATACCAGTGGTATAATCAAATCTTCTCTTTATAACAGGCTAAAGAAACTACTAGCCACTAAATTATTACTATACCACCCCAAATAAAGCTCAGAAATGCGTGTGGGAAATGAGAATGACGCAAACCAGTTGTTCTTCGACAAGATTTTCGTTCTCGGAAGCGAATGTTCATTGTATTCTTCAACTATGAAGCACCATTGGTGATGACTGTAATCCAGAAGGAATGACAATGAATGGAGATTACTGACACTTATATTTTAGACCCTTTATTTGAAGAGCTGAGGCGGCGATGTCCAAAAACAGGAACTTGAGGGCTGTTGCTTTTGCATGACAATGCGTCTCCTCACAGCTGCAAGTTTGATAGTCTTATTGGTTTACCATCCACGCTACAGCCCTGATCTTGCACCGTGCAACTTCTGCTTGTTTCTTCAAATGAATTCTCGCATGGCTGAAACACCTTTTAAATGAATGCAGGATGTTGCTATCCAGTTGACAATATCACAATCCGAGTACCGTAGTGTTTTGACAAGTAGTTGTAGACGTATGTGTGAGCACAGATGAATACTTTGAAGGATTATATATATTATATATATTGGCAGATATGTCGCAAGTATGTATTAAG
Source organism: Metallyticus violacea (assembly GCA_030762175.1). NCBI lineage: Eukaryota > Metazoa > Arthropoda > Insecta > Mantodea > Metallyticidae > Metallyticus > Metallyticus violacea. Next base: position 64,336,355 of record CM060836.1, read on the forward strand.
ATACGAGGGACAATCAAAAGGTTTTGCAAATGTCAACAATTTAAAGTTCAAGCTAAGGACTGAATTCGAAAACTTACCCTCACAATCCTTAAGACTAACAAACGAGAAGGAAAGGCATTACGTCTAGCTGAAATTCCTTTTACTTAAAGCTTTCCATTAAAGAGTAGATGCAAACTCTGTTCATTTACAGTCACGTGGCTCATTCGCTGGCAATTTAATGAATTTCATCAGAGACGTCACCAAGGGGAACAGGTTGGGTGCCCAATTATACATGCTACTATCTAATATTAAAGGAAGAGAAGAGAAGTAAAAGGTAAACAGAAAAATAGCGAATATTATAGCGAAAGGAAAATTAACTGTTTAATACTGGCAAATAAAACACAAACGTTGCTGAATAGTAAGTAAATTATCGTTAGTTTTTATTTGCGGGGTCTTTCTGGACTGAAACGTTTTTAAAGGAAAATATTTTCCCATTCTACCGCATTCCATTCTTTATTCTTACACGGTAGCATTCTCCCTCTTCGTTTAACGCCCGTTTTAATTACTGAGACATCATAGGCGATGGACACTGATGAAACATATGATGAAATGATAACCTGAGAATGGATTTTTTTTAAGGAATTAAGCTTCTCAGGCCTAAGTTTAGGGTTACCCCCCCCCCCGTCATTTGCCATTTATGAGGATTGAGGAAAACCTGGAAAAAACCGCAGTCAGGGAGTACGGTCCTGGTGTGATTTGAACCCCAGACTTCCCGCTCACAAGTCCGCGCCTTAACGATCTCGGCCACCCGTGACGGTGTTGGATGCTTGGATCATGATGTTGAACATTTTAATTATTGTTATATTTCATTTCGTTAAAATTGGGTATCAACATATTAGGTTGATTTGGATTTAAAAAAAAATAGTTGACATAACTAACAATGGGGCTAGGGATTTGTAATACAATTTAAACAAAAGAATCCACGTAATAATGTGGCTTATGGCATTTAGTATCATAAATAAAGTATTAAGAAGCTTTGGAAAATTGAGTGATTAAATTACTCAGGAGATGTTTTTCCCCTCATGAAGATATCAAACACCAAATTGATCTAATTGAACCATTAACATAAAGCCTACCTTAAGCAGTACCAGCCAGGAAATGCACAATTAAATATAAGCCATGTTTATAATTGCGTAATAAATATAGGAAGAAGAAACATTAAAATCTGTTGAGACTGCAGGACAGATTCCAGTACATTAATAACCTAATCGTTGATTGAACCCTTTGCTCCAGCTAAGAAGCTTTGTATAAACGCCTCAAGAAATTAATAAAGAAGAAGAAAATATCCTGAAGAAAATGAATCTTAGTTAATTCTTCGGGCGGATCGCGACATACGGTATTGATTCAAGCTGCGAAGTTTTTGATGACACCAAAAAATGCGAGGCGCGCTCCGCGGGAGACACTGCAAATGGTGTCAAGGACAGCCTGCAGTCACGTGTGGGATAGCTTCTGCGACACTGGAATGACTTTCACATAAGATTGGGTCTCGATATGCATCGTTTCTGTTGCTATGCCAACATATACTGCGGTTATTTCAAGATGTTGCAATAGTTCCAAAAGATCGGCAGATCGCTTTTGGGCCGGTCCTGGTTGGTGGTGTAGTGGTAACCATATTTGCCTTCTAAACCCAAGATCGCGTGTTGAATCCAGGCAGGATCGATGGATTTTTTCGGGCGTAAAAATCCTAAGTACGGTTTCCTTCGGAAGAGAAGAAAAGCCATGGGTCCCATATCATACATTTACGGCACATAAAAGAGCCTCAAGCCTGAAAGAAGAGGCCTCGGAACAAAATTTGTCGGCCGTTTCTCGTCCTGAATAGAATGAGACGCTGATGACCTGAGATGTTAAAGAGCATCTGTAAACCAAATAAAAAGCAATCGCTTTTGGATTACGCTTTTGGTCAGGTTTGCCTTGAGCGCCGTGTTGTTAAAGGAATTTATTACTTTGTAACTTTGTTTCCTGCTAGGAAGTAAGAGATGCCGGAACAAGCTTAAATCTATCAAGGAATAATTTAATTAAATGTCTCCTATTAGTACATGTAGATCGTAGGCTCCTAAATTTACGGTGGTTTTGCTTTTATTTCTTAAACTCTTTCTTAACAGTGAAGGATAAGTAATGGAAGGGAATATACATGGAGAAAAATACTTAAACATACAATGTATTCATATAGATGGGTTTCATTAATTGATAACTCAAAACATTTAATTCATTTGTGATCGCTAGAATACAGATTCTTCTAATTAAAAATTCATCCAATTTGAAATGCAGAACACTGTAGACTCAATAGCAATGCACCATCTTGTTGGAAAATATTTTGTTTAAATGTTTCAGTTGTGGAATGGAAAAGGTGCGGCCATGTCAAGATTGCATTAACAGAAAATGGATTTACCCAATGACTGATCACACTACACATTCATCTTCGGACTATTTTTTTTTTCTCCTCACAAACCACACGAGGATTCTCGGATCCCCCATACCGAAACATTGTGCCTATTATAACCTTTCTGGACAAGTGAAAAGTGGTCTTGTCCGAGAAAACAAAAGTGGGGTTCATTGGGAGCTCGTAGCCCCTGTAGAATTGTGGACCGAGGCACAACTACATGAAACCCAAATGGCCTGAGGGAATGCCTCTTTTTGTCAAGACTTACACTCCTCCCCTATATTCTCTCATTACTGCAGCGCCATTTGTGCAATAAACTTCTGGTTTATAACTTTATAATTCACCTGTTAAAGTACGCCTTAAGCCTTCTGCAGTCAATGCAAAATCCGCAATGAATTTTATGAATATTTCAACCGGTTTACCCCCACCGATGTACATAATATCACAAGAAATTGTCCTAACCCAAAATCGCGGGTTCGATCCTTACCAGGACCGGTGGATTTTTTCGGGCGTAAAAATCCTAAGTATGGCTTCCTTCGGAAGGGAAGTAAAGCCGTGGGTCCCGTGTCGCACATTTACGGCACGATAAAGAACCTCAAGCCTGAAAGAAGAGGCCTCTGAGCAAAATTTGTTAGCCGTATCACGCCCTGAATAGAATGGGACGCTGATGACCTGAGATGTTAAAGAGCACTCGTAAATAAACCAAACAACAAACAAACAAGAAATTGTGATATGCTTGTAATTCGGCCTTTACAGAAACGAAATTTCCCCTGTCTGTTTCTTCCCAAATTTCATTGCTATAGACGACACCTTACACGTTGTCAACCAAGATGTTTTTTCAAACCATTTAAAAAAAATGCTTAATTTTGTGCCTTCTCGCCGAGTAAGCTCCTATAGCTTTCGGTTGAAGTCTAAATCGATTCATTTCCAACTTAACATGGAGTCTTCAATAAAACGTTCATTTTATTCGTTGCCACAAAACACACACACACACACACACACCACACACCACACACACACACATACACACACCACACCACACCACACCACACACACACACACATTCGATTCATTTCCAACTCAACAGTTACAATGGAGTCTTCAATAAAACGTTCATTTAATTCGTTGCCACAAAACAGATATATATATATATATAGGTAACTTAACAGTTAACACTGTGAAAGTCAATTTTCCACCAACAAACAGTGAAGCCACCCAATTTCAAGCAAAGTACGAAAATAACCCGTAGTCAATTGTGCGTATTGTCAGTAACCCCTTAATACCTGGTTCCTAAGAAAAGAGAGAATACTGAGCGCTCATGGGCCGTCTTCCTGCTGGCCCAAGAGAACAGGAATAAGGCTAACCCATTTTGGAGGAAGGCAAATATAATTTCTTGTAAATCCTTTTTTGCCTATGAAGGTTTAAATTTAAAGCGTAAAATTTTCTGAGCCGACCCCATGAGCTTCCCTCTCTAACGGAGGACCCTCATGCTACTGCTACTACAGTAGAGAGGAAATGCGTTTATTGCGTAGGATACAATTAAGAACTAATCGGTTTTACATTGTTGTTTTTCTTTTTTATATATGTATAAAGTTAACCAAGAGAAGAGAAAATGGTAAATCATTATGTCATTTTCTTTGTGAGGGCCGGAGTCGGGTCCATATGACCATTATTGTTGGGTCGTCCATGATGAGTTTCAAATAACTTTTTAATGCTGTACCTCCATTTTTCTGAATGAATACATGACGTTTCTATACAAACGACATTCATCTAACGCAGTGTACAGATATTTTTCCAGTTGACAGTTGCAATGCAGAAAACCGTAACTTGCTATCTCTAACATTTATTATTGAGGGAAATCCTTCAGAGCCGTTGTATTTTGCATGTATAGCTTTAAATGTGGCGCTTGCATTACAGCACAAGTTTCAAATGCTGCATCGCGTACGAAACGCCCTATATACGCCTTACGTTTATCCTATCTTGAAGTTTTGTTGAACATCTTGAATTGCTGCTGGTAGTTCTTAAACTAGTTTGCATTGTATGTAAATAAAGAAGATCTCATCTTCATGAAGATGTTAGGTCATGCATTTAAGAGTCGCTCTCTTTGACATTCTTGTTCGTCACCTAGTAAAGTATTTAAATTCTATCACTAGCTATCTGGTGGGTGAAAGTGAAAAAATGGGGATTGAGTACACAACAGTAGTCTCAAGATGGTTCAATTGTTCGGTGAAAGCTGTTGAGAAAACATAGTTTGAAAACATTTGTAGTCGCAATCATCTTAATTCATATAGTTTTACTTGACTAAGTCCATAGGTGAGAAACCTTACACCATCAAACAGTTACTTGTTACCTTTGAACAGGCAATAGCACTCAAGGAAATGTCCAGCTATACTTGAAATATATATATCCATTACTTATGCATTTCAGAACAGTTCTGCTAAAATTTCTGAATATGGGAATGTTTTAAGGAATTGGTTATATAGGCCATCTTTTCAGTTTCAAAATTAAGCTATATGTACCACTCGTTAATACTCAAGTTCCGTCAGAAAATTATCCAATCGTTTAAATTAAAATATTTCAAGATCTCGTGAGCTTGTAACTTGGTAGCAATTGTAGGTTAACCTCACTAGCTCATTTTTCACGTCTGATGCAGTTTTTGCTGGTGAAAGATATCGTCCAGGGCCCTATTTCACGAAAGTATGACCTAATACATACAAGCATATTAGTACAAGTCCTTGTAAAATATGGTTTTGTAACTTTATGTTCCACTAAAGAAGTAAACATTTGTAAAGTATTAGTAAAAGTTACAAGTGACGTTATATAAGAGCAAGATGGAGGAACAACTGTACGTCACCATATCTTGAATTAGGGTATGTCCACTCCATAGGGTATTTTTATGTACCTGGCGGATTATTGTCATTCCTGCTAAATAGGTCTTGTATTTTTTCTCAGGTATAATGATAATTTTACTCTATAGTACATTTATCAATATTCAACCATAATACTTTATTTTGAGGCGAATGTCCATAAGGCTACATTTAGGAGCAACAATTTCAGTCGTCGATAGATGGCAGAAGAATCGAGCTTCCCTATTGCTCTCGGTCGTTAATTTTATTAATTCATTCGATCATTTATAGTTATTTATTTGTTTATATTACTTGGCAATTATGTTCTTACTGTAAGCAAAAAAATTAGGAAAATTGTGTTAAAAATATTATTTTAAAAGAAAATTATTTTCGTGGCATTTAGCCAGACCTTAAGAATACAGTAATTAAGATGGTCTGAAATATGCATTTGAAACAGAAAACGCCAATATCAGGCATAAGTAGCACTTTAATTGCACTTAGCCTGACTTTATCATTGTACACAAATACTTATTTATTCTTTCTTTATACATATGCTTACTCATCAGTATCATCATTTTTGCAAATAATTACCACATTTATGTCAACTATTCCCAAAATATTTAAAAATATAATAAGCTAGTATTTGAAGTTACCACTATTCCTATACGTTAAGAGAAATTTATGCCAATTATCAGTGCCGGGCTAATACTTCTGAGGAACAGAACAACGAAAATGCACTTGTATTCTTGTAAGTATGGAGTTGTAAAGTACAAGCGTAGCAGAAACCTTTGTGGAACCGAATTTTACTAATAATTACAAGTTACAAGTAATTTTAATGTATTAATGAAACAGGGTCCAGGTCTGTCAATTAATTCTCCTTGAACCTAGATTAGAATTCTTACTGCTGAAAGTAAGAAAGAAAATGAGAGGAAAAATCTGCTTTTCCTAGACTGCATGGACAAGTAGAAGGCAACAAGCTTAAAGGAACTAAAGCACCATTTATTTTAATAAAGATGGAAAACATAGAAGAGTCAAATAACGAATTTTTATTGCAAAAAATACCTTTGCAGAACACAGGCGATTCGAAATAATTGCTCTATTTATGTGACTGTTTCAGTATTTCATTACTCCTCTTTCTCTAGTTCTTATTATTTTAGCTATAACGCTCTTTATATGTTGCGTGCATATTTAAGCATTTTAAACACATTTAATAGAATAGTACACCCCTGTAAATACTATTTAATAGAACAGTGCACCCCTGTAAATACTATTTAATAGAACAGTGCACCCCTGTAAATACTGAAATGCCACGCACCGTTTCGCATATATCTTAATTTCTGAGCTGTCAACTTTAATCAAAAGATCAAGCACGTTTTAGCGAATTTAAAACTTAGTTGCATAATAGCGCAATAGATGTTCTGTGGTGTACGGTAGCGATATTTTGTTTGTATGGTGTTTTTGATATTTCTGTCCAGTAGTTGTGTTTCAGTATTATTTTGCTTTTGAAGTTAGTAATATTGGCAAAAAATAGCAAAACGTAAATGCTGTGAGAATTAATACGTTAGCATCAATTAATGTGATTGTCAAATTCGTAGCCAACAAACTTAAAACAACTGTGAAAGAAACTTTAAATAAAACACGGTGTTCAGAAAGAAAACTGTATCATATATACCAAAAAATAAGTTTTACTATGACCAGTATTAGATGGTATTAATAGAAACGGCATATATGCATATGCTGTATATATTATATGCAAATGTTATGTTGTACAGAACTGAAGATATAACGGATACGAGTAGGTCTTTCTAAAAAAGTTATTGAGTGTAAAAACTTGAATGTAAATAATTCAACAAGAAATTCTGAAGTAACTAGATATAAATATTATGATATTAATTTGAGGATTGTTTATGGTATGTAATTAATTGAAAGGGACAAAGTGAGTGTTGTCCTCATCATCCTGGATTTACCTCCATCACTAAAGAAGTTAAGCAGTTATGAAGTTTTAAAAGGAGTTCTGTTGGTAGCCGTGGTGAAAATTTCAGCAAGAAAACGGTGCAAGATGATTATTCACCAGGAATGCGTTGATATTAGTTACAATATTACGTTACTTTTTCAATCTCTATGTTTCTCAAAACGACTTTTTATAAACTTAGGTACACTTTTCTCATCATCTGCTACCGCCACGGGTGGCCGAGGTCGTTAAGAAGCGGACACTTGAGCGAGAGTTCTGCGGTTTGAATCCCACCAGGACCATCCTCCCTGATTGAGGTTTTTTCCAGGTTTTCCTCATTCCTCATAAATGGCAAATGGGAAGGTAGTCTAAACTGGAAGGCTTCCTTCTTTAAAAATAAACATCCTTTCGCAATACATCATTTCATTTCATGTATCATCAGTGTTCACCGCCTATGGTGCCTCAGTAGTAAAAACGGGCGTTAAACACCATTAAAAAAAACCATCTAAACCCAAGATTGCGAGTTTAAACCCGGCTAGAATGGATGGATTTTTTCGGACGTAAAAATTCTAGGTATGACTGCCTTCGGAAGGGAAATAAAGCTGTGGGTCCCGTGTCGTGCTTTTACGGCACGAAAAAAAAAAGAAAAAAAAAAAGAAAAAGAAACTCAAGCCTGAATGAAGAGGCCTCTGAGCAAAATTTGTAGACCGTTTCATGCCCTGAATAGAATGGGACGCTGATGACCTGAGAGGTTAAAGAGCGTCCATAAATAAACTAAAATCAATCATTATCATCGTCTCTTATAAGGTGGACCAACAGATGAAACAAGTCATGCAAAGAGGAAAACTGAAATCAAATGTATTTTAACTTAAATACATATCATTTTTATCATATTGTTAATTATAAACAAATGCATTCCTTTCAGAGACTGCCAAAAAAAAAAACGCTCCGTTGCAAAATGATAAGACCACTTTTATTAATATCCTATAAATGAGCCCTTTTTCAGAAGAACGTAAATACGTAAATCACACAATCTGTCATACCCTTTCCAAGCTTCTGAAACACAAGACAGTTCAAGCGCATTCATGCAGATGATTAATAGAGGTATTAAATTTCTGCACACTGGCATTTTGTTTCCCATCGCAATAAATTGACAAGCATAAGAATCCTCATACATTCTCCATAGGGTTTAGTTCCGGGGAATTGGCGGGGCATTTTATAACACTAAAATCTATGCACCAAAGTTACTCCCTTGTGGAATGTGGATGATTGCATTGTTCTACTGACATCGGATTCCTGTTCCAATCCGCTCTGCAACAGGTAAAAGGCGCTCTTCAAGCAGTGTCAGGAAACGCAAGATGCGCTTTCCTTCCATACACGAATCCATCCAGACCTCAGAGAATTTCCTCCTTGCTGCCTCTTTGCAAACATTTCCTCTTCTTTTCTGCGATCATGCCAGAAGTATGACCTCCATCAGGACCATCCAAGTTTTTTCACCGTCTCTGTTTATGGTGGAGCGTCAGACGGGGCTGCTTCTTTTTGGTGTGATATCAGACTAGCCTCGGTTTGTGAACATGGAAAGTGGGATTGTTGTCCCACCACCAGCAATGAACTTTCTTATCACTTGCCTCTTTTGAGGTCTTCCAGGCGACTTTTTCATTCTTTTGTTGTTTCCTAGCTTCAGGAAGTTATCACGCATGGTGACCTGCTAAGCCTTATTGTTATTTCTTGAGACGAAAAACATCCTCCTGTTAGACTTTAAACTGGCCTTGTTCGAAGCTGACAACCCTGCCTTTCGACCCATGATTACTTAATCGTGCACTCTTCACGAGCACAACAGACACAAGGATGCTCACTCCGTAGCTGCAGAACAGTGTATGCTGACGAAGGACATATTCACTTTTCTTAGCATTTTGCAACAGAATTGTTTTCTATTTTCCGCCTATGTGCAAAGACTGCATGTGTTTGTAGCTAGCCCTGTTTTAAAGATGCATTTAAGTACACATATGTTTGATTTAATTTTCTCTCTATACATGAAGAGTTTCAACAACCGATCTTCTTCTCCTTCTTCTTCTTCTTCTTCTTCTTCTTCTTCTTCTTCTTCTTCTTCTTTTTTACATAGGAAGCTGAAATTTTGTCCATATATTTCAGATGGATCATTAAGTGTTGTAAAGTAAAATCATGAATTTATGTTGATTAATATATAGCAATTTTTTATTTTGAAAAAAGTGTCAGAAATCCCACATTGTAATATAATAGTACTTAATATATTGCAGTCAGGTAATTATCAGGTAAATATAGTAAAAACAACGATAAAAATACCAAATCTTAATTTGGACATGCTTCCTGAGAAAATGTACCTTCATTTGTTGTATTTTTATTTATTCTTATTACTGAAGCCATTTAAAAACATTTTTCGACAAAAGGATTTTGAAATATATAATTACAGAAATAATGGATTAACATTTCCAAGTATACAATCCATTGAGAACATTGTTAGACACTTCTTTGTGCATATTCATGCTCTATACACTTCCCAGTTCCCTTAAATGGCCAGTTATTTTTTTTGAAGATATCTCGTACATGTTTTGTCATTTTAGAGCCTCTGACTGAATCACCTGTGTTTGAACCTGTTAAACGTAGAGGATTTCACGACTACTGTGATCGTTATTTGCATAATTCATTATTATTGCATTTTTTCCTCATAAGATTTCAGTGAATTAGCCTGGCTAGTGCAAATTATGAGGGATGAACTCTGCCTTTTACTTGAAATAATTCAGCGTCTTCTACTTCCGAATGAAAAGTGGAAGAAATCAAGTGGGGTCTAGACGGGCGTAGCGACTGCTATAAACACTATGGGTGTGTTCCGTATTTCTTTTTCAGTTTATTGGTACCACGTGCCGCTAATGGCTTGGGGGGAAACACTACTGGTTGAGGGGCGGCTGTCAAAACTGAAGCAAGATAAACTGCAGTAATAATGCTGCGAGCTAAGAATATACTTAGGAGTAATAACGGACAAAATCACATAATGGGTCTAGTTTGCAGTGCTTGGTAGAGTTTATTGAATTTAATCGTTTTTAACTACTGTTCTGATTTAAAAGTAATATTATGTTTTTTTCCGCAGGCAGCATGGATCTGGTGCGTGTAAATTGGTGGTTATTCAATTTTAGCAATTTATTTACTCGAGACATTTCAGTCTTCGAAGATACTGTTTCGCATATCGGTTATTGTGTGTGCTTTTTTTTAATAAGTTTTGTCATTAATTTAAATAGTATGGTTCGCTGGAAAAAGAAAAGAGAGAGAGAGAGAGAGAGAGAGAGAGAGAGCGGAACTTATGCACACGCACTTTACTTTGTAAATATAAATGGATAGAGACGGGTAAATCACTGTAATGAGGTCATTATTAGGCGGGTGAAATATTGTAACGGTGGTAAACGTGCCCTTATTGCAATTCGCAACTAGTGTGTGTGTGCGTGCGTACGTGCGTGCACGTGTGTACACTAACCTAATATGTCGGCAAAGCCCAAGATCGCGGGATCGATCCCGGCCAGGTCCGATGAATTTTTTTCGGGCGTAAAAATCCTAAGTATGGCTTCCTTCGGAATGGAAGTAAAGCCGTGGGTCCCGTGTCGTACATTTACGGCACGATAAAGAACCTCAAGGATGAAAAAAGAGGCCTATGAGCAAAATTTGTCGGCCGTTTCACGTCCTGATTTGAATGGGACGCTGATGACCTGAGATGTTAAAGGGCGTCCATAAATAAACAAATAAAAAAGAAAAAAATCAATCTCTGCGCTGTCGCTCACTTATGGCTAGCCGCTCGGGCACTTACCACCTGCAGCAGCTGCGGGAGTTGAATGTTTTCATTCCGGCGGGTAAGGTCAAGTATAGTAAAGGGCACGTGGTCAGTTTGTAACATCCTAAGGTCGCCCAGAGAAATCACCCATGGTCATTTGTGAGCAATAGAAGCATTCCTTGATATGCTGCTCTCTCAAGGCATGACCTCGTTCTAGCGCTGTTTTACCAGGAATTCCACGACATACTATATGCTTTTAGGTGCTCCTAGGCCACTGCTGCTTGCTTGTTTTCTTTTTAATTGTTTTGCACTTTGCGCTTCGCGCTTCAGATGGGAACCAATTCTTGTAGAGTTGAATAAATCGATCCAAATACGACTTGCAAATGATGAATACCTTCTCTTTGCTGCGTTTTTCAATCACGGATAGAGAGGATAACCAGGGCATTGTTGAAGATCCCGTCGGAAAGTTCAACAATGTAGCATACCTCAAAACTCCATGATGTCATTTTTCACAAACTCTCGCATGCAACAGTACCAACTGCAAATCCAGATTCTGGAATTCAGGGGTGCGCTAAAAAGAGCTTCGGTAGATGAATCAAAATTCAAGTTCGTCCAGATTAACTGGGGCCGCCCTCCGCAAAAAACTTTCTCGGTTGATCGTTTCGTTTCATGTATTATCAATGTCCACCGCCTTGAATGCCCTAAAAGTGAAAATGGGCTTTAAACAAATATTAAAAAGAAAATGGAACAAATTGATCCGTCATAGATCAAAAGAGAAATTAAGAAAAGTAAAGGAAACTTATGTTTGCAAATTCAGTGTGAACATTTCCGTGGGAGTGTTTATGCAAAGGCTGTATACGTTTATGCAGGCATAGATCTACAATGTATTCCGTGAAGTGCTTGGTTAGCTGCATACGTAAGCTATACACAGAGAAAGAAAACAAAAGGACGTTAGCATCAGTTTGGCAAATAATGCTTTTTAGGGGCGCTGGCTGGTGTAAGGTCAGGCAAGTGACAGACATGATTGTTGATGGTGAGTCAGAAGGACGTGAGTAGCAGAAGATGGGCACGACCGCCGCATAGGTCACCGCCTTCTTCTTGCCAAGAAATGTACGCTCCATCTTCCTTGAGCTGGGAGAAGTTTTAAATGCTGTCTCTTAACAGCTGGGAAGCGTTTAAAACAACCGAACTTATACAAATATGCGTATGTGCCTATGCAATTGGCGATAGTGTGGTAAAATAACATAGAATAAAATTTTAATAAAAGTTTAGTTTCTACTGTAGTAGCGGTACATTGTAACTTTTTTTTTTTCAATATATTTTCCACGTGAGGAATCATAGAATATGTTACGTTCTTAGTAGTTATATAATTGCACAAAAAAGTGGATGTTTATGTTCCTTTTCTTAAATACTACAGAATAGTTTATGGTATAAAACAAACATGGTTTGTGTGTACACTTTTCCCTATATTTATTAAAGTTTCGATGCAGTTTCATAAGAAAATGGTATGTCATAAGTGAAATTTATATGGCATATGAGTTTTTATCATAATTCAACCTGGCCACTATCAATGTGTCCATCATTGAGATGCAGCCCGAAAGAATGTCTCCTGAAATCGTTTTTCGTGCCTTATAAACCTCCAAGCGAAAAAGTCTAAGGGTATCAAATTCGGTAAATATGTTGGCCTAATTCGAGGTGAAGATTTTCCTAACCATATGTTAGGAAATCATCGGTTGAATCCAAAGCTAAACCAGGGAGTGCTTCTCTTTTTAAAAGATGACGGTGTCCAAAATGTCATGCGAAATTTCCAAGTAGAGTCCTTTTGCACCTCTGCAAGTTGCGTTTTATTCTCCGGCCCCAACCAAATTACACTTTTTAGTAATAAGTATCATTTTGGTGAAAAATGATTAGTAGAATTAATTTCAGAATGGCTTAATTTCTAATTCTATCAGTTTCATTGAGATCTGTTTTGGTGTCGGTCCTTCCTGGTGGTGTAGTGGTTACCATACTTGCCTCCTAACCCAAGATCGCGGGTTCGAACCCGGCCAGGACCGATGGATTTTTTCGGGCGTAAAAATCGTAAGTATGGCTTCCTTCGGAAGGGAAGTAAAGCCGTGGGTCCCGTGTCGTACATTTACGGCACGATAAAGAACCTCAAGCCTGAAAGAGAGGCCTCTGAGCAAAATTTATCGGCCGTTTCACGCCCTGAGTTGAATGGGATGCTGATGACCTGAGCTGTTAAAGAGCGACCATAAATAAATCAATCAAAAAAAAAAAAAAATCTGTCTTGGTGTAAACGAAAGTCTTGTGTGCAAAATGGGCATAAACAGCATCCATCACTTTTTCATCACACTTAAATTTCCTTCCTCGAAGGTCCTTCTTAAGTTTTGAGAAGAGGAAATAGTCACTGGGAGCTAGATCTTGGCTGTAGGGTGGATGGTCGATCTCCTTGAAGCCACATTTCTTCACAGCTTCCTTTGCAACAAGGGCTCCGTGCACGGGAAGGCGCGTTGTCATGAAGAAAGCGCACACCACCTCGCCTTTTCTCTTTGATGGAAGCACGTAGTCTGTGCAGTAGGCAATTTGCATAGTACTCCCCGTTTATTGTGGTATTCCTTTCCTTGAAGTCAATGAAGAGTATTCCTTCACATTCCCAAAAGATTGTAGCCGTGATCTTCTTGGTTGACTGAGTGACCTTCACTTTTAGATGCTGCGCTTCGCCAGGTTTACGTCACTCCATTGATTTTCTTTTGGACAAGGCATCTTAGTAGAGGGCCATAGTTTCACTTCCTGTAACAATGGTTTGCAGAATTTCTCTCTCGTTGCCACGGCAGAGCTCCAAACATGCCTGACAACAGATGAGTCGTTGCTGCTTTTGGACTGAGGAAAGAAGTCTAGGTACCCATCTTGCACTAAACTTATTCATGTTTAATGTTCATAAATAATTCGAAGAACTTTTGTTTTATAAAGGCCCAACCTTGCTGCTATTTCTGTAACTTTGAGCCGCCGGTCTTCCATAATTTCTCATTCCATAAGAGCGATGGATGTTTTCAAAAGTGAACACCTCCAAGGGCCGACCTGCACGCTTTTCTTCTTCAAAGCTTTCTCGACCATTCGAAAAAGTTTTACCCATTCTTTTACGGTATAATATGAGGGGGATGCTTCCCCATATGCACGTTCCAATCGCAGTTTAATTTCATTTGGAGTAAGTCCTTTTGTGAAGAACTTAATAACAGCTCGAAACTCCATTTTGATCATGTCACAATCTTCTAGACATATCCTTCTTTATGCAACTATATCTGAACAACTGAACACAGCTGCAATTATTTACTTAACAAATATGGTATGACACCAGATAAGGCTTTTGTGAAGGTGATAATCCTTATCGGGGAGTCCGGAAACTAATGGACCTACTTCGTAAGACCTTTAATCTTCAACATTCACATTTCCCTACACACCTGCAGATTCCATTTTTTCTTCTTGTTGCTACAAACAGAGTAAAAACGAACGCACGTGCTTCTTAATCAAGCCTTCAATTGCAACCGACTGTTTTTCTTTCTCTCGTTATGTTGAGTCATCTAATCCGCAGCAATAGTGCACGATTATAAAATGACTATTGTAGATTACTTTGCTTAGGTGAATTTGACGGTTTTCAATCCTTTTTAAAGAGAAAATGTTTCTTTTGTGCAGCACGAAAAGATGCGGCAGCTGGAGTGTCAGCGAGTGCATACCTTGCGGCTCATGCTGGAGAAAGAGCAGAGGTATGTGGATGCGCTGCGTAGCGAAATCGCCAAGTGCAATGAGCCTAAACTCCTGCAAGAACTCACGGGAGCGGAAAGGCGGGTGCGTACCCTACAGGAACAACTGCTCAGTCTCACTATGCACGCCGATCACGAGGTAAGTGCAAGTGTTTGTTCTTAATGCCAGTTCTAGAGTAATCCAGTGCATCAAGCGCTTCATTGAACCGCAGGCGCAAGTATGTACTTCACCTCCCATCTCAGCCGTAATGCAAGTATAGCAAATATTATCAGACTATCTGGATTTGTCCCGTTTCGGAGTAATGTATGAAAGTGCGTGTGCTTCACGACCTTGGGGAACGGAACTGTGCAGACCTTCTACCAGACGTGTCTGACATTTAGTCAACAACAGTTATATAATTGCATTATTTTTTTCTTGTCATAATTATTATGCTACAGTTCGAACATGCATATTAGCAAGATGTCGTTTCATGCAGGATCTACAAATCCGGCTATCCCTCATGACCTTGATGCGCGCGTCTTACATTCACTGACTCAGTGGTGCTCTCTCGAACAAGGCTGTGAACTGATTTCACGGAAAACCCTGCTCTTTGCACCCCGGTAGCATTTCATGTGGTTATTTTGAAATTTCTTCTGCGTATGACTGCAACAACTGATATAATATTTCTGGCCCCTATGCAAAGAGTTCACTTTTGATATTTATGTATTGCTGGGAGCCGGAGAGGTGGCTAGCAAAGTATGCGGGGGGAGAAGGGCTTTATCTGCCAAAAGTATGATCTATTATAAATAATAAAAATAAAAAAAATCTAAAAACTCCATCCTGGTATCTTGTTTCCTACACCGGGACGTGTATTGCAAATTCTTGCACTTTATTTCTAAATTAACACATTACATTCTTACATTATTATTTTTCAGATGATATTTATACCAAGGTTACAATTAGAAATTTACTAAAATAATAAAAATTACAAATATGATAAATAACAAAATTACATTCCCTTCGAACTACTTCCTAATTGCTGGAAACCAGCTGCTACTACTTCCACTTAATCTTTAACTTTAATAAATCTACTATTCACCGGTATCCGGTAGAAACTGTACTCGTTACCAATACATTTCTTACATACTTTTACTTACTACTGTCTATATTATATATCTATAGATCTTATGTGTTTCCTTATAAATTATATCACCCTTATAAATATATTTGTGTAAACTTCATATTTATCAATACATTTACCCCATCAATTAATTACTTTGACACCGCTAACAATAGCAATAATAATATTTAGTAGAATGATTTATAATTATAATAGTTATTATAACAATTTTATTATATTTTACTTTACTTCTTCTTGTCTTCCTTTTCTTCTTCACTCTTTCGCCATACCCTTACTCCACAATCACTTTATCCTCCTCTCATTCTATATACACAATACTGTTTATGTTCAATCAAAAGTTCCCTTTCGCTACTCAACTCACCTTACACTTTTCTATTGCATTTGTTTATATATCCTTTATACTCACATTAATACAAGTTTAAAACTATTCTTACAATTTCACTTCACCCATATCTACTACATCATTACACTGCAATATATTAAACCTCTCTCAATCTTTTATTATACTTCTCCATTCTTCCTAAACAGCTCCTCTAACTCCCATCCTCTGCATCTTCACTAAGGCCCCAACAACTCCTTCAGCTCCTGCTTCTCCATCATATTCTTTCCCGCTTCCTCTCACTGTACCTTCTTTCTTCTAACTGTAGGTGTGTTTATAATATACTTCTTCTACCTCATTCTCTCCATCTCCAACATCTCCCTTTCCTTCTTCTCCCTCTTCCTGACCTAACGTAATTCGAATCAAGTTTTCATTGTGAACTGGGCTGCAAATTATTTTTCTGGTTACCTATATTGTTAATCTTTCCGATCTTCTAATTTCCACTTCTTCTTCTCTTGCAGCTGGAATCTCTTGTACCATCCTTTCTTCCTACATTATTTTACTTATTTTATGGGCTAAGGTGATGATCTATTCAAATACTTAAGATTCGGTCCATTCTCATTGTGTTAACGAAAGCAGAATATTAACAGTTGTGTTGTCAGCACATTCTCTGACTAGCCATATCTCCAGCTTACAGCATTCGTGAGCGGGGGCTGATAGTAAATTTAGCTTTCGCAGATGAGGCAGTGTTAGATAAAATTTTTCTTTTACAGTTTAAAAATATTTTAATTAGCTAAAAATACAAGTCATCCTTTAACCAATTGTTTGTCGGTTATTGTTGAAAAGAAACTCAAAAATAATCAACATTTAGGTTCAAAAGTGGGCAATATTGAATATCGTGATGTTATCAAATTATTTAGAAAGCTTGAAGAGTGCAGAAATATTTGAAAAAATGAAAAGTGCACTCCGCTATATGTAACTGTAAAAATTGGGTGCCAGAGTACAAACGCAGTGGAAGATCACAAGATGAATACGGTTCTGGGCGCCGAAGACGTATCACTATCATGAAAATTTGTGATGTATTGCTGACAGATAGAATATTCCAATTGATCAGAACAGCCATTGTGACAAACTTCTCAAAGGAACAGGTGAACAAAATTAATTAAACTAGGCACGAAAAATCTTTCAGTTGGTTACTCCCGATTGAGAAAGGCTTCGATTGCAAACTTCCCAAAAGTGTCGTCTTAAAAAAATCCAACCGATTTTTACGTCGATTCATCACAAAACCATTTCACCTCAGAGACAAAAGGGCAATCAAAACAGCGGACGGAACCCGGTTATCCAGCTCCAGTAAAGTCAGCTGGGAAAGTCACGGCATCAATTTTTGGGATGCAAAAGGGAGTGTGATGATTATCTTCCAAAAGGGCCAAAGATAAGCGGTGATTATTACGCTTACCTTCTGGAACAGTTACACCAGAATATCCAACAAAAGAGGCCACGTTTAGCGCGAAAGATCAGATAATGCACACTGGAGTTACTTGCTTCCGCACCCACCTTATTCAGCGGATTTGACTCCTGATTTTCATTTATTTTTCAAGCTGAAAATGTTCTGGGAGGGCGGAGATTTTCAACTGAGAAAATCAACGCTGTCGTGAATGCTTATTTTGCATACCTCGAGAAAAGCTCCTTTTGTGATGGAATTAATGCGTTGGAAAATCGTTAGACAAATGTATTGCACTGTTGGGAGACTAAATAAAACCAGCTTTTCATTGTTAAGCGAACCTATTGCCGCCCCATCTCTTTTATATGCAGTTTTTATCACTTTTGTTTAGGCAATGCCAAAGTTTTGAAGTACAGATGTTTGATTCGTACTCCAAGTTTTTTCGAGTTCTTTTAGTGCCATTGGTGTACAGGTAAAGAACGTTGAAAAACTATGGTCAAAATAATGTATGTCTCTCTGATCAGGCACTAACTGCCAATCGTAAACTGAGGCCGGGCTCGAATATCATCAGGAACTTTTTGTTTCTCTAACGCAAAAACCGGAATGCCAGTGTCATATTCTACCCCCATTGCATAATTAATTTCATTGTCATGATGACCTTGACTACAGCATTATAAAAAGAAAGTGCAAGAAAAAGAACAAGAAAAATAAGAAAAAAAATCAATTTGTGACCGTGTGAAACTGTGAAGCTTTAATAGTCGAAAGCTATACCTTGCCTATTGTCAAAATTTATAACTTCCGAGCTGTAGTGACGTGGTTTTACTTTATTTCAAATCCATTGTTAAATGATGAAACTGATTATAGCTTTGGTTTTGAAGCAAATCTAAGACCGCGGCATAACAGCCGGAAGTTTTAAATGTTGATAATATGAAAGCCTTAGCAACAGTATAAACTTTGCTATCTTAATCTCTCTATAATTCAAAGGACATAAGGCAATATGCAAAATATCTTGAGATGATGTAAAAGGAAAAGATAGTTCTTATCTGCCGTGAAGAGTTTAAAAGGCCAGTTTCCTGGGCAAGTTTTTTCCCGGAATTTTCCTTATCTTGAAAAGGTGAATACCAGGTAATTTTAAACGTTGTGGATTCCGGGCTATCTTTTAGGTCGTCTTAAGTGTGGCGATATTACAAATTTAAGAATCGCACTACGCCTTGGAGTTCAATCATCTGGAAATTTCTTTTCGTTTACTCTTACAGCACTAGCGGACTCAGTAGGGACCTAATAATCGTAAATAAAACATGTAAAATAGAATAAATAATTAGGTATAGTGTTTGCCATTTAATTTTCTTAGCAGACTTCACTGTAGTATGAAATACGTGTTATTTCTTTCGTTGTTCAAATGAAATTGAGCGGCGTGAGACTCAATGCCAACGTAACAATTCCATATACCCCGCATGCCCGTTCCAACTCATCCAGCCGGCTTGCTATGAGCGGTGGTATATTGGCTGATGCAGTCTCGGGCCGCCGCGTCAATCATAAAATAATGGGATGACTCCCACAGTAAACGCCACTCGAACCTGAAGAGATATCTGTAAGAATGTGTGTGTGTTTAAATATTTTTCCCGGTAATATTCCTCATACTGTTTGATCGCAGTGCAAGTCTCATATTCTTTTCATCCCGCGTTTCTAAACAATTCAAAGCGGATGAACGAGAAGGAAAGATGTATGGGGATGGGCGGGCGATAACCTTCCGCGCATAGCATGCAGGCTCTGTCCAATGCGGAAAGGATTCTCAGAATCCTGAAGGTTTAGCTTGCCTCAGGTTTAAGAACGTTTTCTGTTCATTACGGCACAGAATTGTGCTTACTGAAACTAATTATATAAACAGAAGTTTATAAATAATTTTCTAAAATGTTGCAGAATCAAGTAAGAACTAAAGTATAACCCTGCGCCTGACTGACGAACACAAGTGGCAAGCTGGAGATCACAAATGGACAGCATGGGACGGAAAGCGTTCTTTCCTATTGCGACCTTCAACTCTTCCCCTTGCGGCAGGCGTTATGCAATTGGTAGAGCGTAGCCTGAGCGGGCCAGCTGGAGCGAACCTGTTGAAGTCTGTTACTGTGACATCATCCAGGATGACGTCACGCGGACAGTTATAGACTTGCTGTCAGGGCGCGGAGGAAACCTGTTCACAATGGCACGCCTTATTATGCGTAGCCTTTGCCGGATTTCGCTCGCGGTGCGTAGAAAGAGACATACCGCCATTATTTCGGCCATTGCCGCTGTTAACTAGCGCGGCGCCGTAGTCTGAGAGCTCCTCAACCATTGGGAGAGATAGGAGACTCGGTTGAAATAAGAGTATCATTGTACAAAGGAAGAGTTCCATTAATAAAAACGATGTTATATCGAAATTCCCATAAATCGCAACAAAACCACATACTGTATTTTTCTTCATCTTCGTTTTACTTTCAGAGATCACGTATTTTCTGGTATTAACTCACCATTTTTTACAGATCTTCTCAGGTCTTTCGTACTTTTTGACTTAGTTTTTAAACTATCGAAATTGGCGTTTTTTTTATGTATACTGTCGTCATTTCGCTACGCAATCGGAAATTGATTTTTTAATGAATCGAATGGTGTAAACCTGATGTTCTAACATGTTTCGATATTTTGCATGTGAGGTTATGTAGTGGAGTCGGTCATGGTTCGGGCATGTTGCTGCTATTAAACACCTGGGTTTATTTATTTGGTTCGTTGCAGTTATAATGTTAAGTGGAAGTAAACAAATAGCGTGTTAGTTGTTTAATTTGTTATTAAGTTAATATTGATTTAGTAAAGTCACACCAGGGTGTGCAATAGTAAGTATGTAGTGCAACATGGGTTGCTTTTTTATGTCTTAATTGTGGCAGTGCACCGCATAATAACATCTTTTAATTTCCTAACTAGCGATAATTAAAGGAACGGTGAATAAAGAATATCACTTGCAAATTTTGAACTTATTATGAAACTGTAGTGTGTATTCAGCATTTGTTGTTAGAGAGGACATTTTACTTGTGCAATTTTACCTAATCTACCATCGTAGTGTCAGTGAGAGTTAGCAGTGAATGGAAAGATTCAGAAGAAAGTATGAAGCGGGTTTTGCAGCGACATGAAGAGAATTTTAATGAATGGTGTGAGCAGGATGTTAAGGTATCGACTCTTTTTCGAGTAAGGTTAAGACAAGACATTATTGCTAATTAAGACTAGAGACTTTTCATTAAAATAAATTATGATAAATATGATGCTGCCTCATCTATGTCGATTAGTTTTAAAGTGCCTAGTTAGTGTATTTTATAAACGTTTATGCTTGCCTGTGGAGAAGTTTATAATACATATTATTTGATATTTCTTTTACATTTGGGAAATATTGTTTGTACACACTTTAAAATTCTTAAAAAACATTGAAATATTTTCTAATAATAAATAATGTCAGAGTGTAAACATAATACTGTGTAAACGTTTCGTATTTGCTATTGGCAGTAGTAGTGCGACTACGGTCGTTTTCTCTCTCTCTCTCTCTCTTCATTGGGGTGTGGTAATATAGTCGGTCTCGCGTAAACCCTTAATTCAGACACTTGAAGATGCAGTAGACCTGGGTGACTATGCGCAATGCCTACAGATACATCAATTGTGTTTAAGACTTTCGAAAAGTTTCTAATCGATAGCATATTTCATCAAGTTTCTTCTCTGTTAAAAAGCTGTTTTGGGGCTCGGTTTCATGTTTGTAATATATAACCATAGCTCCAATAATTTATCTGGAGAATCCAAAGCTCAGGTTGCAATTATTTTTACTATTTACCGAATATAATTATAAAAATAATCATATATATATATATATATATATATATTCCTAAAACACACTTATAGATATAAATGTCCAGTCCGGAATTTTAATTTACGCTAACAATCGATCAGACGTAGGCCGAAATTAAAACGATTTACTGCATATACTGTTTTATTTTTTTATTTCAACTCATTTGTAACACATTTAAGACAACTGAAGGGTAACTTTCAACGTTAATTAAATGTACAATTATTAAAAACATACTTTTGAAAATCAAGTGACATTGATCAAATTAATTCCTTGCATTATATCTATTTTGGTTCGTATTTTTTGGTTTACAATTTTGAATTATAAGGCCAATTTATGCATCTGCCTCGTCTTTTGCAATTGCCAATGTTGATTATTGCTATCTAGTGCACACTAAAACAGATAAACCTAAAGCCCCTTCACAAACAGAAAAAGTTATAAAAAATATTGTCAAAAATAATGATGTTTAGGCCAAAGTGCCTGAAAAACTATTGAGATATTTCTAATGAATTTAAACATAGGTGCGATAAAATGAAAGTGATAAAACAGAAAACTATATTTGATAAATAACTGTAATTGGTTGGAATTTCAGATATTCTTTTACCGAATTAGTCACTGCTTCATGAACTAATTAGTCAACAAAAACGCTTTGGGTTCGAACTTTGTTCGCCAATCTGAAAATTGCACTTCCCTATAGGGATGTTACTCATGGAAATTTGCACAAAATTCTCCCGTAGAGTACTTGTATGCTTTTTATGACATATAACAATCATAAATAGGCATTTTTTTCGAGTGTTATCTTACTCTCAGCACTCTCACAATATACATATATGAAGTTTTTTTTTTTTTTTTTTTTTTTTTTTTTGATTGATTTATTTATGGACGCTCTTTAACATCTCAGGGCATCAGCGTCCCATTCAAATCAGGGCGTGAAACGGCCGACAAATTTTGCTCTGAGCAGACTCAACTCCACAATAAAACGGCACTGCAAAGAAAACGGTTGCCTTATTTATGTGCGTATGATATTTTAAATAAGAATGTCGTACATTTTTGCAGCCGGTTTAATTGTCAAAAGTAATAAAGTTACTATAACAAATACTTTTTGAGAAATGGGTCATATTTTGGCCTATTACCTCAACTATAAAAGATACTCTAAAAGGTACTATCTCCTGCAGAGAATATATATCTTTGAAGAAAATCGTATTATTTGACAAAATATATCACCTTTAATAAGTCTAATTTTTTCATGTTTTTATAGCTCCTTCTGGCCTTAATAAGCTATTGCACATTTAGGCAAGGGTTTCACCTAATTTTGCGTCAACTATTTCTACAAATATTTTTAAAGGGATCTGTATTACTTCTCTTAACCAGATAGGCATCGGAATAGGGTCCCCCCCCCCTTCCTTTAAAAGAGTCAAACGGAAATCAAACAGAGTACATATTTATTTCATCATTCCAACAAAAACAAATGTTTAAATTGAAAAAGTTTCTTAGTGTGAATTGGGGGGGGGGGATTTAAAATGTGTCATTGCTTAAATGAAATATTAAGATGGCATTTTAGCCAATGAATTTAAGGCAATGCATGAGGAACTTTTGTCTAAAAAATATGAAATGTGTGAAAATTTTGTTTATAAGAGGGGCATTCTGACCGAGAAAACAAAGATTTAAGAGATATATGTCCCACCCCAACATAGTCACCATGTAAATAATACATACTTGTAATTCACCGACTTTCCAACTTTTTAATGTCCCCAGTAAAAGAACATTTGTCCATCTGTGAAAAATAAACATCTATCTCAGCTTCAACCTCATCTTGTGATGTGAATCTTCAGCCATTTCTTCACGTTTGGGGAAGGGGGAGAGTAATCTCTGGGGGCCAAATCCGGCGAATATGGTGGCTGTGGAAGGACTTGGAAGTGAAGGTAATGCAATTTTGCAACAACCACCCCAGACATGAGTGAAGGGTATTTTCGTGATGAAAAAAAATTCCTTTACTCACAGTACGGACGATAGCATCCTTTAGTTGGTCCATTAGTGAAGGCCGAGAACTTATAGATCACCCTCAGTATTTATGAGGGGCATTTCATTTTTATAATCCGTCGCCTCTGTATGTGTACATAAACGAAGTCACGTGATATTTAAAGAGAGACGGACTAATAGGATGTAGCATTGTCAAGATTGACTTCAAATTGGCTAGAAAGGGTCTTATGATGTCAAAAGGTGCTGCTGAGGAAACAAGAAATATAAAATAAAATACACTGCTACTACAAATGATGTTACCAGTTAAAAGCATAAGTAACTCATGTAATGACATTCAGATAGGTATATGAAATTAACACCAATGGGGGAAAAAATGATTCAATACATTATAAATGTTCAAAATGAGCTTCTCTACTGAACACTAAGATTATATGATTCATTAGAGTTGGCACACTCTAGCAGAAAGAATGTCATTTGTTTTTAAGGGGTGAGTAAATGACCGCCTTTAAAAACATCAATGCATTTTGTATATTATACCTCCATGTTCAACACCGCCACGGGTGGCCGAGGTCGTTAAGTCTCGGACTCGTGAGCGGGAGGTCTGGGTTCGAATACCGCCAGGACCATCCTTCCTGGCTGAGGTTTTTTCCAGGTTTTCCTCAGTCCTCGTAAATGGCAAATGCCGGGGAGGTACCCTAAACTTAGGCCTGGAACGATTCCTTCCATAAAATTCTTTCCCAATATATCATTTCATCTCATGTATCATCAGTGTCCATCGCCTGTGGTGCCTCTGTAGCAAAAACGGGCGTTAAACATCATTCAGTCAGTCCATGTTCAACAGCATGTTATTTAAGTACAACGCATTTCCAAACATTTTGATGCTTCACCACCTAGTGGGTATTCAATTCGTAAGTAGTACTCCGATTTTAAGGAAAGAACGTGTATCTGTAAGAGAAAGTCAACCTGCCGACCGAAACAAGTGTAGAAATTCACAGCAGATAACCGCAAATCCTGCATAGAACTGTATGGAAGATTCTGCGCAAAAGGTTGTAATATAATCCTTACTGACCACAATTCCTTTAGGCTGTAGGAGCGTGCGTAACTCTAATGATGAAAACGAGTGATTGTGTGGAATCCACAGTGTTCAAAAACCATCCTCCATGATCTTTAGGTGACAG
Organism: Metallyticus violacea; assembly: GCA_030762175.1. Classification (NCBI taxonomy): domain Eukaryota; kingdom Metazoa; phylum Arthropoda; class Insecta; order Mantodea; family Metallyticidae; genus Metallyticus; species Metallyticus violacea. The sequence continues at coordinate 64,361,017 of CM060836.1, forward strand.
TAAACAAACCTATCGCTAGCACCTGAAGAACTGAAAACTCTCGCCTCTTTGAAGAATATGCACTGTTCCTGCAAGTTGAACGTAGCCTATGTATGTGAATGTGTATGGCTGTCTCTTTTTCGTTACGGAAATATCACACCTGGGTACTAGAGTAATGATTACTGGCGCAGTTTGAGCAGGGAGGTCCTTGCACATATTCTGCAACAGGATGGCGCATTCCATTTTCACAATAAAGTCAGAATGATAGACTGTCAAAAAATGGACTCTCTCTGCTGGTTGCAATGATAGAACATGTTCCCCTAAACTGGCACCTGTGATTTTTTTCTGTAGAAGTTTATTAAAGAAGTCTAAGCATAGATAACGATTTATCTGCAAGTGCGTACCACAGAAGCGAAATGTTGATGTCCTATTACAGCATGCCTGGTTCAAGGAGGTCGACATTTAACAGCTCTGCAGTACTTTTCGAGCTTCTCTCTCTACTAAGTCGGTCCTGGTGGTGTAGTGGTAACCGTATTTGCCTCCTAAACCCAAAATCGCGGGTTCAATCTCGGTCAGGACTGATGGATTTTTTCGGGTGTAAAAATCCTAAGTATGACTTCCTTCGGAAGAGAAGTAAAGCCGTGGGTCCCGTGTCGTACATTTACGGCAGAACCTCAAGTCTGAAAGAAGAGGCCTCTGAGCAAAATTTGTCGGCCGTTTCACGCTCTGCATAGAATAGGACGTTGATGACCTGAGATGTTAAAGAGCGTCCGTAAATAAATCAACAAAAAATCTCTCTACTAAATATGTATCTGATTTTCATTAAATGTGATTTACGTGAATTTCAAATCATTTTTAATAACCCTGTATAAGAATGAGGTGATTTCTAAGGCCAGAAAATAATTCAATACTGTATAAATTTTAGCGCTTAATTTCTCCACATTATATTTTTCAATATAAAAATGGGCTCCATAAATGATTATGAACATTTCAGGAAATGTCAATAAATAACGATTAAACTGCAATCGGATTCGATATGCTACTGTGATAAGTGGGGGAGGAATTTGTAGATTCAATTGATAATTTACGGATTGATGTCTATTTCCCCTTTTCCTGCTGCCTATCGAATTTCGCCGTGCCAAGTGGTTTGCTGGAATTTTATGACCCTCTCAGGCCTATGGGAGAGGACTAGGAATTATGCACAAGACGAACACGAATTGTAGAGCTTACAGTAACACAATTTATTTATATTTAAGTAATTTTATCTTCCAAGGGCCGCCTTTAAGTTGTGAGAATATTGTTGAGTGTTGGCCACTAACTCCGATGGATTCTGGTCTATCACTGCCCGGTAATTGCACTAAGTTTTTCACCGTACCACTGTCCTTCTCTTTGTACACTATTTCGATATGGCTCCCCGTTAACAGTTAACGTCTTTCTTCTCCACCAGAAACTCCCCGATCGACTGCCTTTTTACCCTTTATTGCTTCTGTTTTTCTCCTGGGTTTCTTTACGTAATATTGGTTACAATTTATGACCCTACAAGATTCTGTTGCATCAATAGGTTTTTATTACCCGGCCTGTCTTGGATTTTAACAAAAACTAACCCTTCTGTCTGTTCATACAATACCTAGGGACCTGCCCCACTCTTTTTCCAAATTCTTAGAGACGACCCTTCTTATACAAGGCTTCTTACAAACACAAGAGAGTACAGGACCATCTAGTTCTTCTGTCTCGTTCCCAAAACACACCTCCTGGTTTATGTCTAAAAGCTTTGTAGATAAGTTCTTCTAACACTCGGGAAATACGCAAAGCGACTTAACTATTAATATACACACATATAAATTGTACAATTTGATTATAACAAGATTTATAATACATGTAATTAATTATGCTAATACCAGTAATATAAACATTGAGGTTGAAACCATTTTATACTGTCCCAAAAAGTATATTTAAAATATTTTTCTCGGAGCTTTTTAATGTCGATAAGTTCAATTTAAAGTTAGAGAATTAAGGGTGATTGAAACATAATTTGAGAAATGTTCTATATATATTTTGAATTTTAATTAATTTGAAGATTTTAGCATTTTCACTCAGGCCGCCCTTGCCTTAATATTCCTTCTAAAGTATTTCGCAGTTACACTGGCAAAGCAGAAATTACTAACATGCGCATAACACACGAACCTAGCACGCCTTTCGAATAGAGATAAAGTTAAAAATAAGGAACCAAACACTCCTGTTTGCGTAAGCAGGATTTGGCATTTAGTAAGAGTAATCATCAGCGCATGCATTGATCATTAGTAATGGACCAATGCAGAATAATAAACAAACTCCATTGTTTTCCTAACCATTCCTTTGTTTGAAACAGATGAACCGTTAATACCTTAGCATAGGAAATTATCAGCATTGGCGTTCTCTAATTAGGACGAAATTAGCAAAACAAAACGCTGCGATGAAACGAAGCAGTCGAGGAGGTTTATGTGAACCGTAAACATTAGTCATTTTCAGGGTTGAATATTCGCGGAATATTTATTTGCTCCAAAGAGTCGGAGGTTACAATAATGCCAGCAAATTTTCGGAATGCAAAACTGTGTGTGTCTAAATCCGAAAAACCGCCACGGGTGGCCGAGGTCGTTAAGATGCGGACTCGTGAGCGGGAGATCTGGGTTGGAATCCCATCAGGACCGTCCTCCCTGACTAAGGTTTTTTCCACGTTTTCCTCAGTCATAACTGGCAAATGTCGGGGAGGTACCCTAAACTTAGGCCTAGAATATTTCCTTCTGTAAAATAAATCCTTTCCCAATATATCATTTCATCTCATATATCATCAGTGTTCATCGCCTGTGGTAAAAACGAGCTTAGCGAGTCTAAGTATTATAGCGGAGATTTCGATTTTCTTTATTTGGATTCTGAAGTATTATTTTCCACATTCTAATGTCTCTCTTTCTATGGTTTTCCTAATTCTATAAAATTTATGAATTATTTGACTCTCTTAAATTCATGTACGTATGTTCTTGCTTTCGCCCGACTTTCCTTTAGGTACAGAAAAATATGAACATTTCTTAGATAGCACCACTCCTTGATTGCTTTTGTTACCAAACTTTGTGACCACTAGTGGTAATGGTAGTAAATCTGTAATCTTATATGACAGGCCATAAAAACATTTTTAATATCTATAAAAATATTGCGTAAATTCCATAACACTTTTATGAGTTTGATCATGCAGAGGAAGGACTGGTTTTTCGTGGAATACTTTTTTTTCTTTCTCCTCCTCCTCCTTCTCCTCTTCTTTTTTTTTTTTTTTTTTTTTTTTTTTTAAGATGTCGGAGCAGTTAGTGAAAAAATTAAAACAATTCAAAAGGTGCATGAAATGAGTTACTTAATATTTATAATAATAACAACTTCGCCTTCACACTGTATAATCACCGCTACGGGTGGCCGAGGTCGTTAAGGCGCGGACTCGTGAGCGGGAGTTCTGGGGTTCGAATCCCCCCAGGACCGCTCTCCCTGACTGGGTTTTTTTCAAGGTTTTCCTCAGCCCTCATAACTGGCAAATACCGGGGAGGTACCTTAAACTTAGGCATGGAACGCTTCCTTCCTTAAAAAAAAAAAATATATATATATATATATATATATATTATCCTTTCCCAATATATCATTTCATCTCATGTATATCACCAGTGTTCACCGCCTGTGGTGCCTCAGTAGTAAAAACGGGCATTAAACACTACTCAAAAAAAAAAAAAAAATGTATAATCGAACTGACCACCATATTCGAAACGTGTACAGACTTACATCAGTACCGCACAGATTATAATGGTCATCTAGATGCACAGGGACAAAACTTAATTTCGTTTCCTAAGAAACAGCATCCTGTTTTGGGTAGTGTTAAGGGTGGCTTCCTGGTGCTCTATGGAAACAGCATACTCCCACCGCTACGGGTGGCCGAGGTCGTTAAGGCGCGGTTCGTGAGCGGGAGATTTGGGATTCGATTCCCACCAGGACCGTCCTCTGTAACAGTTTTTTTTTTCCTTCCAGGATTTCCATAGTCCTCATAACTGGCAAATGTCGGGAGAGTACCCTAAACTTAGGCCTGGAATGCTTCCCTCCTTAATTATAAAAACCCTTTCTCAGTTGATCATTTCATCTCATGTATCATGAGTACCCACCGCCTGTGGTGCTTCAGTAGTAAAAGGGGGCGTTAAACATTACACACACGCGCGCGCGCACGCACGCACAAGAGGAAAAAACTGTTAGAAGCGACCCAGGAGAAAGTCGCTTGTCCCTTGCCCTCTGCCGGAGGAGCGCTGTGGAAATATTGATTTTATACTTTGATATATTCCTTTTTATTATGAATTAGAAGCTCCGAAATTATTATAACTAAAAAGAGCAGTAAACAAAAGAAGCATACATTCCGCCTTTGAGCACGTGGCACCTCCCTTCTTCCAGCGTCAGCGAATCATGGAAACGATAGTCTGGTGTAGGCGTCAGAAATGTTGCGTTGTAACAATACGAGTATTTCCGTGCATAGGTACCATTGTAGTAGCTTATTGATAAAAGTGAAGCGCATACGTTTGTATATATAAACAAAGAAATACGTTTAACTAAGCAAAAATATGTGATTGAGACTGTTACTTCAGCAGTTTGGTATATAATATGTATATCAGAACCATTGGCATAGTTAACACGTCGGTCCTGGTGGTGTAGTGGTAACTATACTTGCCTTCTAAACCCAAGGTTGCGGGTTCAAACCCGGCCAGGATCGATGGATTTTTTCGGGCGTAAAAATCCTAAGTATGGCTTCCTTCGGAAGGGAAGTAAAGCCGTGGGTTCCGTGTCGTACATTTACGGCACGAAAAAGAACCTCAAGCCTGAAAGAAAGGCCTCTGAGCAAAATTTGTCGTTCTTTTCACGCTCAGAATAGAATGGGATGCTGATGACCATAGATGTTAAAGAACGTCCTTAATAAATAAAATAAAATATAAAAGGGGGAAAAAAAAAATTAACACATGTGTGAAATGTTACAGTGGCACAATCTGAAATAGCTTCTTCTGTAATTTATGTAAAATATCATTGGTTCGAGGTCTATGAGAAAGTATAAAATACAAAAATGAAGCCTTCCTTTGTGGCCAGTTGTTAATGACATCAAAGTTACGGGTTGAAGAAGCCCTAGCTTGGACAACGGTAAAAAATCTGCATATTGCCCTATGTTCAATAATTGGCGACAATCACATTAACATTAAAACCTGCAATTTTGTCCGTGTCTAGTGGGTTCATATGATCCGAAACAGTTCAAGATCTAATGCCTGCACTTATTACGATGTAAATTAAACCGATGGCATTCTTTTAACGTCACTAATCAAAGATAAGGATGCAGAGTTTTCAATATCCTGACTGACCAAATTACATAGATCACATGGTTCATCCATGAGTTGAAAATATTGTGAGGTTATTTTTGTTACGGGCACCTTAGCGCGGCTGCTTATATGGAAAGTGCAACCGCTGTAACCAGAATAAAGGAGACAGTCGCTGCGCGTAAAGTTAGTCTTTAAAACAAGCACTAATGTGTATTATAAAAGATGTTGAAAATGATGCCCCTCAGTGGAAATACGTTGCCGGCATCTGTTTAGGAATTTCAGTATTTCATCTAAAGTTTCTTCTGTAAGAACATGACAGTTCTGGACAATGAGAGAGCCTGTCGCTCTAAACGTTTTAACAAATTGGCGAACAATTTCTTTACATAGAATACGATTGTCAGAATATTTTCTTGCCAATCGCTTAACCACTTCTCTGCAAGAATCCGTTTTTACATATGCCTCGTACATAAAACCCCGTTCTTCAAGGCATAAGTAACGAACAACAATTGGCACATGATTTACACACAATGAAAGCAACGCGGAACATACTACACTAACCATAACCACTCGCTTAAAGCATCCCTCAAACTGCAAGCTGCTACCTGCACATGCGTTTTAGGACTTGATGACTGGATTCTCCATATGCAGCCGCATCCTATTAACCCTGTAACTCAAATAACCAAATTGTACATGGCACCATTAATTGAATTATTATTGCTGGAAATGCTATTTTGCAACGAGGAATGTCGGTCCTGGTGGTGTAGTGGTAACCATAGTGGCCTCCTAAACCCAAGATCGCTGGTTGGATTCCGGCCAGGACCGATAGATTTTCGTCCTTCGGAAGGGAAGTAAAGCCGTTGTCCCGTGTCGTACATTTATGGTACGAAGCTCAAACCTGAAAAAAGAGGCCTCTGAGCAAAATTTGTCTGCCGTTTCACGTTTAAAAAAAAAATGCAATGAAGAAAACTAGTGTAAAGGTAATGAGCAAATTAATTTTAAAATGTGCCTACTCTAAAGGAAATTTACTTTAATTAGAGCACATTCTGAACAAACCAGTTTGGTACTAAAGTTATGCAATGTAAGGAAATGAATGTGAAATAAAACAACTTTAAACATAAAAATTTGAAACAACTAAAAGTAAATTTCTAAACAACTGATACCACCATACTGTCGTGTAATTTGCCGTTTTCCACTCTCTTTTCCATATTGGTCCCTATTAAAAAGCTGCGGTATATTAAAATGTGCATAACTGAGTCGACGTTTCTTCCATGCTGTATGTACATGAGGACGATTAAACGTTATTAAAGGCATTGAATTGCAGGGGACAACAGGGGAAATAAACCCGTGGCGCCCAACTTACCTGACATTCAACTTTTCAGAGAATGGGAAAACTCCGGAAAAATATTACGTACTTTCTCAAAATAGGGAGGGCTGCTAAATGTGCTAAGCAAACATTGAAGCAAAAGAAGAGCATATCATATTTTTGCTAATTATCTATTTATTATTGGTTGTTTTAAATATGTTGTTCTTGTTATCGCTTCTGTATGCATAAGGCTCGGGTACTTAAGCAGTAAACACAACCCGAAACTTGATATATTGATGCATTTCTAGATAAAGTTTTGTTCCAGAGTGCTTCCTCTTGAGAAAAGAAAAGTAATATTAACATGGGCCCCGCCGATTTTAAGATTCATTTTCGTTATTATTGATATTATTAATCGTTCCCAAGACCTGTACATTAGCATGGGAGATTAAATATTTTACAAATGTTCTGTTATTTATAAAATATATGCCACAAAAATTTACCCCATCGTAATTCTTTGAAGCAATGGGAAATACGTAGAGGCTACTTTGCACTGCAGTTTCGTAAAGTTAAAGTTTTTCTTTGATCATCGCGTGCACGTGCACTGCGAACCCAAGGCCAGTTTATGCCTCCGGGGCAAGAGAAGCAAATTCCTATGAACATACAACACTAATTAAAAAAAAAAAAAATCTATCGGGCCTGCTTTGAAATATTCAAAAGAAAACCAAAAGGTTTGAATCCATTAAAATGTTAACCTCTCTAATCCCATGTACATAGAAATATATATTTTTAACGCTATTCAGACAAGCAACACAAGTCTTTATAAGCTCCAGAAACGCGTTGACTTAGATTTTTAGGAGGTAGGATATTTCCGCCTTGCTCAACGACTGGCCCTTTTTGTCTACGCCCCTAATGGAGGGATGAGCTGAGATGAGTTGAGGAAGACACAGGCAGATTTACGAGGAGAGTTCGAGCCTCTCAGAAGGTCCACTGAAGCAAAAACCTTTTCAAAGTGGAAGCCAGGCATTACCGCATTAGCCTACTTCGACCCTGTAACAGAACCAACAGAATGAAGTGAGGAAATCACGAAAAAAACCTAAGGTTTTAAGGATTTGAACGCGGAACCGCAGCTTCGTTGTTCATATACATGCGGTTTTAACTTCTCCACACTTTAAGATAATAGAGGTTCTCCTGCCGCATTGGTAAAACGTAAAATTGGTAATCACTGAAAATCAACGTAGCAGGTAAATCTTGATTTGTCAGCAATTGTTCAAGTGATTGCAGAAGGCATGTCATCGACCCTGATCCCCAGATGTCCGAGCTTGAAGAAGCTGCTCCAAATGCTTCGAAGAATTCGTTAAAAACGATTCATATTTTTGTTTGAACTAGTTTTATCATCTTAAATCTCTTTTATACTTTTCGGCAGAAAAATAACTCAAAACACGGCGACCTCCGACACGTCAGCCGTTAAGGCTTATTGTACAACCCCATAGGAAGAGACGCTTTCACTGTATTCCAGAATCTGTTCCCTGAACAAGTTTGCAGTATTTTGACCCCAATGGCAGCATCCGTGTCTTGGTCTTCCCTAGTTACAGAAAGAGTAAGTTTCTCTCTTACCAGGAATGGACAATTAAACAGAATGTGCTATCTGTTCGCACAATCTTCCAATGGGTTCATCTTTCCCTCTTTCATAGATGTTTCCTAAGGTGACCATGTTCAATAATCAACGCAACAACTTTCCTTATTCCGCTTTTATCTAATTTTAGGAAACACGCTGAAATAAGTGTTGCTTGGACCTAGGAGCAATTTCCTAGCTTATTTTTGTCCAGGTTAGGTTTGTGTGTTTTTGCCCAATCCCTGTTTTACCACGGTCTTAGTAATATGTGCACTGATTCCATCCGTGGGCTTAGAGCCAACAAAGGGCGTATCAATATTCCTTCTCGCCAACTGATCTGCATTTTCATTTCCACAAATGCCCCGATGTTCCGGCACCCACCGCAGTTCAAGCCTGTTGTGAAATGCCAGGGCAGACAGTCATTTAGGCACTCCTATACCAGATTAGCTTTAACCTGGTCGAAGTAAAGTACTTTTAAGGCACATGCCTTGTATGATAAATTTTACATTGGTGTTCAACAATCATGGACAGGGTATAAAAATGAAATGCTATTTAAAACATTGAATTAAACTGCGTAATATTTGTTATGGTGCTTTAATCGTGTTTAACGCTCGTTTTAACTAATGTTGGCTACATTTTTTTATGTATACATTAAAGGAAGCGTTTTAAAACTATGCTTAGGTGCCTCCTTGCCATTTGTCAATGATGAGAACTGAGGAAAACCTGAAAGAAACTTTAAACTGGGAAGACGGTTTTGGCGGGAATTTAAGTGTTGTCCTATTCATGAGTCAATGCTAAGCGATGAGTGTGTTCTTTATTCATTAACACTTTGAACCTTATGCACATATTGCTAACTTTTCACTACTTAAATGTCCTTTTTGTTTTTCTCTGCAATTAGATAATGAATAACTTAAGATTCCTTTTTATTCGTTCAAAAATTTGAACACGTTGTATGTCTTGCTCCAATTCTTTAAATAAATAATGAAGCTTGCATTTTAATGATGTCATTCACGTACTTTGCTGAGCTATAATAACAGGGACTGCATTTTTAAAAACCTAAAGACCTGCTGGAGCAATAAAATCTGTGCTATGCCATTAATACAATGTTTTCCTACTCTGTAGGCGCTGGTATGAACGATTTTGTGATAAGTAGAGGGTGACCAAACTATTTGAGGTTAATGCAGCTCAATTTCACACCTCGAATTACTAATAAAAATAAGACTTTTGACATAATTCCTTTTAGCTCAGAAAGATTGAACATTCCTGCTGAAAACCGCTGTAATCTGTAGATCTGTAACTAAAGGCAAATGTTCTGAAGAAGTAGGTCAGTGATGAGGAATTCCCTCCCTGAGTGTAACTGTTCCATTTCTGTCTGGCATTTTCATGTAAGTAACGGATCGTGCTGTTCACTAGTAGCTCTTTCCTCAATTGATTTAACATGTATGTGGAAGTAGATTTGTTTAAAAGCTCGTGTGGCGCCCCGCCATACTGAAATCTTGCGCACAGTGGCAGATTACGAGGGAGGAGGCTGACATGTCTAATGTGATTTAAATTTCTTGTCCGCCCGGGGTATCAGCTTAATATATATCTTGGGAGCTAAACATGTTTAATGTCACTTTCCTTTGCAATTGTTTTACCTGTTGTATGAATGGTGTTTAACACCAGTTTTTGCTACAGAAGCACCACAGACGATGGACATTGATGATACATAAGATGAAATTATATATTGGGAAAGGATTTATTTTTAAGGAAGGAAACGTTACAGGCCTAAGTTTAGGGTACCTCCCCGGCATTTTCCATTTATGAGGACTGAGGAAAACCTGGAAAAAACCTCAATCAGGGAGGACGATCCTAACGAGATTCGAACCCCATACCTCCCGCTCACGAGTCCGCGCACTAACTACCTTGGCCACTCGTGGCGGTTTAATAATATTGAATCCCATATTCGCACTCTTACGTCACGCTGAAAGTTTTTGCAAACTTTGTAGCAATTAAATTACCTGTTGTTGTTGTTATTATTATTATTATTATTATTATTATTATTATCCGATTTAGCTGAAAAATATTTTTAAGTTAAAATTAATAGACTTCAAGTCGACTGGGTTTCGTGTTATTATTTCGCATTATTTTATATCGCCACCGGTGCCAAAATAATGCATCCAACCACTAGCAGTGCTTTTAGAAATGAAGCACCACCAACAAGGACCGTCTGTGCTTGGTTGCTTCAAATGAGTGTGGGAGATAATCGAATCATCGACTCCGGCGTTTATGCACACAATCATTTTGCCGTGAAGAAGCGTGTGTTCAGTGGATTCCACGTTATTTGACAGGAACTGTGAGATATAAAGTATTCTTATAGAGTAGGTCAAAATCTTTTTTGAATATAACTACAACAAATTACAAAACATGATTTTACCGCTATGAACCCCCCCCCCTCCCAAAGCAATGACATTCAGCACATTGGATCTTCCCAATCGAAGATAAGCCAGCAAAAGTCAAAAGAGGTCGAAGTACTGCCAAGAAGATGATTCGTTCATTCTCTGCTCGTTTGGTCATACCGCCAGTCTGCATAGCATACAAATCCATCTCTATGACTTGCATTTTTGGTCACTTTAGGCGTGAAAGTAATTATTCATCCTTACTGCAGCCCTAATCTGGCAGTATGCACTTTGCTCTTGTTCCCACCATCAAGAACACCGTCAAAACTACATTTGTGATATTCAACGAGCTGGTGTCGGAAATGGCACGAGAGAAGTGGGGTGCAGCGCTTTGTTAACTGCACACAAGATTTAAGGAGGGACATATTTAGAAGCAATAAATCCGAAAGCAGGAATAACTTGTACTAAACATACAATTTTTTAAAAAACTTTTAATATATAACTCTTGTGCTTAGATGTATGAGATAACAGGCTATGCAGGCGAAGTTCTTTTTCAAGGCACGGGAAGATTATTTTTTTTTTTAATTCGAAATTTGAACAATTTTCACTCAAATTCTCGTATCTTAAATTTTTTGAAATTTGTCATAATAAGACACTAGAGAATATTCATTATTAATTGTTTTTATGGCTTTGTCTGTTGTGTATATATTTTATTTTTTTTTTCCTGTTAACAAATGAACTATAATTGTTCGAATTAAATTTGAAACAAATATTCACGTAGTTGTACAGATAGTACACTGAGGTTATGATCATGCAGAGCGTGGCTGTGTACTGGAAGAGTCCAGTCGTCATACTGTATAATCCATGTGCTGGTAGCAGCTTGTAGTTTGAGGGAGGCTTTGCATGAGTGACTACGTTGGTATATTACTCGGTACTTTCATTGTGTGTTACGTGTTCTTCGTTAGTTGCGCCGCTCCAAGAATGTAGGCTTGAGGTTTTATGTACGTTACATAGTATATATGAAAACGGATTCCTGCAGATAAATGATAGGTGATTAGTAATAAAATATCCTGTCATTCTTGTTCCAGGCAGAAAAACTGTTTGCCAGCTTGTTAAAAAAATTACGAGAAACAGGATATCTGGATGACAAGAAATGTGTTTCGAACCGGCGTGTTCTTACGGAAAAAAACCTAGATGAAATATGTGAACGATTCGAACACAATCCAGAAAATCCCCTTCCCTGGGCTTGCTCAGGAAACAGGCGTTTCAAAATCCTCAGTACGAAATGCCACTAAATACTAAATTAAAACCTTATACAATTAATGTGGTTCAGTAATTTGCAACCGCGCTATCCCAAGGTGGTTCGAATTGCATGACTGCATCATTTGACAAAACCGACATTGTGCACAAAGCCCCACTCCATCGTGAAAAATTGCTGTGTAGTGTGATTAGAATGCACACAGAATAATAGAGCCTATTTTTTATGAAGTCATAAGAAAGATATCTAAGAGATACATTACGAACTCTTTTCGAACAATAAATAGACATTAAATGCCACCAGTCATTCTTTCAGTAGAACTTTGCAAGCACTTCTCACGAATCACCGAAATAATTTAGGAAAGAATTGTAGGTAGAGAGTTGTGGATAGTCCTAATCTGCATCTTGTGACTTTTATCTATAGGGGAACTTAAAAAACAAAGTGTATCAGGATAAACAACATACATTAGAGTACCCAAAAGAAACTGTCAGGCAAAAATTTGCTAAAACTACATCCGAAAAGCTTATAAATTTTCTACACAGAGACTGAGGGGCATCGTTTTCAACGTATTTTATAAGACAGGTCATTATAATTTTAAATGCAACATTATTTAATGCTTTTAGTAAAAAATGTATATAAAGTAAATAAAATAAAAATACTAACTACCCACGGCGACCGTCTTCCTCTTTTTCCCCTCCTCCCGGCGGCTGCAGCTCTCTAGTAAGCAGCTGCTCTCAGCCGTTCCACAGCTGTAATAACCGCACTGTATTTCATTCTAATTAACTCGATTTTAACTGTGTCACATGTGCATTTAAAAAGAGAGGCAGATTTAAGAAATAGTTAACATTTATTTTTAAAAAGCCACATGCATATTTTATGATCTGAAATTTTGTACAATTTAGAGATAGGGTTCTGGTTAAAATAGACAATTAATGGTCTTTAGGTATACTACCACCAGGCTATTTCCCGAATCAATATGAATTAGAAACAAAAGCACTCGATGTGAATAAAATTCTGATGAACCTGCAGACGTAAATCTGCGAATTACTTCATTCGATAAAAATGCTTGACTAACCAAGAGTTGAACCTTAGTATGCAACTAAACAGTAACCTATTGTGTTTCGTTTCTGAAATTTCGAGATTTCTAATCCTTTTTTTGCGAACACGAAAACAAGTGGCCGGATGCTCCTTTTATAAACTGTTTTAAAGTGGGGCTTGTAGATGTTATGATACGAGAATATTGCGGTTTCCTGTTTTTGAAAGCTGCCAAGAGTTGGGAACCACAAACCAGAAGCTAGCAGTGTTGTCTTACGCCGATCGCAGGAAGAGTTCTTTTAAGTCTTCCGCGCGCAGTCGAGACGAGTTGTGTGTACTGACCCTTCGACCTCTTTAGTAAGAACGATTAAATCAGGAAGGATGTGTTTATCTATGTTCGACTTTGCAACTGCTGTCAACCAGGCCATTAGCTGACAACCGCCCGTCGCATGACGCACGGAGCAAGTCCCTGCTCGTATTCTCTTCGGGCCAAAATGGCATGTCGCGTTTGCTAAGATAACTGCCGGAAGCGAACATGCTCTCGCTGCTTTGCGTGTGTTTCAGACGTGTTACTGATCGTGTGTGGGAAGAAATGACACGTGTATAATGAACGAAGACAGAAGCAAACGTTTATTGTGCAACTTTTTCAGCTGTGCCGCAGTGCGGTGTTTGTTCTAACGGTTTAGCTGAGGACATTTCACCATGCAACTGAAACATGATTGAAAAGATATTGCAACAGAAAGCAGTTATTTAGCACAGGTGTGCGTGTAACATAACAGGAGAATTAAAATAACTAAAGTGTAATGCATAATTACTCATACGATAATATCTAGTGGTTAAAACCCTTGAAGTTGTGAAACATTGTGTATCCATTTCGAAATCAGTTACGTGGGGCTGCAATTCCAATTTCGGACGGAGGAATTATCTGGTGAAGATTTTATGCTCATTGAAAGGTATGTAAAAAGCGAATTAATGCTCATTTTATTTTAAGTTTTTAATCACAGTACAAGTGATTTCTCATGGTTGAAACTGATATGAAACTAGCTGTACAGAATGCAGCTGTAATTGTTAGTGACTTTCGTAAGGCTCGTGTAAACAGTAAGCTAAAAATCAGAAAAATAATAGCATTTAGCTAGTATTAACAAATGAGATATATTTTATAATGAAAATATTGCACATAAAATTCCTTTCTCTAGATTAAAGCTCTCAAAAAGTGTTTTACTAAGACGAAAACTTGCCATACTTTGCGGACGGGCGGGCTCTTTTATGCCCCATATGACTATGGTAAAGTTTCTAGACAATCATTAGTCATTTTGAGCGTGGTTTATGAGTAAGGTGGCTTTTCCTAATAATGAAGTCTTATTTTGTGTCGTTAAAGAAGTTAAAAACGCGATAAAAATAAATAAAAAGCTTAACGTGGAAACATTTTGCCCTTGGTTGAAACCTTTAAAATACTTTTGCAATTCCTATCACATTTCACTTACTTTTCATTTATCGCGCAGGGCTGATAACTTTTATTCTTAATTTATCGTTTAATGTAGAGAAGGCCAAAAGTCAGCGCCCCATTGCGGGGGGCTGGAGTTGGAATCCTGATTTGGACCTAGTTTAACCAGCATGCACCATTAGCGCTGCTTGTTCCCAGGCGAAAAAAGCACGCATAACAATTAATCGGTCATACGCAAATAAAAAAAAAAAATTGTCGACACGGGACAAAAATGCACTTACTATAGAGACGGGAGTTTTCAGTATCTGGATTAACATCTTGGCAGTGAAAAATTAAAAGAAAAGTATTCATTTCATGCCAGAAAACCCCAATTAGCGATCTAACGGTATCCGCGAATGTAAATTCTCTAATTATACCTTCATAAGCATTTTCACGAGTACCTGTTTCTCGCCTTTTAGTTTAGCACTTAAAAAGGAAGATACAAAACCTTTTATGCTTTTAATAAGTAGCTGTAAAATTAAGACAAGCCCCCTATAAAGCAAATATCCTGAAAATTAAATAACCATCCCTAGTATTGAAGAGAATAATAATAATAATAATAATAATAATAATAATAATAATGATCATATCGTATAAAATCTCTGATTACCATCAGTTTATATATTCAATATTTCTTATAATGATCATCATCAGCAGGTCAGCCACTGTTTACTTAATAGTATTGATCGATATAAAAATGTCTTCCAAACATAGACAAAATCCGCAAATAGTTCCAGTTCTGTAAAGAAAGGTCTCATTTGGAATATCGAGAATACTGATTTGCATGCAGAAAATACAATAAAGCTAAATTAAATAAATAAAAAGGCACTAAATTTATAAACATTAACAGAAATTCGTTTCCAAACACTAATGCTATACAAGCAAGCAAACAAACCAAGTTCAGAATATACTATATAAAACAACAACAACAACAACAACAACAACAATAATAATAATAATAATAATAATAATATTTGGCTGCAAGGACTAGAGCTGTGGTCTGTTCGGATACAAGAAAATGGTGGCACGACGTCGTGGCAATGAGGTCAGCATTACACGTGTTTGCATGACCATAGAGAAAACGAGACAACACTAGACAAGGATTTTGTCACCCGTTTTACGGCAGCTGGTGGGTCGGCTGTCAGAGCGGTAACTCCCGACCAAGCAAATGCAATATCCCCGCAACTTATTCGAGTTCTCGCAATTAAGGCTATATTTGCAATGAAAATAAACGTGTACTTATGGGGGAAAGTTGTCTGGCTGCACCTGTTTCTGGTTTTACAGAATTGTCGTTCTCGCCCGTTCGTCTTCCGAAATTGAGTCAATATAGACTTGAAAGAAGTATGCAAGGTCACTCTTGTCTACGAATTGCAGGCAGTTGATTCGGATATTCGGGTAAACGCTGAATGGGGGTATTAGTATGGAATACCAAGGTTTTTGGCCTGTAGGTGCTGGACTCTGATGAAGCTCAAACGAGATGGTAAACGCGTGAATCCCGGGCATTACAAGGCGTTCTTTTGGTTTGGTCAGGTTTACGTCACTCCATTGATTCTCTTTTGGACAAGGGATCATAGTAGAGGACTATAGTTTCATCTCCTGTAACAATGGTTTGCAGAAATTCTCTCTCGTTGCCATGGCAGAGCTCCAAAAATGCCTGAACAGATGGCTCGTTGCTTTTGGACTGAGGAAAGAAGTCTAGGCACTAACCTCATTCGTGTTTAAATGTTTATGAATAATTCGAAGGACTGTTGTTTTAGAAAGGCCCAATCTTGCTGCTATTTCTGTAACTTTGAACCGCCGGCCTTCCATAATTTCTCCTTCCACAAGATCGATGTTTTCAGGATTTTTTTTTAATGGTGTTTAACGCCCGTTTTTACTACTGTGGCACCACAGGCGGTGAACACTGGTGATACATGAAATGAAATGATAAATTGGGAAAGGATTTTTAAGGAAGGAAACGTTCCAGGCCTAAGTTTTGGTACCTCCCCGGCATTTGCCAGTCATGAGGACTGAGGAAAACCTGGAAAATACCTCAGTCAGGGAAGACGGTCATGGTGGGAGTTTTCAGAAGTGAGCACCTCCAAG
Organism: Metallyticus violacea; assembly: GCA_030762175.1. Classification (NCBI taxonomy): domain Eukaryota; kingdom Metazoa; phylum Arthropoda; class Insecta; order Mantodea; family Metallyticidae; genus Metallyticus; species Metallyticus violacea. The sequence goes on from CM060836.1 coordinate 64,377,507, forward strand.
GGCCGACCTGCACGCTCCTCGTCTTCAATACTTTCTCGACCCATTCGAAAAAGTTTGGCCCATTCTTTTAAGGTAGAATATGAGGGGAATACTTCCCCATATAAACCGTTCAATCGCTGTTTAATTTCATTTGAAGTAAGTTGTTCTTTTGTGAAGACCTTAATAACAGTCCGATACTGCACTTTGAACATGCCACGTAGAAACGCATAGCCTTCTTTATGCAACTATATCTGAACAACTGAACACAGACAGACGCTGATGACCTGAGATGTTAAAGAGCGTCCGTAAATAAACAAGCTGAACTCATTGCGGAGTGGAAGTTACAGCTGCAATTATTTACTTAACAGATAAGGTATGACACCAGATAAGGGCTTTGTGAAGGCGATAACCCTTATGGGCGAGAAGATAACTACGTTCGAATGTATCTTCAACAAAAGCACCTTCAATGGACACGTGGAATTTGCAATTTTATTTAAGAACAGTTAAATAAGGTCGCATAAATCACATTTTCTTCTGCAGAAGGTGGATGGTATAGTATGTTGGCCATGAAAAGCGATACCACCACGATGCTTAAATCGGTTGGGGCGGTCTTGTGGTTTTGGCAATGTCCCCCTGGGAAACGTTTACTCTTATTGATAGATGCTTTGACTCGTTCATATACCTAAGAATTATTAAAGAAAATCACACTCATAGCAACACTTTGCATGAGTGTCGTTCAAGTGGTTTAGGGAACAGGAAGACCTCACAGTCTTGTCTTGTCTGCCATATTTGCCTGATCTCAATCCGATTAAGTATTTATGGAATGCTTTGGATTGCGTTCACATCAACCTCATTTGTCACCTGATCACTGTGCATACATTTAAAATTTTGTGCAGTCCGATGCGAGTGGTTTTGGTTACGTATGGTGAACCAACAAAGCATTGAGAAGTTGGTCATAATCTTTTGAATTATCAGTGAGTAGTACAGGTTTTTATTACTTCAAAAGTCAGTGTGTAACTGATGTCAATACATAATGCAAGACTATGCGGGAGCCATCTGCGCATATAACAACAGTAGTTGCGTTGGTTCTTACTTAAGTGGATCTCAGAGCAAACACTTCCTTGGCTCCGACTGAAGCATATTTTTAGAGAAACTCCAAAACGAACCCAATGACTGATTTTATTTGACTGAACCAGACATAACCTCACCCTCTTGCTGCTAGCTATTAATCTCGCAGTTAGATTTTTCCTGTAGGTTGGGTGTGTTATGAACCTATTAGAGAATTTAGGGCCTAAGTACGTGCATCTAAGGATGAATAGCTTGTGTCTCTTACATGTTGTTTTAACTCTTTTTTCATATTCTGCATCAGCAAAGCAAAAGTGCGTTGCATTTCTCATACATTCCTTTTTATTAAGACCTGAATAGTACGTAAGTTGTTGCATTGTTAGCTCACGCGGCAATGGTGCAGAGGTCAAGGGTAGTAGCCATAGTCCAGCAACTGAAGGTCAGACATCTTTCTCTTCTATTTTAAACTTGCATAAGGTGAACGCTGAACCCAAACATAATAAAAAAAAAGTCTTTGAGGCTTCCGAACGGCTGGCGATAAGGAATTAGCAAACTTTTGACGTAAAAATTCATGATCTGATGAGTGGCCATATGGTGTGATGAAGACGTATAAATTTATCTGCCAATAAGAAATAAATACCCCCCCCCCCCAGAAAATGCAAGTTCATATACAGTTTTAGTTCTCTATCTTGGTAGCGATAATTAAACTACTTAAAGTGCAGTAATCTCCGAAAGTGAGCATGGCCCTGCTTCTGAATATCACCTTTTATCTTCTGAATAGGAAACAATCTTCTAAAGACAATTTTTCGTAATCTTAATGCCACGTTTTTATTTTCAGTTTTGATTTATTGAAGTGTATTTTTTTCTGGAGCAAAGGAGAAATACACGCTAGGGGAAAAGAAATAATAAATCATAAAAAAAAAAAAAGGAAAACGAGAGACTTAAACACTGAGTAAGATAAGGGAGCGAAAAATGAAAACACGATTAAATTTAAGACACTTTTAAGAAGCTAACTTGTAAAATAAGTCATGTGGAAGTACAGATCTGCCATCTATTCCGGATTTTCCGTATTTACTACTAATTTCCCTTCACTGTTACGACAAAATAAAAATGAGGGGTGGGGGAAGTTCTGTACTTCCTTCTATGCATATCAACTGGCAACTATGCAGTAGATGAAATCGCTAGTTCCGTATACTACAGTAGTTGGTGTTACAAACAGTACGGTAGATTACACACTAATAGATGGTTTTGTGCTTGGTGAAATTTGACAATAATTTTTTTCTCAATTTTGATTCTGTCTTGATTTCCATTGCCAAATTCAAAAACCTAGAAGGCCAATGAGGACTTTAATTAAAGATAAAGCCAGACCATATTTGAAAGAGAACTGTTATGGTGAAAAGATGTTTTATACTGTTAAGAAATTATTGTGTAGCAGCTCCAGAAGAAAATTCGTTTCTTAGGCAAACAGAATTTGTGGATATTTCAATTAGGAAAAATATTACATTCGTCCCTTGAATATTTTATTCAAAGATTCCTATATTTTGCTAGTGAAAGTGAACTTGACAAATTTAAAAATAAATTTTCAACTTATCAATCTGATATTTTTTCTGAATTTATTTTCAAACGATATCTAGAACATGTAGAATTGGGGCGAAATTGCAGATATTAGAAATGAAAGTGCCCTAGTAAAATGTAAAATAGTATGTAAAATTATGTTTGCACTATAAACATACCTCACAGTAACTATCCTAAATTAAAACTTTTATGAGGAAAAAATAGACAGAATTCAGGTCTTCATTAAAGCACATCAATACATCCAGAAAATCGAGATCACAAGTAACATACTTAAAAAAAAATTGCAGAAAGCAGCTGATAGATGTGAAATCTGACACAAAATAAATTACAGGTAACGTGCATTTTATATAACATTCTTTAGATCTGACATTCCCGGAACGCTGAATGCTATGGAATTAGCGATAACCTACTTGATTGGTTTGCTAAGTTGTAAGACTGTAATTTTAAATCCCGTTGTTTTTCGCATTCTTGAAGTGACATACTCAATGGCCATCCTTTGTGAGGATGTTTTGAATAGAACTTCTCTCCAGTAAATTAATAGACAAATTATAGTTGTTATTATTATTATTAAACAACTGTAAGACAGATATTCTTCTGCATAATATGAAGACATGACAATACTTGTATGTCTGCCGCCAGCTTTTCATGGTGCTCCACTCCATGGTTTTTTTTAACAGTATTTAGCGTTCATTTTTACTACTGTGGAGTAAAATGTAGTAAGCATTGATATACCATTTACAAAATGGTAAATTGAGAAAAACATTTTGGGAAGGGGTTCCATATAAAGAGAAGTAAGATCTTTGAGAATAAGTTATAACTTTCTTGGCTGTGAAATATGTTATAATTGTGATAATGAGTAATCGGAAGCTTTCACGGCCGGAGTCAGATTTATATCTAGAAGTTTCTTCCGAGCTTAGGAGCTAAGAAGTCCAAACGTTTCATCCTCAACTGCGGAGGACATCTTCAGTGGCGCGGTCTGAGTCTTCTGGGCGAAGGTCCTGGCACAACTGAAATGCCAGCTGGAGGTGTTATATTTATATACGAATTGCTCGAAGGGGTAGTATGGGCTTGTTTTACGTGCTCTAATATCGGATGCCTTAATGATGTGAAAATGATGGAGGAGAAGCTGACATTTGGTGATTAATATTTCAAACTTCTCTTATCCGGACTGTTAACATGCCAATCGTACTGCTGAGCTCTTCTTGCAAGTATTTTAGACACATTGTTGATTTTCTGTTTTATGGATTAACGAAATTATTCTTTATATGCAAAGACCTGCATATTACATTTTGGTTTGTTTGCAGCTAAGGATTCCGTGCTTCCGGAAAAGTAGTACATGAATTAGTTTTTTTTTCATTAATGTAACTTGAAAACGCGAATAGCCAGTAGAAAATGTACTTCTTAAGTTATTATTTAACATGTCGGTGATGGTAATATGGCACCCCTCCGTATTTGGAAATATAAAAGGAGTTTGGCAGAGGGGAAGAAGAAACGCAGGGCCAAGATAGACCTGCTCTTTTCCTGGTGCACAGAATAAGGCGAAAAATGCAAGAGGAAGGAAGAAAAGAATGCTTGGTGATAAATATGACAAATCTGAAGTTTCTGATGATATCCCTACTGACAGCACTGAGGTCGAGAACTGTCGCCAAACGAGGGAGACACAGAGAGTGCTTTTTCTGCAACGGAACAGTTTTGGAAGACTAGCGAGGAGAAGAATGGGTAAAATGTGACGTCATATGTCTGCTGGATGTGAAGGAGCAGGTTGTATTTGCGATTACTGTAAATTATAGTGAAATTGGTCTATAGACTTCCTCCTGAGGGCTATTAAATAATTGTATTTAATACATTGAGGACCTATTTTCAACACATTTGGTCGTGAGAGAATAGTTGTATATGTTTACTATATATATAACTATTTGATATACATGCTTTAAATAATTTTATGGAATGCAAAAATATATTATATATTTACTAATGCCTGGTTTGAAAATATAATTGGTAAGGGTTCTCCTCAAAGAGACAAAAACAAAAGTGGGTTTTATATTGCCACCTTTTTCTCTATAGATACAAATATATTTAACATAAATAAAAATTAACGTTACTGATAATAGAAATTAAAAAATAAAGTTATATAAAACTATTGCCCTTCTTGTGATATGCAGCAGTTTTGTACTCTTAAAGCATTTGTAGATGGTGAAAGAAGACTCCAAACAGTATGCACGTGGAAAGAATACAAACAGCTGAATGGATCAGAAATTAGGAATAACGAAAAATGTAAAGGATGAAAATATAAATGTTATAATAGAAGTGAATGACGGGCTCATTTAAAGCTAATGCATTGTATTAGGATATCAAACGAAATGTAAAATACAAACCTACAGTAAAGAGAAATTTGGATCGGCTGATTAAAAGATGGTTGGATCAGTCGCCCAACATACGCAAAGTAGATGACGATGAAAAGTATATATGGTGTAAATTTCAAGAATGAAAACAATAGTGCGTTTGTTACTGTTAGAGTAACCTAAAGTTGGGGCACAGTCAGGGAAACATAATTACGTGGTTGGGGAAGCCACATTCCCATAGGGGATCCACTGCAGACACACACAAAGCAACAGTGCATCTGTCTGCTTGCAGAGCACCGTCATAATTGCAAAGGCACCACGCCTAAGGGAATAAAGGTATAATATCGCAGGCGCACAGAGTTTGTTTGTTCTACAATCGATATGGAAACCAAGGTGCTTTAAACGCGCTTCTTCTTCCCCTCTCGCGAGATGGACGAGGCTTTTTCTTTTCTTGTCTTGTCCAAATCCCTGAAATGTCAGTTAGGAGCTCGCTACTGCCACGAGCTGTCAGTCCGCACTCGTGTATACATCCTCAATTCTGTGCACGTGTCACGGTTTGCGTGTGAAGGAAACTGCGTTTAGGAATTTAACTCCTGTTGACAGAAGAGAGAGAAATAGTGAAATAGGCAAAAGTCTGCAGTGCTCTGGGGTGATCCTGAGCTATATAATTTAGGTGAACTTAAAGTATATCCCTATTTGTAGCATTGTAATTCCTTGTCAAATGTGTTTCTTGAGTTTTGGCAGCTAAAGAAAACCTAGTAATTTTGATTTATATATAGGGTGATTCAAATTTTGGTTTACTGGTTTATATTGTGTTTGAATTAAACACGAAGAAAATTAATATATGAAAACATTGAAAATTAGCATTCCTTGCAGACCAATAGTGCATGAAATCATTGGCGTAGGGGTTAACTTGGCACTCATTACAGAAAAAAGAACAATTCTTTTAATAGTTCTCACGCACGCAGTTTGTCCTAATTGGAAACCGGACCAAAACCCGAGAACGTACATGTGGGACAAAGCCATGAACACTTTGACATTGTTTGAGGGTGTTGTGCAGTGATGAACGGTTTAATGAGAAACCAATCATTAGCTACAGCCTATTGCCGCCTGTGGATACATTCGGGTTCACATGAAAAGGTTTTGCACTGTTTTTGTAGATATCTCCGCAACTATAAATCCTGCATAAATAGCATCATCCATAATCCATAATTTAAAGGGAAAAAAAAAATTAAGAAATACGTTGATGTAATACGAAAATAAAATTGTCGGCCGTATTCCTGAGTGTCAAGAAGAACCTCCCCCCCCATTTACTACTTACAATTTTTTAAAAACGTTATCATAAATAGATACTCTCACAAGTAATGTCAGTGCTCTGTCAAGAAATTTAGCTAATAGTCAAAGTAAAGGCTATTAGATCCTTGAGCCACCTTTCAGCGAGATTTGTTATCCCGCAACGGTTTCAGTTACTGGATTTTGATACGAAGAATTCAGTGGTAGCCACTTCCAAGGCTTCACTATTTTCGAAATTTCTTCCATGCATAAATTGGACCATGGATCAAACTAATGGCAGTCTGAAAGGCTGAAGATGTAATAGTTCGATCCCTTTCAATTCCTCAATTTTTTCCCCCTGGTTGTTCCACCTGTATGGGATCTCGCATTGTCCTCCTGCAAGAGAATTCTGTTTCAATTAACTGTCTATCCCAAAACTTCATGAACTCGTTCCAGTAGTTGTGAATAAAGATTCGCGTGTCTGCGCGTCTGTTTGGAACACATTTTCAAAATTCTTTCAGAAGTTTAACATTACTTTGTTTAGCAATGACTTTGGCAGACTGACGGGGATCGAGCCGCTGTTTCGAGGTGTCAGGGCTGCGGTAATACATCACATTGAAAATTCTCCTGCTAAATCTATCGATTTTCAATGAACCGACGACAGATATCCATTCTGCGTTGAGCCAATTCTGGTGTCAACTCAGCTTCTGTATGATTTTTAAGTTTAAAGTGGCGTTGTATGACATCTTTGATGTACCAGGTTCTTACGACAGCCTATGAGTACTTTTTGAGAATCTTGTTTCGAAACTCTGCATGTAAATCTTTAGTGTTTTCTTCTCCATTATTGAAACAATGAAAACATCATTGTGCTATACATTCTGTAACGATACCTTCTCCCTCCACTTCGCATATTCTTCGAGCCGCGGCAGCAGCTGTATAGTCCTGTTTCCAGTAGTGCTTTAGGACTAATCTCAAACTTTGTTACCGCCATTTAATGAGTGTGTATTAATAACTGCCGATTGACACGTGTTCATAATATACACTTAAAAATCGACTTTTCTAAACAGACAACCTATTAAACTACAAAAGTTTTTTTAATTAAACTACATTTTGAAAATCACATTTCTTAAAAAGTATTGATAGTAAAGGCACTTCTTGGGTAAAAAAATATGAAACTCCTCAATCTAGATGCCAGATCTATTTTTAAAATGTATAGCCCACGTTTGGTATCTTATTTAGAGGATTTTTACAAGCCCTGCATAACATTCTGCAATAATACCAATATATTTCCTGTTTAGCAGTCAGTTCATTAATCAAATATAGGCAGTTCCCTGTGAAATCACAGAAACTAATCTCATGCTTTTTAAATGTTAATATGTTTTTATACTAGTGTAACATATAAAGACGAAATGTTGTGTTAAATATGACATCCATAGAAAATTCCTCAAAACTACAGAATGGATCCTGAGTCCAGAGAAAAACATATTTTAATAATAACTTAAAGCTAATATTTGACCAAACATGTTGATTTGTGAAACATAGTCATTAATTTGCAAGATTAGAAGATACCTGTTTGATGCATATTTAAATGCTTTCCTCACAAAGGCAATTAAAGAAAAAGAAAAATATGAAAAATTACATGTTATTAAGAAAAATGAATGTGGTTTTTAGATTTAAGATCCAAGGTAAACGAATATAGAAAAATATAGTTTTATATCTAGAGTGCTATTCCATAGGCAGCACTCTCAAGTTAAAGTAATACAATTGACTTCTACACTATTAAAAGAAATCTTGCTTGACCCCGCAGGATTTATCTAACACGGCCAGTGTGTTCCAAATATAATTTAACGAAATTGTTTTTTATGGGAGTTTTTTTCGATGGTAATGAAATATTGACAGACCGCAGGCAAAGAGCATTCTAAAGAAATTTAATGCATTTTTAACTTCAAACCAAAGTACCTTATATTAAACGTAAATATAAATACCAATAACACTAACCACAGATAAAAAGGAATATTTTCAAATGGAAAAGAAAATGGTAATGATTGATTTTTTTCGTATTTTGGTACTTTTTTAAAATTAAAAAACATTCTAAATCACAAATAAACAGCTATTATAACTGTGCTTTTAAATATTAATAAAGATATAGAGCTTTAAACTTGCAAAATTTGTTCGTTAATTACAGAAAATCGTCTATTTAATTACTTATAGTTATATGGTAGATTTCTTAAGAGCATTTCAGCTGTAGAACCACAACATTTCTGAATTATCTGCAAATCTTTATATTTAGTAATGTTATACACAAAAGCGATGGGTACAAGGTCATGAAGTCTCTATTGTGGCATATTTGCTCTAGTTTTCTTATTTGTAGTTGTCACTTCACTAGTTTATAATACTTGTTGCTTGATTCAACAGCACGAAATTCTTCACACATCAACAGTTATTTCAACATTGCTAAGGTAAACATAACAGTGTTATTTTATTGCAACGTAGAGTTGCAATGTTTTTTCTCTGTGATGATGAATATAGAATGGTCTTTCTTGCCATAACCTACTTTTATATCTCGATTTCTGTGAATGTAAATGCACTTTCGTTGCATTTTATATGTTTAAAACGAAGTAGATATGCCACCAGATTGTGTTCGCGTGTTTTTTAAATACAGTGTTTCTTAAGATGTTCTTTATCTGTGATCATCATGTGTTTTTATAGACAGAGAGAGAGAGAGAGAGAGCAATCAGCTTATATATTTGCATTTACTGTTTTCTGTAAAGAAACCAGTCAAATATGAATTATATTACGCCCCTTTTGCAATTGAATTTTGAATGTCACTTACACATTTATAAAGCTTGTGCTATCTGCTGTAATATCAACTGTTATATATCTTACCACGAGTCTTTTTCCTTCAAAATTGTGGATTTGCACAAATTACGATAAACTTGTCGCATTATGCATGTATTTTAATTTTGTTGATGTACATTTTTTTCAAGGAAATATTAATTTATAAGTTTACTTAGTGTTTGGTTTCATGTGGATTGACTCTTATGTCTGCGTCCTTTAAGACTCTTCCTATAATGGGTACCCTTAAAGAACCGTCTAAAAACGTGGACAAACTGCGTGACCGTATTGGTCTCCAATTTCATAGGAAAGAATCGTTGCATATAGACAGTGGAAGAGAGTTAATGGGAAAGGCCTGCTTATCATTGTTTGAGTAGCTTTTCTACTGATATCGTTAAATATATTCATCATATAACAGTTTACAACAAATAGCATAGTATTTTAGTTTGTTTTCGAAGAACTTACTCTATGCACAGTGAATGAAAATACCTAAATTTTTTATTTTATCTATTAAAAAAAACTGCAGAAAAGAAAATGTCCTTATATTTCGTTGCAACCCGCCCACATCTGAAATCTGCGGCGGTCGTGAGAAGAAACAAGGGGGGGGGGGAGAACGTTTTCTGAGAAGTTTGGGAAATTTAATCATAATTTCAGCGTTGTCGCTTTATCATCGATCCGTAGCAGGACACAGCAATGCGGTTCTTTTGTTGTAACAGGCACGAAGTCATGGAAATGGAAAATGGTAAAACAAATTCGAAAAACCGAATGACGGATGGCTGTTATAAAGTTTATTAGATAGATGTTGTATAGAATAATAATTAAATCCGGATACAGGATTGTCGATTATTTAAACTCACAACCAAGACAAACAAGGTTTCTGCTTTTATTATTTTAGGGAATATGCGGCCTTAGTTGATATCCCAAATGTAAGTTTCCTATCAGATTGCAAACTCAGTAATTTAGGCTTTTGATTGGCTAGGAGATCAACAGCAATGCACTCACGCGACAGGATGATCTTACAGCACGTATAATGAATGATAAGAGGAAGAAATTTGGTAATTCATTCTCTCCCCCTTTTACTCAGGTAAGTAGCGCTTCTATTCATCATCACCTGTTATTTATTTCCAGCCTTATATTATGCTGTAGTTTATTTTGGGGGGGGGGTTAACCAATTATCTGGTGACTGACATAATGGCGATGAACTGCGTCACCCGGAAGGGGTATTCCGAACTGCTACGTTGGTCTTGAGTCTCACGCTGCTCAATTTCGTGAACAGTGAAAGAAATAGTTTCATAATGAATATTTATGGTTCATATGTCTACCGAAAATGCTAGTGCTGTCGGAAAAAGAGAAATTGCTAAGTGATTCAGTTCCAAGTCGTAATAATGAGTCATAAATTAGCAATGTTCACACACTTAAGACAAGCTAAAAGACAAATTTATCAAGAGATTGGTTTAATTGTGAAAGCGAAATAAGAGAGGTAATGGGGCAATTTCATAAGCCAATGCCAGAAATAATTTCTAACATCTCGTTACGCGGTAGTTTTAAAGTGCATTAAAATTTAGTGAGACTTTCGACTGTATTTGTGTGTGCGCTCGGCTGGCGTAAATTCGTCGTTCAAATATTTGTCTTTGTAGATGTTTTCATTTTTTTTTCTAGAATAGTGCCGGAGCAGCCTTTAAATTAAGCTTTACAAATGGTTTCTTCAAATTATCATTCCTTTCTCTCGCTGATAATATAGTGCAGCCTCTTACTATTAAACAAACGGAATAACAAAATTCTTGCAGTAACCCCCGCTCCCATAAGGGAAAATGATTTTGTATTAATCTAGAAATGTGTCCATTATATGAATATTCGTTAAAGCATGACTTTTCGCAAGTTACATGATTTTAAATTGAGAAATGTCGGATTTAATTATCTATTGAACATCTTCGTAATCATTAATGTTTCAGTGTACCTCTTTTCTGTATTGTAATGAAATACATTTTTAATTTTTTATAGTACGCCGATACACAGGACTTGACAAAAGGAATAGCTTCATACGATCTGAATAAATGTTGGTATTGGGAGGTTTCACAATCACTTCTAATTTTTTGTTCTGTCTTCTTCTTCTTCTTCTTCTTCTTCTTCTTCTTCTTCTTCTTCTTCTTCTTCTTCCCAATACAGAAATATTGTTCTAGGCGCTATCCTAAAGCCTGTCTGTGATTTAACTGTAAAGTGAATGGAAAAAATATTTTGAAACCAGGACGTTCTAGTTTAGTAAAATAGAATGGTGTTGCTTTACAAGCCATTCTGTGCAGGGCATGGTTTTCCACAGTTCCGAGGCAAATGCCAACTTAATATCGTAATACTACGAACTCTTAAAGAACCTTTACTGTTAGAATGGGGGGAAATGGTACAGGAAGGGGACTAAAGTGCTAAGGTCAGCAAAGGTATGATGGTAGATTGTACAGTAACACCATCTTTCAGACAGAAAATAAATAAACACCATCTCGAGTTTCACGTGACCAATAACAAACCGATATCGCGATAAAATTTTTGCAACCACCTAAAACGTCTAAACGGAAACAACATGTGTTCATGTCATGGAAAACAAGGACATTATTAAAATAAATTGTCTTTTCAGAAATTTAACTAGGGAAGTTCATGGCTCACTTTCAATCCTCTCCATCCTCCAAGATGCTGCTATTATCATCTCCAAATACCCCCAAAGCGATCAACGAATGATTAGTGTAGGCATGGCTGTTCTATGTAAATTCTTTGCACAAATTGTACGAACTCAGAAAAGAGGCAAGGCAAAGAAAATTCGTATTTCATGAGTATCGCTATTTTATCGCTTTTATTAAAAGTATTGACTTACATGTGTTAGATGGAGTGGATTTTGGGACAGTAATCAATAAAGATTTAAGTGAAGATGGAAATAGTTATAAAAAGAATCCAGAAACTAAACATAAATCAAATTTAGGAACAGTTTGGTGTGTCAGCAACGAGTAAAATGAATTTTTATGAAAAAAATTAGATTTCCAAACTGGGTGTCTCGTATATCAAAATTAGCTGATTTAAAACATAAGATACTCGCCACATCCCATTAAACAAACCATTTTTTTTAATCCTAGTTTGAAAAAATGTTAGTTCCCATTATTTACCGACATCTTATATCATTTAAGCTCTCCGAATAAAAAATTATCGATATAGTTTATGAAGGTTATTAATGCTCAGTTAAATTATCAGTGATGTGGGCATAGATGCGGAAGTGATTAATAACGTGTGTTAAAGACTAAAGTTTTTATATATAAGGTTATTAAAACATGATTTTAAAATGCTGTTAACTGTGTTAAAATTAATATTTCTTTACGCGATTTTGTTCACAAAGATGTACATTGATACACAGTGCTATTTTTTCTTCTTTCTTTTTCGCTTTTAAAGCTAAGATAGTGTTTATTATGAAGCGTAATCAATCAAAGATAGTTTATATTATTACTTCTGCTTGGTTATGATAGGGCTTATTGCTTTAGACTACGTGTGCACGCCGAGATAAATCAAGAATTGCACTATGCCCCCACATTATAACACAGCACAACAAGGGAAGAATCCCAGTGCATTATCAATTCATGCCGTTATGTTATGACAACTTTGGATTGCTGTCCGCCACCAAGAAATGAAGCTATGTGGGTTGCAAACCTCAAATTCCGCTATGCGTTGTGCGCCCTGTTTTAAGCTGCAGTTTGGAGAAGTGCATCAAACTTTATTCATCTGACATTTATTCGCCGAGCATGTCAATATGAAAACGTTTATCTGTACTTTTCTCTTTCGCTTCGGATTTATAAAAATGAAAATAGTTGCTCAGGATTTAATGTTTTTAATTTATTATCGCCATACTAAACTATAAGAGCTCAAATGCAAAATAGACGACAGTAGAAACCCATTGAAATACAACATAAATAAAAACGGATACCGGTGATGATTTGAAAAATGATGAAAAGGTTTTAGCTGTTCAAAAAAAAAAATGCCAATATAAATTGGAAAAAAATACATATTTTAAAGTACGTCTTGCCCACACAGAAAAAACACCTGCCTAACGCCTTACTAACCTAAACTCCCAAATACGCAGCAGTGACCTCACTAACAGAAGATCGATATCCATGTCACATGGAGCCAAGTCTGAAGGATATGGTGGATGCGGCAGCCCTACCTTTGGGTATAAGCGTGGATGTCTACAATATGAGATGCCCTGCCTTTGATCTTGCTGCTCCTTCCATTGCTTAAAAGCCTGTGTAAGACATGCCGCAGTGATGAACAGGTTTTGAGGATGCGATTTTTTCCCCCAAACACTTCACCCCCTCATTTTTAGCTTCAAACTCGCGACTGCTCTGTAGTAATGTTATACACAATGTTCGTGTAATTTCAGAGATTGTAGAGGGATCTTAGACCTGCATTTATAAAGAACAAGTATACCATTAACCAATGTATCTTCTATTCTAAATGATACAACACAAAAACGACGGAAGTTATAGTGCATTTTTAGTGCGGATCATTGTTATCGAGTTCGATTCTCATTGATTATTTTTATTTATTTTTTCATCTTATTTATGAGCATACTTCATTATAAAATAATAGCTAAATAATGCAGGATTCGAACCTACTAGCTTCGAAATCGCAGTCTATGGTCTTATCCATTAGGTCACACAGATGAATAGCTAGTTCCCTCTCTGTACTAAGCTAATAACAGTTTAATCAATTAGCGACTGTTCAATGCCGGACTGTCGTATGATGGATGATTAATTCGATATTTTAAAGATATTTAGTACAATTGATGATGAGCCGTTGAAAATCGGGATTTCCCCGTTTACGAGCTAGTGTGAATGACATTTTAAAGCAGTTTTTATCCTAGTATCCGTTATTTTTCTTTGGGGACCACAGATGTTTTATCTTAAATTGCACCGCAACGGGTGACCGAGGTCGTTAAGGCGCATGCTCATAAGCGGGAGGTCTGGGGCTCGATTCCCACCTGCTTTTTCCTTTCTGACAGTCTTTTTCCAGGTTTTCCATGGTCCTCATAAATGGAAAATGTCGGGGAGGTACCCTAAACTTAGGCCTGGAACGCTTCCTTCCTTTTATAAAAAAAATTCTTTTCCAGTTTAGCATTTCATCTCATGTATCATCAGTGTCACCGCCTGTGGTGCCTCAGTAGTAAAAACGGACGTTAAACACTATTTAAAAAAATCTCAAGTTGCTCGTCTATGATTCGTCTGCAAAATGTGAAATTATTGTGGTGTAGTTCGTTAACTTCTGGTGTAAACTCGAACCATACATTCCCAAAGACTTTCTGCTTCATAAATGGTCAACATGGGTGTATTATGAGGTACTATAGGACCCTATAGAACTTCTTTGGTAAGGTGTAGATTCTGTTTATAATTCCCCAGTGCCGAACTGTGTGGAGACGCCAAAAACTACCAAAGTTCCATGCCTTTACTTGGAGTTAAAACCTCTTTTTTTGAAATCTAATGAAGATCCAGAGATAAAGAGCTCCAAATTGGACCATGCACTAATTGACACAATCACTTCCTGAATGCGCAACAGGACAGATTACATTCACATCACGTCTTTAGACCTCTGAAGCATTAATGAGTAGCAAAATTTTCGGTGTGACCTTCGGATCATAATTGTTTGGATTAAGACACATAGAGCAGCTAAGGCAGGGTTGCCATAACGAAGGGGGAAAAAAATCATGGCATGATCGACAATCAATTCAACTGGGGAAAAAAACCTCACATTTTATTTGCCCTGGTAAGAGTTAAGGCCACGAGGCCTTCTCTTCCACTCTTATCAGGTAAAAACCAGCAAAAATACAGAGTACAAACAATATATAAAGATTATAAAATAAATAAAAAGCAAAATTATGCATTTATGCATGTAAATGTTACAAATTTTTAATATAATTAGAAAGTGGATGGCAATAGTGTTAGAATTCTACTAGTTCTTCAATAATTTTTCTCGAGTACAAGAGGTTAGGAAGGAGGAGGAGGAGGAGCAGAAGAAGAAGAAGAAGAAGAAGAAGAAGAAGAAGAAGAAGAAGAAGAAGAAGAAATGGAGGGAAACGAAGATGAGGAAGCCAGAGACTAACTGTTGTGCTTCATAGAGTTGAGATAATTTAATATAGTTTAAATCGCTTTATTGTCCGACAATCTCTGACTTCAAGAGGAAGGGAGTTCCAGATTCTGGAAACTGATAACGCTGAATGCAGTTGAGTAGAAATGTGTTCGGTAACGAGGGATAGACAGCAAAGTTTCTGTTATTTAATACGAAGCAATAGCTACACACTACTTATCTATGCTTTAACTTTGTATTATCCAATTTGGCACTGTCACTGTATATTTTAGCAGCTGGCTATTCAAACCCAGTATTTGTGACCGAGTAACAAAAATCGTGATCAAAGAGACCATAATTGTATTAATAATTTTAGTGTAAGACAAAGTGGCTCTCCTAGTGGAAGAAATTCGAAATTGTAGTAATTATTTTTCCAGCTTCATGTATTTAGCCAGTCAATTATTTTTGAGGGGGGGGGGGTGTATTTAGGTGATGCATTGGTACCGTTTTTTGTGTTGTTTTGTTTTTTATCATCGGAACATTGCGTAGATAATACGTTGATTACCGTTTATCATCTGTCATTCGATATTAGTGATCGTAAATGCGCCTTGAATGTTGCGTATTTGCAGAATTTGCGCTATTTATGAGCTAATTGTCTATGGAAAGAAGACAAGTGCAGGTGGTAAAAATAAATATTGAATATCGAAGGTAACATTGTGCATGAAAACAGATGAAACAAGGAACAAGAGTAGGTGAGAGGGAGGAAAAAAAATTCATATGTTAGATTTAAACCTAGGTATATATCCCTGAAAGTTTATTCAGAGATAGAGAAATGGCAGCTATATTTTTACATAAAGCGCGTATACCACCTGGTTTAAATCTTACACATTATGTTTTTCCTTCCCTCTCACACACTCTTGTTGCTTGTTTCATCTGTTTCCATGCATAACGTTATCTCGATATTCATTGTTTATTTTTACCGCCTTCATTTGTCTTCTTGTCATAGAAGAACTCCAGCAGTTCGAAATATAGCGATTACTAATCTTGTGAAATTTTCTTAGTGTTTTATCTTTTTCTGGTTTTCTAGTTATTGTTATTTTAGTTATATTGTAAATAGCCTAACATTATATATAAGCAGCAGCTAAAAACGCTACAACCGTATGCATCAACCTGATAAATCTTGCTTACTTAAGCTCTAGCAGAAACCATTGTCACATGTTTTGTTATACTATGTTTTGTTATACTATACTATACTATAATTTTTGATATAGTTTGGAGAATGCTTCGTGTTCTATTCTTGTCTCAATTTATGTTCGGAAATTCTTCCGTATATTCTTCACAGAGTCTTCCTCTGACATTACGCAAACATAAAAGGAAAACTATATTTACTACGCATTATACAGGTTAATTACATGAGATGCACAGTAGCTGCCATTTTACGCATTTTATTTCCATAGTTGTTATATTTCGATTTTCAAACAAAGGTGCGATCCTAGCAATATTATCGTCAAACGTTCTAAATGTGCTTACGCGGGAAACTTAAGTGGCACAAATTATTGCAATTTTCCAAATTTCTGTTCATCTGCATTCAAAAAATTTTGCACATGGCAATCCCACTTTTAAGACCAACCCCAAATGTCTATAACATATTTTCAAGGCCACCAAGTTTCTATAAAAACAAATACAGTTACTCAGTGTAAAAAGTTGAAATTTATTCCTGTATTTGGTATAAGAAAGTTTAGGAATAAAACACAGAGGCAATAGCAGTGTAAAAAATAAAACTATACTTTTATTTAGGTAATTTTTTTAGTCAGATATAATTTCAACATTTCCCTCAGCGTTCAGAATAGATAAAATTTATGCTGAAATTTATTGAAATAGTTTAACTCATAAGAGAGGCTCTGAAAAAGGTATTAGCATAATAATTGTATGATCAAACCTTTCAATGAAAGTTCTAGACTACTTGCGCTACATAGGCCGAAGGCCACTAGGCGTGCTGCAGTGAGTTTACCTTGACATTTTGTTTGCTCCCTAAGGGCATCACCCCGAGCACTTCCGACATCAATCTTTTTGCTGTCAGTAAGAAACGGAGGAAACTTGGAATCGATATCCATCCTTTTAACAGCTAGGAATGAGTGGGGGGATATGAGATACACTCGTTTTATGTCCTTAAAATACTCTTGAGTCAGTAAGTAAATGCGTATGCATGACGCTATATTAGCAAACATTTGAGAAAGCGAATATTTGCTTATGAAAGCCGTGTACGTGATCTGTCCCAAAACAAAGCACTTATTTAATATTAAGAAGAAAAGAAAACTTAATTAGCACAGCCGTCTTTAAAGAACTCCTTAGAGTGTTTATTTCACTGCTCAGAACTGTGTGCAAGGTACCACCGTATGCATGAATACATGAATGGTGTTTAACGCCCGTTTTTGCTACAGAGGCACCACATGCGATGGACACTGGTTATACATTAAATGAAATGATATATTGGGAAAGGATTTATTTTTAACGTTCCAGGCCTAAGTTTATGGTACCTCCCCGGCATTTGCCATTTATGAGGACTGAGGAAAACCTGGAAAAAACCTCAGTCAGGGAGGACGGTTCTGGCGGGATTCGAACCCCAGACCTCCCGCCCACGAGTCCGCGATTTAACGACCTCGGCCACCCGTGGCGGTAGGTATCACTGTGAGGTAGCATTCTGGTTCCTCATAGAAGTCGCAGGTGAGAAGGTAGACCTAGTTTCAAACATGCCATTGCTCATTTATTTAGAAGGGTTATTTAAGGACGCTTTTTAACATCTCAGGTCTTCAAAGTCCTATTCAATTCAGAGCATGAAACGGCCGATAAATTTTGCTCAGCGGCCTCTTATTTCAGGCTTGAGGTTCTTTTACTTGTCGTAAATCCACGACTTAATTGCTCTTCCGAAGGAAGCTATACTTAAAATATTCATCTACCGCCACCTTGGATCTACGAAGCAAGAATGGTTACCACTAGACCACTATGACATACCCACATCATTGTCAATGAAACACAAGCTTAATCGTGGTCTTGCCGCTTATTAATCCTGCAGGAACATGGTTAACGCTCACGCAGTAAGGTCCTTGGGCTGGCTGTCAAGTTATATTAGGGGCTATGCGGTTCCTTCTCGATCATTTACGATACGAAAAAGAACCTCAAGCCTGAAAGAAGAGGCCTCTGAGCAAAATTTGTCGGCCGTTTCACGCCCAGAATTGAATGGGACGCTGATGACCTGAGATGTTAAAGAACGTCCATAAATAAACCAAATAAATAACAAAACAACTCCTCAGAAGGGAAGTAAAGCATTGTGTCCCGTATCGTAGATTGACGACACGTAAAAGAACCTCAAGCCTGAGAGAGCAGGCCGCTGAGCAAACTTTATCGATCTCTTCACGCAGTGAATGGGATGTATCTGAGATGTTAAACGTGTCTGCAAATAAATAAATAAAAAAGTAATATGCTTGCTTTAACTTGTCAGAGTGGCTCCTTGCAATTACAGAAGAAAAAAATTGTGTAACAAAAGGTGAAACTTCTGCTGTTACTAAATGCTATTTTTTGTGTGAACATTGTGTGATCTCATCCTGCAAGTGTTTGCGACTCAGTGAGACAAGTTTAAGGAGTTCTTTGTTTACGCATTGAACATGAGAGTGGTTGCAACTCGCTTGACCGTGACTTGGGCAGCATACTTCTCCAGACTGATTGCTCAAAGGTAGCTGTTTGTTCTGTTCGCGGTATGATAAGGAGAAGACACGATAGGTACTAGTGGCATTGGTTGTCCATTGCACACCGGGGAATTGCTGAAATGGTTATTTTTCTTTTAACTTAACCGAGTATATAATATATACTAAAATTTTATTTTTAAGACTTCTTTGCATTCATTACTAAGTTTCTGGGTAGTGCATATATCAAAGTTTTTCACCTGAAACATAACTGATTGTTTCATGTTTCCATATCCTGCTTTCGTAGCTGCTAGCGCCAAAATCTTCTGCTATTAAATAAAACTGCTGCAGGATTCTTCAAAGTGCTACATACGAACGATATCATTACTCAAATAACAGAAAGCTCATTGCAATATTGTTGCATCAGGCCTTTCTAATATTAAGGGAATAGAATCACTTTCTTTGTACAGATTACGGGAAAAAATATACCAGGGTAGAAAATTGGCATTTCAATAATGGTCTCAGACCCTTCGTTGTGCTGCAGGCATTAACCCCAACGCTACAAATAGTTGATCAACAGGACTTAAAACACAATAGATTTCTTTCCGCCAAAAATGTTGGTTTTTATGACTGACTGTGAACACACATCACATCGCAGCGTAGTTATGACGTTGATCCATATCGATGCCTGTAACACCATATGGAAGCTTCACGTGTGCTGACGCTTTATGTCAAGCTTCCTTTTCTACTCGTAAATTTTTGTACTTATTTTTTCCACGTTCTGTATATACACGTACACTTTTGTTTATTTTGTTATATCTGCTAACTGCCTCCACCGTTCCGATGCTTGTTAAAGTAAAATACAGTAAAATTTAATCTTATTTTGGCTTAACAATTCGCTCCACACGGTCTTAAAATTGGACACAGTATCTGCGGTGCCACAATCGTAGTGCCAGCAATCTTAATTTAAAGTTTGGTGTTTTTAAGGAGCTGCTAAGGTGATTTAAAAGCCAATAAAAATAGTATAAATTCAGTAACATATGCTGTTAATATGAATGCCTTAATTATAAGCGCCAAAATTTTGTGATTATTGCAACGATTTTATTGTGAATATGCATGGGTAAAAGCTTAATTTTCATTGTAATAAATATAAAAATAGTTAATTCAAGAAAATACATTACCGTGAAGCATTGTCACAGAGTACCGCTTTAACAACTTTGCCAAAGCTTTTTGTTCAGTTAAACTAAAATATATGCTGATATTTTAGATATATGCTAGTGTCGAACTTTTGTTGGGGCCTATAATTGTACTCGTATCGATCAGGTGCAGCAAAAGCGGAAGACGGTATAATGTACCACCAAGATGCATTGTCGTATTGAAGGCGTAGGACTTTTGCTGCCTGTAAATTTCCGTATTCGGAAAGCGTCAGTTCTTATTAGAAATGTCGATTGCATGCTGTAGACATTCCGCATTTCTCGTCTCTATCTCGAACAGAATATTGCTGCTGCAGTGTATCGGAGAAGTTGGCGCGGGGGAGCAAGTCGGGCGGAAAGGCGCATGTATTACATTCCCATTAAATTAACACACGTACATATAATACTTTCATAAAATACTTTCATAAAATACTAATAAGTGTTTATGTATTAACAAACGAACTTTGTATTAATATATATGCTTGCTATTAATATTGTACTTAATATATAGGTATTACTATTTTACGTATATAATATAGTTTTTTTCTAATGAACTTTTTACGTGTTTTATTTATTTTCCTACGAGTTTTCCTCACCGAATATCCGAATGTTGGTAAATTTAGGCACTCTGCATTCCTTTCATAGTCTCAGAAACCTTGAAAATTATCATTGGACATAAAATAATTACTGAAAGGAAGTTAATAATATGGTGAAATAATGAATAAATTAAAAAATAAAAATTAAATTATGTTTTATCTTTTTGGCTCTAGGATTGTATTGAATAGTAAATGTTTGCGTGTTTGAAGTTCTGGGATGAATAGAAAAACCAAAAGTTGTTTTCAGCTAAACTTCCTAAAAAGCATGAATTAAAAATTAGTTAAAGGCCCTCAATTACAATTCGGAATATTTCAGTTTTTAAAGAGTTTTATGTTATTTATGATAATAAAACCGTCGCCAACTTTCTAGTTTTCCTTATTTATGTTACGACATTTACAAAGTCAACAACATAAGGAAGGGTATATTCATATTTCCGGAACAAAAACCGCAAGTTCCTTTGGAATTCAATGCCCTGTTTAGAAAAATGATGGGATTGGTTTTATTCTGCATTTGTTTGAATATTATTTACAAGAGCAGTCAATTAAATTCGTGCGTTCATGGACACGAAAAATGCTTTCAGTTAAGGCTAACAATAACCCTCATAATGTCAGCTGCCTTGGTAACCGTTTTCCATTTCGGGTTTGTTTTGAATAAAATTTCTCCTAATATCCATTCACTCTTAGATTGATCCTAACATCAACAAACAAACAATGTATCCTTCCACAATTAGCGCCAAGAACACTCCCGATTGTTGGAAGCACGTGGTAAGTATAAGCGACTTAATGACAGAGAGTACCAGTAATTTCTGAGGTTAGGTTTACTACCTCCTTTATTGCGAGTGTCGGATACTTTTCGCAAAACTGGGGAAACAAGTTTAAAAATACTTGTTTTCTCGCCACTAGTTAAGGCTAGCCCGGTTTATGCTTTACATAACATATCTCCGTAGAAACAAACGGCAGCATTCATTAGCGTCAGCCACGATAACAAGCGCAAACTGCTTGCGCCTTGCCCTATTTAAACAACCGATGATTCAGGCAAGCTGCTGCATCTTGGGAGTTGGAGTGCATCAATTTTTAACTCCGAAATTCAACTTCATTAAGTCAGCAGCATTTAAGTCACAAGTATTGCTTTTTTGTACAGTAGATGTTATTTATTACCGAAACCATCCTCAAATGTAGATTGCTATACTACTTTCTTTGCTTGCATTGCTACTGTATTGTATTTGCCTGTAAACAGTCATGCCAGTGACGTCACGTCACGTGACATTGTTTTGATTAGGATCACTAAGGGTGAATAGTTTCGTCTTATCACCCAAAGTGTAAGTGAGAATGGAGGAGATAAAATTTCAGTGACGACAGACACTACAGTGTCTTTGCGCTAAGGTTAATATTATTAATTTGCAGATAATTTAACATCATTTTGGTACTCACCTTTATCCTGATCTCAAAGACATTTTCTTCTTTCCCATTCGAGGTTTTGACGTAAACTTCGACCGCTTTTATCCAATAAATAGCACTCGTATTTTCACTAGCCCAAACTAAAATATTTTACCCGCATTGATGGACACAACGCTTAAGTTCTGTTCCTGAAGTGTAAAACACATCCAGGGTCAAGGGTAAAGGCATCACGAAGTCTCGAACGTAACTTGTAATGATTTTGCCTCGGTGTCTGGAATGGAAGGAAATCGTCAAAGGGGCTCGCATAACTTGGGGGGGGGGGGGTGCACCGTCGGGACGTTCTATCTGAAAACATCTGCGCCACCGGGTGTCTCCCTTACTTCATCCCTTCCTCTCGAAGAGAACAAAGGGCCAGCCGGAATAAGCTCAGTTACCGAAAGTGTCCTCTTTCGCAGTACGTAACTTCATGTCAAAGCTTGAAACCTGAAAATTCTGTTCTCAGCAATGAAGGAGTCAAGTTGAGGTGTTGGGAAACAGAAAATGCAGTCTTGACTGGTTTATTGGACATAGGAAGCAGGGTTATGCTTTTAAATGTAAATCGTATGTGATGTCATTGTTTTTCTCAAGGAAGGTACTTCAACTTTATTTACATGTCCTGAATTGCTTTTGCTTTATGTGTGAAAAGTGGTAAGTAGGTAATTATTTTAAGCACTTTATCGATTTTCAGCTGAAAATATGAAAACTTGGCGGGGTTTTTCCCCCCCTCAACTTACATTTAACATATTGGTGGTGTTGCAAGTTTAACGGCTAATTGCCTTAATCTTTTAACTCCAACTTACACTTCTGGTGGCTTAACACTGTGCATAGCATAATAATACTGTAGCTGTTGATGGCTTTTATTTATACATTTCCTTTTGTTACTAATGTTCATTTTCACTTGTTTCTCGTTTATTCTAAACTTGTCAATGGTATTTTGTGTACCGCACTGTAAAACTATGATCTGAAGAATTGGAAAAATTATTGCAAAGAAGTTGAAACTTGCGCGTAATTTTAAATGTGAAATGCTGTTTTATTTATATATAGCATTTCTGTAAAAAGTATAGAAGTGTGCTCTCCATTTCCCGATTGTATTATAAGAACGCAACTTCTATATTGATGTCCCCCCTCCCCACAAAAGATTCCAAAGTTCGACGGTCAAAGAGCAGTGAAATACAGGATAAGTAAGGAGGAATCGAACCAACATTAAATTTAGTTTAAATTATAACCTTAATTTACTTTAGGTATTCCACTAGTTACATTTACCTTTAAGCAACAGTTAGTATCTTAGTTTGGTTTATTTAAGGATACTCTTTAATATATCACATCATCAGCATTCCTTGTATGCTAGGCGTGAAATGGCCAATAAATTTTGCTCCGAGACCTCTTCTTTCATGCTTGAGGTTCTTTAACGTGCCGTAAATCAAAGACATGGGACCCACATATTTATTCCCTTCCGAAGGAAGCCATACGCCCCATCGACTTAGGCCGGGTTTAACCCGCGACCTTAGGTCTATGAGGCAAGTATAAACCACAGGACAACAGTTACCATCAAATATTCTTTTACTAATCAAAATAATAGCATCTGAGCTAAATGTATGATGGGTGCATGACCCGATTCCCCAGCGTTCAGAATAAATCAGGTCAGATTTTTTTTCTAAATGCATATACTTTCTGTATAAAATATTGATAAAGCTAAATTTGAAATACATTACACTTTCTACAAACAAACACGGCGCCAACATATTTTTCAAGGAACTATTTCTTTGACTTTCTTGCCACCCAGTTTTAATGACAGAGTGACACTGTACTTTATTTAGCAAAATCTACACAATCTCTCTTGTTCTTGTGTGTGTTTTTTCTCGAAATATGATTATCCTTGCATACCTCACTTTCTTGAGTTCTTGCCTTCCTTAGAAGTGACTTCTAGTTTTTTGTTTATGAACCATGACTATTTTTTTTTTTTGGAAAAAATCTTCCTTTTGTTCCTTAGTAACAGTGATCTTATCGCCTTGATTCTAAAATGGTTTGTTTTCTTGGCCACTTGGAAGACACCGTTGCAAACGTGAATTAAAAATTCCCTACAAATCCTCAGCATGACGCTGGCTGCTTCCCCCACTCAATTCAACAATTGTCTCTACCTGTCATCCTTAGTTTACGAACGTGACGTTTCCGGGCATATTTACTCATCTGCTACATAGAAATACTTAATTCTATGTAGAACGCACTACAAATTCTGATCCTATTCACCTAAAATTTACTAACTCAAATCACCCAAACGCAGGACTTTTCACAACGATTAGTAGCACTGAGTAAGCATTAATGAAGGCGGCAACTTTTTCTGCAAAGGCTGGTAAACTCGATACAATAATTTTATAAAACGATGACAGGACTTTAATGCTTTATTTTGAATGTTTGAGACACTTCTCCTCGCTTGTACGATATTTTCTTCGCTACGTAATATACACGCTGGCCAACAGCACCAACACCTTACGTATAAAGAAAGTATAAAGTTCTATTCCATGCCAGGACATGGTAATGGTTGTTCTTGCGTTTCTTTAGCGTAAGGAGGCAAAGTTTTAATTGGCCCGATTCACCCTTATTACCCTATTAATGACTGCATTAATTAGACCGGATTTGCATCTTAAGTTGCAGACATTCCTGATTTTTATGCTTCGCATGTATGTTCTTCATAGCCTCCACCGGTTTATCGCATGCTTATGATATGCTTGCGGTTAAAATCACAAGCTCACTTGCAGTTGCCCGGTCTCTCGCGCAGCTTCGCATAGTCTAGACTCCAGTGTTTCAGTAGCTCAATTGATTTGAATATAGTTGTGTCGCATGTTTGGAAGCCGGTAGTGAAATATAGTGCACAACAAGATATTCTTTAATTCAATACGTACATATAGCAGAACAAAGGAGACAATTTCGGCCAAGGTTTCCAAAAGACCAATCCAAACTGCATACCCGGGTGCTTTGCACGAACAAAGAAGAAGAAAAAAAGTTCTCACAGAAGAAAAATGGTTGAAATAGGCGCAATATTAGAATTCACTCCATGAAAGTAGTATCTCAGGAGTTTGTCACAAGACAGGAATATTAAACGGCGTGCCAAGAAGAGCTACAAAACATCTTAAATTAAAAACATACAGAATCTCGCTAATGCAACAGTTACAGCAGCTTAGCATTATCATAACAGCAGACTTAAACGTTGTAATTGAGTTTTCAGTAGAGTTAGTAATTAATTCTCTTTGCTTTCACGACCAATAACATTCCAAAATAATACCCAAGATTTTACCGTAAGAAACCGTTCGCTTCCCGCAGGCCGACCCTGTTGATACATGCAGCCGGAAGCCGCATTATCTTCCGTGCGAAGCATAAAAACCGTCTTATACGGCGACGAGAAAAACTATCCTTCTTTCCTTGCAAGGATTTTTTGTGACTTGTTCCGAGGCTAAACTTAAAACTTTTTTCATCTTTGACGTGATCGTTATATGTCTCTTCGTCTATCTGGCTGTATAATATTACTTGCCTAGGAAATATCAAAATATCCATTTTTTGAACATGTTATTTCCACTTTCGTTGATATCTTTGATTTCATATATTACATATCCTTCTTCCAGTTGTCTATGTGCCTTATGCGATCAGCTCTTGTTACTCCCAGTAAGTCCGTTCTGGTGGTGTAGTGGTAAGCATACTTGACTTCTAAACCCAAGATCGCGGTTCAATCCCGGCCTGGATCGATGGAATTTTTTCGGGCGTAAAAATCCTAAGTATGGCTTCCTTGGGAAGGGAAGTAAAGTCGTGGGTTCCGTGTCGTACATTTACGGCACGATAAAGAACCTCAAGCCTGAAAGAAGAGGCCTCTGAGCAAAATTTGTCGGCCTTTTCACGACCTGAATTGATTGGAACGCTGATGACCTGAGATGTTGAAGAGTGTCCTTAAATAAACCAAATCAACAACTCCCAGTAACTCGTAAAAACCTCATTTGTTCTGCCTGCAATTCTGATTTGCCTTTATTCCCTATGACCCAGTTTCACAGGTGTATTTTAGGAAAGGTATTCCTCGAGATCAAACTCATATTTCATGACAGTGAACCGTCCTAGAATCCGGGTTGTATAGCTGAACGGAATAAACATTGGAAGTCCCATCATTGACTAACAAAGCAAACTATTTGTGCATTGTTAGAGTAAATTGTCATTGGGAAAGTGAGTGCTAGGAGAGTATAAACTAGCGAACTCTGATATTTTACTGTTTCCAAGAACTTTAGAAACTCTTTCGACATGCTAGAAGCGGGGCATCAATTTTCTTACAAAGAAAGAAAATAATGCTTTTCCAGGTAAAAACTCTCTCATTTTACCTCGTAAGTGTATTTATGTATAAAACAGTATTGAACAGTGATCATAGTTTTGCAGTGCGCAGTTTAGAAGACAATGTTGCTGGTGTTGTCCGCTGTTTTTAACAATGTGGCTTTCTTCTTTTTTCTCTTGCAGTACACCTTGAACCTCCAAAGCCATTCTCAACCCCCTTCACCCTTGAGGGGTGGCTGTGACCTACCCCCACCGTTGCCCACGAGAAACCGTACTTCCGCCTTGCTCACCCTTCCACATCCCCCACCACTGCCACCACGTCTTACAATCTGCCCCCACTCGCAATGTTCTGAGGGTGCAGAACCCCCGCAGGGTGCTCCAATAACAGACAACCACCATAACGCACATTTGTCGCCGACTAACCATTATGTAAGTAAGAGAAACGCACAGCGGTTTGGGGCAAATCCTTAATAACTGCTTACTTTAGAGTGTTTCTTATTGCCTGAAGTATATTTTAAAACTGTTATTTAACAATACATGTGGATACAAAGTGCATAAAGATTTAAAAGAAATATCGCACTGGAGTTTACCAAACTGTTACTAATTCTAAGTGTTTTTTATCCTTGGTGTAATTTAGTATAAAACTTATAATCACCAGTTTGAATATCTCAGCAATGCATAAAATTCTAATGGTGCATAAATATTGAGAGACTAGGAAATAAAAAGTATTATTTTTTGTTGAGCCAGATTGTTAAATTCCTTTCAGCTCAGAATTAAGAAAACGCGCTTCTGGACTTTTTTTTTTTTTTTCCATCTAATAAGATTTGTAACATAGTAGCTGGAGGTCTGCAAGTTCTATAAAACATTTTGATCATCAATAAACAAGCATATAAACAAATAAAATAAGAGAAGAATAATTAAAATTACTTTTAACAAATCGTTTTGAAATTAACTCCCTACTACATGTGTTTGTTTTTTGTTTTTTAAAGGTGATGGTACGGGGAGCATTAGAGGTAATGGACAATTGATAAATTCAATAAAAAACATAAAGGAAATATGCTAAAGATTTAACTACTATATATTAATAACACACAATTAGATTCAGTGAGCATTTGAACTTGGTTACTGGGTAACAAACAATATTTCATCCTGTTATCGTTGTGATAATCTTTTTTTAAAAATGTAAAACCTAATAAGATTGTAATTACATTTAAAAGAATGGACTGGAATGAATATGCTAATTGCTTAGAATATTTATTGATTTGCATTCATTTTATCGATGCATTTGTTTATATTCACAGTGTTATAATATGCAATGTAATAAAAGCATTAAGAGGGCTCAAGATTCAGTCAGAGTTGCATTGGAAATGTATTCACGAATTTACTAACATACCCTATATGCTCTAATGTATACGGAAGTTCTACTTGAAACATAATTTGATAATTGTTCTCTTTTTGAATGATTGCTGAAGTGTTGCAACTCATCTCTGCACAATAATGGATAACAACATCTTGTCTTCAAACAGCATGTAACCAGAATTAGAGGAATTTGAGCAGTGCATTTCATCATGTAATACATTACTTTCCTTTAATATTTGATAGGGAAACTAATGACTTACTAGGGTATGTCCATAAGTTCCCGGCCTTACCATTTTCTAAGTATGATAAAGACAAAAAAATGTATTTCACTTTTTAATATAGTTACCCGTTATTGCAATACACTTTACACATCTTTGAATTAACGTTTCAACCACCTCCCCAAAATAGTCACAAGTCTTGTCTGCAAAATTGGCATAAAACAACATCCATCACTTCTTCGCCACACTTAAAATTCCCTCCTCGAAGGCCCTCCTTGAGTTTTGAGAAGGGGAAATAGTCACTGGGAGCAAGATCTGGGCTGTAGGGTGGATGGTCGATCTCCTTGAAACCACATTTCTTCACAGCTTCCTTTGCAACAAGAGCTGTGTGCACAGGTGCGTTGTCGTGAAGAACGCGCACACCACCACTCACTCACCTTTTCTCTTTAATGAAAGCACGTAGTCTATGCAGTAGGCCAGCATAATACTCCCCATTTACTGTGGTGTTCCTCTCCTTGAAGTCAATGAAGAGTATTCCTTCACGGTCCCAAAAGATTGTGGCCATGATTTTCTTGGTTGACTGAGTGATCTTGGCCTTTAGAGGCGGTGCTTCGCAAGGTTTACTCCATTCCAGTGATTCTCCTTTGGAAAAGGGATCATAGCAGAGGATCATAGTTTCATCTGCTGTAACAATGGTTTGCAGAACTTCCTTCTCGTTGCCACGGCAGAGCTCCAAAAATGCCTGACAACAGATGACTAATTGTTGCTTTTGGACTAAGGAAAGAAGTCTTGCACTAAATTCATTCATGTTTGAATGTTGATGAATAACTCAAAGGACTGTTGTTTTAGAAGGGCCCAACCTTGCTGCTATTTCTGTAACTTTGGGCCGCCGGTCTTCCATAATTTTTCTTTCACAAGAGCGATGATTTTAGAAGTGAGCACCTCCAAGGGCCGACATGCACGCTCTTCGTCTTCAATGCTTTTTTGACCCATTCGAAAAAGTTTGGCCCATTCTTTTACGGTAGAATATGAGGGGGATGCTTACTCATATACACGTTCAATCGCTGTTTAATTTCATTTGGAGTAGTCCTTCTTTTGAGAAGAACTTAACAGCTCGAAACTCCGTTTTGAAAACATGTCACAATTTTCTATAGATAGCATTCTGTATGCAACTATATCTGAACAACTGAACGCAGTCACAGCGGCAATTGTTTACTTAACAAATAAGTGTTTTGTGAAGGTGATAATCATTATCGGCGAGGCCGGGAACTTATGGATGTACCCTCATAATTACAGGAATGTCAATTTTGTGAATATTTGTCTGTGGATCACTTTTTAATGGCCCAACAATAATTGATTAAATGATAATTAAATAAATATATACACAAAGCACCTTCAAATTATTTTTGAGTAGTATTTCAAAGTATAACTAAAAACACTTTTGAACTTTGTATTTCGTATGACACATTGCATTGTAATTATATTTTTTGTAGGATTATATAAATTTTAATATTGCAGCTTGGCATATGTTCCAATGCAGATAATTTAAATTAACATTAACTCACCAATTAAAGCTCATATACTTCAGGCAATTCCTTAATTATTTTCTTCATACCTATTTTAAGTTTGCTATCTTAGTGTTAACATGA
Source organism: Metallyticus violacea (assembly GCA_030762175.1). Taxonomy (NCBI): domain Eukaryota; kingdom Metazoa; phylum Arthropoda; class Insecta; order Mantodea; family Metallyticidae; genus Metallyticus; species Metallyticus violacea. The sequence goes on from CM060836.1 coordinate 64,407,099, forward strand.
AATTGTGCATTATTCCAGATTTGCAAACTTAAACATTTAACTTTAAAGAATAACTTTTTCTAGCAGTACAGTTTACACATGTTTGAGGGGCAGCATCAAAACTCTATTGCTTTCCAGTCTGTTGATCGCAAGGTTTTTCATGTTATTTATATTTATAAATTGAATTAGCGCCATTACAACATTAGAAGAGACCCTGCTCTTAAATAGATACTACAAAAGATTTTAAGGAAAAGTATACAAAAGCATGGGTCTGAAAGTAATTTGTTTGCTTTAACAAATTACTTATTATTTTATCCTCTATGAAATATTATCACCATCCCAAAATAATATCACCTTTCTTTAGAGAGAGATTTATTAACAATGAATGAGTACAAGCACTTATTTACAGACAGTTTTGATGAAAAATATTGGTATTAGCAGTACTCCCATATAACTAGTTGCTCAATATGGCATACAGCAACACGGTCAGAGATAACAATGTTGAGGTTGCAATGGAGAACTAAAGGCAAACTCCCCTGTCATTGTAAATTCTGCTTCTCCATATGAGGCTTTGTAGATGTTCTTCCCATTAACCTTCATGCATTCAATCACGATGTGAGCAAGGTCAGGGGTGTCTCTGCAGGAAGAGCTTCAATACAATAATGGTAACAACTTCATCTACTGTGAATGTGATGTGTTGACGTTGAGAGACTGTATTACAAATTTCAGACTTCTCTTTGCAAGACACTGCATTTATCTAATACGTGCTATGAACTGAACATCCATATAGATAAAACACCCTAACACTATACCCTATGTTCCAAGCTTGCTTCATATACTCTGTGCAAAACTGATTCTCACTTTCATTTCTAAAGCAAACAAGGCTATTACAGAATTGTGATTATTATTTTGGGATAGAAGTAGTAGTAATTTAGCAAATTAAAAAAAAGTCTACTAATATGACAATAAAATGGCTATATATTTAAGGGAAAATCTTTTGCTAAATAGAAATATGTTTCATATGATAGTCATTAAGTAAAAATAAAGAGAAGAACAAATATACCTTACTTTTTTTTCTGCACTCATCCTAATGTCTTGTACACAGTAAAAATGTATTTAAGTAAGAAAAATACAGCATGATTCAGAGCTGCCTTATGTAAAAGAGTGAAGTTGAATAGTGAACTATATATAGTTATATACACATTTATCTTTTGCTAATGAATCTGGAACTTTGCACCCACAAAGAGTAATGGGAATTTAAGTGCATGATAGTGATTGCTGACTAATTTCTGCTACACTCTGTGCTTCGGGTTTTAGACAGAGCTGAATATGTATATCAAATGTCACTTTTTTTTACAGTACTGAGAAGTGATCAAGCTTATGTTTCCTGTATTCTGTCAATCCAAACTGTATATATTTATTTTATAAATTCGGAGGTCTTTTGAACTACTTATTCCCGTTCACCTAGGTAGATGATGTGTAATTGTTTGTGTATGGCTTATTTTTTATTTTTTAAAATGTTAATTATAATGTTGCTTGCTTTTGTAATGCAAAGGAGCTAATGGTTGTATTTTAGGTGTGGATTAAGTATAAATGAAATAATGTAGTTAAAATATTCTTGCATCCCATTTAAGAGAAGCATGTACCTACATGTATATTTCTCAACAGTACATGAATTATTATAATGTTGACATTCAAGAAATGCACTACATTAGTTGATAGTTCACTTTCAAAAAATGACATAACAAAATATTGTATATACATTATCATTTTTATTAGTCAAGTGTAGCATTGTTTTATGCATTAAATGATTACTCTTAAAACAAATTACTTACTACTTACTAGGAATGTGTTTCCTTTAGCTAAAACAAATATAATAGAAGAATTCCTTCTCTGTATTAATTTCTTTAATGTGTATTGTGCTCCATTTTAGTAAATATTTATTAAGCTTCCTGTTTTTGAAAATGCACAAATCATCTTTTAAGAACTATTATTATATGTTATGCAATCAAATTGCCAATATTTTATTTTGTTTTTATTTTGTACATTTTGCTGATAGATTATAAGATTTTTATTATTTACAATCCATCATATATGGAACTAATGTTATTGATAGAAAAGAGCTAAATTCTAATTAGTGTTAAAATGTTCAAGTTAAATGTGATATACTGTTGTTTCAGAATGAAATGATGATAATTATCCCCTATGGAATAAAAGTACACCATCATTGTTTACTAAGCACTGCACTTAAATATTGACATTGAAGTACAGTTAGATTAACCACACAGTTAAATCTAACATTTACACTAGCTAATATTTGGAAATTGAATGTTTACAGGCTGTGAATCCACAAGTGTCAGCCCTACACACACACCATAGAACGAAGTCTAGCCCCGATCCTTTAAATGTGCAGAACATGTCATTAGCAGAAGGTTTGTGATTTAACCTAACATTCTATTGAAAAGTTTGGCATAAAATCTGTACTATTATTATTATTATTATTTCGTTCAGTATTAATTAATTATTATCATTTCTGAAAAACCATAAAATAGCCAAATTAAGCATAGAAGAAGTTGCAATAATAATATCAAAGCCATGCATTCATCTAGTGGAATGCATAACTTATTAGTATTGATTACTATTTAAATAAAGTAGAAAATAAAAATCTTAAATTAATCTCATAAAATGGAATTGATTGTTCGGTTCTATTATAAAATTCTTATTTATGTTCACTTTTTCTGTTCTATGGACTGTTGCATAATTATTTTCATTTTTAATGTTCTGTTGGTATTAATTTCTGCTTCCTCTATTTCAACTAATACTGTTTTGTGCTAATGTAGCAGAATTACCCTATTATAATGGTATTTATTTTTTAGCATTCTTTACAAAAATGAACCATTCAACAAAACAAATAAACTTTGAATCAGGAGAGAACCTTCAAGTTAAATCTTTGAAAGGTTACAATATTTAATATCAACAGTAGTAATTTAATTTAGAAAAGTACAATATTGATACCACTAAGGCTAGATAGAATATTATAACTATCATTTCACTAGTGTATACTTGTTTATGCACAAGAATTCCAGTTGACATAGACATTTTTAATTTTATGGAATCTATCACATATAATAGTTAGATATTCTGAGTTTGTTTACATGCATCTTAATTTATATTGACTTCCTATATCAACGTAAAAGTTAAGTGCAACTTATTTTTAAACAGCATCCAAGCGCCTTATTGCCTCAGAGTCCATGTCAGATCTTTCCTGTGGTCCAAAGAGAGTAAAGGGTGGGGGAAGTTCGTGGGACGTGGATTCTCCCAGAGTCACACCACCTGGCACACCACCACCACCCTATGGAGGGAACAGCACATCCCAGAGTGATGGTGCTGCACACACAGAGGAAGATGGGCATCTTCATGAAGAAGTGGTCAGTATTAAATAAGTATTAAATATAACATTCATTTCTTGTTGGAATTAATGCAGTGAAACAATGAATTATTCTTTATTAGCACTTGAGTCGATATAGTACTCTTAAGCTCCACTTACCATTGAATTATACAGAACAAATTTCACAGGCTTTTGCCTGCATTATCAGCTGTGAGTCGAGCCTGTGAAACATGTTCTGTATAATTCAATGGTAAGTGGAGCATAAAAGTATTAAATTGACTCAAGTGCTAATAAAGAATAATTAAATAACTAGTTTTGGAAACTGCATTTTTAAGCAGTGGGTTTGGATGGAATGATCTGTGCCCACTTAGTTATATCCAAGTGAAAATCCTTTTATTTAAAACCAATCTTGCGTGAAAGTAAACATCGTGCACTCACTATAATTTAAATCATACAATTATAGGACTTACAGTGAATAATTAAAAGTGATATTTTTATACAGTAGATGTTATTAATAGTTTATTTTAGTTTAATCTGTATAATAAAAAAGTAATTTTTTTTTACTGTGTATCAGACAATTTTGTCATTTTCAAGTACATAAGGATGAAAATGAAATAGTCAGGCACATTTTCTGTGTTTATAACAGAACAGTTTAAAACCAAATTGGTAAGAAGTTAATTTGTTAAGGGGGGAAAAATTCTGAAAAGTTTGCATTCCTCTTAGTGGATAATTTCTGCATGTGGTATCCTAATTTTTATCCATATTAATAGAAAACAATTTTTCCTTGGTCATATTTATGGAGTTGTTGTTATTCATGTCAGTTAAATTTAGTAAATCACTAATTTGAAGCCACAGTAGAAAAAATGCCAAAAGCTTGCAATATTGCAAGCAGCAATGTGGATGAGACACCCACATTAGTGTCCTTGTATTAGTATTATGGGGCAAGCAGTGTAGTTTGTGCATCCTATCAGTTCATTTATTTTGTGTTGATATTCAGTGCCATAACACAATGCAGGTTAGCCCTTGACAAGTTGCCAGACTGATGAAACTTTCATCAGTCATGAATTTAATAACAAAATGTGTAATAGGTTTTGATTTGTTTTCATGTACTCTATCATTTACTTGAACTTGAATATTATAGCATACCATCCATTTGTTTAAGCCATCGTTTATACAGCAAAATGACTTGACAGTCATCAGCCAAGTACCTTGCTCATCTGTGATAAATCATAGCGCTACTGCCATTCAGCAAAGATACATATTCTTATAAAATGAAGAACAGATGAATGGACAGGGAAATTAGTAGAATAGCTTGCAATTGGAAAATTGTGAAATATCTTCTTTCTGCTACAAGACAGACATTGTAACATCTAAACAAATTTTATTTCACACATTCAATTCCACTTCCAAAGTGCTGCCTCTTTCATTTGTATGGTTCACAGTTTCTGTCTTTTTAACCTGTGCTATATTGCATATTGTTAATGATTTCTGTTGATTGAGCTGCCCCATCACACTACCAATTATCTGCTATCAGGACCATCCTGCAGGGATAGCAAGACCAAAACAAATGGATGGCAAGATATACATAATCTTTTATATCCTTTTTAATTTTATTTATCTCTTTGTGTTACTGAAGCTAAACTTTTGACCATGTTTTTTACAAGCATGTGTTATAGCCTGAAGCACAGACAGTTTTGTTAATTATTAGATATATTGGAGAAGTTGTTCATAAACTTACCAGTATATGTATAATACAAATCAAACTGTTATAACTTGATTTATTTAACTATTAAAAAGTAATTTTTTATTAATTAAATTACCTTACTTGTTCTGTGTATATGCATACTTTGGCTTTTCATTATTCTTGGACAATACTTTTAAAATCCATATATAAATAAAAAGAAAAATAATTAAACATTCTTATTCATTAAAAATTATAGTCTGCTGTAGTTTGGTTGATTGTTTCAAAATGGCATGCTTCTTTCATTTGTAGATGATGTACACCAAACAGTGCATATGCTCTCATGCTCTTGTCCCACACCAAAGGGTAGAGATATTAAAAATCCTGAGTTTACAGAACGTGGATCTTCCACATTTTGGACTGCTGAATTTTTTAACATATATGAGCTTATTTCATTTTTAATCAATCTTAGTTTACATATGCAGATGCTTGTTCTTTTTCTTGTCATTCTTTCTCTTCTTCTTCCTCAAAAACTGGAGACAAGCTCTCTTGGGAATGCACATGATGAAAGATGACATTTTAGGTAACATGCACACAAAGACACTTATGGGTAAAAAGACTCTGGCTACTGTTTCCTCTCACTTGATAATCAAAACATTCCACAAGCTTACCAAGACAACAAACAATAACCACAAATGCAACCTCCTAGATGAATCCCCCCTGAAACCACCAACAGTTCAAATGTTAAAGTTTTTGCGGGTAGCACAAATCAGCAACCTCCTAGATGAATCTTCCCTGAAACCACCCACAATTAAACAATGACATGCACTTAAACTTTATCAAAATAGAACAGTGTTGATGCTGAGACAATGAACTAACTGAGGTGTACAGATGGGGCGGAGACAAAACATGCAGTTAGTTCTTCACTCAGTGATTGGGGCTCCACTAAAGTTAATGACAGGCCATCTCAAACTATCTCAGAACAATACTGCATTCTAGAAATTCTGTTTTGGTTAATTTGAAAATTTTGCAATTTAAACAAGCCTTGATTAAGATTAGTTAAGATTAATGGGAATCATTGTAGTAATTTCATTACAAGCAATAAATCTGGATAAAAGCTATTTAAGGCAATTTTACTTAACAGGGATTTGAATTAGTTAATTGGGTAAAGATATATATTACATTTTCCATGAGCTATAAGGACATTTAATATCATATAATCTAGCTATACATTGAGTGTAAAATTGTAGCAGTTATTAGTAAAATGACTTTTTCTCATAAATGAAAGATTTCATAATTGTCATAGTATATATTATAAACCTTAATTTTAATTAAATGTTTTTATAACAGGCAACCACAGAAACAGCATCACCAGAAGTGTCACCACAGAGAGCCAATTGTGGCTCATGCATGAATGTTAATGTGGCTACAATTCAACAGCCCATTATATCCATGGAAGATGATGATATGTCAGACCAAGAAGTGGTAAGTATTAGATTTCAAAATTAGCTTATATTTGCCACTTGCAATTCTTTTAGGCATCCCGAGCAGGAATTTCAAATAGTGTTAGATTAACAGAGTGAAATGCATACCTCTTGCATATTATAGGCGCTAGGTTTAAGCCACTGCCAACAAAGAAGCAACTTACATACCAACAACTACAGTCAGGGTTAGGATGTTTGATAGTTTTGGTTTAAGTTGGCTACTATGGTTTACTAACAAAACTACTATATACATTTGCTTCTAAGCCAATGAAAATATTGTTTAGCAGTCACCCACAAGCAAGGAGAATGGAAGGAATGCAAGGTTGTCATACATTCCCTCTAGAGGCCAAGCTATCTTATCACTTCCTTCCTCAATTTAGATAATGCATCCCTTAAACACTGATAAAATAAAATTATATATTAATGCAAAATTTGAGTAAGGTGACTATTAATTTACTAAATTACTTCAGCGCAAATAACGTCATATACAATGTGGATAAAACAATATATATGTGATCATAAAACAGAGAACTCTTGAAGGTATTTAGTTACCCCCTTCATATCAGATTCTGACAGCCGTAAGTTCTAGGAATATATCTAAATAACACTTTGGCTTAGTCAGATTACATTAATATACATGATAAAATTAGTAAAGCAATTTATATACTGAGATATTTCAAACCCATAGGTGATGAACAATTACTGAAAATGATTTATAACAGAATTATTCAATCTCATATGGCTTATGGTATTGAACTTTTGGGGATTTGCACAAAAGCTCACTTTGAAAGAGTCCTACAGATTCTTGAGTAAATGATTTATTGAAAACAGCATATACAAACTTATTTAAATTGTACTTAGGAAGGTATATAGAATGGAATGGAACATATCCTATTAGAACTTATTTTCTCTTTATTCTTTATATATATACAAAACGATAATTTTTGCCATTTACAAAAATACTTTAAAGAACAATATCCATGTACATAATACTAGAAAAAATAAATAATCATGGCAAAGAACACATATGAAAATGACTGATAAGGATCCAAATATACTAAAACTTCTATATAACAGATTACCAATTCATATCAAACGTTGCATGAAAATAAAAGAATTCAAATATGAATTAAAGTGTTATATTGATTCAGAAAAGCTGTAAATATGTAACTATGTACTTAGCATAATTTGTAGAACTGACAATATCAAACAGGTTCTTGTAACCTCCATGGATAGTAAAATAAATTTAATTGAAAATGTAATTGTTCTATGAAGAATTTGTTTCAGCAGGCTAGTCATAAATGCCTATTAGTGCATATGAAGTAAGTGAAAATGTCTTGGAAAGTAGCAGGTTCACCATTTTTGGAAGCAAAAGTGTGTGCATCTAATGCATAGAAGGTACATGTCATTAGTAAATATGAGAAACTAATAAATAATACATCTGTTATAATTGCATTTATGAACTAATATGTGGGAGGAATTAGGAAATGCTATTGGAGGTTTTGAAGATATAAGAATGAAGAAAAATTATAATAATAGATAAATTTAAATCACAATATTATCATCACTTTAACTACGAATTTTTAATGGTTCATAATATACTTATATCAATAGTTGTGAGCAAAACAAAAAAATAATTATGTATCACCTGTCAACATTTGCCTGAGATGATGAAACTCTATTGTCAACTTCTTGAGGAGGTGTTGGCTACCCCTTGTAGTAGCAGGATCATAATGATGTGAAAACCTTGCACACAAGATAACACTTGGATCAGATTTAAATATTGTATAAAAAAAGTGAAGATATAACCAGTCCTGAAACTGTAAATTAACCGCCATTAAAACTAAAACAGTCAGACTTAGCTCTAAATCAATATTATTTTGTTTTAAGTATTTTTTCAAATAGCATTTAATACTCATTGTTATTACTGAGGCATCACAAGGGATGGACAGTAATGACATAAGAGATGAAATGATAAGTTGGGCAAGGAATTTTTATTTGTGAAGAAAATGTTCCAAGCCTAAGTGTAGGGTACTTTCCCAACATTTGCAATTGATGAGTAAAACCTGGAATAAATCTGAATAGGGGAGAATTGGCCTGATAAGATGCAAACCCCAGGCCTCCTGTTCTCATGTCCATGTCATAATGACCTTGGCCATTCATGTCTTTTATTTTTTTGATAAATGAGTTAATATGTGATTATATTAATCACTACTATCAAGTTCATAACAGTTTATTATAATAGAGGTTTGCAATCTTTTACAATATTAAGAAAGCCTGTAATGGGAATTCTATTTATATTTCAGGGGCAGTTGGAAGACCATGGACCATTCAAAAGTCTTTCCAAGTTATGGCAACATCACGCACATTTAGCTGTTTTTATGAATTATGTGATATCAAATAGTGATCCTTCTAGTTTGGTATGTATGGTGCACTTGCATTTTGTTTCTAAGATATTAACATCTGTGTTTACAGAATAAATATGTAGCTTGATGTTCATATTTTAGTGGCATAAAGTGTATTACTTGTATCTTATCACTTTGACAGTGACGACTTGCAACCTCTAAAATAAATGGGGCACATGAAAGTTTATAATTAATTCTGTGTCATTGTGCATGAAGCTCATAAACCTCAAATTCTAAACTGTTAATTTTATGTACAGAAGTCATTGTTCCTTTTTTTTGTTTGAGCTAGCTAGTTTCACAGCATTATATTCACATTTTTATTATTTAAGCTGGCAACAACAAATTGGGAATGTGTTATCTTTATTAACCCCTTTGCATACTGAGCTGGTCAAGTTCAGTAGCCTAGCAGAGAATAGTCTTACTGTTTTCAATGTGACAGCTAATTGGTAGATTGGTACCTTCTCTTTCTAAAGTGAATATATTTTGAGGATATGTGGTCACAAATTCATCAAGACCATTGAGTCTATAAATGCATACCAAAACCATGGTTCACCGGTTTAGGCCCTAGGGAAAGTACAGAACATAGATTGTTTGTAAAAGACTTATGATCATCCCATATTACCAATTCCCGTCAGACATTCCAGTAATGCTGTCAAGTTTAAAGAAAATGGAGCACTTTTTAAAAAAAGTGTGGAGAAAATATTAACTAATGTCTTTTTCATCTGCAATTGGGAGAGTAAGTGATTATAGTAGTACTGCCTCAGAGCCATAGTGCATTGTTTTCACAAAACAATGTGGGAGTTTTAAACTATTCTCACTATAGCGGAATCTCTCCTTATTTTCCTTAGGTAACATATATTTTTAGGTCTTTAAATCTTAATGCAAATGACTTCACTTAATTTTCATTTTATTAAACATGTTCAAGTTTCAAGAGACATTTTCAACAACCTGACCTGGCTGTAAGCACCAGCTGATTATTTTATATTTATTCAGTAATAGTTAAGTGGTGTACACAAAGTTATAGAATCTTGTTTATTAAATGTATAGGGAATATTTGTATAATTTATTTCTGAAAATATAATTTTTAAGTTAAATAGTGTTGCATACATGTAATTAATTTAGCATTTTTCTCTTTTCAGTTGTTTTATTTAGTAACAGACCTATACAAAGAAGGGAATGCAAAGGAAATGAAGAAATGGGCTTATGAGATACATTCAAGTTTCTTAGTTCCAGGAGCTGTAAGTAATTATATCAATAGAATAATACTAAAAGTAACAAGTCCATTACATTGTAAATCAGAAAGGGGAATGTTCATGAGAGTCAGTACTAAATTAGTGATGAAGAATAAAAACTTCATAATCTTGTAATATGCATTTAAATAATTTTAAGACTTTGGATCATAACATTTTATCAATTTGGGGGGATTATTATCGTTTCTTTTGAATTTGTTAAAAAAGCTATAGAGGCATATTCTACAAGAAAGTATTAAATAGTGCACAATAACTGCACTTATGTAACATTAGGACATGTTTCTGGAGCAATTGCTCCCATCTTTAGCTGTTGACCGACTATTCAATTCGGAGACTGGATCCCAAGGTACAAGTAGGAACTTGTTGAGTTCATCCATGGATGGAACATCAAAATTCATTAAGTTTTTCCTATATTTTAGGATGAAAAATTTTAACAACGTGGATAAATCTATTGGTTTGTGAAATTCTTTCATCAGCTTAGCCTCTGGTTTAATTTCATGACTTTTGGTCCAAAAGGAGCTGCGTAATTCATAGTTCTTCAATGTGTGCACCCTTGGCCGCATGGCACTCATCAGTACAGTAATGAAATTCTTGCCATATACAAAAAGCATATTCAGCATTATAGCCTTAAGTGCAATTATTATCCAACCCTGAAGATCCCAGAGTTATACAGGTATTGGTGTATGTAAATGTTTTCTTTAATAAATCTGTAAGGGAAAAATTTCATGGTGTAAGATTCAGCAAACAGGGTAACCATCATCATCTGTAGCAGGGTCAGTCCACTGCTATATAAGAACACAATTGTGGAACTGTTGCACATTTCTGTGAAAATGGAGAAAGGAGCTTCTTCCATTTGGAGAATGTTGTTATCCCAATTAGTATCCAATTGGATAATCAACAGTTTCCCAGTATGTCATAGTAGATGCTGCTGGTCACAGTTGATTAAGTGAAGTAAATTAGCTCTCCATAAACACCATACAGAAATTGTTCCTTTTGGATAGTACTTTGTACTCATATCACTGTGTGTTGGGGAACTCATTTCCCCAGTACAGAGACATTTTAACAATTAATTTTGCTATTGATGTAAAATGTGACATTATCACTTTGAAACTGTATTTGACTTCATTTTAACAAAAATGACTTTTTTTTCTTCTTGTGAATGATTGTAAGGGCCTGCAACAAGCACAACTTGTATGGCTTAACTGATAACCAGTTATGAAATACATTCCACGCTGTTGCCTCCAGAATGTTTAATTCTCTGCTTCCTCTATATACTGACTTTTGGGGACTTTGCTGAACTGTCTTGCACATTCTTTCAAACACTTTCTTAATACACAGACAGTTGACCAGAACGCATAACTTTACATTGGCATCCAGAATCCACAATCTGCTATACCGCCTATGAATATTAATCTCATGTGGTATGTCCTGTAGAAGCTGAATACGAAACTTCTGCTATACTGTAATAATGAATTTGGACAGCTCAAAATAGAATGCCTTCTCCTTCTGACTTTCCATTGTGTGTGTGTGTGTGTGTGTGCGAGCATGTGCACGCCTCCCCCCCACACTGTTGATAATGCATCTTAATTAATGGCATAAGTTACACCCATATAAGATAAGAAATGACTGCTTTATTCACTTACGAAAACTGACCATTCTTTTGTAAACATGCTATATTAATATAATATCAAAATTCTAAAACTATAAATGAATAAATTTATATTGCTGATTTTTCCATCCTTAAAATCCAGTATTGGCTAAATTTCCAGGAGTCTGTCATCCAGTTATTCTCCAACTGTCATTCTCACCATACTTTTACAAATACTTAGGAAAATGTACTCGCAGGAATGTCCAAGTAGGTGGTTGCCAGAATGTTCATTAGTACAAAGTGGCAAGAGAAGGAAATATCCATTAGATTGCAGAACAAAGACATTTTAAATTATTTATTTTAATTATTCTAAGATTATATTTTTTTAAGTGAATATACATACTTCAGTACTGTATGCTATAATACACCATTCATATATCCATTAATTTTTCTAACTAATTTAAATCACTTTCTCTTGCAGCCACTTAGACTTAACAATGTGGATGAAAATGTAGCAAGAGAAATTGATGATGTGTTGCTGAAAGAATCGGACAAAGAGGAAATATTGAGAAAAGTAAGTACATGCTTAAGTAAATTGAGATGAGCTTTATTTATAATTTATATTAATGAACTATCAGAAATAATAAAATTATATGTATTTTTTTAGTGATAGGAATTTTCATGGTGAAATGTAACATAAAATATTTAATTTTGATATGGATATTACCCAACATTCACTATTTTTAGCCAATTTATTTGAGCATGTTTTAAAGGTTTTACATCATTTCACAGATTCAATATCAGCTTTCCATATGTGGAGTATTATTCTGTAGATCTTATTAATTTGAAGATGATGTCATTGTTGTTTGGAAGATTAAAATGATCTAAATTTTCCCCTCCTCTTCTTCTTCCACCTTTCTTTTTTTCTTTTTTCTTTTTCTATATTTTGCATATGAATAAATTCTCAAGGTTTTTAATTTCTTTCAGAAGTTTTTGGTTTGTCCATGAGTTCGTGATTTTTTCAGCCCAATAATGTAAGCTATTGATTCTCAGTATATTGTGTTTCACATTATTCTAAACTTCAAATAAATACATAGGTAAAATCAAAAGAAAATTTTACTCTACATTTTAAAGAACAAATGAGAAATGTGATATGTAAACACACTGAGATGTCAGGAATAGAATGCTTCTCCCCCTTTTTCTCTTCCTCCTTCCCTTCCTCTCTTCCTTCCTTCCTCCCTTACTTCCTCCCTCCCTTCCTTCCTTCCTTCCTTCCTTCCTTCCTTCCTTTCTTTTCCAGAAAATCATGACCCAGAACTGTATAAGTGATCCAGAGATGCATAAGAATTTATTCAAACACAAAAATAATGAAAATGTAAATTATTTTCATCTTATGAACATTAATAATATAATCCCCAAATTCATAAAATCTGTAGATACAGAGAAACATGTGCATGTCATGACTGTGAATCCATTTGAATGATGAAAGCAACAGCCTGTGAAAAATGTCCAAGAAATTGGTTAAAAATTAGTGAAACATAAGTGGCTTCATACCAGAAGTGGGTATTTTATGCTGATAATTCCATCAGCCAGGAATCTTAGAAAAAACATATTGCAAATCCCTTTTCGTAATGCAATGCAAACTTTAAATAAGTGGTTGAAATCTAATGAGTTAACGTTGAATATCAAGAAAACTAATTACATGTATTTTAATAAACATCCTCTTTCTAATTCATAATGCTTTGAAAATATACCAATAAGCAATCATATGAGTGAAAAAAAAATTTAGGAATCGTAATTGATTCAAACATACATATGTTAGGAGTTAGTATATTCTCAACTTATGTAACAAATTAATAATCAGTCACCTAATGTTTTTAAATAACAAAAGAAAATATTGAGAATAATCGGCATATTACTAATTCATAAACCTGGTAAAATAATCATTATTAAGAAATTCAGTGCTCTAACATTAAGCTATAAAGTTATATATTAGAAACAGTTAATTTGTTAAGTTAAGGGTGGGTCTTTATTTTCACTTTGCACTTTCCATTGTGGCAGTCTGTAATTGGGGATAAACTGTTATTGTTTTGTCATTAAATATATATTGTCCATAATTACCAGCAGTTTTTATGAATAATGAAGATTAACTTTTATGGTGCAACTAAATCAAGTCAGTACACTTCAGTATCATAGACTCCTAAACTCATTAATTATGTGTTATAAAGATATAGTACTATAAAAGTAATAATAAACTTATTTTAAATATTTCTCACACAAAGTTTTTAGAATAATATTAAGTTATAATCAAGAGTGGAAGAGTATATGATTATAATTGGTGGTCTAGGGGTTAATATGCTCTCCCCTGGACCCAATTTTCTTGGGTTGGAACGTAGCTGAGGTCAGTAGATTTTTCAGGACATAAATTGTAAGTCCTCTATGAGGGATATAAAGCCATGGGTCCTATGTTATAGATTTGTAGTACATTAAAGAACTCCATACCTTTAAAAGAGATCCATGGACACAATTATTGGCTATTTCATGTCCAGGTAATACCTTAAAATCATACTAGATGGTACTTGAAGCATTGGCAAACCAGGTATCATTCTGACAGCTGTTGGCGCTAAGTGTAACTAAATTCAAATGGTTTATATAGTCTGTCAGGACCTAAAAGGGGCAACCCTGACAAGTGGAACTGCATAAGAGAAACAGAAAATTTATAACTTTTTAGCTCATGTTGCAAATTTAATTTGTTATGTAAACTGACAAAGCCAAATTTACAATGTATATGTGATCAATGAATAAACAATATTAAATTATGTTTTGACTGTTTTGAAATTTGAGCTAGAGAAATGTAGTTAACTAGCATGTTCTGCATAGTAAAATAGATACATAAATTATTAAGTGTTCATATTTTCATAGGTAGACCAAGCAAGTTTTTGAAGAGCTTATGAGGCAAATGTAACTAATTATACCCAGTGTTAAAACACATTTACATAGAAGAAATTAAATATATTTTCATGAAAGTTAAGAACAATAGACAGTAATTAAATTTAAAAGAAATCCTTTTCATTTTCTTCATTTAGCACCCATTCATTAGTAAGCAATGACAATTGTTTAATAAGAACATAGCTTTACACAGTTGGTGTCAATTATGTAAATTGAATCTTCAACGCTGTAAGGCCATGGTCCAATGAGATTCTTCTCCTTCATCTTCCCAGATGTTTCATCCACGACTGAGGTGGATATTTTCAGTGGGGTGCTGGACTTAAGTCTTCTTGGAGAAGAGGCAGTGTCTGATTCATTGCTGGAAATAGAGAGCAGTATATATAATCAGTGCCTGTGGAACTGAACTCTGATTGGTTCACTTGGTTAAGGGGGTTCAATCTAAGTTTGAGCTCATGAGCATTTCATCAGGGTATTGGTTATTGATTGGTTTGCATGGTTTCTTTCTTAGTATTTTGTCAAGTTAGATAAAACATTCACCATGGTATCAAGCTTTACAAAATATTAAGACAAAGAACTACACGAACCAATCATTAACCAACACTCTGCTGGAAACACCACAAGCTCAAATCCAGCTCCCAAATCCAAGTGAACAGAGCTCAGTTCCACAGGTACCCCATATATAACACCACCATTTCCAGCAATGGGTCAGTCACTTAAGAAGATTACATCAAGCAAACCACAGAAGATGTCCACCTCATTTGTGGATGAAACATCTGGGAAGATGGAGAAGAATACCATTGGACCATGGCCTTACAGCCCAGAAGACTCTGTTTAATAATAATTGACTCTTTGGGGAGCCATGGTCTAATATTTAGCTCACCTTGAGAGAGAGGTAACATACATTGAATCACAAAAGCTGCATTATGGTGACCAGTGGAGTGGAGTGTTGGCATACTGATGCCCATTTGCAATCAATGATGCTGAAATGTATTAAGATGGAGGTAGGCCAAAAGCCTACAATGACTTAATAAAAATAGAGAAAGGGAGGAAATGTTTTAAGAGAATGATTTTGACCCTTAAAACTGTAAATTTTTTTTTGATTACATTATAGTCTTGAAAAACCAATATTTGGGCAACATGAATATCTTTGCTTTCTATTTCTCCATTAGCCACTTTTTTCTTTTTATCTCTTTTCATAATCTATTTTGTAATTATTTCAGATTTTCTGGAAAGCTAGATTAAAAGCGAAAGAAGAGTTGAACGAACAGCTGGCAGATTTTCAGCAAAAGAGAACTGCTGGTCTGGGCACAATATTTGGCCCACCTGAAGCTCAACTTGACGAGAGTATTCATGACAAAAATAAAGAAACCAAAATTATTGAAAACATCCTTGTACCTAAAATGGAGTCATATCTGTAAGTGTCTGCAGCAGTTTTTCATTTCAATATTTTTGCATATTATTGTAAAATATTCATAAGTTTAACTTAAATAAAAGTGAATGATCTTATACAGATTTGGGATGATGAATGAACTGAATTTGAATGTGCACATGCACATAAGCCAGGCCATCAGCCCTTAAGTCACCACCTATGGTGCCTCAGTAGTAAAAACGGGCATAAAACAACATTAAAAAAAAGTGCCCTTCAGTCACCAGTCTTTTCAAGGTAGAGGAAAGGTCTTAAGGTACCTTGTCCAAAGACTTTGGCCTTTGGTAAGCATGCACTTAGGATATTGTACTTATGAAGCTGTTGACAATGGCTTGGCTTTTATGTAAATAAGTGGAGTTTAGTGTAAAAAAATGAATATCTAGGTTATATACGTAGGAATTTAGCTTAACTTGATGGTAAATAGAATTCTCAGTGTTTGCTATATAACTTTAACCAAAGTCTGTATAGAAAGCTTTCAAGATTGTTAGAAAATCAAAATAAACACATAAAATGCTATGTTTTTGTGGAGTGTAAAGTAATATTTTGTTCTTTAGAAATGGTGTACTGGAAACAAACTTATTTCTTAATAGAAAACATGCTTACTCATTTGTGAATGAAACAATAAGGAGTTTTTCAATCCCTTCTTTTCTGGTTTTGTCTCAACATTGTGAAAGACATTGGTGTTTATATTTTTAAGACTGGTGTGGAAATTGAAAGTAGTAATTCTAAAATATTGAATGAAAATATAAACCTATTAATGATTGGAATGCAAGATTGCACAGCGCAAAATATGTTTAGCATTAAGAGTTCACAGCACATAAAATAATACATGTACATTTCTTGTAAGCCAAGGTTTTGTTCAATTTCAGTGAAGACATTGAACGTGAGCATGTTGATGTCCGCCGGTTTACAACAGCAGCAGCCCTGGGCACAATAATGGGCAAAGTATTTGGACTACGAAGTCCTCATTCCAGTGCTCTGTTAGAACGTTGTCCTACTTTTGTTTCCAAAGACAAGTCTCTCAAGGCGAAGCTTATTGGTAAATCCAGGAAGGTTAGTATTATTTATGCACTCTTATGTTGCCATTTTAAAATTATTTCTATTTTAGTAGAAAAATTATTTCCATTATTCCCTTCTGCAGCCTCTTAAAATTATTTCATCACAAGATAATTTTCTGGCTAACAAGATTTGCTTTTGCTTTGGTAAAAGATTAAATTAACTGATATATATATATATTGAGGGTGCCAAAAATGTATACATATTTTCACAGTAGATATCTATTTCATATATTTCAAATTTGGACCAAAAACAACAGTAATGTGTAGTATGATGTTCTATAAACAGATGTGACTATACATTGTGATAGCGTTGCTATGTGATAGGTAAATCAACAATGAACAAATGAAGCCAAGATTATCATAAATCAACAATGCACAAATGAAGCAAAGATTATCATATGACTCACATTACGTTATGCTAGCATTACTACAACAAAATGGAGCCAGGATTATCATTTGAACAGCAGAAAGCAATTTTGAAGGGGTATTGGAAAATCGAGAATGTTGTTGAAGTTCAAAACAAATGGAGACATGTGTAAAGAACAGCGCCGCCAACGTGAGTAACAATTGTACTCATTCTAGACAAATTTGAGACCGATGGTACCATATACCATAGAAAAGCAGCTACACTGGCAGCACTTCAGGAAGAAATTGAAACAGCATGTGCTGGAATCGCTGAGGACACTTTCTCAAGCATTACTCAGTGAGTAGTTCAACGTACTCAAAAGGGTATCGACGCCTATGGTAGGCATTTTGAGCAACTGTTTTAATTGTAAAAGTCTAAGATGATTAGTGCTCATCATTTTCTGTTTGTGTGAATTCAGTTTTGTTATGTTAACATAGTTTTTCTTTGCTTGAAGTGTGTATACATTTTTTTGACTCCTCTGTATATAAAAATATATAGGGTTAATATTAAATTCATAGGATAAAAGTTAATAGGTCCATTGGTGTCAATACCTTAAAGAAATGAACAGTTTTATTTTGTTCAGGAAAACTGCAGTGATAATTCCTGTAGAAATACTCATTTCTGTTGCTTTTTGCGTTTTGTCCTTGAGTTTTAGTGTTTTTAAAATTTTGTAAGAGATGTATAAATTCAGGTTGCATGCATATTAAGATCAGAAACAAAGTTAATAAATTAACGTAAACAAAGAATGTTACATAAAAGAACCTCAAGGCCGAAAGAAGAGGCCTTGAGCAAAATTTATTGGCTATTTCATGCCCTGAGTTAAATGAGATGCTGATGACCTGACCTGTAATATAACATCCTTAAATAAACCAAATACTACTACTAACTGGTACTTGTTAACTGTAGCTCTCCATTTAATCTTTATATTTTACTTTTTTTCATTTTTATTTTCTTCCCCACCCTAGTAGATTAGACATTGTGCTGTGGCTGCAATTATTCTTTAAACATATGAATGAAACATGATGTTGATTACAGGTGACAGTTCGTGGACATCACTTTGTAGCTCATCAGTATTACACAGTCACCTACTGCAACCATTGTCAGCTTATAATATGGGGCATTGGACCACAGGGCTACCAATGCACAGGTGAGTGTATGAATAAGTTATATTGGGTCAGTAGTATATATATTCTCCTCATTCTTTTATGCAATCAGAAATATTTTGGGAAGTTGCTGCTTAATGGCCTAGCCAGCTGCCAAAGGAAATTGTATTGTGCAATCAGAACCCGTGGCACATGTTTATTTCATTATTTATTAGTACTAAATAATAATAAATATTGCAATAATCATCACAGTAGATGCTGGAAGTCCCTGCCTGATTCTTTTGAAAAAATGTTGAGGCACTTGCTACATTTCATCATCCTGGATATTGCAAATGCTTCCTGGGTATTTTGTTTCAGCACATCAACATTAGTTTAGTTACATTGGAGGTATAGACTGAGAGCAATGTGTAAAAGCATTCTACAAGAACAGTGACAGTTGTGTATTGTTCAGCGTAAATTTTGCAGAAAGTTTGGTATTCATAGCAATCATGCTGTCAGCTCATGCCATCAAGACCTGGGTTAATAACTTTGAGGCTACTGGCTCCTACACAAAAGAAGAAAGATGGTAGTTTTAAAAAAGTCGTACGTCTGAGAATATAGCAACAGTGAGAGAGGCCATTGAGCAGAGAGTCTAATGTGGTCTGTTTGTTACCATTCTCTGCCACTTGGCCTTTCTGACCTTGGATTTTATGCAAAGATTTTCATTTCCACCCATATAAGATTCAAATTATGCATATATTACAGGATCAGGACCATGGAAGCAGACTTTGCTGCAGTCGATTAATGGAAACCAGAATCTCATCAACAACTTACTGATGAGCAATGAAGTCCATTCCCATTTATCAGGATTTGTTAATAAACAAAATTTCCATTATTGGTTTGTCACAAACCTAAAAAAAATTCATGAGAAACCACTTCACAGTCTGAAAGTGACAGTATGGTGCATGATATCTGTTTTTGCAATCTTTGAAGTTGAAAGAAAGGACTGTAACTTGATAGCATAATGCTACGTTCATATGTTATAGAACTTCTTAGCTCCTGCACTTGCTTATCTGCCTGTGAATAAGAACACATTCTTCCAACAAGATAGGGCTACAAGCCACACTGCACGAATTTCCATGGCAGCTGTAAGGAATTTGTTTCCGAACCATGCTATCTCCAGACAAGGGAATATCAAATTGCGGACCAGGTTCCCCAATCTTTCAGCCTGTGACTTCTTTCTCTTGAAATCTAAATGTTTCAAAGAGACATCCTCTCCATCTTTAACCAACTTGAAAATCTCCTGTGGGGATGTTGCAAAGAATAATGAGTGTTGTTAGCAAAATATTTACCGAATGCAGACGGAAGAAGTGGTTATTTGAAGGATATTATTTTAGAAAAATAGAATATTTCATTAAATTTAATTGCCTGTAAGCCAAATGCTTATGTTCCTACGTGATAAAGATGAATAAACCTATTCGTGCACCCATGAGAATGTTTTTAAGATTGCCTGATTCATGGGCACATCCTGTATAAAAACATATCTTTTAAAAAGGAAAATAATAAAAAAAAAATTATGGAACTAACATAGTGAAGCCAAGTCATATGAATAAAATCATGTGATATATGTCGTACTAAACATTCTTATTGCTTCACCTACTTGTGTGATATTTGGAACCTCATCTTCGGCCAAGGTTATGACTGATTGAAGAATCCAGTGGCTCTGTAGAGATGAAGTGCTGCCCTGGTGGTGTTTTAATGTACTTAAAATTGGTGTTTTCTACCTTTGGAATATCAAAGTTCATTAATCTATCCTGTATTTATGAATGTAAATTTTTTTACAGTATCTGGTTCTATATATCCCTAAGACTCAGAGACATAGAACTGGATACTTGGGAAAAAATTTACATTAGTAAATCCACCTTTTAATAAAAGAGACTCAGGCAATTATGCTTTATCTAATTTTCTATATGCATAGGTTTTTGTACATGTCACAGAAAGATTGTTCTCTTTTCTGCTAAGCTTCAGGTCCAGGAAATAAGAAGAAGGGGGAGAAAAAATCATTCTCAACTTTTAAAGAGAAGGAGAAAGTAAACTTTTGGTAACTATGGGACAATTTGAGCTATATCTGCAATTAGATGAGCCCACCATATATTCACAGTAAGAATTCACTGGCGGTATAGTGGTAACCATATGTGCCTTCTAAACCCAAGATTGCTGGTTCAAACCTGGCCAGGTCAGTAGATTTTTTTGGGCGTAAAAATCCTAAGTGTGGCTTCCTTCAGAAGGGAAAGAAAGCCATGGGTCCCATATCATACATTTACAGCAGGGAAAAGATCTAAGCCTGAAAGAAGAGGCCTCTGAGCGAATTTGTCGGCCGTTTCACACCCTGAATTGTTGGGGATGCTGATGACCTTAGATGTTAAAGAGCATCCATAAAAGAGAGAGAGAGTAGAAAAAGATGTAGACACCTGAGCCTATCCATAGCCAAAACAGAGTTCTGTTTTTAAATTTTTCCATTATAGATAAAGAAATTTTGAAAATGCAGAGTTGAGTTAAGTTGGTGTAATCTTCAATTTCTTCTTTGGATATGTTAGTAGTGTGTAGCCATTTTCTCAGAAGGATAATCTCTTTATGCCAATTCTGTACAAGGAACAAAGACAAAAACTCATATTTAGAAACCAGGACACAGGAATACTTCAGAAATGTTAGATATATATAATCAAATGGAGAAAATAGCAATTGTGGCACATTTTTGGAAAGAATAAAACCACAGCCTCACAAGGGAAATCAAATTATTGAAGCCTACTGATAATCTCTGAAGTTAACAATATGGGAGAAGTCCTTCATCAAAAAATAAACATCAGGATGTGAATTATACCACTGGATATGATATATCATATCATATATTGATTGGAACCACCGGAGTGTTCTATCTATCTGTTAGTTGGTTACCAGCTAATGAGAGGAGTTAAACATGTTCTGTAATAAGGGAATAACATTCTTTAGACTTTCACGGCCAGCATTGTTTTATTGAAATTGATCATTACCATGCTTTTTTGTTTGAATTGGTTTAAATTAATTTGAAATAATATAAATTTAAATTTAATTTAATTTAATTAATTAATTTAAACCAATGATCATGACAAAAAAAGCTTGGTAATGATCAGCTTCAATAATGAGTATTATGTCACTTAAAGCTTCTAAAGCTCCTTTATTGTTGTACTTTTCTATTGCTAACTTCTAATTAAGTAACCAATATAAGATATATTTACAAATGAAAAAGGTTTGCCCAAAATGGGTGTCACACTTGTTAAAAACATATCATATATGCATTTATATGAAAATGTTGCAACAGTGAAAATTTAATTTTTCACATAAGGCATGTATTAGATAAGCCGAAGATATGTGGTTTTGAGTCTTTGCCTTGACTGCAAACTTTTTCAAAAGCTTTTCAGATCGCTCTGTTAAACTACTAAAGTTACAAAAGAATCTGTATATTTATTAGTGGCTAAAGCCAATTGTTATTTTCTTGTTTGAAATTGGAGAAAATGTTGGAGCAAAACGTTAATCAGATGCTTGTCCAAATTAGAAATTGAACCTATACCTGCCATTTGAGTGGACATTTATCATACGCCACAATGATAAGCATAATAATTTTACTTTATAGCTCCTATGATCATTCTAAATGAAGTCTTTATCTGCATCTCTGCACACATTTAAATCTGCACTAACAATAACTGTCCCTAAAATCATACTGCTGATTTGGCACTCATTATACTTTTCTGATAAAAATGCTACTTTGTTGCACATACTATTCACAATTAATTGTATAATTTATATAGAACTCGTAGATATTGATGTAGAATCAAGTGCTTGAAACTTTTGTTTTCAAGCAACTTAAATACAAATATACATAATTTTTATACAAAAACTACAATATTTTAAAAATTTATTTAACATTTTGAGAAGCTGTAGTTATTATAATAAGCATTAATGGATGAAAAATGAAGTTATAATAAATTATGTAATTTAACACTATTTTGTTTTGCAGACTGCATATTTAACATCCATCGCCATTGTGTCAGGGTGGTTGAAGAAAACTGTCCTGGCCCACTTGTAAAGAAAGAGAAGGGCAATGACAGAATAAGCAAGCTTATGGAGAAGATCCGGCCAGCTGAACGAGACACAAGAAGGAAGCCCAGCTCCATCAACTTCTCTGCAAGTGAGTATTCATCAGTGAAAATCAAATTCCAGTGTTTTATAGTCATTAAGTTTATAATTGTTGCTTCTTTTGTAACATTTACTATTTTGTGGTAACAGAAGTATCATAGCATGTATATCTGTTTGGCAGGATATTTAAATATATCTCCATTAAACTAACAGTCCATTAAATTTGGAGCATGGCTTAGTGGAAGAGTTAGTCACTCTTTCTACACTGGCATTGTGAAAACCATCTAGAAATACAGAGCATACTCTAGATCCAGAATTTTTAGCTTCTTTTTAATGTGCAAGATCCATGTAAGTCTTTGAATATATTGAAAGGTATCTGTAAATCCAATTGCAAAGTTAAAATTAAATTAACTCCATCCTCCCCCCCTCTCTCTCTATATTTCTGTAACTTTCTCTGTTCTTTCAATTTTGTAATGTCCAACTTATTTGTGAATTTTATGAAGAAGTAGCCAGGCATAGAAAGAAACACTAAAAATATACTGTTCCAACATTGCAAATATGACAGAAGCACCAGTTACGCATGTTATTAAAATGTCATACTGCATTTCTGTTCAGTGAACATATTTTAAATGACATATAATTATAAATAAGGATCATAATAAAAAATTTTATTTGCATATATGTATGTATTACTTGTGGATGAGATTCAGTTTATAAATATAAGGGTAGAATTTTGAAGTTATAGCCAATTACAATGAGAAGAGAGGAATGAAATGGAAAGTGAGCATAATAGATGAAATTGAAAGAATTTTAATGTGGTATGGTAATTTTAAAAGGATGGAAGATGGAATATTAGCCAAGAAAGGTTTTAGAATGAAAGTCAAATGTTGGAAGAAAAGAGTTAAAACAGATTATCATGAAACACAATTTGATAATATTTTCTGTACATTAAATCATTTATTCTCTTCAACAATAAGAGTTGAGTAGCAGAACTCTTTTCTTACCATTACTACTGGGATGCTTGCCATTTTCAATGCTGTAAATTCCTTTTAAAGTCTTTGTGTACTTTTTCTGTTACCTTTTCCTTCCTCATCTCCAAATATCTTGCTATATGTTGTTCTTCCATTCACATTTCATTGTTTATATTTTTAAAACTAGGAATATTGTTATTTTATAGCTATATTTGTGTAATATTTTTCATACAATTTCAACAGAAATGCTGGAATTCGAGACAAAGCAGGAAAAGTGTTATGTCTACTTTCTGTGCAAAAAGAACTATTACTGCTATCTAATAGCTTAGCATGAATACTATCATGTGCCTAAAGCACAAAACAGGAAGACAATTTGAGCTGTGAGAAAAACTGATTTGAAAGTTGGTTGCCAAGGGAAAGAATGCTTTATGTCATTGCAATAATAGGAAAAATGCTTGCTGTTCAGTTTAGTAAACTGGTCCACATTTAAGCATAAGGCATCTGTGTATTGCACCCAGTGATATTATCATTTTGTGAAACAATTTCGTTGATCAGTAATGATATTAGTAATGGCTCTAGTATGGATGAGGTTCAGAAGAAGATAACAAAGAAATGTTATCAGTCTCGAGTGAGGTTTCTAAAAAGTTGCACTTGTTATTGCATGAGATCAGTGAGAACTGTTATTGCAAGCAATTTCTGTGTTTTATAAATATTTATGAGGAAGACAGGAAATGAATTATAAAGAGTTTAATGAATTTGAATTGTACAAGAGCAAATCAGTCATCTTGCGGACATAGCCACCATTAAGCCAATGCAAGAAGAAGGGCACAGAATTGTTGCAATGGCACATTCCAGCCTTCTAGTTTTGTAGATAAAGTAGTACTGAAAAGAAAGAATCATATAATGATGTTCAGGTTTGCTTCATAGCATTTGCACTCATTATAGAATAACAAGTTGAGTACAAACCATAAGAGAATCAGTGTTGCACCAAAGGACAGGGAAGGAAGGCTGGCCAATATGCCACACAAAATTACAGAACATCAAAGAAATGGCACGTGTGTGTTTATAAAACCTCTGAAAGGGCATAGTCAGAAAACTGAAAAAAATTATCTACTGGAAGAGTTAATCATTTTGAAATTATGCGCCATATACAGTGATAAAATATTTTCTGATACTTTTCATAATATTTTCATCAATAACTTCAACATTGCAGTTGGGTAACCCAGAAAAGATACATGCAGAGTCTGTGTTAACTTCAGATCTGAGGAAAAAGTGTTGTAACACTTAGTATGTGGAGACACACGAACAAAAACAACGCTACTGTTGAAGACCAACTAAGGGCAGTTGAACAGGAACATGCATGGTATAAGGAAACAGCTCATCAGTTCTATGGATTTCAATAAAAGGAGCTGCAAGATGGCCATGGTTAAAGGACTTTCCATGGAATCTTCCCACTCCAAATTTAAGCATCAAACATGTGTGTGTTATAAATGACAACAGCTTTGCTCCTTCAATATTTATGTTCTCTTCAATAATTTGTCATATTTCTACTGTAAGATGTGTGACTAAGAAAGGTTAAGATGATGTATGCCCAAAACTAAAGCAATACATTTTTACTATCTTTTCTGAAACAACAGAACTAATAATATAATTTGTGCACTGGACAAAATAAAAATTATACCATTATTCATATACTTCATTATTTGGTTAAAGAAAAATATCATTTGGAGTGTGAAGATGTTCTTTTCATTACATCTAAAGTGTGACAATTGCAGGCATCCAATTGACCATAAAGTGTACATTAAAGTTGCAGACAATTGACATAATATATCATGCACTAATATATTAAACATGTTCACACAAACTGTACTTACTGACACAACACTAGGACATGTTGAATTAATGTGAATAAGTTTAATACATTAGTTTAAGATATATTACTGCTCCATGGTGTACAGCTTCATAAGTACAATTTATCCAATTGGCACGATGTTTTCTAAAGTAACTGATGAAAACCAATGCCATTCCTCTTCTTGAATGCACTACAGGGTTCTTCCAAAACTGGAGTGGATACTTGCAGCCAATGTAGAAAGCCAAATAACAATTCCCACCAGATTGATAAAGTGCTTAAAAATCAGAAGTAGTGCTGTATATCTCATTTACTATTGTGAACATTATTTTGGATTGTTTAGTAGCAGCAAGCAACATCATGTGATAATCCCCAACAAATGGGAAAAAGGATTTTCAATATCCATTTAGAGATGATATACATGGTTTATACAGTAAAATACTGCCTATTTCCAAAATGAGTATAATTATTTGCAGCATCAGAAGAATTTTTTCAGGCACTCCCTGTCACAGGATTTTTTCAGTAATCTCATAGTTGTTGAAGACATCCAGGAGTTCTATGAACACAAATCTTCAGGTTCTTAATCCAGTCATTACATGTCAAGTATTGACTCTTTAATTCAAAGATATATCTAAAAGCAAAGGAAAGGTGCAATATTTAGAACATATTGAGATAAATAAAGCCATTTAAGAATGTGAATATTTCATTACTAAAATTGCTAAAAGTATTCAGAACAATAAAGAGGTGACTGCATGCAAAGTTTGTAAATTTTTAAATTGCAGCAATAGGTGGCTTTTATGGCTCCTGTTATTGTTAATGACCTAGATTCTATTTTATTCAATTTAGTTTTAAGTTGATTGTTAATGGATATTATCTCACTTTCACTGAGCAAATTAGGCTTTGTGCAGCTTTTGTAAATGTCATTAAGGAGACCTCATGGATCCTCCTCATTTGATGCCTGCAAGCCTTCTTAATATGTAGTTCTTCATATTCACTTTCTAGTTATTTTGTTAATCTGTTCAGAGAAGGGAAGTTTTCTATCAAATGATATTTTAATATATTTGGTGTGTTTTTTCTTTTGTAGTAGTTTATTATATTGATTTTAAGTTCCAAATCATCTATAGTGTGTTGAAGACTGTAAAGCTGAAAAACTGTCTTTTTAGTGTTTATTTCCATATTGTTGATGGTTTTCTATGTTTCTGTTCTGTTCTGTTCTTTTTTCTGCATTTCATTTTCTAAATTTTTGTAATGTTGTTCATTCTGCTGATTTTTTTTGGCTAATTCATATGCACAATAATCCCACCTTCTCATGGTGCACATGAGTAACACTAAAATGGATTAGTCATGGCAAGCGTCCCAAGATGTACAAATATATTCACAGGAAAGAAAACTTTTTAGCATCTTTAACAATTTAAAGTGCATTATATATTTTATATTTAAACAATCAGCAACATAAATGATAAACATTATTTTGTATTAGTACTATAGTTTTTTTCTAAAATGCTACTAAACCATATTGGTCAAAACTAAAGCAGAATTTCTTTATTTAATGTTATCATATACAGTCAATAATATTTAATTGTCTTTTGGATGTGTAAGTTTCATTATTAATGCTCTTATTTAAGGCTGTAATATTATTTTCTCTTGCATGCTGCATATATAAGATGGAGGTTTTCAAATTTTACCATCTATGCCAGCTATAGGACCATTAATAGGTAGGAATTAATATAGTGGGAAATATGTTCTTTGTTCTGCTTATTGTAACATCTACTGTTATACATGTTCCCTTACTATAACCTGTTTGCATGTCATTGTAATTTTGCTTTTCATCACCCCTTGACCTGAACTATGGCTTATACAGGTTCCTCATTCTGATACATAATCAGGAATAGATTTTGCCAATGGGATGTTAATGTGTAACCCTCACCAATTGTTGAAGTAAATCATGTTGCATGGTTGTAACTGATAATGCACATTTTTTTGTTATTTTATAAGTAGTGAATAGTAATTAATATTGTGCTCACCATCATAATAGATGCTCTGCTATAAGTATTCCTGAATATTGCAAACTTCCTCCTGGATATTTTTACTTCAGGTACAGCAGTAATTTTATAAGGATGATGATGCAGCAGTTGAGTTATGTGCACTGCCAATAGATACTCTAACTTGCTGGTCTAATCGATGTCTAATCTAAAGACTATTTCAGCAAACTTCTCTATTATAAGTTGGTTTTTTGGTTTCAACTTGGTGTTATTGCACTTGCCAATGGACATGCTACTCCTCTAAATTAGGCACAACTTTTTTTTCTTCTTACATTATTTGCACAATTTCTGTTCGCATAACAATCATGAATATATATTGTGTGTTCAAGCACATATCATTCATGACATACCCACAGTACACAAATACTCAGTTGAAAGTCTTAACACATTTCCTACAGAAATGCAACTGAAACAGTTTGTGTAATAAATATGACTGAGCAATCAGTTTATTAAAACATTACAATTAGATACTATTAAATTAAATAATATATCAGGAATATATAAAATAAAGTGCATATTGAATTGATGGACAAAATGAAATTTAGGTAAAAAATAAAAGAGCATTTCAAAAACATAAGATACAAGGAAGCAGAAAAATCTGCAGTAGCTGCAAATAAAAACATGAAACTGGTGCAGAAAACAAATTATTAAAAATCAGCAAGAAACCATGCAGAACTGTTCAGGAACAAAAACAAATAATATCTGAAGAATTTTGATGATCTAATTAGAAAGTTCATTCTACAACCAATAGAGATAAAGACGGGGCAACAGCAGTTGGAGAAAGTAGCTGAGGATGAAAGTAAGTTCCAGTGTGAAAAATCTAACTAAATATCATAATTTAATGACTAAGCAAACTCAACTGCCTAAGTCAGCAGAACTTTACCTGCAGTCTTACTGAGAATAGTGCATTCACTGAAGGTTAGTCAGTTTCACTAGTATGTTCAAACTATGATTGCATAATGGAGTGAGGGCAAAATAAAAAGTTCTTCCAGTCAACAAGCAGGTAAGGGCTTTATTCTTATATCTACCACAGGAATATGTTTCCTTTTACTGACCTTTCTTCACCCTCCTCCCCCTTTCTGTTTCCTTCTTGTAAAAGCATCTATTGACATAATGCTGGTGACAGCAGTTGGCAGCACAAACTATTTTTTTGGAGAAGATCCAAGGATTATTTTATGTTGAGAAGTTGAGTATTGGGCAACAGATCTTAATATGCACATTTATAATTATTGCAGATATGTTATGACACATGGAGCTACTTGTGACTCTGGGTATTAGTTTGCTGCTAGGCTGAAGCTTTTATCCAGAGATTTTCCCAGCCAAGTGGACATATGTTAGGTAGCATTAGCTTTTTTGCCAGGCTGCAATCTTTCATTGTTGATTATTTCCTATTTATCATTCAGGAGAAGTGAGAATGATTAATAACAAATAGCAAGAGAGACAAGCCATTTTACAAACAAACTTTTTCTCAGTTCTTTCCTATCTTTTTTCCTCTTTATCCTCTCTCTGTCTACACCCATTCTTTCTGTATGGCACAATTATTATTTTTAACTATCCCAAATTGTTGTGACATTCTTACCTGATTTATATTATATCAGTGTCTCTTCTCATATGTTTTACATTTGTGAGTATGCATATTTAGTTATTTAAGCTTTTGTGGGCAGTGCCACTAAAAGCTTCTCAAATTTTGGTTGCGAAATGGTGGCATTTAGTTTGTGCAAAATGCTTTAAAATCTGAAGGTTTATTTTAGTTAAACCAGATTTTGATTTAAAGATAGCGTTTAACAGAGATTTTGCAGCAGGTAACTCCTCCTTAAATAATAATGCTATATTTAGATTATAACGACAATTTTACTGAAGTCAGGAATAAAACATCGTGTATCTGTTTTATTGTAATAACTATTTCATAGCAAGCCTGTGTACTTAATTGCATGTAACCTTTCTCTCCCCAGTATCTGTGATCTGCAATTAGGAATATAAAGGAAGGTATTACGGATACAACACACACAAGCAAGACAAACGTCTGTAACAAAAGAAAGTAATTTAACCATCTTGAGGAAAGGTAGTACATTAACAATCAAATTTGTAAGATGCACTTGAACTGAATATTAAAAGGGTTAAAAATCCGAAAAATAACATTGTGAAAAAGTAAGTAGAACATAAAAAAATTTAAAAAGAAGAGGAAGTCATTGAAGATAACCAAAACACATATCTTAAAGTATGTAAAAATATTTCTTAATTGTTATGAAAACATGAAAAAGAAAGCTCAAAATGAAGTTAGCTCCTTATTGGCTTTCTTGACAGAATGGTAGTAGCAATGTTTTGGCTAACAGTATGCGTGGATTGTTCAAAAGATAACAACATTTTGAAGATAAAAGAAGACTTTGGAATTAACTTTAAAGTTAAGAACAAATTTCAGTTTACAAATGTGCATTTCAGTTGCAGTAATCTGCCAGCATCTCCAGAAAAACATCTATGTGATGATAGAAATGCTCAAAATGGTGTGGGTTCATAAGGAAATCCTAATTATGGGCAGACACAAACTTCAAATTGTACCAGCTTATGCAGAAAGAATAAAAAGTGAGGTAGAAAAAAAATGAAATTATTACACATGGAATATAAAAATTTGTACTCTTTGAAATAATCTGGAGCAAATGTTTATATAGCAACTACTTGCAGTAGAGGAAATAGGTGTCCAGTCATTGTTTTCACTTCTGCTGTTCACATACTTCATACGAACAGTGAGGAAACTGAACAGGTTAGAAAAACAAAAGAGGGGCTTTGAGTTCTGGGAAGTTATACAAGGAACAGGAAAATGGATGACAAAATCAGAAATCAGGGAATTTGTATCATTAGAACTGATTACAGTTAGAAGAAAAAGGGCTATGATTTTTTTGTGTAATAAAAGATCAAATAAGGGGAGCTGTAATGATGGGGAAAGGGAAGATACAGTAAGGATAATAGGGGCAAATTAAATAAAGAGAGATTGGAGAGAAGGATAGAGCTTATTACAGGCAAAGGATAAGAAACAAAACAGATCTAGAGGCACAATAACACTAACAACAAAAATAATAAGATTAATTTCAGTTGTAACTGATAATGGCAAGAGTTGCTGAGGTCTCTAAGGTACAAACTTATGAACAGTAGGTCTGCTGTTTTAATCTTGTTGAGCCCATCTGGCTAAGCTTTTTGGTTTTTGCAAGTCTTCTTCAGTACTCATATGATAGATGCAAGGGAAATATCCTAAACTTAAATAGGAATATTTGCTTCCCAAAATTTTTTCCCAATTTATCATTTCATCCCATGTGTCATCAAGGTCTTCAGCCTATGATGCCATAATAGTAAAAATGGGCATTCCTCACTAAAATAAAAACATGTCAAAAAGCAATGAACAAACAACAAACAATTGGCAAGCTTTTCTTAGATTAAAGTAATGAGTAGATTATGGAGGTTTAGCCCCCATCTTACTTGTTTACAATGAGTGAAATCACAGAAGTCAAGTAGACGTGTAAACAAGTAAACCCGTGGCGGTAAACAGGGGTAAACCTTCATAGTATAATAATGATGTTTGTGTTGCTCCTTTTATGCATTCACTGCAAAAAACTACTGCAGGGATACATATGGGGGGGATGATATCATACCATGGCTATTTCTTGTTTAGCTGTGGTACCTCAGTTAAGTAAAGCAATAGTACTTAAAGTATTTCTTTCATTAAATCAATCTGTTAAAATTGAGAGAAGAGAGAAAGAAATAAAGGGGTAGAATAAAGAAGGAGTGGACTAAAGGAAGGAAGAAAAATGATTGAATTTTTTTTTTCAGTTGACCGAGTCAAAAGACAGTCTGAAGAAGACACTGGTGGCCTCACAGACAACGAAAGCAGTTCAGGTAAGATCAGAAACTATTGTTTGTTGTTTAAAATTTATATTTTCTTTAGATATAATTTAGATTCCTTGATTAATATTGAAAGTGCATGGTAGCATTTAGACCAAGCAAACACAAATGCTTTGTAAGCTGTTATTCATGCAATGCT
The DNA here is from genome assembly GCA_030762175.1 of Metallyticus violacea. Classification (NCBI taxonomy): domain Eukaryota; kingdom Metazoa; phylum Arthropoda; class Insecta; order Mantodea; family Metallyticidae; genus Metallyticus; species Metallyticus violacea. The sequence continues at coordinate 64,438,860 of CM060836.1, forward strand.
GCAGTAATTTCTAACATGTTCAATATTATAAGAGCTCCAATGGGATTTTTTTTGTGTGATAGAATTTATTAGAAAGAATTATGTAGACAACATATTAATACTGCATCACTTTTTATGTAGAAGAAACATTTAAATAAACTTAGAGAGATTCAAGGTTTTAAGAGCTTCTACCAGTCAATACTGGCACTCATTTGAAGTATTTGTAGTCTCATCATTTTTGCATAATTATTGTTCTACAATTGAATATCACGCGAGCCAACCCTGAACTTCGGTGTATTAAGCAGTTACTACCACTGCTACTCTGCATACATATCTGCTCATAGCAGTATATTCTTAAAATGTATTTTTTTACAAAACATGGCAGATCTGACTTCTTGAACCTGAAATTAGTTATCATGTGGATACTATTTTGATTTATTTATTAAGAGTTTTGGTTTAATGATAGCATATTTCTTACAAGTGGATTTAAGTGTAGCTTGTTTGAAACCACAGTTTTTAAATATTGAGCCTTTATAATAAAGAAAGAAATATTCAAAGTTCAAAATATTGGCGATAACTTTGTAGGGGTCTTTTGAGTTTGCAAATTTATCAATGTATACTTCCAGAATTAATAATTTCAAAAACCACATATGGAAATGTTTATTATTTTATAATAAAGAACAAATTTTAATTATTAAGCATATAAAATTAATCTTAGTAGCTCCCATAAAAAGGAAGAAAGGAAATGAAAAGAATACAAATTTTAGTGTTCAAGATGTATGAACTCCCTTAAGTTTGTATGCTATAGCTAGTGCCAAATTTTTTGGTGATAATTTTTAAAATCCATCATGAAAAATTAATAAAATGTCATAAATTTCATTAAACATAACAGTAATTTGGTGAAAATTTTGTGATAATTTTTTCCACCTTGTAATGTCACACACTGACTTAATTAGCAATAATAATCTTATGCATATTTTATTCGTAACAGTCATGGTGAAATAAAACTGGTAATGAAAAACTAATAATAAATTCACTTTTGCTAAATCACTCTTATAAGTGATAACTTTCTTTTTATACAATAATGTTATTTAAATAGGAAATTGTGTGCAAAATAATCAATATATATATTAATCAAACATAAGCATACAACTTGTGATAACGCTCTGTCCCTATATATTTCTTCTCATGTCTGAAACTAAAGAATTTTTAAAATAATTGTTTACTCTCTCAGTTTGAAAATGGTAACCATAATTACTTTATACATTTACCATCAAATTCTTCAAATGAATCACCTTTTGTTTTCAGTGTTTCTAATACATCAATTGTGTTGAGTTCACACTTTTCATTATAGTGAACAAACTTCTAGTTAAACTGCTTAACTCTCATAACATAGAAGCAAATCACACTGTTCAATAACATTCACAAACTCTTGAACATTGCTTTGAATTCATCAAAATTATTTATTCCTGTCTTTGAAAATAATTTCATTGGTTCATAAATATAATCTAAGGTTTTAATATACCAACATTACATCTTTCAAAAGCATAACTTCTAATTTATTAAGCATTAAATTAGTACACATTTTGTAATAAATTCTGGAATGAATTACATTCTTAAAATGAAATATATAATATGTATATTATACATAAAATAGTTTTAAAAATACCCTATTCATTTTATCACAGAAATAAAGATGTTTCATAGAAGCAGCCAACTTTTGCAAAAATTTGCGACAAATTTACTGTTTTTAATTACTTACATTTATGATAAAACCTGTTATACTTTTTAGTGCAACTATTAATGTCTTTTTGTATAACTGTTCCTGAATATAATTTAAGCAGAGTGTGTTACATGGAAACAAATGCGAAAATTTGCATTTTTCTTCTATTCACAATATAATTAATGTTACCCTAAGCAAAATATAAAATAGGAATGTTAGGAAAGCAAATGTCTGTATCAGAACACTAAAGCTACAGTATCGCTGCAATTTTGCAACAGCTGGTGCACTTGTACAATGCATAAAATATTCACAACTAGGACAGAATACTATAAGGATGGAATCCAGTTGCAGCATCTTGCCAACTGTTTTTAGGAAAGCACTCAAACATTCATAGCACATTCTTGGCTCCATGCCTCTGCCACTTAAAAGTGGATTGGGAATTTGCTGCTGAGACAAGAAGTATGGGTTAAAACTGATAGCAGGTATTGCAGATGAGAGGAAGAATTGCACTTTAGCTAATTCTTTTTTCTGCCCATTCCTAAGCATAATGTATTTTCTTTCTTTCTGCTACATTTATTTCTTTTTCCTTCCATTCCTGTTATCCTCCTACCCTCCTTCCTGATTCTAAATCACCATAGTACATTTATAGTTTGGCTAACTCTCTTCTTGCAGTTCATAGTTTGTGAACAACAATAAAATCATAATATTTGAAATGCTTCTGTTAGAGAATATCAACATTTCAAAGTCATAACATGCAAAACACATCCGTTACATCTTCCCTCTGTTACACCACATATATTATATTCACAAGCCTTTTCATTTAATATTCAATATTATTATTGTTTTCAAATGGCAGGCCATTTTCCCTTCAGCTTCCCAGTACAGAAATGACAAATCCTCCTCCTGCATTTCTTGATTTAGCTTTGAAGTGAAGAAGTTGGTTTTGCTCCATTGTCTGTGCGGGTGGTACATGTTCTAGTGAAATCCCAGTCTGTATGAGTGGTCAGTGGCTGGTTTCTAATCTAAAACATGCTGCAGATTTATTTTTTTCTATCTTCATGTAAGATGCTCTTGCAAAAGCCTCCAACATTTTCATAGGCTTTCCCAATCATTTTTCCCCTTTGTTTCAAGGTTAATTTAATATTTTAGTTCTTTGAGTCTTCTTTCTCTAGTTATGGATGCATTTCTGTTTACGTCATAGTTTTTTTTTCTTCTTTTTTTTTTTTCACCTAAATAGTCTGTTCATTGCTATGTATATCCCACATATATCTCTTAGCATTGCTAGCAGTACCTGCTTAAATTAGAAAGATCTGGAAGAGGGTCCACAATTGGGGAGCTACTGTTGAAGAGATATCATCCTTAGATTCTGAAAGCTGCCTGATAGCGACCTGCAGAGTATGCTGATCACATAGCCCCTTGCAATATTGCACTCTGTCAATGATATGACAAGACATAAAGGACGCAGCAATTGTGCCAGGCCCTCCATGGACCATTGTGCTCAAGGATCATTGCAACATTATTTCCTTGCCCTGATTGGATAATGATTTGCATATTTATCTAAGTTTTTTTGTTGAATCTAATTTGGTAGTTACTTGGTATCTATAGCTGAATCTTAAATTCAAAAGTACAACTATTTTCTTTCTTACTGAAAGTGTATGCATATGCAATAATATATTTTAAGAGTACTAATGAACAGTCTGTATTAATTGTCTTGAGGGTATTGAAAATTTACTATTTCAAGTAAAAATTGCAAAAGTTTACCAGATATAGTATGTTTTTAGAGGCTTCATCTACCAATAAGTTTTGAATTTTCAGCTCTGTGTAAGTCTGTAAGGCTGATAGGAGGCAATAATGAGTTAATATCATGTTCAATATTTATTTCACCCACCACTACATTCCATCTCCCATTCCTTCATAATGGGTGTAGTACTTCAAGATAAGTAATATTCTATTAATAATATAATAAAAACCTAACTGGAATTATTTCCTTAATTGAAATCAATAAGTATCTATTGCATTAATTTTTGAAACTATTTTTATTTTTCACAGATATGGAAAAATCCACACTACACCTATAAAAAGAGAATTTCGATAAATATATACTTTGGTTTATTTAAACTGTCTAATCATAAATAACTTATTGTAACAATATTACACTTCTTCAGCATGAAAGCTGATTTTACAGTATTATCTAGTTATATTTGAAGTGACAGAGAATATGGGGCGTTTCGTGATCTACTTTTTTCGTATATGTTGGCAATTTGGAATTAATATCTTCATTTGGATCTTGTGATTGATATCCGCGCAATTTGCCGCATTTGTAAAAATAGTTTTCGCGAAATATAAAATCTCACAAGACTAGCAACTTAATGAAAAGGCTACCTCAGTTCATAAAAATTTTACTGAACTTTCCAACTCGTTGAGTAAAGAAATTAAGATCTTCTATTTTTTATATATTAATTCTTCAAATTAATAATATCAGACATTTGTGTTTTATTTGATAAATATGAAACTATCAAATATCGATACTAAATATGTATAGATATCGAGTATCATAAAATTTGGTCGAACCATTTGTAGTTTTATGAAATGAAACTGAGTTTGAAGTGAAACGAACAACCAAGTTGTCACTGCGGCTTGATGGATAATACTCTTACTTTGGTTTAGCCCAGGTTCACGTTTCTTTTTTAAAGCAGCGTTAGATAAAGAAAAACTAATATGCTGAGTCAATGCGACAGTTCTTAGGTAAAGTGATAACAGCTTCCGGATTATTTCATACCTTTTTACCCATGAAAATGTTCGACATCAGCTTTTAGAGCAAGAGAAGTGTGTTAGCAGGACACCGTCCTAAATGCGTCTTCTGCGTTTGTCATTTATTGCCCCTATTCATCAATCCCTTCAGGACGAAGGGTACAACCAGAGTAATTTACTGCCGAGTAACTTTCTCTTGTAGCTAGACGTGATTATTTAAAATGTGTTACTTCCGGGTAATATATTGCACGTTTTAACACAGAGAAATTCTTATAAAAACGAAATTTTAGAGATTTGTCTACCCCCGAAAAAAAAAAACTCAGCGAAAATGTTGGGTTATATTAGGAAATATGAATGTAATAATGAAGCAAGAAAAAGAGAACTCGGCACCGGAGGACATGGGCAATAAAACACAACAGAAACAAAAAGTTCTTATCACTTTACAGAATGAAATTATTTTATCTCGAAGCATCTAGCAACACCGCTTAATAATTCTTATAACTGCATCTGTCTGTGGCGGTGTAACCCTCGACTTTGTGATCACTTTTGATCTAAATTATGGTATGTATATCAAGGTAATTTTTGCTTAAAACCATGTTATTATAATTTACTCACTCCTCTCATTAACTCAAATTATTACAAAGCTGGTTTTATTTGTATAAGTAAAAATGATTGGCTTGACAAAAAGGAAATACTTAATGATTAATTTTCGCCTATCCATTAATACATTCAGAATCCATTAATTCCGATTTATAAAAACGGAAACTAAAATATAAATTGTTGTTTATTTATTTTGGTCAAACTGTCAACGAAGGCCAAAACTATACTGAATTTTTTGTTCTGCATATTTCACGCTCTTTTGATTTTTAAGTAATATTATTGTAGAAAATGTGTTCTTGTATTTTAATATGATGTTAACCTTTAAACATAATTTAAGAAAATACAACCGACTTGACACTAGCATCAAAAGGCATGCAACAACTTTTGGGATATGTACCGAAAAAATATACTAAGTATTTTCAGTGCGTTTTGTCGGAAGAATTAAAATTGGAGATATAGTGCATGAGCCAGTAAATTACTCATGTCAGCGCAACATCGTAGTTTAGCTAAAGTTACGGTTATTGACACACCAAGCAGTAATGCAAGGGTCTATTGTCGACATTCCCGGGAACTTAGGCAATCTGCAAGACACACTTATATTGCGGGATGTTGCTGCATCACGGCGATGCTATCCTATTAAGTTCTGCAGAGTGTAGGAAAATTAACTTTTTTTTTTTCTTCCGGAATTTAGATTTCGTATAAGAAAAAGAAAAGTTCATAGTTATTAATACGTGGTACATCGCACTGCTTGCTTAAAAATGAGTTAGTATAGTTCATATTTTAATAATTTTGATTGAAAACTTAAAATTAAATGCGTTGATTTTTTGCTTTCTTTACTGTATATCCATTATTTAACGTGTTTACGAAGTGCTTAAAGCGTAAAGAAGTAAAAAGAACAATTTGAGAGATTCCCACCAAAGTTCTTAAATTTATCGTGTACTTTTTTTTTTTTTTCTCTCTATAATTTATTCCATTGACTGATATGGCGCGAGATCCTGTGATTTTGTTTAAATTTATTTTTAGAACAACTCATTTTTCATATCTCTTTCTGAATGTCCGACGTAGCGGCTCTGAAAACTTCCCTTGATATTTAACTGAAAGTTTCAAATCCTAAATATGAACATACATATAAAAGTTGTTCAACGCTGATTTACAAAATTTAAAAATATAGGCAAACAAATAAATACACGTTTTTCAATATTTGCCTTTTTATGTATACTTACACAATATTAATAATAATAATTAACAATATATGAAGTCACAACATTACACGTTAATTTTAATTCCTGAATGAGAGGAACGATGCCACAGTTCACTTGGAAACCTTTGCACATCATGTTTAGTATAAGAAATGGTTTTCTAAGTTCTGATCTATGTTTTCCAAAAGGTTTGTGTATTTGTTTTTAGATAAATGAAAGTGTTGAATTAATTTTCACACAGGTAATTGCTTGCAAGCTCTTTCTTGGAATAAGCTATGCATTTCGCTACCGAAAGATGCATGCTGTTGCCAGAACTATGACGGTATACGTGAATGTATAGCCAGGTCGGAAATAAAGAGTCGCTTCGATTTATTCTAATTTGATTTACCATAATAAATACATTTCTTAAACGTGTTTCATCTTTCGTTTTCTGGTAATTCGTTTTACCTATACATTTAGGAATAAATGTTGTTAATTTTACTTAAATATTTCGCCCCCCCCCCGGCAGAGCCTGTCGGACCTCCGTTTGAGAAGCTGGCCCAGCGCATTTAGCTGACATTAAATAGAAAATATAATTTAAAAATAGCAATAGTTATAAAAGAATGGATTATTATTATTATTATTATTTAAAGACGCTGTTTTAATTTTTCTGATTACTAGCCTTCCATTCAAACGGGCGTAAAACGGCCGATAAATTTTGCTTAGAGGTCTCTTCTTTCAGACGTGAAGTTCTTTTACCTACCATAAATCTACGACACAGGGTCTAGAGTTTTACTTATACTTAATAGTTTTACGTCTAAAAATATATCGATCTTGGCCGGGTTTACACCCGCGATCTTGGGTTTACGAAGCAATGTATTGCAATAAATAATGCAATTGCAACCATTTCACACTTGTTTGTGTTTAGAATATAAAAAGATAATGTTTAGGTTATTTCAATGTAAATATTAATTATATATCTTATATACATAGTTTGTGAGCTAGTTCCGTAGCGATTTATCAACGAAAACAACCTATAATTATCTCTTTATCTCTAATATTAAGATGGTAGCCTTAATAATCTTATCTGGAATAAATTGCTTATTGAGTTATTGGTTTCTGAATTTCATGTTTAATGGTTTTGCTTGTTGCCTCTAAAATAGTTTAAATCGGGATTGAAAATTGGATAAGGGTGGAGCATTAAATCTAAACAAGGGCCAAACTCAGCAATCAGGAGCTCGCTTGGTTTAGGTTAGGCGCGTGGAGGATGACTAAGTAACAGACAGAGTAGGTTCTTCCCTAAATGTGCGAAGAAAGAATCATAGCATATTCTGGCGTACTGCAAGGGGACGGAAGAATGGAGGAAGTGATATCTACCGGACCCGTTTGTCAACGCGAGGAGAGGGCAGTGGCAGTACTGGATTTTACTGACTGATAGGAAGGAGGAAGAGGGAGTAAGTAAATGTTTAAATAGAGTGAGCCAGTTCAGATCTAAAGAGACAAGAGAACCGGAAAGGGGGTTAGGGGAACATGAATCACATTTAACTATTTGTACAACTATGTGAAGTAGTGTTAAATTATTTACTTTTGTATTGTTTTATTTTTTGTTTATTTTATTTAGGTATTTAGTTTTTTTTCTATTATATATTTTTATTTTCCCATTTATTTATTTCGTTATATATATTCTCTCTTAAGAGCTAAATATTGGTTTGTGCCATTTCGTGTATTTTATAATATATTGGGGAAGCACGTAGGTCCCAGGACCCGTGCAAAATAGATGACTAGATTTGTAAAAATATATTTTGTAAATAAATACACTACTATTACTGCTGCTGCTCCTGTTACTTAAGTGATAAACATTTTTCCAAAACTAGATAACCGAACCATTCCATTACTATTATCGGAAGTCAAATTTATTTGCAGTTTTGCTCCTAACGCACAAGTTTGTTGATCAGTTGTGACATTTGCCTCTTACTGTAAGAGGCAATCCTATATATTTTAGAAAAAAATCCATTTAGGTTGCCTGAACATTTCTTTCAAACCATTATTCCTGGAAAGACTGGCAGATTGACTTTCTTTTGCACATTATGTACTGTATCATAATTTTGTACAGGCTGGTGTACCAACTGCCTTAAAAGGGCAGGTCTGCAGGGGGTGGTTTGCTTTAACTTCTGCAACTGAGTCACACTTGCCTCAGATGCTGGACCATCGCGTGGGTGTAACTTTATTGCCTCCATTAAGCATTTATTACGTGTACCAAAGCTTTACTGTTATCTTCTACAATAAACATTTTCTCAGCGGAGGTGTTAGGTCGCATTAAAACCGCTTCTTTGATCACACACAGGGCATTTTATTGGACTTTTACGCAGGCAATATAAGGTGGCGTGTCTTGTGCTGCACCGCAGTCAGGGAAGTGAAAATGGGGAGATGGAGAGCTGCGATATGGAAATGTCAACATTCAGTTTTATTCCTTCCATTTTAACACGTGGCATACGAGCATGTTCAGAAAATGTAGAGAACAACTTAATCAGGGAATTTTATAGATAAAAATAGTAAAGCATCTAGAGTAAAATATGCGTTTAAACTTTTATTTTAAGGAAGTGAGAGCTATGCAAATATTGACCACTCGCCCGGTTTTTTTTTTGTTACAAACATCGTTTATTAATAATGCAACTGAAAACTGTTTCCTGAAATAATATAATTGAACATTTAATGTATTTTAGGAAAGGGGATGCTGAGACTATTTAAATACTTTGCCGACACATTTTGACACAAAATATAACTGCTCGTCATTCCTAGTTCCTGTTCAGAAATGTAGTATAAAGTGATCCGTTTGGATATGGATAATATTAAATATTATTATAAAAGCTACTATGATAGTATGGGGCATTTCTTGCTGGTAATATTTTGCTTAAAAAAATGGAAGTCTTCATTAATGGCAAGAATGAAAGTCAACAATGCATAATGACAAAATAAAAACCATAGATATGATTCAAATGGCTACTACAAATCAACAGCGAGCGCCGTGTGTCTTATTTGGATATGTTGCAGTTGTTTCTGTTGCCACAACTTGATGAAGACAACAATATGAATATTCTATTCCAGAAGGGATGCACCCCTCACTGGGTTCCTCGTTTTCTAAAGAAATTAAAAATGTCTCAAGCTTTGCAAAAAATCACCCCTTTGATGTTACAAAGGACATGGGTTGAATTGCATCACCGTTATATGTACAGAATGTGCAATGGAGGCCATGTAGCGTTCTGAGAAATCTCCCATCTTTTAATGTGTTACACACCAAGTTTCAAAATGTAAAGTTTAGTAGCAAATGTTTTACAGTGTTTTCATTTTATCCATATCCAAACTGATAACCCTATATGTAAAATCCAGTTCTTGCATAGCTTGTGAATTTGTTTTGCGCATTATTTATTCTAATTTACATACAGATGAGGCATAACACATTTTCGCAATCAATCCCTAGAGATCGCTTGCTGCCTCCTTATTGATAAATGCTCATCGAGCATGCCTGTGTAAACGATAGCAGTAAATACCTCTAGAATGGCCCACACTATATGGCGTATCCGGTATTTGAAGGAATGCAGCAGTTTGCAATTTTATTTTAAATTCAGTGTTTTATTTGCTTAGCGATTTTATTTAGTCAGAAAGTTTCCGGATCTGAGCCAGATTTTAATTATCATTCGAAACTTACCACTTCTCAGATACTCCCTCTCAGCCTCTATTCATATAGTCATCTTGCGGAAAAACCGGAAACACTGGCGCTAATGTCCTCAGTGGTGCTAAACTGCTCTTCGCATATTGCTACAGCAACATGTAGCTTGAACTTCCCGTCCCTCCAGTCATTTCTTCACCAAATGGAACAGATGTGAAAGGGTGCCAAGTGAGGGTTGGCTGGCAACTTCATAGGAAGTTTAGTATAGCATTGGCGATGTGAGCAGGGACGTTGTCATAGTACAGCCTGGCGCCTCTTAATTCTAGTTCTCGGATTGTCCTTCAATCTTCAAGGGGAATTCTCGCTATATCGGCATTTTCTTCACCACATTCCTTACTCTCTTGACCTTCATTGGGATGTGTCCAGTGGGAAGATCCAACTTCGTTTACAGATCATGCTTATAAAATTTATATTTCTTCACCTTTTATAATTACAAAAACACTGCGAGAGAACCCAGTGTTGTATCTTGGAACATTTCTCGGCGCAGGCATTTTCGGACCAATATTAAGGGTTAATATAGGGCTAAGAAAATGAATGGCTGGATTTCATGAAGCTGGCTATGTTTTATTAAGAAAAAGTATTATACTACTTCAACCAGACCATGCGTACGAGCGTAGGTCCATAAGTTTCCGGCTTAACCATTTTCTAGGTATGATAAAGACAAAAACTATATTTAACTTTTCAAAAGAACCATTTATTGCAATACACTTCTCACATCTCTGATTTAACATTTCAAAATCCCCCCTACCAATAATCAGAAGTCTTGTCGCCAGGTTTACGCCACTCCACTGATTTTCTTTTGGACAAGGGATCGTATTAGAGGATCATAGTGTCATCTCCTGTAACAATAGTTTGCAGAACTTCTCTCTCGTTGCCACGGCAGAGCTCCAAAAATGCCTGACAACAGATGACTCGTTGCTGCTTTTGGACTGAGGAAAGAAGTCTAAACACCCACCTTGCACTAATCTAATTCTTGTTTAAATGTTCGTGAATAATTCGAAGGACTGTTTTAGAAAGGTCCAACGTTGCTGCTATTTCTGTAATTTTGAGCCGCCGGTTTTCCATAATTTCTCCTTCCACAAGAGCGATGTTTTCAGGAGTGAGCACCTCCAAGGGTCGACCTGCACGCTGTTCGTCCTCATTGTTTTCTCAACCCATTCGAAAATGTTTGGCCTATTCTTTTACGGTAGAATATGAGGGGGATGCTTCCCCATATATACAGTCTAGCCGCAGTTTAATTTTATTTTGTGAAGAACTTAATAACAACTGGATACTCCATTTTGAACATGTCACAAACTTCTATACATGGCCTTCTTTATGCAACTATGTCTGAACAACTGAACACAGCGGAGCGGAAGTTATGACTGAAAGTATTTACTTAACAGATAAGGCATAACACCAGATATGGCTTTTGTGAAGGTGATAATCCTTATCGGCGAGACCGGAAACTTATGGATACCGTCATATGCAGGTAGTTTACTTCTATTAAATAATAGTTATGTAGTTTGTCTCTAATATGTGTTTGGTAAACTATGCATTTTTTTTAAACGGCACCGCAAGGAGCATTTTATTAGAGAGCGCGTAAAATTGACAAAATATTTTTGTTTCTGAGGAAATATTTTATGGATTATATGAAATTACATGTCTTATTTTTTATTACATGCCGTTAATGCATGGTAAAATAAATAAACGAGTTGAAAAGAAGTTTTTTGATTTTGTTTGTGTAAGTTTCAAGATATTGTTTCTGGTTTAAGTTGCCCTTAAAATCCCAAAATAACAGTAATGTTCTCGCCCTGGCTCCATTGCATGACACTGAATTTCTTTCAACCATCACTGTTGAAGCTGCATTGTTAATAGCTGGCGAAAGTTATGCCGACGGGCTACCGCATTATTGTGAACAGTTAACTCAGGTCCTGAGTTTCTGTTCTCAACTTTCTGATTGTCTCTCATATTATATTTTCTGGCGGTAAATCACTGAGATTTTCACAAAAACCATGTTAACATCGTCTCCCTTATTAAGTGATTATTTCTAATGCCACTTATTCATGAAAGACCCTTAATACTCTTTCTACAAACAATAGAAAATGGGCATTTTCTTTGTTTTTCTCTGTTTCTGTTTTCCTCCTAGGGTGTTCAAAATAGCAACCTTCCGTTACATAGTAAGCCAACAAAAGTCAGTGGGTGGCAAGGAATATATGAAATTCTTTGCACTTGACCTACATACAACTTGTGTAGCCTTCGTCATAGGATTTTTTTTCTGCGCCAGCAAGCATTGCGGGGCGAATAAAAATGTGGCAGACGCGGAGCAATTTAACGTAATGGACCGAGATTTGTAGAGACACAGAAGAGGATTTCTCTGCTGTGGCCTTGTTACTAGCCGTAATTGGCAAGGGGAACTGGAATTTGCAGTTTTCTTTGTGTGTCACGTTCCCACACTAAATCTGACGTCGCCTCCTTCTAATTCTTGCTGGAGTAGTCTTCCAGGGCAATGGAGAATGAACCTCTGTACTAATTTTTATTCGGTTTTCCTTGAAATTTCCATATAGAAGTGGGGGTGGTCTTCCAAACGTAGCTCTCACTGAATATGATTAAGTCTGGAAGGTAAATTTGAATGGCTGAACGTTACTGGGTCACACGACGTTCATCTGAAGCATATTGTAATAAATAGAGGTTCGTTTTTATGAACCAATAGAAACTTCAGACTGAGCTTAGAAGCTGGCCGGAGAACATATTCTCTTTCCATACACATATTTCAGAAAAGTGTGTATCTAAAAGTAGAGCATTTTTAAGTTGCAAGAGTTGACAGAACAAAACAGTGTGTGTATCAAGTTGCAAATGTAACTAACATTTATTCTAAATTTATAAGTTTTAACTTTTTATTGAGATATGTAAAGCACTTTTCAAAAGTATTTGTTGGTAGAAAGTGTGATAAATATTGTTTTGAAAGATACTATGTCTAAATTAATAAATAGTTAAACAATTTTTACCAGTTACATGTTTTTTTTTTAAATGCAAATTGAAGTATTGCATAGCTCATTAGTTGGGACCCCTCCTCCTTTATATTTTGCTGCAGATAATGCTTTAATAACAATTATTTACTGCATAGTTTAATTTTTCCAATCCTTTTTTGAATCTCACTTCCATTTCTTAAGTTTGATTTCTGAATCCTTGCATGCATTCGGAAACAATATAGAACATGAATATATCAGAGTGTACAAATTCGTATGTTAAGATATTAGCACCATAAATGACTTCCAGAAAAGGAGAGCTAGAATTTCATATATATAAGAAATGTTTTGGTGTAACAACATAGCAATTAACAAGTATTGTATTTTAAAATTATTGCTCTAAATATTATTGTTGATAGTTGGGTTATTTAACATCCTGTAAATTCATACAGTTGCCATATAGATTATGTATTCAGAAAAAATAAAATTACATCAATGACAACACTAATAAATAATAATAAAAATAATGTGTACTATTATCACTAAGATTGCATAATATTTATTAATAAATTACAATTTTATAAGATAATTGCTGTTTAAAATTGCTTGTCTTTGTCATAGAGACATTGCTTAAAAACAGATGTAATTCTTACGTAAATACTGAATATGTTTGGGGAAAATGTCAAATATTTTGGCATAATCATACATTTCTAAACTTGTTTTATGAAGGTATATTGACATGCAAAGATTTTTGCAAGCGACTGCTTTAAGAGTGCGATTTGACCCCCCCCCCCCCAAGGGGAAAACTTTTTTTACTATTAACATACTTTCCACACACAATGCCATGCTGCTTAATGGAATAAAAGTAGGTAAAATGAAGTTTTATAGTTTTGCTAAAGTAAATGTTTACAAGACATTGATAGAGTAGAATAGCTAATCTTTGGCAGAGTATAGTTAATTATAATCAATCAATTCGAAAAAAAAAATATTTGGTTTGTGTATTTTAGCTAAAATCCACCATTATATAATACATAGAGTAAAGAGTTTGCTGACCTCTAGGCGATAATTTAATTATACTTGTGTTATTTAAATTAAGATACATTTTTTTACATTAAACAAAAGTGATATCGGGTCATCCAATTATTTGATGACTGACGCGATGGCGGGAGACATTGGCCATAAACCATTGATCAGGTACAGCCGGAGTGGACTGGATATTTGAAGAGAAATTCCCAGGTTATTGAGTTCCACGTCGTAAATTAGTAACACGATTCAAAACTAGTTAATACGTTTAATTTCTCAAAGAGAGTAAGAAGGGTATTGTGTAATTTCATAAAGGTACTAGAAATTTATGGAAAAGGAGGCAGGCATTTCCAATATCTCGTTGGTGACATGGGGAGTACATAACGTTTTAAATGCAGTATAATTCATTAGCATGCCACTTTAGTGTTTCTACTACATACTTTAGTTGACTCGGCCCGACTCTAGTGACCATGATCAACGTCTTAGGCAGTCTCGTCACCTCGCCGGTCAATGCATAATTGGATGACCCAGTATTTAGTACAGTGTTTAAATTACGTTCCAGTTTTACTGGGTACTACCACAGAGTGGAAAGCTCTCTTGTACCCAAGATGTCGTGTAAAATGTAGTGGATCAGGCGTATTGAAGTCTTTGCAATGTCAACTGACGCGCGTACCTTCAATAGGCGAACATTGCGTACGGCATTATAAATTTTTGTCACAATCTCATAGGTCGTAGCAGTTTCGGGACGCCCTGAGCGCTCATCTTGAATGGATGTACGACCACGCTTAAATTCAACAACCCACTTTTTAACCGACATAATCGTAGGTGAAGAATCCTGTAATGTGAAATCTAACTCTTTTTGTATTCCTGATGGGGTTAAACCCTTCGAAACAAAGTACTTTATCAGAGCTCGTATTTCAGTTTTATCCATTTTGTAGAAAATGTTAACACTAGTTTGTTCACACGATCGTCACAAACAGGTGACCACACTTACGCATCTGAAACTTTACAGTGCGTCATATAAAAGGTTGTTGCTTAACAACTATCATAGTAATTTGACCATCTTCACGACATCTCGGAGTCAGGTAGAGAACATTTAGAACACTCCTCATATCTGTGATGACCGCCATCTTCGGTAGTCTCCAACTGGATTGAACAACACGAAGACGCGTGTAATGTGGAAGCTGTTGTGCACAATGTTGCCATAGCTGCAATGTGAAGTGCCCGGAGCAGAATCGAACTTTGTCGCAGCGTTGAAACGTCACCACCTACTCTGCTGTGGTTTGTTATAACTCCGAGCGGAATTTGCTGCAATTTGCCACCAATGCTGTTTCACATTATTCTAACTCGACGGGAAGTAGTGTCTCGCCCGCAGGGGATTTTAAATCTTGTGGCGGCTAAAATTAGAGTTTATTGGTACGGTTGCTTGTGGAAGATGTTTTACTGCCGAGATGGACCTCCCGGTTTTTATTTCCTCCTCGTGGCCGGCACCAGGCCCTCGCGCCAATTCCGAGTGATTTACTGTTTTCAAGTGTTCCCTTGGCAATGACATTGGGTCCGTGCTAGGTACAGTCTTCATTTTCAGATCGCATCACTTGCCAGCAACGTAAATAACATGCATATAGCTCCTTGCAACGGTGCATGCAGAATTACGTCGCATTCCTTTGCTTGAAAGAAATTGTTGCGCTTCAAAAAGCAAAGCCACACGCTCTTACTGTATAAACGTCAGAGCATCTTAAAATACGATTTTATAACTTTTCCAAGAAGGTGCATGTAAATATTTGAGTTTGAGAAGTAAAAGATGACGTATAATTACGTGCATGATGTGTTTTTCCAGCACACTGTCTCTTGAGTTTAGTACGCTTACGTCATTGCTTGATATCCAAAGAATTTTTTGATATAGAGATGAACGTTTCAGTATAAAAATCTTCGTCATGTAATATAGCAACATTTATAAAGAGGAGATGGTTTAGATGAAAAGGTAAACTGTTTCATCATTGTTGTGCCTTACTAGATAGTTCACCCTGTTTGTAAAAATTGGTTTGTTCAGCTTGTCCAAAAGAGAGGCATGGCGCCATGATTGTTGCAGTCTCAGGATAGGGCCTTTTCCCCAGAAAACTCATGCCACTGCCCTGAAGGAATATTGGAACAAGTAAATTCACATTATTTCGTAGTTCATATGATTTTTCTCTGCCTGTTACTCATCTTTTCTTGGCAATTTGTTGAAATAATATGCTGTGCTGGTGAAAGCCCCATTTCAATGTACCGCTAATCAGTATCGCTGACCGTCTATTTCAAATTCTCAATTCATGTGAATAATGAATTCCGCACACTACAAGGTCCTGTGGTATTTTCGCTCCATTTACGACGACCTTCCACTAAGTTGCTGGGAAAGTCATACATGTTATTTTCAATGTACCGCTAATCAGTAGAAGTTCAGAAAATAATCTAATTAGTAATACGCAGAATGGGAAAATATGACCTAAAAGCGACGGCCGGGGACCAAGAGATGTATAGATCAGAGGTGCATGCTCGTGTGAAAGAGGAACTTATGAATTAAGTCTGTTGAATATACTCTCGCTGTATTTACCTCCTCCAATGCCCAAGTCAATCGCCTGGATGCAAATAAGAGTACAACCTTAGGTGCTTTTTGAATGGATTGTCAGTCCTATGCCAGGGACGTCTCTATGACATCACAAACACAGAAGACGTAAACACACACAGATGAAATAGAAGGCGAATCCGTGACAGAGAAAATACTAACTCAGCATTTATCCTTTCAGTAAATGGGCCGCTAGAATAGATCCCCAAACGTTACAGCCTGAGCCAACCCGCTTGGCCCTGTTAAATGTGAATTAAAAATCGCAAAAAGGACGATGTAACAAACTGGTTTTCTATGAATAAGAATTTTTCAGTTTCGCAGGAAAATCGGAACAATCAAAGAAATATTTAGAA
This sequence comes from Metallyticus violacea, assembly GCA_030762175.1. NCBI lineage: Eukaryota > Metazoa > Arthropoda > Insecta > Mantodea > Metallyticidae > Metallyticus > Metallyticus violacea. The sequence goes on from CM060836.1 coordinate 64,455,744, forward strand.
AGGGAAGAATTGAGGAAATTATGCATTTGGGTCAAGATAGACAAATAAAGTAAAATTAAGTTTTATATATATATATATATATATATATATATATATATATATATATATTGGATACGCATAAGGAGGGAAGGAAGTTGGTTACCAAAAAGGCAATAGAATTTCATTCGCAAGATAGAAAGCATGGAAAAATGAAAACGTATTAAAGGAATGGGAGAGTAAAGATCAGTAAAAGATATTAGAAATGGAAGGTCGAAGATAAGGTAAAAATTAAGTATAAATATAAAGACTACTCTTTGTATTTCGTAACAATTCTGTTTTGTGCTTTAAGTTTACCCAACTCTTACAATCTTTTGAATGTGCATTAGAATATACCACTTAATAAGTAAATTTTGAATGATTCCTACTTAATCTGCACGTACTTTGAACAATACAAAGAATAAACCATAACTTAATACCCTTATACAATTTAAGAGGGAGCATGTAATTTCTTGAATCCTTATGTACAGTACAAGAAGATAGCAGTTTAATTACTAACATTATATTTGGTTAAAAACTAATATGCGTATATTGTTACGTAAGTTTAAAAATGACTTTTTATCCCTCCTGGAAAGCAACTATAGGCGGTGGGGAGCTATTGATAGCAAAAAGTATGGACAATCGACAATCATCACGCAAAATGGAGGTTTCTTCAAAGCTTTTGGTGATGCGTCAAATGTGCAAATTGATCTTATCATTAGACATTTCAAACCACAGAATACAAAGAAAAATAAAAGAGACACCGGTTTTTATTTCCTTTCTTTTTCTTGTTTTTCCTCTTCGTTCATTTGGTATAGAAAATCGAACGATAGCAATTGTAACGTCGACTTTTGACCATTTCAGAGTCACGGTTTCTGAATTGAATATTCATAACTACCTATGCAAGTGATAATATTTATTGTACCAATTTCAAATATATGTCGCTTTTATTCTTATTATATTCATGAAATGGTCCCAAGTTCGTATTTTTGGCTTCTCTATTGGCCTTACTGACAATCGACATTTTTCTGTCCCAAGATTACTTGAAAAGGTACAAATACAAATATACAATTATTACAGTTTTGTAAGCCAAGTATAGAGGAATTATATTTAAATTCTTATTTTATTCGTGAAATGATCCTAATGAATATCACTTGAGGGTCTGAGCTTTCCAGATAAATTCACAAACTCTTCAGACATTACTGATGATAATCGTCCTGTCCATTTCAATACCTATATTATCAATTTATATAACCATATTTCGTGAACATTTTAATACAAAAATAAAAGAAAAAGAAACAGCAGTGCCTGAACTATTCTTTTAAAGTGTTCTACATTAAATAATATTACCCGTGCTTAACACCTTAGAGAGCATCTAGACATGCTTGAATATTTTGATGAATTAGGAGTCCTGTTTGAAAAGATTTCACTATCGCTTACGTACAAAATAACATTGACTAACCTAACAATTACAAAACCCCAAGCCATTCCAGTGGAGGTAATGTTAGTGACTGCAATGAAAACAAAACACTATAGCAAAATGTCTGAAAAACAACGTTAAATAATAAAGTCAACGCAGCTTGCTAAACTTGAGGGAATTGGATTTGTATACTGATAATTTTGTTGGCTAGTCAGCTGGGTGGAAATTCAACAATGCTTGCAACAGGGAAACAGTTTCTTTGGCTACGTTAACATTTACACGCTCAAAAGAAAATGAGAAACATCGTTTTATGAGCAATCAGTGATCTTCCGGTTACATTGTCTTTATGACAAAACGTGTGAATCATGTTTTAACCAATAATATAAACATATTCATCGTGAATGAGCCTTGCCTTTCTCAAAGACGGAGTAAACGAATAGCTGAATCTCATGGAAGGGAGGGGGGAAGCGCTATCCCTCCGTATGGCACGCATGCGTCGACCAGCATTTTTAAATGAGTGGTATATCGGGAAGGGGAAGTGTTCTGCCTCCTTAAATGCACGCATGCGCAGACCAACTTTCTTTACGAGTGGTACACCTATAGTTATTTTTCTTGTGTCCAAAAATCTATTGTTAAATCCAAAATACAGAGTTAAGGAACTATAAAATTGAAGAAAAATATTGGAGATTATTTTAATATCTTTCATTTTAATACCAGATGTTAAAGCATTATATTCTATTTTGAAAGAAGTGATGTCCGCTTTAGCAAGATTTTACACTAATGCGCTTGTTCTACTCTAACCAATAGTTTGCTTTTAAAAATATTGAGAACAACCTGATATTCTTGTAAAAATAGGCAGTGAGAAGGTTTATAAAATATTTATAATCTTAAAAATCCACGTAATTTGTAGGAAACATGATTTAAAACGAATAATTTCTGCATTTAGATAAAACTATGACTGTAGTAATACAAAATCGTCAGAGAAGCATTTGTACTTTTACTGCTGTGTTACACGTTTGGTATTCAACTATGCGCATAGACTGAAATCGCGTCGACATCTCAGAAAGGCAAATTTAAAAGTGCTAAGCTTACCATTTGTGTGATTTTAATTTTCCAAGTGCATTCTCAAGAATAAACACGTGGTATATAAATATACAGTGGCTTAGTTTGGAGTCACAGTAAATCAAACCTAATGGGAAGATTAAAAATGATATTCTAAAGTGCCCTTTATTTGTACGCATTACAAAATAGCAGATGTAAGTGAGAGTATAAAAAGATTGTTTTCATAATGTAAATTAACCATAGGCTTCCTTTATGCGTTTTCCCGGTAAAACCTTTTAATAGCCCCTTTTGATGTTCTGGTGTTTTTGTAATTTCTGGCACTATCCCAACAGTTTTATGTTCCATTACAAACTTTGCGTTAGATACTTGCTTGAGAATGTTATTAGTTCGGTTTATTTTCAGAGATAGGAGTATCGTGTTTTATACAAATATTGAAGTAAATTAAACTCTTGTGTTTTGTGACAGTCGGTAATAAAACCGAGCAATTGCATTACATTCTGGGATTCAAACATAGAACAAGCGAGTGATATGCAAAGGTAATAGCTTGTCGGGGGTTATGGATAAGAAAAATAGCATATGAAATACATAAAGAATGAGTTTTGACGGAATTATTGGGTTGTCAAAACAAATATAATAAATGAAAAAATTGGATGAACAGCTCTCGAAGTTTTCATGCCTCGGAAATGGAATACGACGACGACGATAATAATAATAATAATAATAATAATAATGATATGCTTTATTTATGAACGCTCATTAACATCTCAGGCCATCAGCGTACCATTCAAATGAGGGCATGAAACGGATACGATGATAATGTGGAAAGAAATTTCCATATTTATCTAAAGTGTGCTGATACATTAAGAAACTTTAGAGAAAGACCAAACTGAAGTCTTGAACAGCGAGAAATTCCTTTGACATTAAAGAACGGCGGTGAAAACACGATAAATGAAATAAGCTGGAAAACACTGATGAGATTATCATAAGCAAGGATTTTTAATCGCTGCAGTGGTATATGCAGGAAAGGATAAAATGCGAAATAAAATTTACACCAGATATCCGAAGGAATGCAGAAAAATAAAATTAAAAAGTGAAAGGAATTGGTAATGAGGTGAACTTCCCCAGAAGAGAATGTACATCCGTCAAAAGATTGCTTGAATTTTGATTTAGAAAAAAGTTCTGGATAAATTTGGTACTGGATTGTATAGTCAGTTCCTTTAAGACAGTTTGCAATGGTATTAGCATGTGCTATAAACCGCCCCCCCCCCCCAAAAAAGTGGCCTCCTTTCAGAATTAGTCTAACTTAGTGTCATTCTCTCCGTAGAGCTGCATTCAAAGTAGGGAGAAATTGTTTTTGTTCGCTAAGTCTCCAGTGAATGTGAATGGTTGATGTTTTTCGTATATAAAACAATGTTAAAGTGGACTTAAACATGTTCATGCTTCAAGATTATTATTATTATTATTATTATTATTATTATTATTATTATTATTATTATTATTGTTGTTGTTGTTGTTGTTGTTTCAAAACACACGCACCGAAGTGTTAACCAGAGTATGGTAGCTTGCCGAGGTTTTCTTCGCCCAAAATGCAAATACCAGAAAATTTAAAGCCCTCGATTCATTAGCAAAGGTACCAAAGTCCTTTGACATTTTAAATGGGGCCTTACAAGTGGATAACGCCTTCAACCACTGCATGAAAGTTTCCCTATACTAAAGTTCCTAAGTAGACGAACACTGGTCTTTGCTAACTGTTCGTCTTTTGTTTTATGTACTGTCTCTTTTGCGCTTTTAACTAGAACGGGAAGAGAAATGGTGAAAACAATCCGCATATGAGTTAATATTAAAGGGGCAATGGACGAGATTAGCAATTTTTTTTTAGCAGGAAGCTTAATTTTTTACATATACATTCTTTATAGCAATATACCAAATTTTAAATTTTTCTCACTAGGGAAGAACAGTAAGGTATGTGTCCAACGTTGATTTTTTTCTGCTTTTGGTGTTCAATAATTTTTCATTTTTTAATGAATTTATAATATAACAAAACTATGGCTATTCTGTTTTATTGATCATAGACTGCATTAAATTTTCACACTTACATATTAACAATTGTAAGAGAAGATAAATTTATAACATTCGGAAACGCGTTTAAATATAATTTTGCAGGAAATTTAATAAAGTATGCATCTTGATTAAATAGAGTTATTTTCGTATAAACGTTTAAAGGGCGCAGTCATTTAAATATGTCATTAAATGAAGTTCTAAGCGTCTTAGGGTTTTAAGAAACTTTGGTAACATATAACGCAAGATTGACAGATCATTTCTTTGCAAAAAGAAAAAAAAAAAAAAAAAAAAAAAAATGGACTAAAATCTATCAATTCTCACCCATTGTCCCCCTTAATAATATTAAATTCTAGAAAAATAAGGTGGACATTCGTAGCTATGCGCTGTGGATTAGATTTGTTGCATCTGCGAAAATCGATTCTTGTTCGATGGCTGTACAGGTTGTTGTATCGATTGGCTACAGATGTCGTCTTGGAAACGGAGGCAAGACGACGATGACACACCACAGAGGAAGGGGAGGTTATCGACTTCGATAAGTTTCCGCTCTTGTCGAGACGGAAGCAATTTCGCATTTCCCGAAAGCAAATTACTAACTTGCCATCGAAAGTGACTGTGAAGGCATTCGCGTTTTATGAGAGGCACCGGCCGTTCCTACAACGATAGCAGAGTCTACACCAAAACTAGAAAAGTTCATCTGTTCTGTTCTAAAACATTGCTCTTTTACAAGGCTAATATCTTGTCTTCAGGAAACAATGCCTTAGAAGCATTAGATAACTTTGTTCAGCACAGCATCCGAAGAAAGGTTCTCTTCTATGTTCACTGGGGAGCCGTTGTTGCGCTTGCATGCACAGTTTAGTAGGCGATCCCACTAATTCCACACACGTTCAAAGATATCAATTTTTATCACTTGCTATCCCTGTAGAATTCTAGTCTTCATATGAAGGATGAGCGAACTTGTGTTCGTTAACATAAAGCTTTAAATGAAGAAAAAGTAAGTGATGCAAGGCCAGGACTTCAAAATCCACAAACTGCACATGTAACCTCCCTCTAAAATATTATCTACTGTTCTCTTATTCTTCCTAAAATCTGCTTGAAATCTTCTTCAGTCCAGTTTTGCAATCTTTCAGCCAAGACCCTGGTATATATCTTACCTATTACTAACAGCAAACTACTTCCCCTATAATTTACTGAATTGTTCACATCTCCTTTGTTTTTAAATGTTAGAATCATTATTGCTGTTCTTCAACTCTTTGGGACCTCCTTTATACATAGTTTAATATTCTAACTAATAAAATCAATCTACGCTCGTTTAAACTACGCGCCTTCCAAAATTACCCAAGTATTCCATCCACGCCACTTACTTTGTTTCCTTTCAATTTTCTAGTTTGCATTTATTCTTATCAAGTAATCTAAATGCTAAATATACTGTGAATTCAACAGTGGTCATATATTTTGATCCATCAAAAGGTCTGTTCCTTAGAGATTTCTAAAATAGCCTCACCAATCTTCTGATCTTACACTATTCGTATTTTCCCCTAATTTCCCCTTAAACAGTACATTCATTAAAGACTATATTGCTTTCCCATAATTTTCTCTCACTGCCTCGTGTATTTTCATTCTCCTTTTTTCTCTCCGTTTTTTTTTTTTTTTTTTTTTTTTTTTTCCATGAGACATTTATATCCATCTTTCATTCACAAATTCTTCCTATTTGTAATTAAAAATATTTGCTTTTGTTTTAATAAAATTTACATTATTATTGTACTGTACATTAAAATATAACCTTTTCCAACTTGAATATCACTGTGTGTTGTATGCATAGCTGGCATGCAGTTTAACTGATAAAAAAGGAACAGAAGAAATATGAAAGTGTATATTTGGAAAGGATGACCACTCACTGCAGCCAAGTGGTTGGACAATTTCCAACAGGATAGGGTACATTTGTCTGATGGACTGTGCATTATCTCAGACAGTACCATGCACATTCGCTGGTCTAGCTGGGAAGTTATCTGCTGGTTTCGTCATGTCCCTTAGCTCTTTGTGAATCTGTTGAATATCCAACAACAAATTACATGTATTAAGGTTTTAGTTCGATGTAATCAACAAATTAAATTATTTAAATATATAAAAATAAAAATTATTCAAATTCAAATTTCAATAATTGAAATAGTTTTATACATCTTATGAGCTTTGAATATTTAAACAAACAAGTGTATGTAAATGGTTTCGAAAAGGCGTGTTTGTATTTCATGGCAGAAACTAGGACATTTAAATTAAATGCGTTCCCGTTTGGTGATTAAGCCAGATATCACTGAAATTTTAATTTATTAGAGGTTAAATCAAATGTGATAAAATTTTTACCATATGCTACACTGTATAAGAAACTTTTTGTCTTGATAACTCTTTTCGTTTGTATTATTATCTCATATAATTCAGTATATTATATAAAATGCTGGAATAATCAAAAAGTAGACAATTAAAACGTAATACTCAAAATTACATTAAAATTAACATATTACTTGATAATTCTGAATAAGCACTTTGAAGGAAAAAAATAGACTCTGGATTTAATTGCTTTTACCTTTATTTATGCTACTAAAATCGCTAGGGAAAAACATGTTTATTTTTTAGGATATAATCAAGAATGTCTGTTAAAATCTTCAAATTAATTGGTGCATAATTTGGTCATTGCAGCATTTTAATCGGTCCAAACGCTGAAATTTTGAAATGCGAGAAAACAAGTATTACTTATAACGTTATAACTTAGCTTGTTGCCTTAAAACGGACCTGCACAATGTTCGACTCTCTTTTTCTACTGTTCATTGACCACTTTACTGAATCTCAGCCTCTTTCTTGTGGTCTGATATCATTTGTACTTTGACTTTTCTCCATTCTTCATTGTCATTGTCAACACTTTCGTACTCTCACAGATACAATTTTAAACTGATTTCATACTCGCTGACAACTAAAGTACTAGCAATGCCCACTTTCTTCTTTGAAACAACCTTATAACAATTTCATTGCCGGTCACCCTTGTATATACGACAATACTGTGGTCAGAACAAAAGGAATATGTTTTTGTATGTGGTTTTGTGATGTTTTAGCGATTTCAAATCATAGCAGCATACTATGATATGCATTGGCATATCATCTGGAAAATACTTTTCCCATAGACTTTTGTGCACCAACAAGATTAAATTGCGTACTTCTATACTTTCCTGCATCTCACTAAGAGCAGAGAGTTTCTCCACAGTCGCTAACATAGTGAAAGTCTTGAGGGTCATCTCTTATGTGCATGGTTTCTAGTTTTCATAAACATTTTAGAACACTTTTTTTCCCCCTCCAGATATTCTGTTCAAACTATATTTACAGAGATTAATATGTATATGCGAGGAATAACTCATAAGTCATGCCAACTACTTTTTTTCTCGCGAACTATGGACAACACGAAAAATCAAAGATACACGATTGAAAGTAAATGGCACTTGCTGCCGAATGGTGCCGCCAACGGAAGGATGGAGGTAGACGGCCCTCTTAAGGAAGAAGCAAACCACAGGCAACCAGACAACATTGATTTATTATGGCATGAGCTAAAGTTACACACAAGGTTGCAAATCCATCACAGGATGGGTTTCCCAGGTAATCCACGATGGTAACAGCCTTCGAAGTAGTCTCCAAATATATCGAGGTGAAGTGTATCCTACACGCATCCACTACAACTTCTGCTGTAGCTTCTGCTTGCCAGCTTTGAATGCCATCTGCTGCATGTTAGCTGCTAACGTGAGCCTATAATCCTTTTTCGTAAACGCTTAGATATTTTAAGATTAAATTAAATAAATAATTATTTTCACCTACGCGCATTGTTCACTCTTTGTGACCTCCATGTTGACCACTGTCGCTCACCAATTGAATTTCGGGGCATACTGAGAGGGCGCAGTTGTGCTCACAAACATCAACTAGTGACTTTATTTGAAAGCCACACACTTTCAATCGTGCATCTTAGTTTTTTCGTGTTCCATTGTTGGCGAGAAAAGAAATAGTTGCCATGACTCATACGGTCTGTCCTGGTGTTGTAGTGGTTACCATACTTGCCTCCTACACCCAAGCACATCGGTTCGAACCCGGCCAGGACCGATGAATTTTTTCGGGCGAAAAAATCCTAAGGCTTCCTTCGGCAGGGAAGTAAAGCCGTGGGTCCCATGTCGTACATTTACGGCACGAAAAAGAACCTCAAGCCTGAAAGAGAGGCCTCTGAGCAAAATTTGTCGGCCGTTTCACGCCCTGAGTTGAATGGGACGCTGATGACCTGAGATGTTAAAGAGCGTCCATAAATCAATCAATCAATCAATCAATCAATCAAATGACTCATACGTCGTATGATGCATTCATTTGTACAATAATTATGTAAATCATATAGCTAAACACAACCAAGTGTTGAATCGTAAAAGTTAAACGTTTTGTACACTCCGAAAACATAAAATAAATGAATTTTTTACACTGAATAAAACACTGAAATAAACTGAGATATCTGCTTTCTGAATAAATGGAACTGGAACTTTCATGCTAACACTGCATCTAATTTTTGCTAGAATAGTTAGTTCAATATTAGCTGATTTTGTCCTTTCTTCTTTAAAGCCAAAGTATTACTAGAGAATATCTTTTTCTTTGAGACAGTTGTCAGTCGTGCTGGTCTACAGGCAACGTTTTCCTTGAGAAATTAACGTTTATATGATCAATTTCTACAAGCTTACGCATGCTCTTTCTTTAACTGTAAGACAGGCGTTCATGAAAATACCCCAAGTTCAAACAGAAGCGGACAGGAACGTTGCTGGCTACCAAGGCTCTCGTAGGAGTGGCAGATATAAAACACATTTCTTAATGTTGGTTTATAAAACGTTACACTTTTAACTCCAAACCTACCTAAATATCTTAAGTGGTATAAGATGTGTTCCCTCTGTCGCCGTGAGAGGCGAATGATTGCTGCTGTTTTTATTAGGCAATTGAGGCTAAGGGGGCGTTAACGATTGGTTTTGTTCGAACTAGTCCGTTCTTTGGCAAAGATTTTATTTTCGGAGTGCTTTCTGTCAGTTGTCTGGCTCAGGTAGATGGGATGCGTCACCCGGTGGTCTGCGGAATCGGCCAGCAGTCTGTACCTGTCTTCACACCTCGTGACACGCACACACACTGCGGTGTTCTTGCCTTAGTCATAGCCGCAAAAAGTGGGAGGGGGTCATGTATTTTAGTAACGGATAGGACTCTTCTTATATTCGCGAACTGTTCGTTTTTATTTTCGCCAACGTTGCGCCTGTGCACGCGAGAGCGTTGAACTGATTTGTATCAACGAAATTTGCAGGCCTCACGCATCTTGTCGTTGATGAATGGAGACTTAGCTTTCTGGAGATATTTTCATCTCCACGCCATTGACTAAAGCCATTCATTTTTAAAAATACAGTTACACATGGATAGAATCAACCGTGTTGATTTAAACGGTAAGGAAATACACTCAGTGGCTTTCAGTAATGAAACAATAGTTACAAAGAGGACAACGGACTTTATAGCATTTGTGTAGTGTAGTCGTGGACGCTAGATTGAATATAAGCGTTATACACAGACGGAATGGATTTTGCAGACGAGAAGTTAGTGTGTAACGGCCTCGTCACTTTTCCATGGCGCTACTATCCGAGATCGAGTCATGCATTGCCGCAGAGACTTCTGCTTCCTCTACCTCCGTCTTACGACTTCATTGATAGAGGTGCAGGGGAACATGTGATCAGCATGGCACCACCCCGCCTGTCGCCTATCACGTGACTTTCTAGATCGAAGAACGCCACCTCTCCTCAGGTAGTTCCCCAATTATCCTCACGAGGCTGGGTGGACTCCGTTCCAGACCTCCCTAACTTTAAAAATGTCTAAGTGGATACCGGGAATCGAACCCATCTTCCCGGCCAGCAACGTTAACCACTAGCTCAAGGAGGCAGTTGGCCTCGTCACTTGGAGAAATTATGTCATGCGATCAGAACTCATAGCGCCTATTTTGTGTTTCTTTGGTCATAAAATAGTGAGACAATCGCCGGAAAGCTTTGTTATTTCTATTCCGAATATTTTTATTTCGGCGCCGATTGTTTTAGAAACAGCAGTCATTTTATATTCATGGATGTGCAGCAGCTGAGTGGCTTTATACGCACTGTTGACAGGTATACCGACTTGCTCAGCTAATCGTGTTAAAGGCTTTCTAGGAGATAGCTATAATCGACAGCCTATTTCATAAAGTTTCTCCTCAATTAAAACCCGAATTTTTTAATATCGGCTTGTCTTTGAAAACGCCTTGTATTCGAAATTTGTTCACCAATTTGAAAATTGCACTTCCCGATGAAGATGCTACTTCTTTTAATTTAGGCCAAAATTCTCTCCTACAGCATTTGTGCGATTTCTTTTGCATATCACAAGCATAAATAAATATTGTTTGTTCTAAAGTACACCACAGTAGAAGCCTAACAGGTACTTCCTAAAGAAATCCACCGAAGCAGTTGGCATGATAAACACGACTGAGTAATCTCAATTGCCAACGTGAACTAAAATTAAACTACAGTTTTACCGAGAATTACGCGTCCGTTGAAGGCAACTGGTTTCCCCTGTATATACAAACTCCAATTGCGTGGCGGGGTGAGTGCATTTCGTGGTTTCGCTTTATATAGCAGATAAGCACACCAGTTGGCAGCCAAACGCTCAAGGTTGGAAAACAAACGTTGCTATCGGCGACCCGCGAAACAACTTGAGAGGTAAATCATAGCACTTAGGGATGATTTTTTTATTAGTGTTTAGCGCCCGTTTTTACTACTGGGGCACCATAGGCGGTGGGCACTGAAGATACAGGAGATGAAATGATAAATCGGGAAAGATTTTTTTTAAGAAAGCGTTCCAGGCCTAAGTTTAGAGTACCTCCCCGGCATTTGCCATTTATGAGGACTGAGGAAAACCTGGAAAAAACCTTAGTCAGAGAGGAAGGTCCTGGTGGGATTCGAACCCCAGACCTCCCGCTCACGAGTCCGCGCTTTAACGACCTCGGCCACCGGTGGCGGTACTTAAGGATGAAGTACAAACTATTTTTACAATTTAACGCTAGGCCGAACCGCATTTTCTTTAATAGTAGTTTCCATATAAGGCATCGCAAGTTCAGAAGTGTATCTAGATTTATATTAAACAGAGGTAACTTCTTTAATATATACCTAGAGAAAAATATGCAAAAGATAAGGCAGCTATTTTTTTTTCTCGCGAACAAGGAGCAGCACGAAACAGCTAAGATGTACGATTGAAAGTGTATGGAATGTACTTTCAAATGAAGTCACCAGATGTTATACATGAGCAGAGCTAGGATGTTTCAGCATGCAAGCAAGTGATCAGGAATGGAGGTTATAAAGAGTGAACGCGTGTATGTGAAAAAATACACGAAGGAATGCACGAGAATGCCACACATGTACAGAGTGACACAAACCTTGATTGTCATACGCCAGAATGACCATGGTGTTTGTTGGTGAAGTTTGGCGAAACATGTTTGCATGGTGACTTAGGGTGACGTCATTTACTGCTCTGTCGTTTGAATTCTGATTCATACGCCCTTGTCTAGGTTTCATCAATTGCAATGATGCGATTCAACATGACATTCCCTTCTTCCTGAAATCTCGCCTCTTTCGTAGAGTCAGTTAATTTGGCATACAAAGTGTCCAGCGTCTATCATCGCGTAAACACTATTCCACTACCATTCTTGTCCGCGAACACAGGACGCCCACTGCGCAGATCGGTAGTCGACATTTTGCCTCGTTTGAAGGCTCTGTCCACTCACCATTGTTCGATAGAGCAGAACACGCTCACCCAGTGCTTCTCGCATATGTATGTGGCATTTTCGTGCATTCCTGTCGCGGAGAAATGCTATTATCACATATGCACGTCATTCATTCTTCGTGTTCTCATTCCTGACCACTGTCGCTCACCAACTGAAATTCGGGTTGTGCTGGGAAACACAACTCTGCTCACATACACCATCTCTTACTACATTCTAAAGTACATTTCATACACTTTCAAGTCGGTCCTGGTGGTGTAGTGGTTACCATACTTGCCTCCTACCCCCAAAACGCGGGTTCGAACCCGGCCAGGATCGATGGATTTTTTCGGACGTAAAAATCCTAAGTATGGCTTCCTTCGGAAGGGAAGTAAAGCCGTGGGTCCCGTGTCGTACATTTACGGCACGATAAAGAACTTCAAGCCTGAAAAAAGCGACCTCTAAGCAAAATTTACTGGCAGTTTCACGTCCTGATTTGAATGGGACGCTGATGACCTGAGATGTTAAAGAGCGTCCATAAATAAATCAATAAAAAAAATACACTTTCAATCGTATATCTTAGATTTTTCCATCTTGTCTTGTTCGCGAGAAAATAAAAGGTTGCCATGACTTATTGCTTCTCCCGCGTATATCTTAATTGTTTTATTCAATAGTGCATGACTCATATATTTACATAGTAAACTTTTTAAATCTATTTCCTTCATTGAGTTCAAAATTTAGGCTTTTTGTAGGCTATGTCTGATTCAGCAATTTTTTTTTTAAAAAAAAAGAAATGGCGCGTTCTAGGCCTAGGTTTAGGGTATCTCTCAGACATTTGCCATTTAAGAGGACTGAGCAAACCAGGTAAATACCTGTCAGGGGGAGTGTCTTGACGGAAATTGATTCCCTGCTAGTGGAATTTTAAAGCTTTTGTAGTCTAAAGGTAATGTTTTAGACGCGGGCGCAATTCAGTAAAGCATCTAGGCAGTCGATGTTGGTCTCAAAATAAGATTTGCTACATTGCGTTGAAAAGAAAATGGATACTTGTAGAAAGTTCCAAAAGAAATGCTAAGGCCCTGTCTGCTGATCCGGACGTACCCGATGGGCTTCCGGTACTTTTTAGGTATTTTAGTCTTAAAAGGAAGCCACACGCCTCTTGAGGACAATTGGGGAGCTGCGATTCAAGTTACTAATAATTCAGTCTGGGTTAAACTTTTCTATAATCAAGTGACTCTTGCGTTTTATCAACCGGATCAGCAGTTCTCGTCATCGTGAAATGAAGCGTTCTGTGAAACTTTTGAATCTACGCTGCCGATGTTATGATACATGTCTGTCCAAGGCACTTTATTTATTCTACCGCCATTATATTGAAGATATGTGAATAACAGAATCAAATGATTATTTGTATGTTGTTTTTGAAAGAATAGATAATAAACGTAACCAAAGGTTTCCCGTTAAATCTTTGGGTGTTAAAGTAGAGTGGCATTGATAAACTATTTTTTCCCCATTAAATCGCACAATAAACCCATTTCTTCCAATAGGTTATTTTCAAAACATACTTGTCTCTTATAATGCCGCAAAGGTAGTATAAGTATTCTGTGAAAATATTTTTTTTCCTAATGAAATAAAAGCCAATTCTTCATATTTTGTTTTCATCCGGTTACATAAGACAAAAAAAAACTTTTATAACAAAATAATAATACTGGAGGAAAGAGGCTAGGGAGTAAATTGTTAACATATAGACAGGACCTGCTCGTGTTTACAGAATGGAGGAGAATATGTCACATGTTTTACTATTATGATAGCCGTTATACAGTGTTTGCTGGGTGTTGACGTCCACCTTGCCCTTCTTCGGTCATCCATCTTCCCCTCGCTGTTGGCAGCAGCTCCTCTTGTTTGCGTTGGACAGGCGTTTAATCTTTTTATGATCCGCCAGCGTTTGACATTGAAGCAATATTCTTAGCCCTAGGACAAGAGCGAGAGTGCCCGGCCAGCTCTGTACACAGTGACAGTTTTCCTACGCCTTTTTATTTTTAATTTTATTTTTAACTTTATGCTTTTGGAGCTAGGCGTCAACTTGCGATTATGGACGGTAGGGTTTGGCATTTCCGCAGGAGCTGGTAGACCTGTTCATTTTAACTTTGTCTGTGCTACGTATTGCTTTCTATAAGACACATCTTGGTGGAGGAGGGTTGGAACTAGGATCTATCATAAAAATATTTCTATTTGTCTCCAAAACCCTAGGAAAAGCTGGAAACAAAACATTACTTAATAAGATGTAAAGATAACCATGTTTAATAAAACTGACATGGTTAACAACATACATAGAAATAAGATTTTTAAGCTTTTATCGTAAACTCCATTTTGCTAAAGTTGTTTTCAGGTGGTTTCTTCATATTTTTCAGTAGGAATTTTTGCTCTTATTTTAGAAGCACTTTGGCTTTTAGATTGGCAGACAACGAAAGGTCAGGGCAACCGTCCATGAGCACAAACCCGAAAACTGTGGTAAAAATTAGACTGGTTTGCATGAAGATCGTCGGAAATCCATCCAAGACATTATCATAAGAAATACCAAAAGAAGGCCTGAGATTGCCAATAAATTCACGAATGTAGTGAATGAATTTATCTGGAAAGCTCACACTCTCAAGTGATTTTTATTAAGACTGTTTCACGAATAAAATAAGAATTTAAATATAATTCCCTTACAAAATTGTAATAATTGTATATTTTTATTATGAATATGTAACTTTTCAAGCCATCTTGCAACAGATGAATGTCAACAGAGAAGAGCCAAGTAGGGTTGGGGACTGTTTCAGCAATAGAATAAGGATAAAAGTAATATATATTTGAAGTTCCCGCACGGATTATTACCAACTGTATAAATTGTTATCCTTATTTATGAATTTCTACCTATTCAGAAACCGTGAGAATGAAATAGACGAAAGTCTACTGTTACAGTCACTACCCTTCGACTTACTGATACCAACCGAGAGAGAGAAAGAGACGAGGTAACATTTTACCGTTCTAAATAACGTATTTATTAAAATGTATTATTACTTAGAATGAACAGTGCTTAACGCCCGTTTTTGCTACAGAGGCACCACAGGCGATGGACACTGTTGATATATGAGATGAAATGATATATGGGGAAAGGATTTTTTTAAGAAAGGAATCGTTCCAGGCCTAAATTTAGGATACCTCTCCGGCATTTGCCATTTATGAGGACTGAGGAAAACCTGGAAAAAAAACCCAGTCAGGGAGGACGGTCCTGACGGTATTGGAACCCACACCTCCCGCTTACGAGTCCGTGCCTTAACGATCTCGGCCACCCGTAGCGATTTGATTGCTTAGGCAGGTATTGTTACATAATTTACAAAATGATTTCTAACCGTTTGGCTGGATACGCAAAAACAATTGTTTCAATGTATAAACATTAAGTTAGTTAAATGTACAATTATTGAAAACAGACACTTTGAATGAAGGGGCTGTAATATCATTGAATGAATAGACATTTAGGAATCAGTAGATGAAGATGTGAAAGCAGAATTCCGCATTTTATTTAGTTTTGCCGAATGATGTTATTGATTAATCTGTATGGTGCACAGGAATTATGGGGGGGAGGGTATAGAGTTGGCTACACTGATCAGAAGACAAATGCACTTCGCGCGATCAAGAGATTTCATAAAGTTTACAAAAATTTCACGGCTATATCTGTGTGTGTTTGGTCAATATTTTGGATCATTTCGTTGTTCAATTTGATGATGACATCACATAAGTGAAATAGTTCTCGTAAACAGACCTAGAATGTGGCGCTAGAAATGAATGTGTATCTCGACAATATAACTCGTTCACAGAGCGTTATTAACGGATGAGTTTCTCGGCCGCAACGCCATGACCCAACCACGACCCACAATATTTACCAGACCCCAAGATAGGTATCTGTTGTACACAACATGGTTTGGTGTGTGGTCCATGTTTTATTACATCACGTTATTCATTTGTAATTATCTGATTTATTACGTGGTTTATAGTTGGAAGTAAACCAGCAGTAGCGTATTATTTTTTTTTTTTATTACATTAATATTGATTTAGTGAAATCACAGCATGAACTTATGCAATAGAAAGTGTTTATTGCAAAATGGGTTGCACTTGTGGGTCTTAATTATGGCAGTGCACCGAATAATACCATATTTACATTTCCTAAATAGTAGTAATTAACGGAGGAGTGGATAAAGAGTAAACACCGAGCAATTATTGAAGTTAATGATGAAACTGTAAGGATATTAAACATATCTTGCTTAAATCTGTGGCTAGGAAGGATATTTTCTTTGTGAAGTTATCCTTAATCTACCATCTTGTGTGGGAGTGAGGGTTAATGAAAAGAAAAAATCCGGAAGAACTTATGAAGCGGAATGAAGAGTTTTAATGAATGGTGTAAGCAGGATAGTATGTGGAAGTGAGGCCAAGACAAGACAGATACACCAGTTTATAGCTATTGTCAAGGAAGACTCTGCCCTTTTACTTAAAATAGACGATGATAAATAAAGTTGGTATTTGCTATTGGTAGTATTAAGATCACTTCGTCCGTCCATTTTCCCGTATTGGGGTCTGGTAAATATAATTGATCTTGTTCCAGCCTTCCTCGCCTACTCGCCAGACTTGGACTTAAAAGTAGAATTCCACGTTACTTACCTTGCATCAATCCTGAGAGTTTTCAGCGATTATTGAAATAGTGAACTATATAGCTCAGCGCTTTAACATTAAACGTTGCTTGAAACTTGGTAAATTCTTCACCGAGACCCATGAAATGATGGAGATAATTGTTTAAGTCGTACACGAGTGGTTTGAAAGTGGTCGGAAGTCCATAATTGATGATCCGCATCAGCGAACGAGGCTCATGCGGCCAGATGTAATGAGATCATCCATGAAAATCGACGCCCGACTGTTCGAAAAGTGTAACATTTCTGTGGGATCGTGTCATGAAATTCTGTAAAGTTTGGCGTGATAAACGCGACGGGATCTGTTAATAAGGATGCAACTTTCATGAATAGAATAATCACTAGTGCTGAAACACGGGTCTATGGTTACGATGTTGAGACGAAATTCCAACCATCACAGCGGGTTGGAAAATCTTCACCAAGACTCAAAATAGCTCATCGTGTTATTTTATTGTGAAAGCGCTGCTGACGGTTTTCTTCGACTTTAAGGGTGTTGTTTATCATCTATTTCACCGCGAAAACGTGAATCGCTGGTAATATAAAAAATGTCCATTGCCTCCGAAACAACGTGAGAACAGACCTGGACTGTGCAGAGACATTACATGGATCCTGGAATGTGCTAATCTGTCAGCGCATTCATTATTGCTGTTGGCGGCTTTTGTGGGAGGGGAATAACTGTACTTTCCCACCCTCCATACGTCCCGGGTTTACGCACCTACGAACTCTTATTTATCTATTTTTCTCACAGCTTGAATAAACGATAAATGATGGAGATTAGACTAAGCTGAGGAGAATAAACAGAATTTCGCCTATCTCGAAAAACACGTATCAGAACTGCTTTCAAAAGCTCAAACGCCTTTGGGAGAAATGTATCAACTCACGGGAATATTACTATTAAAGAGAGACGAAGTTTAGTAAAAGGAGGTAAACCCAAATTTTAAAACACTATTCGTTCGTTTATTTTTTGTGCAGACCTAGTATGAGTATATGTATAATAAGCCGAACTCGGAAGTTCAGACTTATTTTGGTTAAAATAGGCAAAATGCTGAAAATAGACAGTAATATAGTTAAAATAGGTATTTATAAAAAGTGAAAACAGAGGTTCATATCACCTGTTATTAATGAAAATGATATTTAAGACACTTAAAGATTTCTTTATCACATGAAGTACTTAAAGCTTACTTTTCTTGGCCAAAAGCAACAATAAACTTTTTTCAAAGTATCAATGGTCATAATCAGCAGCTTGTCAGAGAGAACATTTTTCATCATGGAAAAAGAATGTTCTACTTCCACTGAAGTGAGTGGGGCATATTTAAAACAAACTATTTCGGAAGGCCTCATACCAGTTACAACAGAACATTCACCTTTCAGGACACTATGGAAATGATGATCAAGAAAAAGTAAAGTAATTTTCATTACTGAATAATGAGAAAAAATTACGCAGTGTTTTCTGGTCGAATTCATTTTCTGCACTGCGTTTATAGGGAAATCAGGTTAGTATCTCTCTTATTTCCGTACTGAACACGTAGAAACAGTTTATTGCACAGCTGTACCGCTTGCCATTGTTTGTTACATTTATGCAATGAGAAGTCACCCCCACGAAAATTTCCTAGATTTGTCTCGCGCAGATCGATACAAGGTAATTTGCCAGGACTATTAAAAACTACATCCTCTCTATTTCCTGGTATCCTTATGTCCAGGCAACCGTGCATTGTTCCTTTCACAATGAAGGTTGTGCTATTGGGCTGAGGAGAAAATGTTTGACTGCTTGAAAAGAAATAAATGCATAACAAGATTCTCAGTAGATATTTTTATGAGTTGGACATGCTATTTAATTTTTATAAAATTTTTCTCTTCGACATATTGAAATCTTTATGTTCTTTTTCAAATACGTAAATAATCGCAGAAAAATCCATAATGATCCAAACAGGCAAAAGGTTTTAAACCTTAAAATAGGCGGGGGGGGGGGGGGGAAGGCAAAATGAAAACCACCTCTACTGACGGAAACATTTTCATTTATATCCGACTCTTAAATATATCCATCCAAACACATTTTGCCTAACTTCCAGGCTCTGATAATAAGATATAACGTATATTCAAATGTCATACGTTCCCATGCTCCCATTCTGGGGGGGGGGGTGGTAAAGCTATAACTTAGACATCTGTTGATAATGTGTCAGAATATTTGATTCGACCACTATTCTCCAAGGTGACTTTAGAAATGGGGGTAAAATTATCTGCATGATGTGGTATTTAAATCAGGATGGCCTTATTTTCCCATTTCTAAATGCTACTTTTTCATTGACTAGCATTTTATTTCCTAAGTATTTGGGAATTAACCCTTGTACTTTAGGTATCCATTAAGTAAAGAAGCGCTAATAAAAACCGCGCGCACAAGATGACCAGTGAAGGGGTATTCGTGCCATGAATTTGCATATAAATTAGATAATCTAATACCATCCTTCAACCTGAAAGAAGCATCATTTACTAGAGCATTTTATTTAGTCTGTAAGATATAAGCGGTGCACAGTTTAGTCGCCTGACGCCACGTGCACGGCGCTAGCCTAGCCCCAAGGTGGCTCCCGTTTGTGTACACAAACCGCCTCTTTTCATGAACATTTCATGCGTAAACATGCAGGCAAGAGATGGCCGCACATTTTTTCCTTGCTCCGGAGCAGTTGGGCGGGGAAAGTTTTCCCAAGTATCTGCTTTTCTGCACTTTCTTTCCCAATAACAAGCAGTATCTTATAAAGGATCCTCGTCTGGAAAGCTTGAGGATGCATTAACCCAAAAGCTTTGCTGTTGAGGAAGCGTTTTTAGGTATCGGCATTCAGAACATTATCTTAAGATTTCTTATATCCTATTACAAATGTAAAGTATTTACTGGCTTTAAGAGAACTTAATTTTGCACTCTCGCTTGGAGTTATAGGTGAGCGAGGCTCTGTGCATATTTTTTTTAATGGTACATACATTAGCAGTTGTTGTATTTGCAAAGTAGTTACCTTCAAGGGAATATTTAGACTGGTTTCAGTAAAGCTTTGTAGTATGATCAATTAACAGATACTTTTTAATAGTTGTATACTTTTTCCGTTAAGTCAAATCTAACTTATAAATAATTGTTGAAAATTGGGCAGATGGTTCGGGGCTACACAGCAGACAGCTAGTGGTAACGTTTTATGGTCTTGCTATGATGGTGTCTGTATATAGGCATTTGTAAGGAAAAATACGAATAAATGAATGCATAGTGGTCAAAGCTAACACAATATTCATTTAGGGGGGGGGGCTGATAAAGCTACTAATGCTATGAATATTTTTAATTAATTGGAGACTAGAATTAGATTTAAATTTACAAACAACATGGAGCCGGATATTGTACAACATTTATTTAGTTATGTACCTTTCAAGAACACAAGCATTTCAAATATTTAACTATTTGTGTGACCTTTTCAGTGTTTTATTTTCACTGCTTCTCTGTTCTAGTTATTTTAGCTATATTATCCTTTACGAATTACTTTAGTTTTGTATTGTGAACTTCTGTTCGTTTATAAACATATGTATTAGTTCCAACGTTAAACCACGTAACGCTGTCTTGTCCTCACCGTGTACCTCTGTGTGTAGTTCAATGCAAGCATTGAGTTGAGCGATATTAAACGCCTCTAGATCTCAGGGGGATGTGCAGAGTGTCGTGTACACGATCCCTGTTGACAGAAAACGCTGATTGAGCGAAGTCTTAGATGAAAACATGCAGACAACATATTTCACTGATGGAGATAATACACATTTGAGAGGTATAGTTAATTAGCTGAAGCGAAAATGGCAAAACAGACCGCGGTTCCAGTAGTTATGCATTATCTCCACAGAAACGCTCTAAAAGACGGGATATCGTACAGACCTATAATGTAGAAACGTATGAATATAAGACTTAAGGGAAATATTGACTAAAATCATTTCCACTAATTATTAAAAACTTAGGGGTTCTAATATTTCTACATTGTTTGTAGTAAACGTTTAAGTGATACAGCTTCTCCTGCTTAGTACAGTGCGATCAGTTTTGTTTTCCACCGGCGTGTTTAGCCGGCCTGCCAGGTTTCGGTGATTAGCGGTGATTACCAAATTTTCAAATGAAGTGTTGAAACTGCCCGCCTTCATTCTGCATACATTTCTGACATTTCTTTATAAAAATTATTCATCACTGCTGTAGTTCATTTTGAGAAATTTGGACAATTTCCTAGCGAATATTATCTTTTGAGTTCTTTGAAGCTTGTAAACGCCATTTTTTAACTTACCTCATAGATACTAATCGCAAGTGATTAAATCGGGGACCAAAGGGGCCACAAATTCCTACTCGTCTTGTGGAAACATATTGTTGACTGTTCTCATGAAATTATTTGCAGTGTGAGCAGTGGCATAGTCCTGTTTAAAAAAATGCTTGATCACTCTTCCTGTCTGTTAATTCTCTGAAAAAAGGGGTTAGTATGGTATTCACATAAATAAAAGAATCAACTGTACGCTAAAAAAAATGGTCCTATGATTCTTTCACCACAGGGTAAACATATGAATCATATCGCACATAAACATATGTCATGGGCTTTGTAAATACACAAGACATAATACACTTTATGTATACTGTCGAATTAAGAAACGAACAATACAACACACACCCGGGAACAGCTGCGCTACGGCTGCGACAATCAGTAAGGCCAACAAGTAAGCAAGCAGGTTACTACACCCTCCACGGCGCGGCAAACGAGGGGGGAGGGGCTAGCTCATAGGAGAAACCCCGCGCCGCGGGGTAAAACATCAACGATCGCAGGGCAATATGAGATCTAAACCATCAATATATAAACGTAAAATAACTAACTTTTTTTCAATACTAAATAAGGAACCTTCCAATTTCTGTTTCGGTCATCTTGTCGTGCCACGTCATATTCCGCAAAGTCCTAATGGCCCGGACATGCCGAGCCACTGGTCATAGATCAAGTTGCATTGAAATGGACAGCAAACAAATGACATTTTTAGTACCTAATGTGCCATTGCACGGCAAAATGATACTTATAAATAAATCGATAATGGTTTAAGGGTAGTCGGAAGGCTCTGTCTTACTAATGTTAACTAATTTAACATTATTGTGACAGCTATTAAGGGTACAACAATTTGTACAGCTTATATTTGATACATTTTATCTATGCAATGAAGGATACTTTTGGAATTAAACCTTTGGAACAAGGTTTAGATTATTTCTATATGAAGCCCCATTATCTGTTTAAAATGTATACAATAACTTGCCTAATATCTAGATTATTAAGTTTTTCATAATATTTCTTATTTAATAGTTTCATTTTTACGTCTAAAAACATCACTGAAAAGTTCAAGGCAATTGACATAGTAGGTTTTTCTTCTCTCCCCTCTCAAGAGGCACTTGAAGGAAACTGAGAAAATTGCTATTAAAATTGTTAAAAATTCATTCATAGCTCCAACCCGAAACCTAATGATGCCTGCACCATAGTCGGAATGTGTTCCGAATGTTTACGTCAGAATAGCCAACAGCAGAAGCGAAAATTCCTCTAGAGAATAGAAAACATCAAAACCATCAAGCTCATTTGGTCGAAAGGTACTTTTGAAATGTTTGGTGTCAAAGTGAGACGATTTTTAATCTATACAGCTGCTACTTTCAAAGATTAAAAAATAAACCAACTGTAGGCTACACATCACAATAAAATTATATCACATAGTTCAGATAAGTCGGAAATATCAAAAAATTAAAAATGTTGCTTTCCAACTCCCCTTATAAGTTAATTGTACCAAGTTTATTTGAAATCAGTGTGAGCCAACCGAAATAATTCCCTTGTTAATATCAAATAGTAACAATATGGCGTCGCATGCAATTTATCGTGGATATACTTAAAAATGAGACATCCATCCCCCCATTTTTCTGTTACAAGGTCAGGTGAATTTACGAAATAAGCAAAATTAATCTAAGTATTGAATAAAAGGTGATGGTAACAGTGCTATTATGTTAAATGGGTATATTATCAGAGAAAACCTCACTTTTTCTTAATCTAATCGCCCCCATGTCTACCACCATCTGCCGCACTTGTGATGTGAACATCTGTGGCTTGGCTTGTGCCGTAATGCTTCCCTGGTAGCAGTTCTATCATCTGACGAAGAGATCGTAATCCACTGATTCATATCGAGGAAATTGGGGATTGCTCCAGTATGCCTCCCAAAGCCCATGCAGCGTGACTGCTTGTATTGTCTTAAAGAATGATGAGGGTTAATTGCCAGCAAATAGCGGTTCTGCAATTGCATGACAATGCGTGTTTTGTATCTATATTTCTTTGCTGTATCTCAGCGGATAATTCACCGGCGATCTCAAACAGTGAAGCAAGGAGCAGATTGTGTGGTTTTCGGTTTGAGCTCATCCTGAACGGCATTCGATCGTTTAGTAATAAGTATTGGTCTAGAGACATTATCTTCGTCTTGTTTCGAACATGAAACAGATTTCTATCATTGGGTGTTTCTGAGACAGTGAAACTGGATTACTTACACTGAAATACTTATATGTTCGATCTCAGATTTCTGTAAAAGGAATATCTGTATCCTATCACCAAATATACTGTTATCTCGAGATCGTTTTTACTTTAGCCAGCTTTTATTTCTTGCATTTGTTTATGGTATTTACCATTATGAATTTGCAAGTACTGTCGTTTAAGTTGCATTATTTAAATTCTTTTACTTTCAATCAGTGTGCAACTAAGAGAAAAGGGTAAGAATGTAGGGTGTATTTGGTCCTCACAGGAACTATAGGCGTGATAGAGACATCTGATCTGTTTAATCTGCTATTATTATTTTCCGCAACACGTGGGATTGCCGTACGTGCTAGTTCCCATCGGCTGAAACGAAATGCTTCCGCTGTGTATCCTGAAAAGCGATATTTGTCACGTTTTGAGCTTCGCGTGGCTACCGTCCACCTCTGCACAGCGCAAGAGATTCTTTGTCACAGCTCAGTCTGTCGTCACTGTACTTTGTTTCTGATTTATATTCCGCTTTCTATTGTTCTGCTGTATTACCTTATTATTCCTTGCTTTCTCTTAAATATTTTGTTTCTTTCTTGCTAGCTCTCCACTACCTACTATTTCTATTTTGGTATTGCTATTTCCTGCTGTTTCTCTTTTTTTCTTCTTTTTCTCTGTTATCTTTCTGTTCCCGCTTCCTGCCCCTTATTACTTTCCTTCCTGTGTAATTTTTTTGTTTATTTTTCTTCTGGTTCTTGTGTCCCGTTAATTTTCTTTTTGTCTGTTGTGCCTTTTTCTTTGTTCTTGTTCTACCTCCAAATCTTTTTTATTCTGCTGTGTGCTGATGATCGCGTTTTCCCTTCTTGCGTCTATTTTTCTATTTCTTCGTGTAACAGCTCCTCTTAATTTCCTGATGTTTCTCCTTTAATCTAATTCCCATTTTTCTTTCTTTCTCTTTCTAGTCCTTATAGTTTTCTTCTGTTTACTTGTTCCTCTACACCTTTATTTTTTTCAGTTCTTCTATCACTGATTCTGCTCTTCTCCTGATTCTTTCTTTGTTTTTCTTCTAACTTACCACGTTCTTTTTCTTTTCTTTTTTTGAGTAGTGTTTAACGCCCGTTTTTACTACTGAGGCACCTCAGGCGGTGAACACTGATGATACATGAGATGAAATGATTAATTGGGAAAGGATTTTTTTTTTAGGAAGGAAACGTTCCAGGCCTAAGTCTAGGGTACCTCCCCGGCATTTATCATTTATGAGGAAAACCTGGAAAAAACCACAGTCGGGGAGGACGGTCCTGGCGGGATTCAAACCCCAGACCTCCCGCTCACGAGTCCGCGCCTTAACGACCTGGGTCACCCGTGACGGTCGTTCTTTTCCCTCCAGATTTTGTTCTACCCTCTTCTGTTCTCCTCTCTCTGTGGTCTCTTTTTCTACTATTCTTTCTGTATCTTCTACCCCAACATATATCTTTTCTTTCTCTGGTGTTTTACGGGGACTTTGTGCAAAACTGTTGCAGCAGCTTTTAGAATGGTATTTCATGTAGCTTTCTTCTATAGGCAAAACCGTTAATGCAAGAGATTCATTAATCTCTCTCTGTGTCTACATTTGTAAATACAGAATCAGATTAATGAACTTCCACACTTCTTGTAGTAGTCTCCCTGGTATGCGTTTTTGCATATAATATATGGAAGTACATTAATTCAAGTTTTGATCTTGAAGACGTGTTTTGCATTTTACCCTCTTTTCCAGTGGTTAGTACACACGCGGCTAACTATACGTGTCTGTGGTGAGAAACGAATTTCAAAAACAAAACACTCGTGGTAGTTGAGAGTTAGAAGCGTGCCACTTAAGAGCACTCGAACTTTCGAGATGCCTCTTGGGCACGGAACATCGAACTGAGATGACACTTGAGGCAATCAAAGTTTTGAGAAGTAGACTTGAGGTAGCTCAATGCTGGAATACAAATGGTTGCTCATATTTGCTGCATAGTTTTTAACGCTATTATACTCTCGTGTAAGCGCATGTTACATCAAGTATTTTGAGGTTATGTTTAATAACACGAACAAGGAGATACGACAGTGATGCTTCAAAGAATTAGCAAACTGTATTTCATGCTCTGGTTGGTAAATGCTTACTGTACCAATGCTAATGACCCCAACATCATCTACTTTAGTTTGAGAGTACATACACTGAAGAAGGAGTGTATAGTTTAAGGTTGATATGACGTCAAACTACACCTTATTAAGCCCATAATTTAAATTCCACACGAAAGTTGTACACTAAACGATTTAATAGGAATGTAATGTACTATTAATAACATTTCGAGTACTAAACAATGTTTCTTTTAACTGCACTCCGCTTAAACACAAATAGAACTATATCCATCCGCATCTTCTCCTGATTGGCTGAAGCTGTTGGCGCTATATGTGCGGATTGTGGAGCACGCCAAAAATATACAAACAATTAAAAAGTAAAAATAAGCACAATGCCAAAAAAGTTATAATCTAGAATAGCGAACTGTGTCAACAACAAACTGAAGACTTCCTTTGTTCTCTACATTGAGCAAGGTCAAGCGACAAGGGAATGCAGTAATCATGTCGCACATGTCATGATGAAGTAGCTTTAGCAGTTAACCTCACACATTAATGTGTTACATGAACTTTGGATGCATCAACGCTATCACGCATCGTACTTCATGTGCTAATGAAAACAAAAATTTCCTTAGATTCTTTTAACGTATTGGGGTAAATTATTACTTTAAAAACGAATTAATATGTATCGCAAGAAACGGTTCCGTGCCCACCAGCCAACGAGGAGTGACAAAAGAGCATTGGAGTAAGGTAAACAGAAACACTGTATAACTGAAATGCACATGAGTACCCTATCTAGCCAAAAATTAGGTGGTATGCTTGTATACCCTCAGGATCGATGGATTTTTTCCAGCGTAAAAATCCTAAGTATGGCTTCCTTCGGAAGGGAAGTATAACCATTGGTCCCGTGTCGCACATTTACGGTACGGTAAAGAACCTCAAACCTGAAAGAAGAGGTCTCTGAACAAAATTTGTCGGCCGTTTCACGCCTTGAATTGAACTCTAATAACCTGAGATGTTAAAGAGCGTTCGTAAATATAACAAATCAACCAACACCCTGAGCTTTGGTACTTCTGTTTTCGGTGCATTCACAAAGTGTCCATGTTTTATTTATTAACTCTATTTATTAATTGTTTTAGCAAAAAAAAAAAAAAGTACATAATGTTTGTACATATCCGATCTCTCGCTCTTTCCAGGTCTTCTTCAGTCTACCTCTGTTAGTAGATGTCCTAAGCATTTAATATTCTCTCTCTCTCTCTCCCCTTCCCTCTCCCCTCCCTCTCCCTTTACTTCTGTCTGTGAGAATTAGATTCCTGAAGCGTTCTAGCCTGGAAACTCTCTTACTATTTCCCAGATTTCTCTTCCATTACTCAAAAAGTAATTGTATAGCTTACCTTTTCAAGCCTGTGTTGTCATATTAATCCTGGAAGTGAATTTTAACATATGATTATTATTAAAAGACATGTTCTGATATTTTGTACTTTAAGTAGCTTTGACTACAGAGGGCGCTAATAACTTCTGAAATTGATCACTGTAAAGGCACATTGCTGAAGCGCATAGTAGTTGACGTCACAATATAAGTGGTTAAACAACAGCGAATACTTTGGTGTGTGACAGTCTTTCTGAACATTGGTCGTTAACAGGTTCACAGGTAATATATTACTTTCCAGGAACAAAAAGAAAAAAAAATTTTTTTAGAAACGAGTGGGTTAAATATTTTTACTATTGGCCATTAATACTATATATCGATTAAAAAGGTAAAGGTAAAATAGGGGAAAAAAGAAAAAAAAAACAATTTTTGTTTCTAAAGAAGTAAGGCCTAACAACATACTTTTAAATTTCATTTCTACATCAGATATACATTCTCCTTCTAGTTATTCATGCCATATCCAAAGGGCAACTGCATTAGGAGAGTATTTGAAGAAAATAATGTTCTAATTTTTATAAACAAAGCGGTTATTTTTAATTTTTGTAATTAGCAATAATATTTGTTCGAACTATTTTATTGCTTTCAGCATCGAAAGAATAAACTTTTTTTTTTTAATGTATATGACTGTCAGATTGAAACTTTTGTGAAAATTAAGACAAATCTTTGTTCTTTGTATAAACTAATTAATTCAAACCGTACTGGGCTCTCAGTTTTTTTTTTTTTTTTTTTTTTTCCCTCCCCAGATAATGTTTTTGAGGGTTTATTATCTACATCTTATTCTGGTTTCCAAAAACGAACCTTAGCTCATTCCGTGTTTTATGGAATTGTAAAAGTTAGTTTTTAGTTTATGTTTTTGGGCAGGGACTCTGAACATTTTCCAGTAACGTACCACTCGCAGGACAGTAGATGTACCAGTAAGCAAATTTTACGAGGGAAATGCATGGTTTTGTGGTACAACGATCAAAATAAGCATTTCTCTACATTTAACAAGACTGGTAATTTATATAGTTATTTCTTGTATGTAATATTTAGAATTAGATATTTATTGGAGAAAATCTGTTAACTATATTTCTCTTCAATGTATTTTCCTGTGAAATGTCTAAAAATTAATTTTATTAAGGTTAAAATGTGATGAATAAATACACAAACAAACTTCCACAAATATATATTCCTGATACAGCTGCTGTAGTACTCAGTAAAATTTATTAACTTTACAAATTGAACTAATTTCTGACTCACACTTTTATTTCAGTGCGAAGGTTGTGCTTGTTTAGCTAAACGCAGTTCTTTAATGTCTGGTTTCAACTAACTTAATTTTAGTAGTAAATGGGATCAACATTCAACTTTTTTCTGTACTTGGCTTTGTTATAAATAGAGAGAAAAAAATGCACATCCACATCACATATGGTCACAAACACTAACATTGTGAGATCAATATATATTCCTCCCCCCCCCCTTCTTACCAGCCCGTATGTAAAACCATCTTCTTGATCATTTGCCTGAAATGTCCATTTGATGGCCCGATCAATTCGTCTTTCTCGGAAGGAGTTAAGGTTTCGAAGAGAAAAATCCGCACTTCTAAACGAAATTTAAACAGACTGCTCAATACATTTCCCCTCGAGAGCCACCTAACTTCATTGTGAAGTATAAGAAAATCGTGTTCAGCACCTATTTCACTGTATAAAATGAAAAATAATCATGGATTCATAGCTCTGGACTTAATGAAGTACATAACTTTCTCATTTCCATTAAAAATAAAATTAACAAAAAAATTGTCTTTAGAGCAACAGGCATCGTTCTTGTAAATCCTCGCAATGAATGCTACAGTGCACAAATTTCCCTTCTGGGGCTACTTCTTTAGTCTTTGCAACAACGCCACCATGTTTCCCAGCCATTGCACGTGCTCCATCAGAACAAACACCAACACATAAATTATAATTTGGCGTTACAAGCTGGATCGAATCGAGCTGTTGAAAAGAATCTCTTGCTGCTGGAGGAATCTCTTGCTCTGCTGGAGGAAGGAATCTCTTGCTGCTGGAGGAATCTCTTGCTCTGCTGGAGGAAGGAATCTCTTGCTGCTAGTTTCCATTATTAGGCGGGTGAAATATTGTAACGTGGGAAATGTGTTCTTATTCCAATTCGCAAGTGATTCACATATATACACACACTAACCTAATCTGTCGGCGAACCTCGGGCAAATCCTAGAAACCAGTGAACCCAGTGGTTCAGCGAGCAAATCTTTGTAATTGTAGCACATCTTTAACTCCGACAGGGGAGGGAAAAAAATATTGTGGCGGCAATATTTGAACCCTTTATTCTATCATCAGAAGTGTAGCACAACGCTTTGACCGCCTGCGCTATTGCACTGTTGATTCTGATGCGTTATTATCTAGCTAATAGCTGTTCACTACCTTCGGCTCTCTCCGCCGGCGCTCGGGCACGAAGACTAGAAGCAAGAGATTCTTTTCAGTAGCTCGCCAGATTGTAGCTCTAGCATTCAATCCAGCTTGTAACGTCGAGTTTAATTATATTCTGTGCTATACTATCAATTTTCATAAATTGATCGAATTTTAAAAATATTTCATTTGAGGTTGTTCGAGCAGGCAGTGGTTCCTAAACAAGAATTATTCCTTCGCTGTTTCCCCATCTATAAATCTTACGTAAGTAAGAAGATGGGCCATGTTCATGTCTGTAGTTTCATCCAATTGTGTGAAAAAAAATATTGACTAGCGCGAATTTTTTTCAATCAACTGCTGCTTAAC
Source organism: Metallyticus violacea (assembly GCA_030762175.1). Classification (NCBI taxonomy): domain Eukaryota; kingdom Metazoa; phylum Arthropoda; class Insecta; order Mantodea; family Metallyticidae; genus Metallyticus; species Metallyticus violacea. The sequence continues at coordinate 64,485,633 of CM060836.1, forward strand.
ATTTGCAGATAAATCTAAAACTCTTCGAGATATAATGTCATTGGATAATGGAAACACTTCAAGTTGTTTTACTGCCTTTCCCCCAACATTATTTCAATCATAACCATACCTGCTGGTAATATTAAAGCCTCTCCGATCGTGTGAGATTTCCCGCCTTAGCTACTCTTAAACTGATGCCTCCAGAACATTCATATTAGATCTTCAAATGAAAGTTATTTGTTTTTTTTTTTGTTTTTTTTTTTTCCCCCTCGATGACAAATCTGATAGTTTTCTCTTAAAATATTCCAAGGTTTGTGTTTCAAATCACCATGCTTGAATGAGGTTTCAAAAGGGAAGGTTTCATTGAATAATTTGTGTTTCTTGACAAATCACACTGCGATATCGGAATAGCTCTCCCATCTCCAATATATGTGAAACCATATGATAAATTGCTTGTATTGTGCTTACGTATTGCTTGTGTAGGGCTATTCTTGTACAATGATGTCCTCTGCTGGGTGTTAGCGTTAGAAATAATGACATCTCGCAGAGTCCTGGCTTAACTCTCATTTCGCCCTTTGAGCTTTTCAAGCAGAGTCCTGCCCATCTGGTTTACTCCTGAATCTGGCACAAACCACATATAAATTTGACAATTTAACAAATAAAATCTCGCACTCAACAACAATAATGTAACTCATCTGCTTTCTTAACTGTAAATGCGTATCACAGCTAAACAATCAACAAAATGTATCTGAACAATATTCGAATTGTGCTCTGTCTTTGTCGTAGGATTAAAATTGTATTTCTGCATTATTTTTGTACAGTATCACAAAAAGTTTTATGATAATGTAAAACCTATTGTTTCCGCTTAGTTATAGTAGAACTGTCAAACACTGTTTGCAGAACAAATGTAAATTTACCTCATTTGTTAACATTTTTACGTACCAACCGGCAGTAGTTCATGACCCCTGTTTTAGGCAATTCTTCTTTCAATAACATCACACAGCTTCTTGAGAAACTGTTCAAATCGTCGATGCTGGAGCATTTCCCCCCTCTTTCGTAATCTTAATCTGAAACAAACTCCAGAACAAATACATCTGACAAGGGCTAAGGCACGGAAAATGATCAAACCTGGTCCATCTGAAAGCCTAAATGTTTCAATACGGGAGATGCCACGCTCAGCACATGACCCGGTTTGAGATAACCTAGCAATATACCCGATTTGTTCGTTTATCAGTGTACTATCATGTCACAGTTTGTTGAAAACTTGATCCATTCATAGGAACATACATAGTTACGTTTACATGAAAACTGGCAGGGGTATTTGTGGAGGATAAAGTTATTGAATTTGAAATATGAAACATTTTCAAATACAAAAATTGTACTTTTTTTCCTAAAATCTCTGTCCCTAGTTGCAGAAAACGTAACAGAAAAAAGTCCTTCATATGAAATGTAAATGTCATTTGTTGACTATAGCACCTCATGTTTTATTATTCGATATGCAATATATTTCAAATAGAGCAAGCTTGTGTTTCCCATGTCCTTTCCTTGTGAGATAGGGATTGCTATATTATGACTATCGCCAACCAAACCACAAATTGAGACGATGGCCTCTCGAATTGTCGAAAATTTCCATTTCGTGTCATTTGGACGAATGAAAATTGGTGAAAATATTGGTGATTATTGGGAACGCTTCAGGAAGCATTTTGTTTTAACCGGTTGAGGGTAAGGAAGTAACCAGCCCTCTCTGGTAAGCTCTCACTTCCAAAACTCTTCTAAGCAGCAGGATATTGACATTTTAGATGTTACAACTCTTGGGACATCACAGATGTTCTTATTCTGATAACGTTCTTCCATTAAATGGCCAATCCTGAGTGGCCAATACTGCTGGATCATCCTGTAAACATTTACTAAGAAGTTTCCCTTCTTCAGGAGGTCAGCATCTCAGAATCTGACTCCTCAGTAACACCGAATAATGGCCTGCACAGTAGATTTTCGTGGGATATTAAAGTATTACATGAAAAAATTTTCTGGAAGTATTTCTGTGTACAATTCGCCTCCCTTGACCCTACGTTTATGATAAGCAAAATTTCTTAAGTGTGTAAGTAAGGATGCCATTAGAAAATATGCTCCCATTGCTTTGGGTACCCACATGTAATATCGATATATCGATTGCTGGAAGAGGGATGATAGTATTGACATGGTTTGAATTAGTGCACAGTCGTGTAACTCAATATAATGTGATGGATGGCATTACTCTGGACTCTCGGCTATTCCAAAGGGAGACATAATGTTTCATTAATGGAGTTCTTTGATAAGTTTTCCGTCTGTGCTACGATTTTGGCCGAGTCTTATTCAAGTAGAGCCGGAAACAAAAACCATTGAATTACTTCTTTATTAATTATTTTTTGTTAGCTTGCGGTTTCAATTAAGTAACTCAGTTTGTCCTTTTGACCTCTCTATCTGTTTTGGCGGTCACATAAGAGAAATAAAAACAATGAAATCAATATGCATTCAGTCTTATCAAAATTATGTTTATTTCATTAAAGCATTTTGAAAGCAGTTCAATAAATTATACAATTAAAGCTTGTCGCTAAATAGCTAAGCAAAAATTAGTTTTCAGGTATTATTGTGTCAATTTCTGTTCGCTTCTGTCAATTTTGTGACTTTTAATTATTCCTTCTCGTTGTTTCACGTTCACTAATTGCTACACTTTGAAGGTTTCCCGTACAAACGCGAGTTCAAACATTGATGCCTCATTAAATCATTACTTTACTGGCAATTTCTTCGATCTCTTGAGTTCGTTATTTATTCTAGTGGGGTTCTTTAGTAATTCGTTTGTTTATTTTAGATATTTTGACTGCAGCTGGAAGTGATGTCATTTTGCTGTTGATTTTTGCATTGTTTGATGTTTCCATAGATCTGTAATTTTTACATCTATAGGAAATTACTTGAATGGGACCGAATGAGCGCGGCTTAAAACACCACAACCCGGAAAAGGTAAATATAGTTGCACACGCAAGTTTTTTATTTTTATTTTAGTAATTATATTTTTAATAAGAGCCTAAAATTATACGTACTTAAAATTGATGTGATAATATTAAGCACTAACATGTGTTATAAGAAATGTTAAAAATGGTGCCCCTCAGCAACAAAACATTGCTGGCTTCTGTATACAAACCTCCTGTATTTCACTCAAATTTATTTCCGTAAGAACGCGCCATTTTGGAACACTTTATAGTCATTCTTTCATAACCTTTTGTTATCAAGCTGGTGAACAGCATTTCCAGTATATTTTTTTGCAAATTGACTTACCATTTCTCTCAAAGAAACCGTTTTCATACATGTATCATACATAAAAACCCGTTCTTCAAGATTATATTATATAGTGGCACAACTAACGAATAACAATTAGCACACAGTTTACATATAACGAAAGCACCGAGTAACACATGAATGCATAACCATGCGCTGACAAAACATCCCTCGAACTACAAGATGCTACCTGCACGCGCATCAAATGAACCTTGACTTATTTCTATCTCTACGCAGCCGTGCTGTACCGACTCGTAACTCAACTAATCTTTCTGTACTTTCACGGTGCTCTTTCATTTTTGCTAAGTTTAAAATCACTTCTGTTTCCAGTAGTGAGAACATTGAATTACATCCAGTAAATATCTTCAGCTGTCGGTCACATATTCTGAAAAAATATAGTTATTGTAGATAGAAACTTTTGTGTTACGCGTGTGAATCGGGGTATCGTCATACCTGGATCCCTTTGATTGATGTACCTTTTCTTTTTCGCTCTCGGTTGATTTGTTAATTGTTAAATGATATCTGGAGTTCTCTGTCATGACCGTTGTGGGCAACTAAATTGTTCATAGGCATTCTCGTGAATACAATGTTGTAATATGTAGATGGTAAAAAGGTCTTCATCTTTTTCGTGCCTTTGTTTATATCATTACCGAGCATATTATATAATAACGAGTCTATTTCTGTTGCTTTTGGAGTATTACTTTTTTAATATTAATAATTAATACACACTAACCTATTTTGTTGGAGCTATGCTGAAAACTTTAGTTATTTAATCCATTCTTAAGTAAGTTGCCTGGACATAATTCAGCTTAAGGTACTTTTGGAAACTTTAAAGCTATTTCAGCTAAATGCTCGCTGCTCCAGCCTCAAACTGAAAGGTAATGATCGAAAAATCCAACTCGCATAGCAAATATTATAGTGCAGAATTATCTTCTACCTTTCCTCAGCAACTCATGGTTTTCGATCCATTATGATGGAAGTGATTCTTAAACGTTTAATCATAAAGGAACTGGCCGAGTTATGAATTGTTGAAAATCCTGCGATTTCCAGCAGTGTTCCTGGTGTGTGTCCAGTTCTACAACTTTTCCTCACTTTATCTACCACTACAGCGATATCTGAGCTCTCATTCAATAAGCTAAATCTAATACTTATATGTATTCTCCATTGAAAATAAAGAAAGAAATATTGACGTCAAGAAAGTCGCCACTTAGTTCCTGTCGATAAAGCAACGGCGCCTTGGAAAATTGTGAGCTAATTTCGTTGTAGTTGTTCCTATTATTATTATTAATATCCAGGGGAAAAAAGTTCCATTGGGGGGCCCATTATTTATTAGTTATGCTACTGCTGCATACCCATTTTTAGCAATGAAACCCTGACGAATTCTTGCCGCTATCTGTTGATATTCGAAAGTGAGTGCAGCAGCCAGTATTGGCATTTACCACACCGTACGTTCGTTCACATCTGGTGTATAGGAATTTGTCGCTTGCCGTCTTGCACACCTGAAGGCGATGAATCTGCCTACAATGTTTGCTAGCGGTGTGATGATACCCGCGAGGGGCGCTGTCGGCATCCCTTCCCCCCACTTTGTAGCTCACGCTGTCTTTTTTTTTTAGGAGCCGGCAGTATGCGCTCCGCTAGTCCGTCAGCTGGGCTGCTGCCGCGATCGCTCGCTTATGTTCCTTGCGGAGGGTCGCGGACCCATGTTGTGTACAGATTTTAAGAGACTCGAACCTCACGCCCGTCTGACTGGCTTATCCCGTTAACTCGTTCAAGTGCATCGCCCCCTTGCTGTATGAGTGTTGTTGGCTGTGAGTTTAAGTATTTCATTTGTAAAAGAGAATAATAAGAACTGACAAAACTTAACGCGTATAATTCGGTTGCCAGTATGTAATGCTCAAGGATTTCAGTGTTGTGATTAAAATGATTGAAAGTAACAACAATAGTTTGGTTGTAACAGTGTGATTCATGAAGGTGCTAACACCTAAGTGTTAAAAAACAAAAGCAGTGAGAGGCGGCGTTTGTTATGGGATATCTATACAGTTGCAGTGAAGTTATAAATCTTTAAGAATTGTAGTGGATTATTTTGATAAATAATCGACCTAAGATGTTGTGAATGACCGTGTACGATGAAGCACAGCAAGCGTGAAATGTGCAATTGGCGGCCGCTATATGGATATATGTAACATCGTATTCTATATGGAACACCATGAGCCAACTGCAACCCGGACCGGATCTCTGAAGAGGAGCAGTAGCTTCAAGAAGCTCCTCAAGTTACCGATATGGGGCGGCTCAGGTGAGTGAGTGAGTTTTCAGTCACTGTTGCCAACCTATAGTCATCAAAGCATTCAGATTGTCGGTAAAAGGAAAGGAGGCCGCGGAAAGCTTGGTAATACACTTTGAAATTGACGAATGCAAAAGTATTTTTGTATACTAAAATAACAGTCTTTACTATTGATCATAATGGTCATAAAAGTCTACCATGTTATGACACCAGTTGTATAAAATCACCTTAGTAACAATTATGCCATGAAATTGTTTTCAATGTTAAAATGCCGTTAAAATTAATTACAGAATGTTAATATAGCTACAAAATTAATTAGTAGAGTGTGATAACACTAAATTGTTCTGAAATATATGCCAATAAAAGTTTCTGAAATACTCTTAATGTTCATCCAAATAATGAATTCATCTCCACGGGCGCTGACTCGTGAGCGGAAGGTCTGGGGTTCGAAACCCGCCAGGTTTTCCCCAATCATAAATGTCAAATGCCGGGAAGGTACCATAAACTTAGGCCTGGAAAGTTTCCTTTCTTAAAAAAAATCCTTTTCTCAATATATGATTTCATATCATGTATCATCAATGTCCACCGCCCGTGGTGCCTCAGTAGTAAAAACGGGCGTTAAAAACTATTAAAAAATTAATGAATCTGTCGTATTCCTTCTGATAAGTGTAATATTTTCTCGATATTAATGACAATTCAGCCTTTTTCAGTTTGAACCATTATTTCTTGTGGTAAATCCATATTCCTAACAACAATATCAATAGACAAATGAACTAAATAACTTCCATCGATACACTGACGTAATAATTATGATAAAAGAAGGCATTTGCCTAAGAATTTAATATAAAAACTGATATTAATATATCCTTTTATAACCCTGAATTACAATAAACAGTGTATGAAAGGTGTTTATGAATAAATTTTAGAATGGTTAAAGAAAAGAACTAGCGGAATTATCGACAGTAAAAAATAAACCGGAACGGCTGTTATTATAGGTCAGCCAGGAAAGCAACTGTGCAGACAAATGAAGCCAAGTTTAAACAAGAAGCATGAAAATGTTTTTTGTATTCAAGCAGATAACAAAAATAAGTAAAAAGGGAGATAAGACAGGTTAACGCAACTTTCCAGAAAGTCTTCATTTAAGCGTATCTAATTATTATTACCTCGTATTTTATGTCGCTTGTTTTACGGCAGCTGAAAGTTCGGCAGTCAGAGGGGTAACTCCCGGCGATGAGGGTTTATTACCTGCGCAGCCGTTTTAAGTTCTCGCAATTGCAGTAAACACATTCCTTATGACAAGATTGTTGGAAATGTTGGGCTGCAATATCTGCACGTTTCTGGAATATTTTTAGACAATTACAATTCAAACAGTTCATCTTCCAAAATTTTACTTAAAAGCATAAAGCATTGTCCATGAATTGCAGAAAGGTGATCTTCATATTTACATGGTCATGTTTCGAAGCAAAATAACATGTTTTATATGCGAAAATGCAATTGCATGAAGAGAGAATCTGTGTATAATGCGGAGTAAAGGTCTCTCTCTCTCTCACTCTCTCTCTCTCAAAAATACCATAAATGTAGACATGTTGACCGTACGTGCTTTTTACTTATGGGAAAGATAAAATATAAAGTGTATGGGAACCCCCCCCCAATCACAGTTAGATAAACTGATGCAAGTACAATATTCTTCCATTAAGACTTCCGTTTCTCTTTCTAAAAATATCTTATTTTATAGTAAAATGATATAGCTCTTTACCACTGTCACAAGGTCATTATTGCGTTTCATGCATATTGTTGATGTTTACAAGGCTGATTCATTCGGGCCTAGGGAAGATTACAGCCATCATGCAATGTCGATAATATAACCGAAAATATACGGCTTCTCCCTCCAAAATTTAAAATGAAATCACTTAAGTTTGTAGTTACATTTTTGGAAAAGGAGTGATGAAACAGCCCAACATTGTTGCCCGCAATAACAATAATAATAATAATTACAGTTATGTTGTAATTCCTGTTGAGAAGTAAGGAACACAATTTCCACAAGAATGTGTTAATATATCGTGGACTATTAACGAATTGGAACTTCCGAAAAACTTTTGTTCAATTTTGATATGCGAACTCTCTTAGTGCCTTATTAATCAAAGATAAATCGTGCAATGAAAACATGTGCTGATCACACATTACAATTAATTAACTATCCTACATAGCAGTCGTTTGTTGCTGACTAGTATCTGCAGTGATCTATTTTTGCTAAGCACCTAGCCGTGTATGCCACTGTCGATGCTGCTCTGTTCTCGATACTTGTATGGCTCGCTCGCACTACACTTGTCTGACTGACGTAGGAGTTCCTCGCGTCAGCAGCGGGTGCCTATTACGTAGTTACACCCTACGTTCCATATTATAGAAAAGTAAATCAAATGGTGATATAGAAACAAATAACTTGCGGGGTTTATATATATATATATATATATATATATATATATATATATGAATGAAAAATAGTATAACACTATTTACAATGCAACTAAAATAATAATAATAATAATAATAATAATAATAATATAATTAGAAAAGAAGAAAAGAATAAAACTAAGAAAAAGTCACAGATTTGCAATCGCTATTTCGAACTACTAGAGTTCTATGGCAAGAAGACAAGCGAAGGTGATAAAATAAATATTGAATATCGAAGTAACGTTATGCATAGAAACAGATGAAACAAGCAACAACGTGTTTCAATATTTATTTTATCACCATCGCTTGTCTTCTTGCCATAGAAGAACTCAAGCAGTTCAAAATATAGCGATTGCAAATCTGTGTCTTTTTCTTAGCGTTTTATCCTTTCTGCTTTTTTGATTATTGTTAATTTAGTTAAATTGTTAATAGTGTTACATTATTTTTCATTTATATAACACACACACACACACACACACACACACACACACACAAAATCACAAACACACAACACCAAACAAATTGTTAGCAAAATAATGTCGTCGATTCTGGTGGTGTAGTGGTAGGCCCAAGGCCGTGGGTTCAAATGCGGCCAAGACCGATGGATTTTTTCGGGCGTAAAAATCTTAAGTATAGCTTCCTTCGGAAACAAAGTAAAGCCATGGGTCCCATGTCGTAGATTTACGGCATGTAAAAGAACCTCAAGTCTAAAAGAAGAGGCCTCTTGACCAAAATTTGTCGGCAGTTTTACGATCTGATTTGAATGGGACTCTGATAACCTGAGATATTAAAGAGCGTCCGTAAATAAACCAAATAAACAACAAAAGAATGTCTTTGACTTTACTCAGTTCAACTGCATAGTCTTTGCGCTTGTGGCCCAACTTACTTCCCTCTGTGAAATAGTATCCGTACATATCTCTTGATCGTACTCACTCTTTGCACCGTGCCGAATTCGAGAGTAGCAATCTTAACAATTTCCTTCCACATTTTCTGAACTGCGACTTTAATTACAGAATAGCATTCCAACACGCAGCTGTCAGATGTTTCGTATTTGACTTTCTACTCCCACTTGTTTGTTTGCTGGGCTTCTACTAGAGCACCTCTGCAGGTGGCTGAGCTCTTATAATAGTGGTTTGATGCAATACAGCATATATTCGTCGTCATTGTTGTCAATCCCGCACATGCACAGATTGCAAGTACGATAATTCCACCCATTGCACTATATGTATTTTCACACGTTGCAATGATCTACGTTGTAATAGATGAGGAGTCAGGTGATGATATATCAGTCCAATTATGGTTGGAGGCGAAACAGGATTATCCGGATGAAACCTGACCAGATACCACTTAGTTGGGCACAAATTCGTCTGGGTGTTGATGAAAGAGGAAAATACACTGGCTTTCATTAACTTTGCGTTGGGATCTGCAGTATATGTCAATTAGTAGCAGTAATAATTCACAACTTACATGAGAAGCTTTGAGGAATATCTTTTTATCAAGAATTTATCAGGTGAACGATTGAGCCTGGAGCTAAATCGAATCATTGACGAATGCATACATTATTTCTAAGCAAACGCAAGAGGGAGAAATTAGAAATTCTCGACGCACATAGCACATTACTGCGTGGAACACCAGACCTACCAAGACAAATTGACGCGACGACGCCGAGTTGATTATAATGGAACGGAGGAGAGGGGGGGGGGGGGGATCCTCAGCACTTTCTCTCGTATTACCACTGATCAAAAGTAACTAATGGTACAAGCATAATAGTAATATTCGGAGATAACACGGATAATAAAAGAGAACTTGGGTAGAAGCAGAGCATTAAATGTATGCAAAACCCAAATAATTGACTTACGAGAGTGGCCTGGAAAGTTCTTGGTCTAACAATGAAGTAACAAGGTTTTAACTTCTACATTATTTATATTGTTCAACAAAATTTCCCTTAAGGTCAGTATTTATTCCAGTGATACTCCTATGCCATTATCCTGACTCTTAAAATGTTTCCGAAAGGTCTGCAAAATACTTCTACAGCTGTTATCGCCTTTCGATTTGATGAAAATCTCCTTTGAGATGGGAGTCAAGAGTGGATGCTCAAATCATTCATATTTCAAATATCTGAATTTTCCCATCAATAAAACATTGTTGATACAGGTGCATTGTCTTGAGAGTTTTTATCTCTCTCTGTGCAAACCAAATATTTTCATCAAGTTACTTTCCGAAGGTAATCAATTATTAAATTTCCTTTAGCGTTGCAAAATTCTAATGCCGTTATCTTCCCTGCAGATGGAACCGATATTGTATTCTTTGGCGCTGAACAGCCGACTTTGACTGCTGTTTCGATTTTGGTTTGTGACAATCATAAGTCGACGCACAGAATCAGTTCTGTTGCTGTTTCATCTGCTGTTAAAAACGCAGCACCTATCTTAACATAAAGTATATGCAATTTTTGTAGTAAAATATACCTAACCTACAGTCCTCAGCAGTTTCGCGCACTGGTCATCTAGTACCCATAGCATGTAGGGAGCGAAATATTTTGTCTCAATGCGCAGAAAAAGTATCGCTTAACCTGCAGACTCGAATACATCCGGTTGGGGGAGGACATTATCTAGATAACTGTGGCAGAGAAGAAAGAAGTGGTCTCGCATGGTTCAGATTAGGAGCTTGGAAAGGAAACAAATCAGTTAATGCTCTCGAGGATAGAACTTGCCCATTGTGCGGAGAAAGCGACACCTGGAGGCATATTTTGGCAGAATGCAGGGAAACGGAGAATTTAAAAAATGAGTATTTATCACCACAATTTTTGAATTCCAATAGAAACTTGAACATTTGCCGGGAAATGTTGGCGTATGCGAGATACTCAATTTGGAATTTTTCTAGAGAAGACCCGACAAACAAGGTTAATGATTATAATGAAGAGGGGGTGTGATAAATGGAAGGGGGCTCAGAGTAAGGGTTCCATTCATGTTTATGTATATAAAATTATTAATAGAAAACGTAAATATATCGAAGTATTTGTATGTTTTGATTTTGTAAGGACGACATTAGAATGTACAGCCGTAAGCCCATGCGACAATGGTATTTATTTGAATGTATTCTAAAACGTCCATTATTATTACTGTTAGGAAGCGGATTTTTATGTGTTAAAAATAGTAAAATTACTTATTTTTATGTACTTAAAAAAAGAAAATATTTGTTAAAAAATTTAAAAATATTTTGCTTAAATTCATAGAAATGAAAGAAAATTATTAATTTATTATTGTTAGAGGTATTCGCCACTCGTAGATGGATAGCAGCTCCTAGTATGTTCCCTTAAAATTGCAGTGGACAACAAAAGTCGTCTCCAAATTGCCCACCACGAATGCATGCCGATTGTCTCTAAATAGCACCTTATATTGTGAAAATGTTTCCACATCACAGGATGTTAGACGTGCATGTTTAAACAAAGGGATGTCATTAACACTTACACACCCTATATCACGCACTTGTTTACCTGCCTTTACTTGAGCCACTTTACACAGCTTTTGAAAACCAATGTTTTTCTCAGACAACTTTTTAAATTTGTCTTTTAATATTTTAGCCATGGTAACGAATTAATTTTCATTTCAACCGCCCTTACCGCCTTAAGTGTTTCACTCAATGGGTTTGTTGAAGTTTCTAGTTTTTGTATGGAGTGATACAAAAAGTTCAATTTGTAGATATGAACGCCAAATCATTTTTTAATTGGCCATCTTTCAATAAACCCTGAAATATTTTAATAGATGGCGCATCATTTTTGTCCAACTCATTTACAACAGATGCAAAATTTGTTGCGTAGTACAAACTGCACTTAATCAAGTGCCCGAGCGCGTGACCATTAGCGCACGGGGAAGAGGAAGATAGGGATTTTTTTCTCTGAAGAAATCTATCCTCAATGGTGATTTAAGAAAGATTTTTTCCCATTGATACACGCCTATCCAGTTGGAATATAGGAGTGTCTACATTTACATAATCTATGAAAAGCATGAACTACTCAAGTGACATGAATCATTTTTGGAAAACTCGCGGAAAGGACTTGACCTGCTTTTATCATGTATGGTGCACCATCTGTGAGAAAGAGTAATACATTGTATTTTACACCATTTTGCCATTATCTTATGCATAGTTTCATTGAATAACCTCACAATCGCTGTATTATTTGATGCAGGTAGTTCTTTACACTCCACTAAATACGACTACTCACTTAACTATTTCGTCATTTTTAAATACACCGACATTTCCTATTTTTCTGAAACTTGATCTGCACTTACTGTTTTTTCACATTGTAGGCAAAGCAAAACTTTATTGTCCGTGGTAAATATGTTTTTAAATTTTTTTACGCATTGCTGAAGTCGCGATTTAATATTTTATTTAACTTTCGGCATGTTTTCCAATTTCACAAAACACTTGTTCATAAGAACTGAAACATGAACGCGGTCTGTATGCATCATTCACACACTTTATCGTAAGCGCTCGATCTACCAATTTAAACATATTATGACATATAAAGATGCAAATGGGAAATAACCAGGGTGTCAGCAAATTAACGGCCTAATCTATTCTATATACCTTAGGCACCATAATGTGGTAAACATTCTCTGTAATGCAATACAAGTAATTCGTAAATATATCGTATGTATTTGTAAGGGAATAAATTAAAAAGTATGCCGGATAAATAATAGCAAAAATCAAAGATTAATTGAAGTTTATATAGTTATGGAAGATTATATGAAAATATGTATTTACACAAGAATCCATTCCCTAATTATTACAATGAATTGAACTGTTGTTAAAACTTTTTGGGCATCCTTAGTATGGGAGCTGTTCAAGGCGGTACGGCCATTTTAAAACCAGCAGCACACAATTAATTGTTGAAAATAAAGTCTCTATAAACTTTATAATTTTGATAGAAATTTATTATGGCATTACACCATCTTTTGCAAAGAATTTTATGACTGCACGATACACAGCTCTACCCATTTTATGGAATACTATAATTAATCAATTTTAGAAAGATATGTTAAGGAAACTGTTTGAAACAATGACTTATATTCGAAAAGAATGCTTTAGACCGATGTTCCAACGTATCAAAAATTATCTTGCCAATTTTATGGGTACTCTGAGAACTTTTCAGACCGTTTTCATAGTTCTTTGAGAAGACAGAAAGTGTTAATGATAGGAAGTCCATGGACACCAAAGGTTCCCAGGCAGTCGCTCTTTCAAGGCAAGGGTAAGGTGTGAAAAAAATACCCAGCTGGACACCTTTAGTTTACCTGAGTTTACCAGTTGACAAGACACTGGGCGTCAAGAATGGGTAGTGTCAGCCCTGCAAAACTTTATCAAGAGCCAGTCTGATATGATGCTAATTTACTGTACTTGTCAGAATGACCTTGTAGAACTAAAATATTTCAACAGGTCTTTCGTCGATTGTGCATAGTATTTAGCAGCAACTGACAAATATATATGGTGTTTGTTCAGCAGTAATAATTTAATAATCTACATACTTTAGTTCTTTCACAGCTTCATTATATTATTTCGAGCGTGACTTCACTTCATTCCTGCCCGGTTTCCTCCGGCATCTAAATTGGTAGCCTTGGTTTGCTCAGTGCCTCTCTCGAACGGTGCCGTGAATTAATAGGTGTGGTCTTTGGCTTTCCCCGTTCTACCTCAGGAGTTTGCTCCTTAGAAAACTCTCGACAAACTGCTGAAGAAACGTACATTTATTTGAAAAGCTCGTACCCAGCACCTCACGAACGTGGAATATTTCAGTTTTATTTATGCATAGTCATGACACGGTGACACTCGAGTTTCGTACCAGGCCAATAGCTGTGGAGACGAAGCTGTGGAAACTAGACAAAATGGTGTACTAAAAGCAGAATGTTATTTAACTGAAACGGCGGTGAATAATGTCAACACACAAAATTGGTGCTGTGTTGTTTTTTTACTAGTGTTAGGTGTAATACAGCATTTCGAGAATAAATGGGAAATTCTTGGTTTATCGTCAAACAAAGGAACTAACTGGAGGGGCTATTTTTGACATTTGGAAAACAGTATTTCGCTGTATGTAAGCAGTTAAAGTGATCTCTTACCGCCACGGGTGGCCGAGGTCGTTAAGGCACGGACTTGTGAGCGGGAAGTCTAGGGTTCGAATCCCACCAGGACCGTCCTCCCTGACTGAGGTTTTTTCCAGGTTTTCCTCAGTCCTAATAAACGGCAAATGCCAGGGAGGTATCCTAAAACTAGGGCCTGGAACGTTTCCTTCCTTAAAAAAAATCTTTTCCCAATATATCTCATGTATCATCAGTGTCCACCGCCTGTGGTGCCTCAGTATTAAAAACGGGCGTGAAACACCATTCAGTCAGTAAAGTGATCACAGTTATATCATACGTTCTTTTATTCAAGTTAACAGATTATAATGGAAGTTGAGGTTACTTGAAGAACATCAACAAGCCTTTTGGCGAACACATGTTACAGTGTATCCTTTTCCAAAAGTTAGTTACCGAAAGCATCGAATACCCTCAGGATATGATGCGTTTTTATGTAGAGCACTTCTGTTCCCAAAACTCCAAACGCTCCTGAAGAAATGCACTTCCATGAGGGTATCATGAAGCTGCAGAAACACTGATTCAAGTCCTTTGAACTTCGAGAGGACTGCATTTTGCAAGACTGAACTTATTTTCTTTAATATCAAGTTATCCTCGTATGTATGTGATATCTTAAATGTTTATGAAATCGCTGTATTTATTCCACTACATGTTCCTCTATATATGTAGATTTCTTATATCTACATTTCTCCATTAATGCCGCATCTAAACTAGTTCTTTTTCCTCTTTCTGTTTCTCTATTCATGCTTCTCAGGCATATGTAAGCGTTGGTTTTGCTATTTATTCTGTAATCTAAATGTTAGATATAGTCTTATTTCTAATAAACTGTTTTTATGCATGTCTGTTTTCTTTGGGCAATTCAAGGTATACATACATAACTCAGTTTCTGCATGTAGGCATGAATATTATTAAATGGTCCTACATGTAACATTGCAATGAACACTAACTCTTTCTATGTTCATCTGAATAATTAAATCATTTAAATCTCTGTAACGAAAGTAAAACAGTTTGTAATGTTAAAAAGAACCAAGACATGTTAATGTCATTGAACATATTGTTGTTGGGGTTGTTGGTCATCTTTCAACTGTGCTAAAGCTAAACATAATAAGGTGCCTAAGTTATCAGTTAATAGTTACCCTTCAGCTGTAATGAAAGTAACAGCACACAAAACAATTAAGAACTAACACAATATTGTCATTTATTCATTGTAAGAATGCATTACATAAGTAAATCTATGTAAGATATTTTAATGTTAATTAAACTTAATATTTAAAGAATGTATGCCTCTAAAACAATGACTTCTGAAGTGGATGGATAAAGTTTAGATATTGCAATTGAAGTGCATAACTAATACATGTAGAATATCAAGCAACGATCAACAGTTAAATGCCATATGTGCGTATTCTTGCTGTATTACACTCACTTTTCAGTTTCTTGTCTGTGTCTATACCTTTGAGGTACCCTCCCCTGTATCTGACTGCGTATTTATAGTTTAGATTTTCCAGCCTATTGTTCTTTTTTTTGTCTTTATTATTTGGTACCGTGCGATCAGTTTTGTTTTCCCTCGGAGTATTTTGCCTATGGGTGAGCACCCTCTCGTTAGCCGGCCAGCTGTGTCTCTGTGATTAGCAGGACGATAAAACAATAAAACAAACGAACCATAAAGTACACAAATCAATTTAGTGACGCATTACTTACTAAATTATCAAAAGAGGAATTGAAAATGCCCGCCTTCATTCTCCATACATTTTTGGCATCTCTTTAGGAAATTATTTATTATTCACTGTATTCCATTTTCATGACGAATTTTATCTTTAAGTTCTTGTATGGTGTGCGGGTTCGACTTGCACACGGCATATTTTAATTTATCCCAGAGGTAATAATTATAGGCTGTTAAATAGGAGACCGAAGTGGCCAAAATCCATACTAATAACTCTGTCTTGTGAATTGCTCTCATAGAATTAATCGCAGTATAATCAGTGGCGGAGTCATGTTGAAAAAATGCATGATTACGCTCCCTGTTGTTCAATTTTTGGAAAAAATGCATTTAATGTGGTATTCGCTTAACACAATCGACTATATGTTCCGCTCCTAAAAAAATGTTCCTATTAATTCATGCACCACAGATATGAAAGACACGCCATGCCATTGGTGCTAGTTCACCTTGAGACACAAGGTTCGCGGGTTCGATATCGGCTGAGATCGATGGGGTTTTCCGGACGTTAAAAATCAAAGTGCAAGTTCTCTGGGAGAGTTTTAAGCGATGTATCCTGTGTCGCTAACTTACGACGCGTTAAAGAACAGCACACGAGACAAAATGACACTTTATGTACTATCGAATTAAGAAATGAACAAAACAACATACACCTGGGAACGGCTGCTCTACCATTACGGCAGTCAGCAAGGTCAACAAATAAGCAAGCAGGCTTACTACCCCCGTCACGACGCGGCAAACGATTGGGAGCTCGTTTATAGAAAAAAGCCGCACTTCGGGGGAAAGCATCATCACTGATAGCACTGTATTTCCATATTGTATTTCTTAATTATTTGGTTTATTTTGTTGACTAATTTTTACAGATTGTATTCACTAATTAGTAAAATATGTACAGAGTTTATATTTTATTAGTCTTACTACGCCAAGGTTTACGTCTCTCCATTTTTATTTCCATTATTTTGTTCATATATCAAGCAGTATTGACGATAATGTGTTTTTCTTAGTCCTATATTGACCACTATACTTTATCACTTTCAGATTTTTTTAATATACAATGCTCTGATGGCATTGATGAGGTTAGGTACAATTTGGTACCCTTATTATTGTCCATAGATTTTTGCGATTTATTTGGTATATTTTAACATTTTAGTAACGGATTCTCTGAATAAATCCGAATTTCGTCTCGACTCACTCTTAAATAAATCTGTTACTGACGTCAGGTTTGCAGTTTCTCAATAAGAAACTTCCTTTCTTTCCTTCCAATTCCGTTGAACGATTGCAACATTCACGGCCAACTTGGGAACGCCAATATAATATCGCATAACGAACTTCGATAAAGGCGGCGGTGATGTCATGTTGGTACACTCGTTGTTAAAACGAATGATAACTTTGTATTCCAATGTACTTCTTAAAATAAATTACAAAGAGTAAACGAGAGTAGTTTCGTCATAAGTAGAGCCCGATTTTTATGTAATATCAAATTCATAAATGTGCACGGTACGGTATTAGTATGTACAGCCTTAAGGCCCATGCGATCATAGTATTTATTTGAATGTATTCAAAAACTGGTACAGTAAACATCCATTACTACTACTGCTACTACTAGTACTGGTTCTGGTAAGTCCGTCCTGGTGTTGTAGTGGTTATCATACTTGCCTACTAAACCCAAGATCGCGGGTTCGATCCCAGCCAGGACCGATGGATTTTTTCGGGCGTAAAAATCGTAAGTATGGCTTCCTTCGGAAGGGAAATAATGCCGTGGATCCCATGTCGTACATTTACGGCACGAAAAAGAACCTCATGCCTGAAAGAGAGGCCTCTAAGCAAAATTTGTCGGCCGTTTCAGGCTCTGATTTGAATGGGACGCTGATGACCTGATATGTTAAAGAGTGTCTATAAATAAACCAAATCAAATGGTTCTGGTAACATAAGCGCACGTGGCAATTGTTGTTCGTAGCACTGAACTCTTTGAGGAGCTTTCATACCCCCCCCCCCCCCCCCACCCTTTATATGAATGGGACAAGTTTAAACAAGAAAAGTGTTTCTTATTTCTTCAGCCACATTTGCAGTGTTCAGCACATATGTTGCACTATGGGGAAAGCAAAACTAGACCTTTTTCTTCTACCCGCAGAGCACAGCAGCGAAGGATCGCAGGACGTTATGACGGCTCCACATTGCTGGGAACCACTTACTTATGAATGAAATAATGTTTGACTAGGCATTTGCCACTCTTGCTCCAGGATTTTGAAGACAATCAAAAAAGGCTTAGCAGGGGGCCTCAAAATTCTAATTTTTTACAGTTAGATTGGCTAAGGATCTACCGGTTACATCAATCGACTTATTCACTGCGATCCTTAAGTAACAACCTTCTAGTATGTCACCAGATTCTTTGATAAAACATATCAGCGGCCTAACAATCAAACACTTTGTACTTTCCCTCAGATGCTGTTAGTTAATAGGTACAGCTGTGTAACTTGCTCAGTCTTCACATTATTTCAATACCAAAGGAGAGAAAGATAGAACGGGGGACGGAAGCAGAAAAAGTTTTAATTTTCATGTAAAATCATGCAAAATATGTAATATGCACCAAAATATGTAAAAAAAAATTGTAAAATGAAAATTTTAACAACGCAAAGTCGGTCCTGGTGGTGTAATCCTAACCATACTTGCATCTTAGACTCAAGATTGCGGGTTCAGTCCCTATGGATCGTAAAATCCTAAGTATGGCTTCCTTCGGAATTGAAGTAAAGCCGCGGGTCCCGTGTCTTAGATTTACGGCACGTAAAAGAACCTCATATCTAAAAGAAGAGGTATCGTAAGAAAATTTATCGGCTGTTTCAAGCCCTGTACAGAATGGAACGCTGATGACCTGAGATATTAATGAGCGTCCTTAAATAAACCAAATAAATTTAATACCGCAATGATCATTCTTCAGTATATCGACATTTGCGGCTTCGTGTTGTCTCATATAAAAGGAGAGAGTATGTAATTACAAAAAATCCTGGCCCTAATCATAAGGCACGCACTGTAATAACAGTTCTGATCAGTAGCCGCTGTTGAGTGTGGGCCTTCCAAAAGTTCTCGGCCTAACCAAGAAAACATGAGGTATAAGAGAACCCCCACCCCAACATTGCCACCTTGTTAACCAATTCATTTAGTCCAACGACTTTAAAATTTTTTAATATCTTCAGTAAAATAAGATGTGTCCAGCTGTGAAATATAATCGTTTGTCTCAGCTACAACCTCATCATTTGATGTGAATCTTCGTCCTTACAGTCATTTCTTCAGGCGCTGGAGCAAAAAGTAATCGCTTGGAGCCAAATCGGGCGAATATGGCGGATGTGGAAGCACTTGGAAGCGAGAGTCATGCGTTTTACAATCAATAATCCCAGAAGCGTTGAAGGCGCGTGATGAGAGAGATTTTTTTCCCCCTCACAATGTGTGGACGTTTAGCCTGAACAGCATCCTTCAGTTGGCCCACAAATGAAGCGTAATATTAATCGGTGATGGTTCTGCCCTTCTGGAGGTAGTCAAGGAGCACCGCACCGTGAAAACCGTAGCCATGACTTGTCCTGCAGATGGAACCGTTTTTGCTTTCTTTGATGCACTTTCACCTGTTGCCACTCACTGTTTGGACTGCCATGTGATGATTTCATCTCTTTTGTGAAACGTCGGAGAAACTCGCTGCAATTGGTTTAAATAAGTCTAAACACTCTTGCGAAATGTTCATTCAAATGCGTTTTTGATCCATTGTTTAACAAACGTGGCACCAATCGAGCGAAAAGCCAAAACTTCGCGCAAAAGGTAGTGCACACGGTGTATCGAAGTCTTTGCAATGTCAGTAAACTTGCGTACCTTCAATCGGCGACCATTGTCACAAACTGATAGGTCGTAGCAGTTTTGGGACGTCCTGAACGCTCATCATCTTGAATGGATGTACAATTACTCTTAAATTCAGCAGTTCACTGTTTAACCGTCGAAAACAAAGGGAAAGCGTCATTTAATGAAATCCTTCAAAAGGAAGTACTTTTATCACAGCTCATATTTCTGTTTTATTCATTTTGTAGAAAAGGTTTAACAGTAGTTGGTTTACACGATCGTCACAAACGAATAACCACACTTACGCTTCTGAAACTTTACACCGCGCCATCCAAAGGGTTATAGTCAACATCTATCGTAGTAATTTTGACCATTTTGACATCTTTGAATGAGGCCGATAGTTTTAAGAACACCGCTCTTAAAGGAGGTGGTAATGTTTTTATACGCGGTAAACCAGAAACATATGAAGCTACCGGCATTTAGATTGATGACAAACCGGGACTAGAGTGTTTTCTTGGTCAGGCCGAGAACTTTTAGAACGCCCCTCGTAATTTACATAAACGGCATTCCAAGTAGCGCTGTCCGCTTGATTAAGTGACCGGAATCGACATCGTAACCCCACGAAAGTACTGGTATTTGTGATTAAGATGCCAAAGCGTTTAAAACAAATTGAGCTCCAATACAGTTACTGCTTTAAGCTTGAAAATTTTTCTCTAAATTAAAACTGCAAAGTGTTTTAATGCCAGATGAACGTCAGCAGTGTTGACACGCACTGGTTTGTCATTTTCAAAACTTTCCTGGTCCTTTAAATATGCTCTAGTAATTTTTTTTTTTTATTTCAGCAAGTCTATACATTTTATTATGTATTTTTATACATACAGTAGTTTTAATTATTAGAGAAGGAAAAATATTTGTTCAGTTCCAAAACTTTCTCGGTGATCTTGAATTCATTACCTTATGAATTTTCGTTCAACTCTTTTTCATATCCAAATACTTTACTACTAATGCATACATTATTTTTTCAAAAATTGTTCGACTCGTCAATTGAGTGTACAGGGAATAACTGAGCTTCTATTTAATTTTTCTTTCATTCGGCTCGTAATTTTCTATAAATATTTCACCCGAACCAGTAGAAACATCAAATTATTTTTCATTAACCACAACATCACAAGCACTCTTCACATACAGCGGTGAAGCCCGAGTGGATAGGTGCGCTCGCCATGCAGTCTCAACTTTTAATTCCCTCGTTCATGAGATATTAGAAAGGTGCCTTATGATAAGATGTGCTACTCTATACGTTATACTAAAATTCACCAATGACGTTTATATATATTTTAAAAAATTCGCTAATTAGTACAGCTTTTCCCCCTCTTAACGTGGACTAAATATTGGATTGTAAACAGTGAATTTTATTTATATCTGTCCTATTCCGAAAGTACTTTGGCTTGTGAGATGACGAAATGTTTCACCGTCTCATTTGTTTATTCAACTGTGACAATAAACGCATTCGAAAGCCATGTCTCTTTTCTCCCTTTTTCTCTCCTCCGTCTCTGTTCTTACTTGTCACCACCTCCCGTCTGAAAAAGAAATCAGAATTTATGTAAAAATGACAACGTATTATGCTGTCAACTACACGGCTGGGAGTCGGATTTATTTCTGATTTTTCACATTTATGTTTTCTTTGATGGTTGCCAAGAAGATAATGCGTTGGCTCTTTGGTTGGGTTCTTGCACCTGTAATGTTCGTTCTATTATTATTATTATTATTATTATTATTATTATTATTATTATTATCATTATTATTAAATACCCGAAAATTTGCTTCTTAGCATCCTGTTCAAAAATATGCAAGAAATGCCACCTGTTATAAACTGTGATATAGAAACAAGCTACTTAATGAGTTCTATTTGTGGTACAAATACACTACTATTTCACAATATGAAATAAAGCACATGCCAGCAGTCATATTGTTAACAAAAGGATGTCTCTGATTTTGTTCAGTTGAGCGCTCCTGATTGCAGTTTGCTTTCGCTGTGAAATAATATCGACACACATCTCTTGATCGTACTGCATCTTTCCACAATACCAAAACCTAGAAAATTTAAAAAGTTTTGCATGAAACAACATAGAAGTCTTAAGTCCCTCTCTATATTACTGGAACTGTACAATCACATTATAAAATTCATCTGTCAGATGTTGCATCTTTGACTTCCTATTCCCATTTGTGTAAGGTTGCTGGGCTTCTACTAGAACACCATCGCAGGTTGCCACTTGTTTACTGTCCTTAATAAAGATTATACACTAATAACAGTCGCATAAGCGAAGCCGTATATTACCGCATGTCAAAATATAGCACATTTTAGAACGGAGGTAGTATTTATTTTGTTAACCTGTTTTCTAATACAATTTCAAGACCTTTTATGATTTCAAACATTTGTTTTGTTTCAAGATATAGTACTTAATTATCCTAACATGCATCATTTATACTTTCAAGACTGCAGCGTAACAGTTGAATGTCTGAAAAATGGTTGTGAAATCAGTAACACAGCAAAAGAACAACTATTTCTACAAAATCTACACTCTGGTCAATGTAATCTTGTCTTTCGTTTAATCCATTACAAAGTTAATAATCTTTAACTAATAAAATTTATTTATACATTATCTATGCTTTCATTCGTGGTGTTTGCGAACACAATTTATTTAATTCTAATTTTAGCGTCAAATTATATGAATGTTTAAGAAATATTAGCGCTATAGGCAAACTAAACATCATACCTCTTAGAGGAGGTACATTGTTACAAAAACAATAGCCATGTAATAATACAATAATGAGACAAAAGTATGGGCATTTGAACTTTTTTTTTCTGTTCTATCCGTGGTATTTATCCCGCGGTAAACACTTCAATTATTGCAATAAATAACAACTTCTCAAAGACTTTCTGCGCTTCCAGTAACATTTTCTGAATTTTCCAAAAGACCATCAGTATGCGAACTAAGCCCTGCAAAGGTTGTGTGTCTATTACGAAAGATGTGTGATATCACATGAAGGCTGATAAAATTATCAAATGCAATAAATTACGCTTATCATGTGGCGGCACACAAACAGATTGCTACGTAGTCGTTTTACAGGTGTTGAAAAAGTGGCAAGCAACAAGAATCTGCAGTCCTCTACGCGCCAGAACTCGGGCGAATTATGTACACTGAAATTGGCATGTGGAAATGAAGGGGAAGTTGACAGGAAGTTTGTGATTTTACTAATTTTGAAGACTAGGAGATGTTTCGTCTTGCGAAAGCACTAAAACAGTCACTACTGTTACTTATGTGAAATTGTATTAAAGTAAACGCTACCTTTCCTTTCGGAATTCTTTCATATTCACATCTGCACGTGGAAACTTAATTATCATTACCGTAGTGATTTCTGAATTTTAACTTTTTTGCGGAAAAATATTGCGAGATAGGGAGCTAAAGTTTGAAGTATAGTCTGAATTTAACACTTGTACGAATACAACGCATGTGGTGTTTCGTACCTTGGAAAATTATGGTTTTTAAATGTAGGTTAGGATATCTCGTAATAGGCAGAGGGTGGAAATATCAGGACATTCAGGGTGGGAAACAATGAGATTTTTGGAGAATTACAAAGACATTTAGATGCAATATACATAAAATAATAAAGTGAAACTATTGTAGAACTTCTTGATAAGTTGTAAGAAAGGGCTCGGGCTTTTAGGCGCTAAAATATGAAAATTTTGTATTTTTATGTACTAAAATACTTGAAATATGTTTAAAAAACGAAAAAATATTTAATTATGTTTTGAAATGATTAGTGACCGACGATTATTGCCGAACATTGACTTAATATTTATTGTTTATTTTTATGTACTAAAATACTTGAAATATGTTTAAAAAACTCTAAAACATTTAATTATGAAAGAAAAGAACGCTCCACGTTAGAAGAAGTGTGTTTAGCAAATTATACCTGGCATGTGGCTCACACAGTGTTCTTTTTTGCTGGCCGTCCAACACATATGAAACATAAATTAAACTTAAACATGTGAAATTAACTATTATTTCAAACACTTCCCTGTTTCTTTTTATTATTATTTTTTACCGTATCACTGGTGCATAGATTCACAATATCCTTAAATTCTTCAAGATGTTGCAAATTGGGGGGGGGGGGCGGATTGAAATGTTAATTCAAATATGTGAGAAGTATATTGCAATAAAGGGTAACTATATTGAAAAATGAAATATAGTTTTTGTCTTTATCATACCTGAAAATGGTTAGGCTGGAAACTTATGGACGTACCCTCGTACTAGGGCAGCGTTGACTAACTCACGAGCAATGACTACCGTTGCACGCAAGCCCCACCAACAGGCAGCAAGTCACTGCTGGGAAATATCGACTTACAATTCAGTTTTCGAAACTTCTTTTATAAATTTTATTAGTTTATATTAAATTGTTATTAAGTCCATGAATACTGGTTCGGTTTTAAGAACGGTTTAAATGATATTAACTGATCACTACCAAACAAGCTAAGAGCAGAAGATCCTCTTCATTAAGAATTGCAGTGTGGCAGTATATCGATCAGCCTCATAAACCCATAACCATACATACAATGTATTTATATGTAAATACAAATTAAAAACAAAGATTAATTCTTGGTGTATTTGAGAGAGAGCTTCAAATAAATCTTTACAATTGAACGTTACACTAACAACTAACGTTTTTACTTGCAAAAAAACAATAATTAAAACAATTCAAACGTGGGTAGGAACTTCAGTAACTCTGATGCTTTTAACCGCTCTACTATTAGTGTATGCTTGCCATGGAGAACTCTATTTCAATGTTGAAAAGTTGACAGAATGGGGTCAAATAGATCCGCGTGCAGAGCCATGCTGTGAATTAAGCACTGAATCGTACAGAACTTTGACAAATTAACGCTTCGAGAATCTGCTCCTCCCCTCTTTCTTTTTTGAGGTGTACGGGCTTCGAAAATGAGAGATACTAACGCTATCAAAATGAATAGTGTTTAACGCCCGTTTTTACTACAGAGGCACCACAGGCGATGGACACTGATAATACATGAAATGATAAATTGGGAAGGGATTTATGTTTTTAAGGAAGGAAACGTTCCAGGCCCAAGTTTAGGGTACCTCCCCGGCATGTACCATTTATGAGGACTGAGAAAAACTTGTAAAAAAACCTGTCAGGAAGGACGCTTCTGGCGGGATTCGAACCCCAGATCTCTCGCTCACGGTACTAATGCTATCAGACATTCATTTCTTAGCTTGAGGTTGACCGAGACACGATTATCTACCTGAAGGCATTTTTTTTTTTTTTTTGAGTAGTGTTTAACGCCCGTTTTTACTACTGAGGCACCACAGGCGGTGGACACTGATGATACATGAAATGAAATGATAAATTGGGAAAGGATTTTTTTTTTTAAGGAAGGAAGCGTTCCAGGCCTAAATTTAGGTACCTCCCCGGCATTTACCAGTTATGAAGACTGAGGAAAACCTGGAAAAAACCCCAGTCAGGGAGGACGGTCCTGGCGGGATTCGAACCGCAGACCTCCCGCTCACGAGTCCGTGCCTTAACGACCTCGGCCACCCGTGGCGGTACCTGAAGGCATTATTGCAGTAATCCCGGAGAGGAAGCTGAACAGACGTAAGCCTTAGCGAAACGAATGCAAATGCTTGTTTTATTCATAATTATTGTTATTGTTCCATCCCTATATCCTAAAACCTTAAGTGCTGTGACTTGCATATGTATACTAATCGTCTTGTTTTCCGTCTTGAGTGATTAGAAAAATAGCAGCTTGCTTGTTGTGGTAATAACTCGACCATTCCTTGTCATATAAAGCAGGGAAACAATTGTTCATCGTTTAAAAAAATTCTAAACACTTCTTAGACATCACATCAATATGATTATAAAGAAGTGCCTATTGTACAACTAAAAATCTTAAACGCAGTATTTTAAGTTTTGATCATATTATCGTGTAATGGGCTGCATGCGCTATCAGTGAGTGATTGCATGTTAGCAGCACACTGGAAAAGAATATACGATGGGACTGTGCAGCAGAAGAAAACAGCCCGGAAAAACACAGTCTGTCCCAATTATCTAATGAAGCCTGGTGGCATTATTGCACTGATTAATTAGCTAAATTGCCTCTATCGGTGAATGCATGTAACTCAATTTATAACTGGAAGAGTATCTATCACAACTTCAAGTTTTACAACGTGCCTAATTAGCAGAATATATCCATTCTCAGTGAAAATTTACATTTTAACCATTAAGATAGATTCGCGGTGCAGCCGATAAGAGTTTTTAATATACAATTAGCGAAAGGAGAAATAGCCAATGCTTAATGATGAAATCAGGAACGAGAAGAGTGTGTGAAAAACGTGCGTACACTGACAACAAGGAATTTTACTCTCAATTCAAGGAGTAGGAACCCAATCCTTATACAATAAAGAATGCGGATAAAATATGTACAAAGAATTTACGAGAGAAATGGGTTCGAAAAATAGGCGCCTCAAGAATAGGAACATATAGTTTTGGGCATGTTCAGAAGACGCAAGATCGCGGGTTCAATCCCAGTCAGGGTTGATGAATTTTTTCTGACTTAAAATTCTAAGTATTGCTTCCTTCGGAAGGGAAGCAGAGCCCTAGATACCATGTCCTACATTTACGACACGAAAAAGAACGTCAAGTCTGAAAGAAGAAGCATCTGAGCAAAATTTGTGGCCGTTTCATGCCCTGAATTGAGTGGGACGCTGATGACCTGAGATGTTGAAGAGCGTCCGTAAATAAAACATATCTACACATTCATATTTGTTTATGGATGGTCACACCATAAGTAAATACTTACAAGGGTAGGTTCAATAGTTTCCGGCTTAACCATTTTCTAGGTAAGATAAAGACAAAACTATATTTCACTTTTCAATATAGTTACCCCTTATTGCAATACACTCCTTACATCTTTGAATTAACATTTCAATCCCTCCACCAAAAAAAAAAAAAAAAATATTAATCATAATTTTTGTCTGCAAAAATGGGCATAAACAGCATCCATCACTTCATAGTCACACTTAAATTTCCTTCCTCGAAGGTCCTTCTTGAGCTTTGAGAAGAGGAATAGTCGCTGGAAGCTATATCTGGGCTGCAGGGTGGGTGGTTGATCTCCTTAAAGCCACATTTTTTCACAGCTTCCTTTGCAACAAGAGCTGTGTGCACAGGCGCGTTGTCGTGAAGAAGGCGCACACCACCCCTCAGCTTCCCTCGCCTTTACTCTTTGATGGAAGCACGTAGTCTGTGCAGTAGGTCAGCATAGTACTCCCCATTTACTGTGGTGTTTCTCTCTTTGAAGTCAATGAAGACTATTCCTTCTCAGTCCCAAAAGATTGTGACCATGATCTTCATGGTTGACGAGCGATCTTGGCCTTTATAGGCGGTGCTTCGCCAGGTTTACGCCACTCTGTTGATTCTCTTTTAGACAAGGGATCATAGTAGAGAACCATAGTTTCATCTCCTGTAACAATGGTTTGCCGAACTTCTCTCTCGTTGCTACGTCAGAGCTCCAAAAATCCCTGACAACAGATGACTCGTTGCTGCTTTTGAACTGAGGAAAGAAGTCTAGGCGCCCATCTTGCACTAACCTTATTCGTGTTTAAATGTTCATGAAAAATTCAATGGACTGTTGTTTTAGTAAAGCTCAACCTTGCTGCTATTTCTGTAACTTTGAGCCGCCAGTCTTCCATAATTTCTCATTCCACAAGAACTATGGATGTTTT
Organism: Metallyticus violacea; assembly: GCA_030762175.1. Classification (NCBI taxonomy): domain Eukaryota; kingdom Metazoa; phylum Arthropoda; class Insecta; order Mantodea; family Metallyticidae; genus Metallyticus; species Metallyticus violacea. The sequence continues at coordinate 64,513,104 of CM060836.1, forward strand.
CAGGAATGAGCATCTCCAAGGACCGACCTGTACGCTCTTCGTCTTCAATGCTTTCTCGACCAATTCGAAAAAATTTGGCTTATTCTTTCACGGTAGGATATGAGGGAATGCTTCCGCATATACACCATCCAATCGCTGTTTAATTTCATTTAGAGTAAGTCCTTCTTTTGTGATGAACGTAATAACAACTCGATACTCCATTTTGAACATATCACAATCTTCTACACATAGCCTTCTTTATGCAACTATGTCTGAACAACTGAACACAGCGGATCGGAAGTTACAGGTTCAATTATTTACTTAACAGGAAAGGTATAACACCTGATAAGTGTTTTGTGAAGGGAATAATCCTTATCGGCCAAGTTGGAAACTTATGGACCTACCCTAGTAATTCTGTCAAATATAGAAAATCACAACAGGAACAACATGCCCACTTTTAATGTTAAAAAGAGTCGCCAAAGCATGCCAATAGTTTACTCGCTTCATACAACTGTTTGGTACATACAGTGAATGCTATTGCATAATTTAAATAAAGTTGAAGTACTCCCTATGACCTAAAACATAAAATAATTAAATAAAAAAATTCATTCGCACTTTCTGTGTCCATCGGAGAACTTCGGAGACGCTTGTAAACGCTGTATTTTTACAACGCGCATACAGAGACTGCATATTGCAGTGGATTTTTTTTTTTTTGATTCGTTTTATTTAAGGACGCTCTTTAACATCTCAGGTCATCAGCGTCCCATTCAATTCCGAGCAGGAAACGGCTGACAAATTTTACTCAGAGGCCTCTTCTTTCAGGCTTGAGGTTCTTTTTCGTGCTGTAAATGTACGACACGGGACATATTGCAGTGGGTGCTTTGTCTGTAAACGTAATGGTCACAACTACAAGCGTTTGTAAAGAGATGTATAATGATATTACGAACTAATTTGTCATAATATATTACAAAAGTTTATTAAAAAAGAAGTGCTTTAGCTGGAAGGCGAACCTGCACTCTTAATCACAGCATCATTGCACACTGCCACAAAGCTAACGGAACATACACATCCCTTAAGCGCCTTTACTGCATGCCATATAACTGCTGCATTGCTACACGGCTTTGCAGGATAGTGAACCGCGCGCTGTATCGAGTAGAAAACGGTTTTTGGGTTTAAGACACGACTCATTTTTTTTTGTCACCAAGGATACGGTAATCGTTCATAAAACTTAACTATTATAGTTCTTTAAGTGTTTTGTCACTTCTACGAAGATCTGTACACTGTGAATGGCAGTGCATTACTTGTGGTTAGGTTGAGGTGCAGCCACTTATAACTGCTCTTTAGCTGGTGACATATGGTTTACATTTGACTATGAACACACGTTGCATCGCAATGTAGCTATGACGTTGATCCATATCTATTCGTTCCCACTCTCAAAAGTTCTTAGTGTCATGACATATATGACGGTCACTATGAAAAGGTGTGCATACAGTACTTTTCCAGAGTACTCTTTTGTAATTATTAATATAAAATAATTCTTCATATCTCTAAAAAAAAGAAGTTAAAAAGTCGATTCTATAGTTATCTGGTCTAACACATAGAAATAAGGGGGGGGGGAAGCAATCATGTCACTTTTCAATATAACGTGCATTTATTTCAACTCATGTTTCACATCTTTAAATTAGCATTTTTGAAGAGAAAAAAAGTATCTCAACTGTTGCCTGCAAAATGTTCTAAAACGGCATCCTTCATTTCTTTGTCATCGTTAAAATTTCTTCTTAGTATGCCATCCAACAATTTTCAGATAGTATAACAATCGCTGGGGGCTAGATCTGAACTACTATAAAGAAATCCACAGTTCCTCACAGCATGTTTTGCAATCTGGACAAGTGTGCTCTGGCGTGTAATGCTTAAGGCGAACATTTTAGTTCAGCATACCATGTCTGTTTTATAATTGCTGCTCGCAATTTTGTGCAGAAGGCTGCAGTAATTGTCTGGCGTGGGCATTGATGTTTCTCTCTTTGAAGTCAATCAGCAGAATCCCCTTGCAGTCTCAGAATATCTTTCTCTGGATTGGATAGCCGTGATCTTGCATGGCAACACTTCACCACGTTTACTTAACTCCATAGGCTCCCTTTAGAAAGTGGGTCATGTTAGAATACCATAGTTTCATCCCTCACAACTGATTCCATACCTTTCTTTCTTCCTAAATGTTTGATACAATGTCAAAAATCTTTCACAGCACTCCATTCGACATTGTTAGCCTCTCGAGAGAGGTCATGGCACCATCTTGCATGAATTTGTTCATGCAGCATCCCAAAGATTACTGTTTCTTTTCTTTTCAGTTTTAGACACGGGCCATTGTAACACCTCTTCTATAAGACAGTGGTTTCTCGTGTCAGCATCTCTACTGATATATCTTCGCGTGATTCAGCTTCAATGTTTTCTCGTTCTAATCGGTACTGTTTAGTCCTGTCGTTTACCGTGAATATGCAACATACACTTCATCTAAGTGGACTGTAATTTCTGCGGAAAATTTTCTTGCTTTTGTAAGAAATATATATAGAGTGTACAAAAATAGCTACCATTTTTATTTATTTATGGACGTCATCAACGTACTACCATTTTAATGAATAAAAACAATTATAATAGCATTTACAATTTATTGAAACTACGTGATGATTATTATTTATAAAAGTGCTTCTCAAATTGTCTCTGTCGATGCATTTCTGCAGACGATCTGAAAAACTTAGACAACATATTCGCACAATCGTATATTTGCATCGAATTCTTCAAAAACATTCTGGATGGCTTCTCTTTAGTGTCCAGGTGTTTGTGGCTTTGTAGCATAGACTTTATCTTTAACCTAGCCCCAAAAGGGGAAAAATCAATTCATGGCAATCTAGGTGGCAATTCTATTGACCCTCACCTTCCAATAACTTTACCATGAAAGAACTCAATAGTTCTGCATAATGCATAATAGGTGGAGCGCCATCATGTTAAAAGTACAAGTTGAAATAATCGTAATGCATTTGTAGCGCTGGAATAAGACAGCTATTCCAGATATTTCTCTCCAGTGATAATGCCATCAAAAATACCAAGGCCCAATAGCTGCAAGACATGAGGTTCCACCATAAACAATACCACCAGGTAAATTCAGCTGGTTCTCAAAGACAATTTTATGGTTCTGGGTATACCAATAGGTGCAACCGTGTCTGTTGACGGGGCCTGTTAATTTGAAAGATATCTCATCACTCCAAATTATCTTATAAAACAATTCAATGTCATTAACTCCCACTTCCTTTATCACAACCTCACAAAATTGAATCCTACGATCAGGATCAATTTCCAATAGACCATGTACAAGATGAGGCATGTAACACTTAAATTTGACTGCATGCAAACTTTCCGAACATAATATCTTGAAACAGCCTGTTCACAAGACAACCTACGAATAGACTTTATAAGACTGGATAATCTCTTCGTTCAGCTTACTTTCATCACTTAATGATGGCGTACCTGCCCTGGAGCAGTCTACTACAGATCTAGTTCTTCAAAACATTTTCGTAAATTCAGTGTTGAAATGTTTATTTCTTTCACTAATTATTAAATCGTAGCCATCTTTATAATATGTTTTTAAAACAAAAACACCCTTCCTGCAGTTGACATCTTCCCGATCGCGAATCAACAATGTCAAATGAACATCAGCTGTTTGATTGAATACATGCACTCTACTGGTTACAGAGATCATCAGACAAACAAAAGACGCATAAGATGCTTGATTTAGATGAGAAGATCACAACCAAATTTATCAATTTCTGTTCATAATGAGTAGTGACTTTTGACCTACTGTATAGTAACAATAACTAGATAAGTAGAAAAAGGAGGAAAGCATTTGGAAAGTGACAATATTGTATATGATGAGCCAAAGGTCACTATATAAAACATTCAACGTTATGAAAATTTACACAGCTTTGGAGTTATTCGTATGGTAGTGACAGACTTGGGCGTTGCCGAGTGTTATAATAACTAAGCAAAAAATATGGACGTTTCCCGCGCAAACATATTTGCGATTATTGTGTTGCAACTTGATCAAGACGGAAACTTATGAAACTCATCTCTTAGCAGGAATTGCAAAAATAAGAAAATACCGGAATCCTTTTGTAACTTAAAGAGAAATATAACACTTGACTGGCACATATTGTCTACGAAATCGATTCAGGGCTATTTAAGTTACCTGGGTGTCACTTTTCCCAGCACTGAATTGCGAACGTGAGTTGCATGGCGTCATTCGACCCCGTAGAAACATCTGCGTCAGTAGGTCACTCGTTTAATTAGGCATGAGTCAATCTTCTGTAAGAGCTCGCCTTCCAAATGGAATATTAAATTAATAGCTTTTTCCCCGCATATAATGTGCATCTGTGACTTTTATATTGATCTGGCGGCCTGTTGATGTTATGTGAATAGATGGTTAAAATTTCTGATATGGGATTAGTGATTTCGGAAACAAATAATGTTCACATCGATTTCCAGATAGTGGGGATGTTTTAGTAGGAGAAACGGTTTTCGAAATCTCCTTGAGACATCGATCCCAAATAAAGACATGTTTAAATAGTATACTATGAGGCTTGTGCAGTGGTATCATCCTTGAGTGTGCAATGAATGCCATAAGGCCTTAAATATTGAAAGTACTGTTATTTTAATCACAAACTCTCAGAAGTTCTAAATTAAATTAATTTGTGTAACTTGTTAGGTACATATTAGCAGTTAATTTTTAACTGTTAATGGAATCGCACGTATACGATGTTGCTGTGTTCTACAAGAAAGTAACGAATGCTTAGATAAATGAAATGTATCGATGACGTTTATCCAAAATGTGTTTAGGTCATCTCAGTCACTTCGTACGGAAGCCAGTTGTTGATCCTGCTTGGGCCATGCTGAAGAAGTTTTTATCTGATTTTTTTCTTCAAGTTTACAAGTGAATATCATCTCTCGTCCCGCCGAAGTCTATCATTACTCGTCATCACCAATTCACCATTCTAAAGCTGAAAAGATGATGATAAAGATGAAAACCGTAGATAAACAAAAGAACAGAACATCAATAATTACTATCTTAAATTAGACTTTACGGCCTATTCCAACTTCAGCAGAACATCTTCCCATCTTATTCTGGGTTTGCCCTGATTCTCTTTCCCATTAGTTTGATTTTAAAAGTACTTAGGAAGTTTGTTTACATTCATTCATTGAATATGAGTGGACCAATTTATTTTCCCTTTCTTCTACCAAATCATTTAATCTACATATGTTTAAGATTATTCCGATTTTTTTTTTTTTTTTTTTTTTTAATAGAGTGGATGCTATGGATCCTCAAAATCTCATCTCCGCCAATTCCATCTTCTTCTTTGGTCACTTCTGTTCAGTTCTCGCAAAGGTTAGAGCTGAAACCGCCATCACCTTATACCACTTAACCGAGTCCCTTCTGGTGTAATTTCTCAGCATCCTCGCTAATTCTTCCACTCGTGGTGGTTTTTTTTTATAGTTATTCAATGGCTAATTGTTTACTTGTGTAATGTAATTTATCATACATTTTTAAATTACATGGTTCAAGTATCTTCTATAATTCGTCTTGGGACTCACTCACAAACATCTGATCGTCCGCTTGTAATATTGTTTGTAGTTTTTGGTTTCCTTATACTGATACTTATTCCTTTAGGCTTTGTTTTAATCCACGGGTTAATACCGTCGTTCATATAAAAATTAAAACGTGCTGCTCGCTTCCTTAAAAAAAAAAAAAAAAAAAAAAAAAAAAAAAATCCTTTCCCAATTTATTATTTTATTTCATGTATCATCAGTGTCCACTGTCTATGGTGCCTCAGCAATAAAAACGGGCTTTAAAAATAATAATCAGCATTGTTAAATGGTTAGGTACACTCAGTATTTTCCTACAGGTTATCTCCATTTACTAAGTAATAACGTTAGATGACATGAACCATTGCTTCCAAACAAGGCAAAGAAGCTGTCCTAAGCGTGCTCAACTCCGCTTCCTAAAGCATACTTACAACTTTTCCCTTGTGGAAATGGAATTGTTTTCCCTCAGCTAAATATGCATGGTACCGGGAAGACATTCTGACTGACGCGATTAAGTTTGGCCCCCATAAGGTATTTAATTTCGTAATGCTTTCCTTTACATTCCAACCCCCCCCCCCTTATTGTGCTAATTGTGGGACACTTTTGCTGGCGAACGTTCAAGATTTGCGCCCAGTTTCGTCTACTTTCCATTTTTGAATATTTTTTGAACAGCGAACCAGTAGATTAAAATTTGTGTACGAATTGTAGTTTTCGAAAGAGGCAGTTGACCTGGAAAGTTCTGAATAAATTCCAAAACACACTTAAACTGCTAATTAAAATTACTTTTGCATTGATCTAGAGTCAGCTGTCTAACCATTTTTGCAAATCAATGTATACTGCCGTGAGACCGGCTGGGAAGCGATATTCATAGGCATGACCAAGTGGAACAAGGCGAGTTGGTGTACGGGCCTGCCGCTTTGGTAGGCCTAGTTACCGAGACATATCTCTGCTTGAGCCAGACAGTTTTTATAACTTAAGCCCTATTGCATGTACTAATAGGTATAGGTTAGACACTTTAAATTCGATGCCAGTAGAAATTCCGTAGTTCATAGAAGTCGCATACGTAGCTCTCAGTTTTTTTGGTTCACGAGTTATATGCTGCCTTAGACTCTTGAACTCTTCGTTCACCTGTGATAAAGTTTATATTAATTCAGATGTTAAAAACCAGAAAATGCTCCCCTTTTTACAATGGCAAAGAGTTTATTTTAGCGTGTCTCGTTAATGCATGTGATTTGAACTGTGAAGGTCAACGTGAATATTTGATTTGAAGAACTCGGCATCCTGTTTAATTAAAAAACAAAAGTGCCTCATAAAGCTGAAGACCAGTCGCTTGTAGATCTCTTATTTTCAGTCGTCAGAAAGCTGGGTTGAGAAGCGCTGAAACCGACTGCGGTTTGCTTTCATAGAGAGCCTATTCATAAGATCCGAGGACAATTTCGACTGCGGTGGTAAATGTAAAAGAGAGTTTTTCACAATAGACAGCTAATTGGAATTAGCGTGGTTCGGTTCGTCAGTTCTATTTCGCTCCAGAAACCCCTCCCCCCTCACCGTTCTAGTTACCTAAGCTGTGTAGTCATTGTTCATTGTTTATTGCAGGTCCGCGATTATCTCTTATAACATTAATTTCCTTAGCAAGTGCCGTTTTCTCACCGCGTAACCCTTAAAGAATTTAAATCTTTTAGAATATTTTTTGCTCATAGATTTACACGTCAAATAAGATATGGAATTTTCACACTACCTAGAGAAGGATAGGCAACGACTGGACCTATCACTGAATTTCTAAATACTATTTTTGTGCTTTAATTCCTTCTGTATATGTAAGAAATACTCTTATAATGAAATTATTTTTTTAGCTTAAGAATAAATGTAAATGTAAATATGTGCGTTAATCCCATTATATATGCTTGGTATCTTCAAACAATTGCCATTAGCCTAAAATTGGATGATAAACACAAATTGAGCACACTCATTGAACACAAATTGAGCTTTATTTAGAAGTGTAGTTAGCTAAAAGTTTAATATGATTTAATATAAGGTATATTTTAATAAACACATTTTAATAAATACTAAAAATGTTTCTATGTGCTTTCTGTGTTTTTGTTTAAGATGTAGAGCCTGTTTATTGAGGGTCACTGAATTATTTCACAAATATAAGAGCAAAAATTGACTAATGAAAATGTAACTTAGCAAACGATTGTTATAGAAAGCTAAAAACCTGCAGAACCGTTGTTATGAAACACGTAAATAGAAATCCGGTTCAAAATCAACTCCTAAAGCAGAGGTCGCTATTTTAAATCTGCTTGAAATAAGTAGCCTACCTGGAGGGAGGTGGTTTTGCTGTTTTATCTTACCTGAAAAGGTGAATTGTCCATCATTATGGGCACTGGCACTATAACATTTGCAATTGCATAATAACGAGTATTCGTTTTGTTTTTCCCCGCATGCGAACCGGGTCCGAAGCTGGTAGGTCATAACTGCACTCAGCGACAGTCAAGAAAGCGCAGGCGTATCATCGCTGACAATGCCTTTTTTAGGTTCGGAACAATAATATTCACTCATCCATCCATCCGGACTGTTATGTCGCAGCTTCAATAAATCCATTTAATTTTTATTTGTAATTTTCGAAATCATATTTCATTAAAAGCAAAAACTGCGAACATACAATTTACCTACAACCTTAAAAAATAATGCTGGACTAAATATGCATTTAAAACAAAAGGCCAAAGTTAGTCATAAGTCGTACTTTAATTGCACTATCAACACGGGTGGCCGAGGTCGCTAAAACCCATACTTGTTAGCGGGAGTTCTGGGGTTCGATTCCCGCCAGGACCTTCCTGCCTAACTTGGAGTTTTTTTTTTTTTTTTTTTTTTTTTTTTTTTTTTTTTTTTTTTTTAAGGTTTTCCTCAGTCTTTATAAACGTCAAATGCCGAGGATGTACCCTAAACCTGGAACGCTTCCTTTAAAAAATTCGCTGTATCATTTCACTCATGTGTCATCAATGTGCTCTACTTGTGGTACCTCAGTAGGGGGGGGGGGAAACCGGCGGTAAACACTATTAAACATTCATTTAATTTCACTAATTAATTCGACTGCAAAATGAATGCTAAACGTGATAACAACTCAACTTTGATGAATTTGAAAATGATGTATAAATTGAAGTGTCCGAAAAGAAAATATAATTGAAAATAAATGGTGCTAACATATAGGTATGTAGTAAGATGAATATTCAAAACAAAATTTCAGTTTTTTCCCGTTTGCTCAGATGTAACAATAGCACTGTACGTCAAGTAGATTTATTCCAGTTTTCTTCTACAAGAATGTGCTAACTGCAACTCTACACATGTAAAATACTTACATCATCTGACACATCAGACATATCAAAGAGATATCTAATGTTTTTTCGTCAGATAAATTGTCGAAAGATATGTTTGATATTTTAAATTCAAATCTATGATCCCTCCTTGCTATCTTTAATCTGTACAATGTTGTCTTTAATGAAAAGAGACACTGATATATATATTAGGATCTATCCCGAAGTGACTGCTCGGAATTTGCCAAGGCAAAAGGCCCTTGCTCTTCAGGGACTTCACTGGCTAAACCTAATACTAATTCTAAACCATCCAAAGCGATGAAACTAGGTCCTCATCTAGATGCGCTAAGAGTGGATTTCAGCTCAGGACGATGGAAGCCATTTTCTAGTGACAAAAACTAAAGCACCAAGAGAAGATGAGACATCGGTAAAGGGCAGAAAAAGGGGGTCAAAAGAAAGGAGAAGCAGAGGATAGAGCAGTCGGAACTTTTAACATCTAACGCTAATCTCTGCAGGTAACCGGCCCAGATGGAATAGTTGCTCCTGGTGAACAACCCCATTTCGCTTGATTGCACCCTCCTTAGCCCCAAGTTTCGAGCCTACTTTCCGCAGTACTGGGTAGAAAATATATTGCACATTCTTGTCGTGGTTTTGAGTTGTATTTATAGATAACTGAACGCTTTGCACTTGAACTTGTGAACGCGATTGCAACGTCTCTAAAGTTAACTTTGTTCTTCCGGAAACTTTGAAGCGTATTACATAATTTACGAGGTCGATAGTTCATATATTGGCATCGTATGTGTAATTTATTGTGTATTTATTTGCGTGTTTATTAGCCCAATAAAAAGGCACGAGAGTCGTAGAAAAGAAATGAATACACTACCACGAAATAGTTGAAGCAATCTCTACAAACGGTAATCAATAATAGTGTAAAACTTGAAGAGACACATGCCTTGGTTTTGTCATAAATGCTCCTATCAAAGGCCATATAGACATTCAATTTGGCCACAGTTTCCCATAGAAATACTTATTTTCTTAAAGAATCTGTAAGCGTAGATAATTCCAAATAAAAATTACTGAAAATTGTATCCAATGGGGTCGGTCCTGGTGGTGTAGTGGTTACCATACTTGCCTCCTAAACCCAAGAACGCGGGTTCGAACCCGGCCAGGATCGATGGATTTTTTCGGGCGTAAAAATCCTAAGTATGGCTTCCTTCGGAAGGGAAGTAAAGCTGTGGGTCCCGTGTCGTACATTTACGGCACGAAAAAGAACCTCAAGCCTGAAAGAGAGGCCTCTGAGCAAAATTTGTCGGCCGTTTCACGCCCTGAGTTGAATGCGACGCTGATGACCTGAGATGTTAAAGAGCGTCCATAAATAAAGCAATAAAAAAAAAGTATTGAATGGGCGTAACGTGAAAACTTTTGCGGACTTATTATGGAAGAATATGAATTTCGCGAAGTTTTGTGTAAGAAAAGATTAAGCACCGGAGCCGCATCGTGTTTAGAGATAGTCTTTTCATGTTGCTTGACAGAGCATGATATGGTGGCAGATTTACTGCAGAATTTTTATTTCATCTACGACCACACAAGGCTGGTAGCTTGTTCTACAATCTCAAAAACCCCATTGACAGGCAATGTGCGAAATTGAAGAACAGCGCTGTAAAAGTGGGGACTTGATCAGAATTTTAGATGTGTCATTTAGAATATATATCAAGGGAGCATTGTTTGAAATACAATAAAAATGACGCTAACAACAAATTTCTGCACATCAAACTTAGGGTATCTTCTAAAAATTACTAAAATCTGTAGTAAATGTTGAAATTGCCCTCTCTTTCCCAAAGGCACAACTTCATATCACCGCTTGTTGTAGGAACCTGTAGCCAGTATCATTGATCTCAAGTGCTTCAAATCGTCTAGTGTAGCGGATACTCTATCAGGTAGCACCATAGGAAAAAAATTCGGTGAAATCTGAGAATCTCGGTGGTCACAGGTTCTTGGAAATTACCCAGTCTTAAATAAACTTTCAGCTTCATGAACTCAATTAATATATGGTATACAGTGCATATTTTGGTCTTCACCATCCAGTTACTCAACAAATTCCATGTAAATGTGTCGGTATTCTGCAGTACTCTCTGTGAGCAAACTCCGACGTTCTTAACTTTTGGACAACTCTTCTATTTGTCTGAGTTGACATTGACACACAAATAAAACCACGTGTTAGAATTTTCTACAACGAACAACTGATTCCAAGGGCAATTAGTGCACTCGGTTAGGCCTATTTGGTTTTTGCAACTGTTGACAGCCGTAACCCCTATATACCTTTAGGTGAGTTTTCTTCGAATCTCTCTGACATACTGAGTGCGAGACCTGATCTTCTATGACAGAAGCCTGAATGATCGCTCCGGTGCTCCTCGACATCCTCAATAACGCAGATAATGCTTGAAGTTTTCACTCTCCAGTTACTTCAGCTTGCGTACCTATCGTGTTTGATCTATTTCTTCTTCACAAGGAGCCGTAGATGTAGCGCATATTGCATTTTCTCAGCGACTAATACATAATGGCGTAAACATTTACCAACGCCCAAACATGAACATCTGCGCCCTGTCATGAAAAGGAATCAAACCCCCGAAGCTCCCGTTCAATTTGAAAACAAAACGGACCTCCTTTCTAAATAAATGAAGAAATGTTTTGTTTTAAAGGAATGCGTCTGTATTTTACACATGTGTGAAACATTTTCGTATAGTCTTTGACTATTTGAGATTACCGTGAAATAATAAAAGAAATTGTCCAAATTTCTTCATTCATATTTTTTTCTTTCAAGATATTCCTTGAAGTTTAAAAAATATAATTTGGGGGAAATGCGTGTATCTTGAGCAGTTATCACTTTGCCTACGTTTTAGTGAAGATCATTTCCTACATAATTACACGGTTTGTTCTTTATTTGCTCTCATATCTGCTCCGTCATTAGGTTCCTATTGCTATAACATTTATGTTATGCTAGCTCAATACTTTTGACCCCCTTTTTCTGCCCTTTACGGATGTCTCGTCTTCTCTTGGTGCTTTGGTTTTTGTCATTAGAAAACGGCTTCCTGAGCTGAAATCCACTCTTAGCGCATCTAGACGAGGACCTAGTTTCATCGCTGTGGGTGGTTTAGAATCAGTATTAGGTTTAGCCAGTGAAGTTTCTGATTGCTGAGGAATATGCCGGGGAGATTTTTTAAGGGAATTTATTAGACGATACCCGGATATAGTAGAGGACTTCGTTAGTGTTGTGCGTCTTATATCGAAAACTCCCCGTTTTCTGATATTTAACTAATTTATGATTTGCAGCAACTTGGAATTCAGTCATCAGGGAATTTTTATTCGAATTATCTCCTGATCTCATGAGCCAACTCTGTACTCACATACATAAATAAACATAAATAAACATAAATAAACATAAATAAGATTACTTTGGTCTGTTATTAACCACGGCTTTCTTATACATCTCTGTACTCTTACGGTGACATGAGTGAACGCAAATATTTTAAGTGATTCTTTTTACAATAACAGCAGCCAGTACCTCCAGTATTGAAATGACTGTGAGTACAGGCTGCGCGGTCCATGTAGCCCTGCCGTCGCGCACGGGGACTCATAATCTGCTCATCTAGGATATCGGATTTTGAATTTAAAATCGCTAAACTCAGAAAGTAACCTCTTTCCTCGTGATGCAGGCCTTAGTTAAAAGCCTGAATAGTATTGACCTACATGGACTTGTGCTCATTGATTGCTTATACCGATCGACCCGAATACATTGAAAGTGCATGTAGAAAAAAATGCTATAATAATAATAATAATAATAATAATAATAATAATAATAATAATAATAATAATAATAATAATAATAATAATAATTGTTAGAAATAAAGTCGCCTGAGAAATGATTGAAATTATACATTTTTAGGTGGTATAAGCTGATAGTAGATGTTATAAAGCCTTATTATTGTTTTGCCTACTTTTCTTATACATCCTTTCTCTCAATATAATTTGTGTCACTGTGGAAGTTCAGACTCTTATAGCAAAGTAGGCATTTTAGTTCTTACCAGCGGGTTGATGCTCCGTCTTCTGCTCTCAGCTGTGGAACCAGTATGCCATCAACATGGCTGCAGTAGCACAGGAAGAATCTAATTAATTGTGTCGTGGGGACTTTTCGCTTGTCGGCCTCCTCGGCTTTTAAATGGGAATGAGTGCGGTTCACAACACACGCTGAAAGTAATGTAATGTGATAGCTCTGATCCCTTTCTAAGGAAAACCGCATAATTTTCTACGCTTTTAAGAATGAACGCTCTTGACTTGATATTTGATCCTCTTACGATGAAGCTGCACTGCTAATTTCAAAATACTTTCAAGGTATTAATACAGGGTGTCCCGCTTATCCCAACTCAGCGAGGGAATGCGCTTTTAAAGACTGACAGTTCTTTAGAAAGGGTCATTGTAATCGCGCCGGAAGCCCACTAATTTTTTCCAGATAAGCAAATCATCTGCTGTTGCTGGGTAACTTTTATTTAGACGATTGCCTTTTGTCAATGAAAAACATTAAAAAAGTTCACGTTTTCTAGATTATGTTTTGATATGACGTTGAAATAATTTTTATGTGCAAATATCCGGGCAAATACAGAACTGCTAACTTAATCTAAGGACGCCTGAAGTATCCAGCGCTGATTAAAGACTTAACAGTGTAACGAATCAATTTATTCTGGCGACCTGGATCAACTGGCACTACATACCAGAAGTCTCGGCGTGAATCAACAATCGCAGCTTGCATCTATATTACTTACTCCAGTCGACATATCTCGAAGGAAGACGCAAACCATTTGAAGGAGTTCATGAACATTCAGATGTATTGTGCCTTCTACAGCTGATTGCTGCTTCTTCAGGCGTCTCTGGGGTGAGAACACTTAACAGGAACTATAAGCGTGTTCGTGCCACTATGGTCAAAAGCGTGCATTTTTAGACGAGTTATAAAACATGTTGGACGTAGAATTAATAAACAAACGTAATATCCAAAACAATTGCTGCAAGTGTTAATGGTGTTGAATGAAAGAAAATAATTATGGCTAAATGAATCTAATAGTAGGTAGCTACCACGTGCTTTTTAGAACAAGAAAATATAGGGAAACAACCTTGGCAAGGTAAGTATCTATCTGACGGTGTTGAAACCTACTTTTAAATTTCGATGACAGAGCCACAAGCTCTAAATCGCCGATGTAAATAATTGGAGAATATTAATAACTTGGTTAGATTGGAATACCATAACCGTCCTAGTTCAAGTGGAAGTGATAGTGTGAGTTAATCCCTACCTATTCGCCAGACAAAAGCAAAGTCGTGCAGCTTCGCCACTTTTTGCAAGGTTTAGCTACAATTTTTAGGTCTTGCAGTTAAAATTAGCAGCCCGTTTTTTTGCATATGACTTTCTTGCATCGTATTGATATTGTTATCGAAAGTTCAGAGCAGGTTTCGACATGATCAAGTTGATGCTTCCCTTATTAGACGGATACAAAAATTCACATGACACATACAACGAGAATTGTCGGATGTCACTATAATGAGGATGAGACGAGGTCTTTTATGGTTTTGTCGGCAGTCAGTGCGGTAACTTGTAGCAAAGCGAATGTAATATCCTTGCAACTGATTCAAGTTCTCGCAATTACAATGAAAATGGACACGTGCCTTAGAAACAGATGTTGGAAATGGCCTGCCACATCTACGCATTTTTGGCATTTCTTTTTTCAAATAATTATTATTCTCACTCATCAGTTCTTCCAAAATTGAGTCAGTTTCTTTCCTGATATTTTCTTTCAGTTCTTATATTGTGTGGTGGATTTGTACTGTTCATTTTATTTTTCAATTTCATCCTATAATGGATTCCTTAACTTTGTGCCTTTGCGATATTCTCAAAAAAAAAAAAAAGTTCTATCACTCTGTGTGTATTTACTTTTCACTATATAGCGATTTTCTAGTCGAGCAATTTCGATTTCGTGTAAAATCGAGGTTTTCTGTATTCCAATACCTTTTATTTTGCGTCGAAATATGACCACGTAAATGGAATCAGGTTTCATCTGTAAAGAATAATAACGTTCGGGAACCGAAGTGATCTTGTGTGATTTCTAGTTTAAATGGAATCACTTTTCATACATGAACGGATACGTGTGAATGGCACTCTTCTAAAAAAGAGGTCAGAAATAATTGAATAAGGCAGGACAGCATTTCCAGCATCTCCTCTCTTAAGGCTCGAATGTATTTTCAATGTAACTATAGTTGTAATTGTGAGCTTCGTTGATAGTACATTTGCTTCGCTGGGAGTTGCCGCTCTGACGGCCGATCCGCCAGCTGTCGTGAAACGGGCGACAAAGCCATTAAAGATCGGCTGTCATCCTCATGATCGTGCGTCCCAGTGGATATTAAAGGGCATTTAAATGCATTTAAGGTAAAACTTCACGAATAAAACCAGGTTCTTAGGTAATTAATTGAATAAATTCTTATCTACTCTAAAAATTAAAGAGTTTGCAAAGGACTGTTAAATACTAGTAACTTGACAAAACGTTCTACTTATTATGATCTTCAGAAAATGCAAAATACTTCAGATTACAGTGTTAGATAAACTTAATTTCTGTTTAAAAGTGAATTTCGGGCTATCAAATTTATTTTATTTAACTATTCAGTTTCCCATTTCACTTTGATGGTGGAAGGGCAATTATCAATATTGAATTGCATCTGACCGATCAATAGTCTAATTACAACTTTTAAAAACACTGGGATATGCCACAGTTTATTCATGTTAGAAAGGTGGCTACCGTAAATTCAGCAATGTTATGACCATAAGCGGTGTTAAGAGTGAAGAGATCTCTTGCTTATAAATGCTTCAGATCAAGTCCTAGTGCAGAACACTGGCCATATAACTCTTACAATTACCGATATATAAAACAATAACTAGAAAACCAGAAAAGGATAAAGCACTTAGAAAACGTCACAGATTTGTAAGCGACATATTTCGAACTAGGTACTTGTGTTCTTCTATGGCAAGAAGACTTTAGAAATATAGCGATAACAAATCTGTCACTGTTTCTATATATACACACACACTCAGAAATAGTAGACCTTCTATTAAAATAGCAATACCTGTAAGAGTTAGAATTATATATCCTTACATTTTACTTTTTAGTAAAAGTACATTATGCTAATTACATATTTATATAATTTAAACTATTGTAAATTTCAAAATGTTATAATCTGAACGAAATTATCGAATATTCATTTAAATTCTCCTGTTAAAATAGCTTTTCGAAAGCATCAATAAACGAATTTCGGCTATTGTAAATGTTTGAAACAAATTTTATCTGAGTTAATTAAAACAATCATTTACAGAGATCGAGTTTAACATGGTGTAAATAAACAATAAATCCTTCAGGGCTCTAAGTTGCCTGGCGTTCCTTTTAGGCGTATGGGTGAACCTGGCCTAGGTTATTTAGAAACCCGAACCCCATACTCGTTAGGACTTAATGCTTCAGCAACATAGGCGAAATCATACTTCCAAATTATTATCCTTGTACGATATCATCCTTGGACAACAAGTACCCCAAGTGTTTTACACAGACTCGCCAAAAGTTAACTGTCTACAAGGAATGAGACCCCAACTCCTGAAATAAAATTACACAGAGCAAACGCTAGAAGGCATGAAACGACGTATTACACTAAATTTTTGCATCGCGAAAATCCTTACACGTGTATGGACATGCGGGAGATATACAGTCAGCAATATTAAAACCGCACTAGCAGAAAATGTGAAACAGTAAACTCTGCATAAAATTTTACTAAACAGCCGGCTCAACAGTACCAAGCAAATTAACCAGAAAAAAAAAAAAACAATGAAATTATTAAGGCATCAGTGATGATAATGGAGAAGGGTGTTTTGAAGGAAAGCGTTGTTCTTTATCACACTGGTTAAAATAGAAACACTTGAAGAGTTATTAGCACACAGCAAGTAGTACGAGGTTGGTTCGATAACAAAGAGAACAAGATCAGTCTTGCAAAGTACTGTAGTTTTCGACACAGTCCCCTCGAAGTCCAACGCACTTACTCAAACGTTTCTCCACATTCTTCGTGAGATGAGATTCTTCTAAGTCCTCAAAATTCTCATTTACCTTCTGAATGACCTCTTCATTTCACTTAAATTTGTGTCCAGAAAGAAACAGATGCTAATCCGAGGAATGCTATATCAACTGAACAGGGTGGTTGCGGGACCATTTCAAATAGTAATTCCACTAATTTGTGCTGAAAGACGCGGCGCATTGTCATGGTGAAACAACAGGTCGGGGGTTCGATTCCAACCAGAACTGTCCTCCTTGACCGAGGTTTCCCCAGTCCTCATAAATGGCAAATGCCGGAGAGGTACCCTAAACTTAGGCCTGGAACGTTTCCTTCCTTATAAAATACTTTCCCAACATCTTTCATCTCATGTATCATCAATGGCCACCGCCTGTAATGCCTCAGTAGTATAAACAGGCGTTAAACACTATTAAAAACTTTCTATCTGCCTGTTAAACGTTAATAGCAAATGTTCCAATGTTGTCTATATACTTGGAGTGTGTCCGGGCATTTTAAAATCACACAAATGGGAAAAAGTGATGAGAGAATGGGAAATCAATGAGTGCAAGTTTCTTGTAAGAAAGTTAAAAGTTAATTAAGAGCAAATTTCTTTTTAAAAAGGTTAGATTATAAAGAAGGTGTGATTAGGACAAATTCCTGAAGTGAATTTGAACACATCCTGAAGTAGATGTGATTAAAGCGGGAGAGAGAACTTAATAAATAAATATAACGGACACCTCAGACGTAATAACAAAGAAGCACATATTAGTATTGAAAAAAACAAAACAAATAATCTCATAGTAAGGCTTCTTAGTTGTTTTACTGTCCCATGGATAAATGTTACAATACATTAGAAAATATGAACACGATTATTTCAGATGAAAGCGCTGATGGTGAGGGCATTTTGATTCTTTATGATGATGAGCAGATGGTTTAATATATCAACACATATAAAGATAAGGTATTTCTGGAAATAAAATATCTACGTTCATAAAATATTTTAGTCTTAGTTAACGAGAAAAAGTATTTTTAGCTTAATGTAATTGTTTAAATTCATATCCATGTATTTTGCAATAAGTGGTTATGCAACAAAACGCCTATTAGAATCTTAAAACTGCATATGTGTATTTCATGTACATAACAAACGTTTCTAAATTCAATTCTGCTTATGTTCAGTTTTATGAAACCGCCTCTGAAAATATGTAGATTTTTTGAATGAAAAAGGGTAAATTATAAAAATTAAGTACCACAATGTAGATTTGAATTCTATAGCTTTTGATTGTGCAATAATATGTAACGTAAACACCCACAGGACAATCAAAACCCTGAAAAGTGTAAAATACAAAAGAGAATTTCTAAAACTTTTCATTTTTGCATTCGTAGACTTTTGTAAAAAAAAATCGGTCTTAAGTTGCATTTGGTCAGATACATGATCAACAAAATTAATTTTCCAGCGTGTTTGAATTTGAAATAATTAGCTAAATTAGTTCTGTATTCACGACTTTACTTAGCAAATGAAACTAAAAACATGCAAGCGTTGAGGCTTGACATTCCTAAGGTTCAACATATCGTAAACAACTTTAATATATTTGTACCTTGAAAACACGTATTGCATGTCCTTTATGAAAGAAAGTGTTTAAAAGAGTTGATAAAAGTCATACAGTTTTAATATATATTTATTTGATAGCCTTTCCTGAGATGCATTGAAAAATTGTATGTGACCAGTGGGGGGAAAATGAAATAATTGACTTGTTTTTCTCCAACTTTCCAGAATTAAGTGACATATAATATCCTAAAAGAAGGCTAAAAGGAAAACTATTTTACGTTGTTATACATTTCCCAATTTGCGCATATGCCCGGTTTAATGACAATCTTTGGCTCTATACAAAGTGTCGCAAATTTACATGTGAATCTCGATGTGTATGCCCCACTGCAAATAACTCTCTTTTCATGCCCTGATTGTTTCTTGTTCCTTTTTACAAGGCTATTTCGTGTGGACAGCTACAAAAATTCTCAAGTGTTTCTAGTAGTTGATTTGAGAACAACTTTTTAATGTGTCCACAATGGTATAGGCTTACACATTTTGATTATTGCAACTAATTTAGGGAACAAAAGCACATAGTGCCATTAAAAGAAACCCACATGGACACAAATAAGTTTGTTTTAGTATTGTTTTGTGTAACATATAATTTGCACTGATTGCAATGGTAGGTCCTTGTTAAAGTTGTTTTTTGGGTACTGTTTGATATTGGACTGCCCCACTGACAGTGGGACACTCTGTATATAAGCGTTCTACAAATACTTTTATGGCTCACAGTTCAAAAACGAACATATAAAAAAGTGATGTCACATAGTAGTAAGGCAAATGCAGTTCTTAATGATTGCTGCACTTTATATTTCCGGCCAAAATGTTCCAAGCAATAGGCTTCCTGTTATACAACCATACTGTGGTCTTGGAGCCTTCCTCGGCGTTTGCCATTCGAGTAGGGGATTCTACGATCAATGATTTTACTCCGCCCCTCTCTCGCTCCCCCCACATCTCTTTGCGTGTCTCAAGGGTACCTCTCGATGGCTCACAACGTAACGCACCCCTCCCTGCGGGCGAAGCGGAAACGGAAGTGCTGTTGGATAGATCAGGATTCTCCTCGCACAATTCCACGGCCACCGCCCTCTTATTGGTATTAAATTGTGTTTACATGAAAATGGATTGTCAATTAGTCTAATGTATTGGAAATAGGAGTTTACTCATTGTAGTGCTTGCAGAACTTGTGTTCCTGAACTGCAAGAAAGCAACACCTTTCCCCTCAACCATGCATCAGCGCTAAAGGGCCGCAGGCGTGATAAATGGGAACCTGAACATACCTGCTGATGAATGCGAAAGCTGGGGAAAGATCTGATAATCCCAAGTGTTGTCACATACACGGAATTCTCAAGAGTTTGGTTCTGTGGAAACGAATTAAACCTGAAAGGGCAGAGCAGATCTAATCAGTTCTTACATAATGCAATAGGTAGCACAGATTTTTTCTTATTATATTGAGGTACTTTGTTAGTGTATAATACTATATAATTATTACCAACATGGTATTAATGTGTCCGTTTTTATTCTGTAACAAAATGACACATTAATACCAATGTTATTTTAGTATATATAACCGTAAGGCAAATTATTTTAACGCTTCACGATATAATAAACCTAAGGTCACACAAAATTAAAGTTATTGGAAAATGAAGGGAAAAGAAGAAGATAAAAGTGTATGAACTATTTTGCAGAATAATTTATGTACTAAATTGGCAGATATATTAATATTTTTTCACAATATTTAAAATGCCACAAGCTTTCTGTGGGAAAAGGTGAAACGAAATCATTAATTTTGGCAAACTGCATGCCCTCAGTATTCTAGCAGATATTCAAAGTGTGGAATAAACGTACAGGGAAAAACTTGTGCCTAAATGATTACAAGAAACAGAGTGGCTCACGAAAAATCGGCTCTTCCACCTCGTAAACAAAAGTGGTCACTGTCCTGGTACGTCAAGTTACCAGTTGATTCAACTAGGGCATCTGAACATCCGTGCTTAAATATCTGTTACCATAGCAGGTGGTACAACAGGCGGGACCAGATTGTTTTTTTTATTTTTTCCAACTTATCTCATTATATGTTATCTATTTAGTGCTCTTTGCAGGAACACCAACACCAGGAAATCTGGCACCAAAATTAGTCAGGTTTTTCTAAACGGAACCGGTACGGCCGTATGCCTGCACTGTTGCAATTCTTTGTTGCAGAGAGTGCATCTCGCAAGGCATGGCTGTTAACACTTCTCATGGCACAAATAACTTTCTGACGTAGATGTTGAAATAGTCACCATCTATGGGGTTGCTCTAACACATTTAATTTATTTTCTTTCTCTTGCAAGTATTTCTTTATTATCTGGCTCGCCGTGGCTAAGTCGACGTTTTGTGGGCCATACGGTAGAAAAAGGTATATTTATGTTTTAGTATAGTTCATCACAGTCGTGTCCTAGGCACTTTAAAGCGTGCCTCTCGCGAAAAAATCGTCCTAGAATGTACTTTTTTGACGTTTTATTTTAAAAAAACTACGCAGAATTAAAACCTAATAAATATCAACATTATTTTAGGAAACTTTACCGCATTTTCCTGAGTTAATGGAGTAGAGAATAGCATTCATAGACATTAGCAAATTATGTTAAAATCTGGTAACCACATATTAACATGTGCAAAATAATTATACCGGAGGGAAGCAAGACTACTTTGTAATATGACCGTTTTCGTCATAAATTTCATCCTCATCATCGTCTAGATTCTAGTGAGTTGAAACTTAAAGGTCGAGAGAGGCGTTGGCGTGTTTGCTCTGGGAATGAGAAATAATACGTCCCATTGACCTTTTCCGAAAAGCGTTTGTGTGCCGGAGCTCTCAGTCCGTGACTTTATAGTTGTCGCACAAGTTGTTCAATCTGGGACCCCATCGCAAGCTTCCCCGCGTCGCCTGGAGGAAGAGATTTCTTTGCGCGATAAAAAACAACCATCTATTTTCACACACACACACACACACACACACACACACACACACACACAAAGTTATAAAGCGGAGCCTTCTTTAGCATTGTCGTCATCTTTGTAGCCAGTGGCGTACATTACTCGTCTTATAGTTCTTTGCAAAAGGAAGTTATATTTGGACAAATGCTGCACTTGTGCATCTGCAAGGACTTGTCGGTCTTGCTGATTGCCGTCTATCGGTGCTCAAATCTTGCGTAACAATTGTTTAAATATTACAAACAATACTTTATTTGCAACCCTGCAGTGATTTGCAATATAGATTAAGTAGTAAAGACCATGTAACTGTTTCTCCATCAACGGAATCGAGTAGTGTTTCAAGTAAGAATGATTTTTGCTCATCAAGCTGGCAAGCAACTGAAAGGTAGGATACAACATTTACATCCACATACTTGTAGTAATACTCTGTGCTCGTCATGACATTTTTTGTTTCCAACGACTTGGGGGTAGGGGCTAAAAATAACACATCGTTATTACCTGATCTGAAATGTTTGTCAACTTCTAAATAAGTCTTATGATTAAGACTCCAATTATTACAGAATCGTTAAATATTGGCGTCGCTGCCAATAGTTTTAGAGTAATGCACTCATTTTTTATATTTTATTTTGTCATCCATGTTCAGTAATTGATTTTTACACGAAATAGATCATAACATAACAAATTTCTCATAAATTTAAAAAAGGCATAAAAATGTAATTTTCTTTAGTTAGGTTATGCTGTGAAAAATGGAAGTTGACAATTTTTTCAATTATAAAAAATATGTTCAATGTTAATACACGACGAACCAAACAAAAACACACCTTTTGCATACGTTTTTGTCATTAGCAATTTTGGGACGCCCTGAGCGCTCAACTTGGCCACGCTTAAATTCAACAGTGCACTTTTGAAGGTTGAAAATAAATGGGGAAGATTTCTTTAATATGGAATCTAACATCTTTTATATTTCTGTTGGGGTAAAACATTCAAAACGAAGTACTTTATCACAGCTCGTATTCCAGTTGTATCCATTTTGTAGAAAATGTTAACACTAGTTTGTTTACACGATCGTCTCAAACAAGTGATTGCACTTAAGCGTCTGAAACTTTACAGCGCGCCATCTAAAGGGCCATACTTTCATAACCACTCCTAGTAAGTGTACCTTGAATATCATGTAATAATTTCATTTTTTTATACCGTGTGGTCTAGGGAAGTCACAAGTAACTTCGATTGTATGAAAAATCGCAGTTTTTAACATGCTGATAGTAAGTTCCGTATATGCTTGCTTTAACACTTTAATAAGCCCATGTTAAGGGGGAAAAAAAGAGGATAGGGAGAAAAGCAAAAGATACATCGGTATGAAAAATAGTTTTTTTCGCACCACAGTTATAAAAACGAAGCAGTAAGTTGTGCTCCTCTGCAGAGTTGATTGAGCGTTACGCGTCATATTTTACATGTCTCCGAGCGAAGTACCACGGCTTGATAGCGCCATACTCAAGAGCATCCTGCAGTTTTGTTTTAAATCCTGTGGAGCAGATGGCGTGCCATCAAATAAGAATCAAAGACATCATTCATCTGGAGCAGCGAATAGCCCATATGTTGAACCGTGTTTATCCGCACTAATTATATAAAGGGTAGATGGAGAAAAGAAAATAAGAGCCTTGTTAACGCTTATCTGTAAAAATACATAATCTGATTCGCACATGTGTTTCATGAGCCATGGCGTTCACTGAAGTAGTCATTATAGCAGGCGCAAAAACAAATAACTAAAGAAACAAAAGAAAGCCAAAATTCCATTACGTAATTGAAGATACTTTACGTGCATTATTTATTATAGTTCGATATAGATACAACTTTTGTTGTGGTGTTTTGAACTAAAATGATGTAAAAGTTGGCAAATTTCCATGAAATGGCATATAATGACATTATAATTACACGATAAAAAATCTCAGACGATGCAACGCCAAACTGAATGAAGGCTGAAGGCTATTTTGGAATAAATTTATTTATACATGCACCTAAGATAAAGCGCGCTGAGAAGGTCCGAAGGATGCATGGTATCATAGTGGAAGTATGTGAAATAACTGAGATCAGTGAATCAGTGCAAAATATCCTACCGTATATGATAAATCTGCCACAACTTTAAATTATACATATTACTGTGTTCATCGTTACGAAACGGAAGGCAAAGTATAGGGCGATTGATACAGGTAGACCGTATTGTCAGCTGGAAGGGTGGCGGCAACTGTATTTTGGGGTTCTCAAGGAATAATCCTTGGGGGGGGGGGGGGCAATGACAAGAAAGTATCGTGCAGCGTTTGAAAAATATGAATTGAAGGTAAAACAGGCAAAATTGGCACACCACAATATGTCCTTTCGCTTTTCTACACATCCATTTTGACAAAAGTGTACGAAACGAGGTTCATGCATTCTGTTTGCATGCTTATATATACTGTCTCTGTGGAAAGAATTTTAGGTTGAGAGTTTGACCAAACCAGCGTTAAATACGAATTTAAAACTCTTTGAACCATAACTATGGTAGTCTTTGATTAAGAAAATGTTAAGAAATTTATAAAAAAAAAAAACAACTTAATTTGCCTCCTTCCCCAAACTTTCAAATAACGCTGGCAAATGGTGGTATACTGTAAAATGCAATAACATCTATGTAAGCATTGTTATGTATATCATCGGTCTCGTATTCCCCTGGTTTGGAATTTGTACTCCCATCAAGAGAATAATTGTCAGCATTCAGCCAACATGATATTTATTTTTTTGCTTAGTTTCTTCACTCTATATCCTTAATAGAAATTGCAGAATAATAGTGTTATACTCTGGACCTTTGGAGATAAACGGCTGAAATTTCAGATCTTTTTCCATATTGTGTTACATTCTCCATTTTCGTAATATAATTTGATACAATCTTTGGCATCCTCATATCTTACTTCAAAGAGGTTAACAGTTTTGTAAATTATTGGAGGGAATGGGGGGAGGGGGGCTAAAGTTTTTTTCAGTATCCTGTCTATTTTCATTGGCAGCTCATTTTTCAAAATGCTTCAAATTTTCCAGGTAGAACTAGCTGAACGGGCGTTTAAATGAAATCTTAAAATGTAGCTACGTTTTCAGAAGAATTCTTAAAACTTAAACTAAGTGCATGTAGTCATTTATTGTACTTTTTTTTTTTTTTTTGAACGGTGTTGAACGCCCGTTTTTACTACTGAAGCACCACAGGCGGTGAACCCTGGTGATACATGAAATTAAAAAATTGGGAAAGGATTTATTTTTAAGGAAGGAAACTTTCAGGCCTAAGTTTAGGGTATCTGCCCGGCATTTGCCATTTATGAGGACTGAGGAAAGCCTGGTTAGGAGAACCGTCCTGGCGGGATTCGAGCCCCAGACCTCCCGCTCCGAGCCCAAGCCTTAACGACCTCGACCACCCGTGCAGTACACAGTATAAAAAATGCTGAATTACGCAATACTGGTAACACATGAGGAATAAACTCTTCGAAACAACTCTAATAAATTTAAGGAGAAATGTATGGTAATTGACGTTTATACTGCTCTATTTGGAGAAAACCTGTCATTGCAAAGCAGCTAATATTTCACTATCCACAACAGGTTAAATAATCTCATAATTTATTATACAGATATGACAAAGATTAATAAAGTGCGCTTATTCGAGTCACAGGCCGGCAGAAAGCCACTGTGCACCGGGAGAAACCAGTCTTTAAGTTCGTTTAATGCATGTGCAGATAGCAGCTTGCAGTTAATTTGGAAGAGGCTTTGTCAGCAAGTGGTTATGCTTTTGTGTGTTACTCGGGGTTTCCATTGTGCTAATTGCTCTTTGTTAATTATGTGCACTATCTAAATACAGCCTTGAAGAACCTATTTTATGTACGATACATATATGAAAATGGATTCTTGCACAGAAGTTGTAAGGCGATTCGCAAGAAAATATCCTGGCAATCGTGTTCCAGGTAGAGAGGGGTTCGCCAGCTTATTAAAAAGTTACAAGAGACCGGATGTCTCAATGACAAGAAGCGTGTTCCGAACCATTGTGTTCTTAGGGAAGAAAGGTTATATGAAATACAGTAATTTCCTAAGCAGGTGCCGGCAATGTATTCCCGCTGAATGGCATCGTTTAATATCTCTTTTAACACAAGTTAGTGTTTATTATCAGTTTTAAATTAGAATTGTTGTGTGTTTTCAGCAAAAACATAAATACTAAAATAAAAATATTAACTTTACACCCGGCGATGCTATATACCCTTTTCCAGTTGTAGAGGCTGCAGTCTCCCAGTAAGCACAAGAGATCAGGAGGCCCGTAACTCAAATAACTTCACTGTATTTCGAAAACTAATTATCATTAAACGAAAAGTTGCATGTAACACCTTCAACATGTATGCAACACTTCAGAGAATTCCATTTAGAGATTATATATTCTCGGTACAGAATTTTCCTTAATAATTTCTTTGCGAACGACTATTAAAAATGAACGGCAGTATTACTTTATCAGCAGAAGATCCTGTTTCTGTAAGAACCTTTCAAAACAATAAAAGCTAGCAAGAGGAAAGAATTTACATTTTATTCCATATTAAAAGTATTAGTTCCAAAAGAAAATAATGCACATTTATTACATCATGGTCATCCACACTATACAGATAACTGATCTACAGTACAGTACTTAATTGCGTTTCTCCGGGTCACTTGTGCACATTGAAGCTGAACCATTGTTGGCCAAACAGAATGGCTATATTATAAGCATTTATCAGCGAATTAGGTCGCCTACTTCAACGCAGACTATACCTCCGAGACTACGGCGAGATAATTTTCTTCCTTTTCAGTAACATTTTCTGTTCAATGGAGATGGCAGAGGGGTGTTTCCATGACAACGGAGCACGTTCTATAGAAACACGACTCTTCCTTACCATCTTGAAATAAACCCAACCTCCAATCAGTGAAAAGAAGACATTTCACATTCATTTTCCTACCTCAAGAAAGTAGTACATTTTCATTCGGGGAAAAAAAAAAAAAACTGCAGAATGAGCTAATGAGGAAACCCTTGGGAGTTGGGTATGGGCTTAAGAGTTATCTTGAAATGAATTAGCTGTCGGCTTTTTTTGCACGCTTTTCCGTGGAACTGAATTAAATTGCTCATACTAGCCAAAGGAAGCAGCATGTTAGCTAGTGAGAGCGGGCCAAGGTTCGAGTTTTAGCTGGTCAGCAAATATACGCTGATGTAAACTGCGGAGGGGCTGAATTTAGAGAAATTGATTGTATTAAATTGGTAAATAATAAAATAATTCATTTCTTTTTATATGGACACTAGCAAGAAAACGTTCATATGTTTCGAAAGCTGTGCAGCCTTCTTCAATTAAATTAATTATATCTATAAATAGATAATGTACATAACAAAAATATCTAATTCATAACGAAGAGAAACCGCCATGGATATTGAGGTCGTTTGGGCGCGGACTCGTGAGCGGGACATTTGTGGTTCGGTTTCCACCAGGACCGTCCTCTCTGACTGAGATTTTCCTTGGTCCTCATAAATGGCAAATGTCGGTGAGGTACCCTAAAATTACGCTTGGAAAACCTCCCTCCTTTAAAAAAAAATTGTCATTTCATCTCATTAGTGTCCACCGCCTCTGATGCCTCAGTAGTTAAACGGACGTTAAACGCTATTAAAAAATAAGGAACAGATTATCCGAACCACAGCTACAATTGAGATAATTTTATCAGAGCAATTAAGAACATTCGACTCAATAAAATATTTATTTGATTTCCTCATTTCTAAATTAGATGTGTATATTAAGGTCTTTTCCCATAAAGACAGATATATTCACTGATGAATGTGAAATTCAATTATTTGGTTTATTTAACATCAATAATTATAAGTATTTTCAATAACTCTGTGAAAAATAATTGTAGAAAATACTATGTGAACAATATAGCAGACTTCTGAAGAGAAAGCGATATTTAGTATAATAATTTTTAAAATCTCGAACTAATTATACGACACTGACCAACAGCTAACTGATCTACTATGTAGCTTACTCTAGAGGGAGCACCCACCTAACTGTGTGGCCTAACAGATAAGGGCATTAGTTGTGGTTGCGAAGCCCGCAGCGGAGTAGATTTATTTATTCAATTTTGTAAACGTTTATGATAAATAAATTGAAAGTATAAAACGTTTAACTGAATAGACATGTTCCACAACTTCCGTCCGTTAATGTATGGTATCATTTCAAATGAATTCTTCATCAGTGATATGCCCTTTAGAAACTTAATGTCAAAACTTCTTCAACTCAAACTGCTAGTCTAAGATCCCTCTACAAGCTCTGAGCTTTTTGCGTTTTAGTTCATTAGCACCTGGTGTATATTTTTCTTCCACATTCTCTCATATACAGTATTATGTTACTCAAGGAAATGGCATACTAACAAGAATGCCTACATAAGATATTTTGTGCAGACGATGCGAATGTACTTGCAGTGGATTTGGTAATTATATTATGCAAACACATTATCTTTGAAAGTAAATGGATTTAACGCAAACAACTATAGAGAGTGAACTAAAATATAAAGGGTGTAACTCCAAATACAGATGAAGCAAAACAACTGTTTATGCAAATATGACAGGAGGATAAAGGAAAGAATATCTAAATGAGTCAACAGTACAGAGCATATTACAATAAAAGTGGAACCATAAATGAGGAGGATAAGGGAGCGGAATAATTCTATATTAAAGCTGTAAACTTTCAAAAACAGAATCAAACAAAATAAACGAACATAATTAAATATACCAATGGAAAAGTCAATGGCAAAAAACCAAAACAAAACAAGAGAATGATGAAACAAAAGGCGAAGTATTTAATAAGAGTAAAGCATAAAGTTAGTAATACTTTTTTATTTTATGCTTTATAAACAATGACTAACTTGGGAAGTGGAAACTCCAGCTTAAAGAGAGCACTCCGTTCTATGCCACTGATTGTACTCGGAGTTTTATACTATTAACATTCCAAAAAGTTGCGTAACATTGCTATATTACCATACAAGTCGTACTTTCACACTTCCCTCCTTTATTCATATTTAGTATCAACTAAATGAAGTGTCGCAACTGAAGTTTACCAGTGTCTATTTCTTTTAAGATGAAAAAAAAATAGGGCTATGACGCAGGCATCTTTTGCCAGGTTATATCTGTCATTGAGGAAGGACACATTCTCAGTCCTTGGAAACATAAACGACTGCGAGCTATGTTTCTAATTCGCAGATTTCCTTGCGCGTAAACTTATTCCCTGTGCAAAACATCTTGTGGGAAGGAACCATATGTGCTTGAAGCAAAGAAAACGGGAGGGGAAAAAAATGGTAGCAATGGAACGAAAATAAAACCGTCACAAACTTCGGCAGCTGAATAATACAGAGGTCATCAACTAAACGCACGTCGCTCACTTGTCAGAATACACGATGAAGAAATTCTTCAATCAAATCGCGGCTAAAATAAGCGGGTCTTGTTACTATAGACGTCACTACGATGAAGGTCCTTTGAAACCCGGTGGAAGTCGGTTCAATTCTCAAGACCGCTCAAAATATGCCGGTTACCAAAAATACTACACAAGTACACAAGACGGCTGAGCTATTTCCTTCGCAAATCAAGAAAACTATCAAATGAAAGGGTAACTGCTTCCTAATGAGTTACCAGTAAAATAGTCTCGTTCAAGGTATACTTGATGATATATAAATGAAATCATATGATGGGAAATGATTTTTTAAGGAAGGAAACGTTCCAGGCCTAAATTAGGGTACCTCCCCGGCATTTGATAGTTATGAGGACTGAGGAAAACCTGGAAAAAACCTTAGTCAGGGAGGACGGTTCTGGCGGAATTCGAACCTCAGACCTCCCGCTCACAAGTCCGCGCCTTAACGACCTGGCCACCCGTGGCGGTTTTTGCTATACTTGGGAAAGTACTAATATCATGCACATAATATTAGTTTAAAGTTGCTCTACACTTTCGGGGTTATTCCTTTAGATCATCTACCCCCCAACTCTAGTGATAACATCTCAAGCAATATACCACAGTAAATTTTAATTCATTAATGCGCCGTAATTAATAATCTTGGTAAATCGATAGCATGTAAAATGCGAATAATTTTGAGTTATACTGTCTATATACAGTTACTAGTACGGGAACTTATGTTGTTATGATTGGAAACTGGCGTGACCTTGGTGTAGCGCTCGCCGCGCTCAACTGTGGACACTGGTCAAAAATAACTATGATTACTATAGCATTATACGTAAAAAAGCACGCTTGCCCGCTGCTCTTAATTGACAAGAGAATAGGTTGTTACATTGTCACTCATTCACCAAACGTACCAAATAGGCTAAAATGGCGAATTTATTTCATTATGCTTTCTAGCTCAACATTGCGAAATAATATGTTTTGAAAATAAAATACTTTGAAAACTATAATGGCGCTTTCTAGGGACTTTCTCTTTTTTAAATTCTTTCTGAAAATGCGGATCACATATAACCTTCCCACTAATATATGTCGTAACTAAAACATATTTAATAGCACATGACAAACAACTATTTTATATTTGCGATTTTCATTAACTGCCATTACCATAACATTACCACTGAGAACAGAATTTAAATCAATTCACTCCTCGTGCACACTCTAAAAACTTATTTGCTATCAAAATATTACAATTGTGCTAATAGAGTATTAAGTTGTGCTTATGTCTCCCCGTTTCGTCTAAACTGGATATTCATATAAAGCAAGGATAAAACATCTCATTATATATCTCATTATGTCGAGTATTGAAAATAAGGTTTAAGCTTACTTGCTTTGTCTGAAATCCTTTCGTGGTTTGATATACCTGGTGTTCCGCTTAGAGGTATCAGGAAATAAGTAATCATTTGAAGACTAAATAATGTTTAAAAACCTACTCTTTTTACATAACTTGAGTTAGAAATTCAGTGGCCAAGGCACCACGAAGTATGCATTTCTACTCTGTTAACCCCTAGCATGCACAGAAAGTTTGTTGTGCCCACGGCATGCTTACCTCAGCGTGTTTCTTTCTCTACTGACTGCATAGCGCCACTCTTGTGCTCACATTAAGCATTTGGTGCACCTGTGCATAGGCCTGCAGACACATGTTCTATATATAAACTTGAGAGCTTTTGTATTTTGTAATATGCACATCATAATATGTTCCTCTGCTTTTAAACCAGCAATTATATCTTGATACCTAAAACAACCTTACTGCATAGCTACAGGCAAGCTATAGAGTTAATTTTTTGTATTCCTGAATTCATCTTTCCCTTTAAAGAAGAACACAAGGGGTTCGAAATATAGCATCATTTGTGTGACTAAGTATTTTATCTATTTCTGTCTCTTTAATTCTTGTTATTATTATTGTTCCAAGAGTATAGTATTTTTCCTTTTTATTATGTGTTTGTGCGTTTTGTCCCTTACATTGTTGTTTATCGTTACGAAAGAGAAACGATAAACTCATCTCATCTTTAATTTCATTCATAGTTCCGAAAAAATGTTTCGTATTTTATCATCGGGGGTTAAAAACTCGATATAAATATATAAATGTTTAGTATACGCCATCTTGTTATTATTTCAAATTTATATCTTCGACAGATAAAAAAAATCTATTGCTTCACGTTGTGATAGAAAAAACAGTGAAAACAATTTATCTCGCCTGCACAGCCTCGATTCTGTTTGCTTTCTGTTTTAGTAAACCATTTTCACATCTGTGTATTAGACTAGTACAGCTGTTGGCTCATAAACTTCGGCCGAGCATTCTTTATTACTTTTTGTTATTTTGTACATTGAGAGTGCTTTAATTCGAGATTAATATCGGCCTTGTTGTGACAAGAATTTACGGCAAGTAGCTGAGCTGTAATAAATGTTCAGTTATCTTCGTGTAACACGCTGAAAGCGGATGTAAACAAAGAGAGAATACAATACTGTAAAACAAATGATGGGGCATTAAGTCAGATGTCATGCTCGCCGGAAGGGGATTGGGTAAGCACTGAGAACTTAAAAATTATTCGGCTGGGTTTTAATAGCCTGCTTTAGACGCTTTGGCTGAATCTGCGCATGTGTAAAAAGGGTATATAAACATTAATTGAGTAACGTTGCGTTCAAATAACCAAATTTATCTGCTCTGTATAAGTTATAATAAAGTACCATAGTTCATCCAGTTTTCTACCCCATTTAATGTACTGCCGGGTGGCTCACAAAATACCGGCCAACCAAGGGAGACCGGTTACTCAATTTAATTTCCAGTATTCCCCCTTCCCCTCTAGCTCCATGGCATTAGCGAATCGTGCTATTATTGAATGGTCGCTGACATTAACGCATCAAATTTCCACCAATCCCATTTCTTTGCGTTTTACCTTGTGTAAGGGATTGCTAAAGTGAACTTGATATATAATAGCGAAAACACCTGCTATAGCCTGTTTCCTAAGGATATGCTAAGTTTCTTTTTTCAGATTGAGAAAAACTTTTTTGCGGACATTTAGTCAGTGTGCGATATGTATTTTACCACTTTTAGCAAATATTTATGAAACAACTATATGTGCACTATTTTCTTGTATAAATGTCTATTATTTACCTATATATAATTTATGATTACTTTCTTAATATATATTTTTCTGTACTATTAACCATATTACAAAGAAAGCAAATTTACAAAACCAGACTTGTCATTTTAACTTAGAGAATTTAGTTGAATATGCGAATAAATGAGATTGCATCTGAAGATGCGATGGTTTATCGGTTGTGGTCAAAATTGTAGTGGTCATGTAGACATTCTCTTCAAATAAGTGGAAGTCTTTCAGGTTGCAGCATTCTGCATTTGAGATGGTCTGGGCATCACTAGGTTGGGAAGTTCGTCGGATTTCCATCTCTATAATCGAAACAAGCATCCTGGGCTGCTACTGCAAGAAAGGCCAGCTCGCCTCACATGCCTTCAACCCGATTATTACGCCTATGGCAGAATTAAGAGGACGGGATATCCTGGAGGCCCCCACGCTTGGCCAGAGACTGGAAGCGATTATAGTTCTGTGTACTTACGAAAGGATAACAAAAATGAGATTTTTGTGTAACGTATGGTGTTAAAATAAAAGAATCGGTTTGTTTACGACAGTAAAACATAAATGCATAATGTTATATGTCGCAGCCAGCATTTCTATCCACTGAAATAGGTTTTTAAAAATGCAAACGTCAATTCTATGTTAAATGAAATATCTACCGAACTGCAGCGTTCTTCCACTGCGCATTGCTATCAGGAGGTGAACAGGTAGAGAATGGGAGACAGAGAACAGAGAAGTGATCCCTTCTGAAGCACTTTGGTGAAGGCTGACAGAAGTTCTCGAAATTGCTTCCCACCCCGACAGCATCCCTCCCCCTCCATGCGAGTTCAACAGCCAGACACAAACACATCCCTTCTTGAAAGGGAAGCCATCGGTTCAGTGGCACAAGGGTGCATTCTCCAGTGCTATTTGTTGAAGGTTTACGCAGCGAGCGCAAGTATGCAAGGTATTGTTAGGGGAGTTCCATTCCATTCAAATCCTCAAATTCCTATGCGTGTCCTCGTAAGATAAACTAATCTTTTTATAGGGTTTTAATATCCTTGACGACCGTAAAGAGTCTTCTTAAGCCATTTTTCGAAAGAAGGCAGACCATTCAAACCACAGCATTTAAGGCAAGACGAGGGTGAAACTTCTAAACTTTTCAACCAATTTGAAACTTACAGTATACATGGAACTTTGCTCAAAAATAGCTCATATCAAAGTTTATATATTTATCATAAATAGTTCTCTAATTAAAAATTCTTCACAAAATATATTATAGGATATATGATTTTATTATATTTATAACCGCCAGGACCATCCTCCCTGACAGAGGGTTTTTCCAGGTTTTCCTCAGTCCTCATAAATGGCAAATGCCGGGGAGGTACCCTAAACTTAGGCCTGAAACGTTTCCTTCCTTAAAAAATCCTTTACCAATATATCATTTCGTTTCATGTATCACCAGTGTCCACTAACTGTGGTGCCTCAGTGGTAAAAATGGGCGTTAAACACTATTATTTAAATAAATATTTTAAATTTAAACAAATTATATTTACAATTAGAAATATTATTTATATAAAAAAACTAATATGCCAGTATCTCTTATAGTGACATTCTCTGAAATTTTCATTAAAATGGACAGACCATAATATATGAGATGAATTTTTAAGAAAGAAATTATGGAAATCAGATTTATATCAGAGTCTTTGGGGGTGAGTTTAGCCGCTCCTGGTTCTGTACCATGGACGCCGAGGCATGTGTTTTTCACACTTCTGACCTTGTTTCTCCCGCATTCATTCAGAGTTCGTACCGGTGCAAGGAAAGCTAATGCCACGATAAAAGTGCGCATTAAAAGAAATATTTTTAATGTGCGTTACGTATGTTACTAACATTTGCGCATAGAGGTTAAAAGGCAGGTTTCAGTAAAATGCCCGGTATGCCTTCTCCCTCCAGAGAAGCTGTGCTGTTACTTGTAAACAAATTTCTCAATGCGAAACAGGGGCGTATGTTTTCTGAGGCGAAAATAGACGAAATCGGAGAAAGATTAGAACGTAGTCCTAATAAATTTCCAGGAAGATTTGCACAGAAAACTCAAGTTTCCCAAACTTTTTTTTTTTAGTGAATGACTTAATAAATTAGTTTACAATTCAAATATGCTCAGGGACCTAAAATGCAAAAGTTACCTGAAACTCAGGAAAAAACTCTGAATAAAAACCGCACCATATAACTTAACCCCGCCGGAATTCGAACCCGAGCCTCACAGCGTGGCTAACTACAGCTGGAAGTGTTAATAAACTATTAAAATGTAACTAATACTTTTAGATCTTAATGTAAATAAATAAATATAGCCAATTAAATTCTTATTATATTTTCCAATATTTTGTTTTCAAAATATATTAACTTATAACGATAACGGGATAAAGTACCACAAACCAGCTACATGATTAGCGCCGGTAAATTTCTGTAATTGGATTTTATGGGTATGTTTGATTAACGCTTCTCATGTGATGCAGAACAGGCACAGATAATCCCAATTTGAAACATAATACTCTTTTGCATGATGAGAAAATTTTGCACGGCTGCCTCTGTGACAACATGCCTACCTATTGCTACTTGAATTTTTATATGAAAGCCAGAATTTCAAGCATAGTGATACTGTTTAAATTTCATCGGAGTTAGGCGCATTTGCGAGCTGCTATGTTAGGTGCCAGCCAGCGGCCAAGCTGATGCGCGAAGGCTCTGTAGTTTAACAGTCCTGAATATAAATTTCTGACTTAATAAGTTAATATATTGAACCTTCATTTTTCAACTTTTCTCCGTCGCATATTTCAATGTCTTGAGCTTGTTTCTTGCCAAGCAGGAGTTAGGCTTGGAGAAACACTGCTTTCCACTATCGTTCCAATTCTGACATATGTTCTGATCTGTTGGGCTAAGTGATACCTTGCCTAACTGATGTGACATCGCCCTTCGTAATGAATTCACTCACTAGAGCCCTAGGTTCTATATCAAATGTTTTCTGAGAAATATTTTTTTCCTTTCGGACATCTGCTCATGATTGTAATAAGTAAACATTATTTAGAATTTCGGGTTTTGTCATTAATACTTCCTGTAAGTCTACAGGGCGTTAAGTGTCATGTGACATGAGAAGTGGAAAATACGAGGATCAAGTTTAATTATAACATTTAATTGAGCTCCGTAAATATCCTCAGAACAAAGATTCACACATTTCAAAACTTTCAGGCTAATTAATGTTCAACCAGCAGTATTGTGCCGCTCATCTGCAACTTTTAGAACTGTATATGAACAAAACTAAATATCCTTTAAACTCTTAAATGACACCGGCACTGAATAATAGCATATAGAATATTTTGTAACCTAGTCAAAACTTTGTTAGTTCTGTAATTCTAAAGGAATATTTAATATGCAATGACATAAGAAATACTGCTACAAATCTTTACTGGTAACACGAAGCAAAACTCATTGGAAGTAATTGTAATATTGACAGGGAGCTAACTAAACATGCAGTTGGCTGACTTTCAAGGAAATTCGTTGAAAAGTGTACGCTTTAATTTTTATATAGTAATCAGAGCTAGCAAATATATTGTATCAGCTGTTTGCAACACTAATAGTTGTGCTTGACCGCGGAGAGGTACATTTGTTTACGTCGGGATAGAATTAACAGGAAACGCATTATAGTGTCATTACAGCTTATCTATCATACTGCAGCCGATTAGACGAGCGGTTAACGAAAAAAATCTTATGAACAAGACGCTGTGCCAAAGTGAACTTGACATCGTCAGTCTTCATGAATCGGAATGTACACTCTCCTTAAACAAATCACTGCACTTTTTGCTCTAATACACAGTAATATTGTTGCCTTTGGAATTTTTATTTTGAATTTTTGTGTCAGTTCCTGCAACATTACAATTGAATTTTAGGCTATATATTCGTAAAAGAGCACATTAAACACGACCGATTCTAATAAATACGATGATATATCTGTAAGATTTCATTGTTCATTGCCGTATCAGTATTAAAGTAGGTCTCGGAAGTAGACGATCGAATAATCAGTGAAAAATGACCTAAAATGAACCAACTTTTCCAAAAATATGACATAAAAAGTGACCTTAAATTTCTTGCGGGCCACTACAGCATGAATATGAACGCTTAGATAATTTAAAAAAGGTTATGAATGTGTCTGAATTGCAGTGAAGAACAGTTTTCATTCGCTTATTCCCAGGCACGAATTAAAAATACACAAGGGAAAAAAAAAAAAAACACGCGGCATGTCAAATGCTTAATTTTACGCATTATTATGATTTCATTGTTTTTTGAACATTAAATACCTTTCCAAATTTTTGTAACCACCCGTGTATTCAGATATTTTGAGTCTATAATTTCCTTTA
Organism: Metallyticus violacea; assembly: GCA_030762175.1. Classification (NCBI taxonomy): domain Eukaryota; kingdom Metazoa; phylum Arthropoda; class Insecta; order Mantodea; family Metallyticidae; genus Metallyticus; species Metallyticus violacea. Next base: position 64,549,683 of record CM060836.1, read on the forward strand.
TTGTATAAGCATAAAATTGAATGCAATTTAATCACAATTTTACACCTGGGCCATTTGAAATAGAAGTTTTATTCTACTGTTGATGTATTTTAATCAGCGAGGTAAAGATGCTGTTAGGTCGAAAGGAGGTTACTAAAGCAATTGCCTGCTCTCTTGGAAGATAAACGGAGCATGCGTTATGTTGCCCAGGTGTTACGAGTTAATGTCTCTACTATACAAAGGACATACCGAAGGTTCAGGGAACTTGGTATCTACTGCAGAAGATCTGGTCGCAGAGGAACAACATCTGCCACAGATGATAAATTTCTGCGGCTGCAAGTTTTGTGTGATCGTCACACACAGCCCTAGAAGCTCAAATTCGGTTGCAAAGGGCATCAGGAGTCAATTTCAGAGTGAGAACAGTTAGAAGGTTTGAAGAAGCACAATTGACTGGCCTGTAGAAGAAGAGATCCCTTGCTTACCGAACAACATAGACAAGCAGGCCTTGTCTTCGCTCGTCAACATCTGGAGTGGACTGAGAAGCAATGGAAAGTTGTCCTGTTCACGGATGAGTCGAGGTGCACCCTGAAATCGCCTGATGGCAGGAAAAGAGTATGGAGGAGGACTAGAGAAAGGTATGCCGCTTGCGTCTTCTCACCGACAATGGCTCTCAGGGGAGGTTCCATCATGGTGTTTGCTGGTATCAATGCGGAAGTCAAGACAGGGTTGGTTTTTGTGGGGAACGGGGCCCTGAAATCGGCTCATTGAGGAAATTCTTCAAAAGCATGTTATCTTCAATGCTCCCTATGTTGGCAACGATTTTAGCTTCATGTATGACAGTACCCTTCCATATGTGGCCCACATTGTGACGCAGTACTTGCACGAAGTCCTGACCTCAATCCCATTGAACAGCATGATAAGGAAAAAATGTTAAGGATGTGATCCGCAGCATGCTCGTAAGGTTACTAGATGTGATACAAGATCGAGGATTAAACACAGCCTCTGAGAGTGTCACTGAGTGTTGAAAGGTGTGTCGTGTTAATCAATGCAGATGTGTTACCTTGTGTTGCTCTACAGGTAAATCGAGATCATTTGAACTGTGATTAACTTGCATTCATGTCCATGCTCATGTAATAAAGGAACAGACTTAAAATGATATCCCAGTACGTTAGATTTGTGCAAAATTTGAAAATATTTGGAAAAGTATTTAATGTTCAAAAAATTAATGAATTATATTAATTCCTTTTTCTAATATTAAGATACGCTGGTGAAAAATCCTATATGTGTACAGTTATTAGTTGTTCACCTTGCAGAATTTGAAAAAAATTAACTGTGCGCCCTGCTCCATTTACAGTCAACGTGAAGTGTGTGTGACAATATCACCAACGCAGCCCTAAAAATTGTATTAAACATTCAAGGGAAAAAAAAAACATTACCTTTGGTGCGTTTTTATAATGTTTACTGTGTCGTATAGCTCCATTGATGTTTGTGCAAGTTACATTGTAATACTCTGGAAACTTTTTGACTAACCCTGCACTTTGTGTGTCTAGTTTGTTAGGGAATCAGTTAGGGAATCGGTTGACAGTTCGTGAAGAAAGCCTTTCGTCACTGGCAGCAACTGACGCATCCATCAAACGTTCCAATGTCGTGCTGCGGTAGTCTACAATATTCATGACCTGTAGAGCGGCGTTATGTTGATAGTTATGAGATAGCGTTTCTAAAATATCCTAAATATCAATAAAATTAAATAGTTTTTTATGGTGTTTTTAAAACATTTTATGGATACGAACAAATTCGGCTGATGAGAAATGAAGGAAAAACTAACAAAAGTATAGAACTTTGAAGCACTCTAATGGAAAATCCACTTGTGTGGCAGAACAACAAACAAAGGGGAGAAAATACCCAGAAGACCTGGCTTAATTTGCACTGAAGGCAGAACTGTATGAAAGTAAGTACATAACTCAAAATGTACTTATGGTGTCGTAACTTTCTATCATATTGCATGTTCTTGAGTCGTTGAAACTGCGTAGATTGATTATTTACTTCCGCTGAAGAGCCATTATAGGTATATTATAGCGCATTTCAGTAATAAAGCGGCATAGTTTTCTGCGTGGTCCTGGGAATGGCAGCACTTAATTCCGTCCCATCAGACGGTTGCTACATTTGTTGCGGCGCCTGCAGAAGTCTTCTCTGCTAAAAGTTCCCCAACATAAATTCTGCTCGGATCTCTAGCCAGGGCGTTACCAACCTTGAAAAACGCGATAGCCAACGTCTCTTAGAATTCGTTTATCTTTAAAATAAGCGTAAAACAATATCATTAGGATCAAACATAACACGATGAGTAGATTTAATTCAAAATATAAAGATTGGATTGGCGTAATATGTACATTGATTGTCTAATTATAATAATATAGGGATTTTATTGACTTTTTAGTATCACATTCTCTATGTTAATGCTTGAACAAATACAACGCAAAATGCAATTGTTCGTTAATAATCTTTCTAAAATTTAAATTTTAATCAATGCTCTTGCGACACATACGTAAAATTGAGTCTTAATTATGGTATGTGAAAGGAACAGAGCCCCAAGGTTAGAACAATAAAACTCTTTCCATAAATACAGATAAGATAATGTGCAATCATTACCAGGTCATTTGCGGATGAGAAGATGTGAATTGCATTGTGATTCTACAATTAAAGGAAACATTTATACAAGTTGGGTTATTACGAGAAAGGAAACTATCCAATTTTATAACCACTGGCATTAGTTCTCTGTTTGGAAACACTCGTTTTAACAGCTTTTTAGCACAATGAAGCACACAATGGCAGAACAGCGGTCCAGAAATTACTGATGTCCATCATGAAAAATACTTAAACGTTGAAACATAATGAGTGGAAATAAATTTTGATGCGCTTGTTACTGCAAAGCTATATCAGGTTAAACATTAACCTTAAATTTTGTTCGTTTATGTGCAAATTGTATAATAAGGTAATGCCATACATCCCTTTTTTAATTTAATGAATTTACATAAGTCTTAAAAGAAATATAGTTTGATGGATATGCACGTTTAACTTTTAAGTTCATAATAATTTGGTCTGTGGCCCGCGCCCGTCGCCCAACCTTGGTCACCTGTGATCTGACAACTAATTGCTCGCTTCGGCGACACTGCTGTACAGTTCGCCAGGAATCAGTCATATAATCCTTAAACCAAAGTATAGTGAGGTTATTTGAGTTACGGGCCAGTAGAGCACGGCTGCACACTGGTAGAAGGCTGTCCATAAAATGTATGTGCAGGTAGCAGCTTGTACTTAGTTTGAAGCAATTCTTGTCAGTGAGTGGTTATGCGTTAGTGTCTTACTCGGTGCTTCATTGTGTTTAGTTTTTAAAATGTTAGGTAAGACAGGATCTCTCAATAACAATAAACTGATCCTACCCTAGGTTCTTGAGGAAGAAAAGTTATATAAAATACAGGAATTTTCTACACAGATACCTGCAATGTATTGCAGCGGAGGGGCATAATTTTTAACATCTCTTATAACACATGTTAATGCCTATTAATATCAGTTTTACAGTATCATTTATGTTTTTAGTAAAAATATAAGTAGTAAAATAAAAATATTATACCATGACGAATCCATCTCCCTTTTTCTGATTGCGGCTGCTGCATTTACTCAGAAAGCAGCTGCGCTCAAGCGGCCCGTAACAAATTCACGTAATTGAACGAATTAGTAATTTTATTAACATACTCAGTTTTGATTAATTTCAGTAGTTTTTAATAAAGGAAATAAAGTAATATGATCCGGGCAGTGAAGCACACAGGAGATATGCGCTGGCCAGCAGCATTTCTGTTTTCAAGATTGTTGAACGTTTGTTGGTCATGCAGTGTATGATCATTTGTTCAAGCTTCTGCATTCCTTTACCGAGGAGCAAAAATGACGATTAGCATCATGCAGTGCGACTGCATTAAGAGCGTATGATCATCATCCCTGCACCCTGACAGTATTATCGCTTGAGGCCTTCCAAAATGGGAAGGGAGGAACATTTCAACCCCTTGTCACTTCCCAGGCCTGCCATTTGAGCAGATTTAAGGGCATGCCGAAGTCACTTTTGCCAATCGCTAGGAACTCCCAAATCATTTCGTTTACGTAATTATGCTAAGGTTGGCAACGCTGTATCGCCTATTCCCCTCTATCCATTTTCTTGGGGACGATGTCTCCCCCTGACGGCATGGTAAACTGCAAGGGGGGAGGTAGCTGGTGAGGGGAGCACAACACGTAGAGGTGAGGGAAATGGCTTTACGGGGATGCCAGGCCGTCTCTCTGTTTTGCCAAAACCTGAAGTTTTGTTTAAGTTCACACCACTTCTACTTAACATAATTGAGTATTCTACAGTTGAAATATTTTGAATGTATTTTATCACTGTTTTGCTCTTAAGAGTTAAAAGTTTGAAAAGTGAAAAACTTTGCTTCTTAACACAGAAAACCGAACTATTTGTTTGTTTCTAGCCGTCGTTACTGCTTTGTTCTCTGAAAAAAGTACTGCAATAGACCAAATCCCGAATTTCAATTTCATATTCTTATAAACCACGTGCATTTATTTATTTATTTTTTTTTTCCTCCAAGAAATCCATGCGCCTATAGCACTGGTCTGTACAATTTTGACTGAATTAAAACTGTTCATGTTTTCTTATTCTTACCACATGGAATCTCTGAAACTAGTCTTAGTTTTGTTTCATCGGGCTACAGTTTTCCAGAAATCGGTGTCAGTTTTTATTATTTGTTTTATATTCTGAGAGATATAAACAAGATAATAAATGATTTACTTTGCGAGTGAAACAGTAGGGCTAAATCAGAGCATTGAACCACAAAAATTGGCCATAAAGGAGCATTTTAATTTCTGGAGGGGAAAAAATATATGAAGTGTGAACCATTGGCTCCTTCTAATGTCCTTTCACCCCTCCATGTAGCAATTTGTTATTGTTCTGAATAGGATAGCGATTGTTTCAACTTTCTTGTCACAAAGCTCCCACAGAAAACTGAAGCTAAGATAGTAACAGGTATTTTCGATGGATCCCAGGTTCGTGAGCTTACGTAGGATAAGATCTTACCTCAGTCGATGTCCGAGTTAGAGAAATCAGCATGGTTGACATTACAAAATGTGACAGAACTTTTATTGGCAGCAAGGAATCTGAAAACTGTATAAAAAAAATTGGAGGAAATGCTACGTTTTAGAAATCTAGGGCGTAAAATGAATGTTAGTACTTTTTCTCAACAACTCTATTGATTACTTCCTTGCGGATCTTGGTGCAATGAGTGAAGAACAAGGTGAATGGTTTCTTAAAGACATTAAAACAATGGAAATCACTATCAAGGCCAGTGGAATGTGTAAATGATGGTTGATTACTGTCGGTGTTTGAAAAGGAAACTAGTAAAGGACATAACAAAACTACGGAAAATAAAATTAAATTTTCTTCTCCCTAATAGTGAAAAAAGTTTAAAAGTACATAATTATTGACACATAGCTCTGTTTTTTACTATGTTTATTAATATTTAAATTGAACTGAATCCTATGAAAACAGATTTGTCTTAACTCTATGTATTATAACTTAAACTAAATAATATTTCATGAAAAATATTAGTATATTATTACAATTTATATGATGGTGTTTAAAAACCTAGCCCGGTAGAGTAAAACTGAAAAACATACTTGAATTCAGGACATATCCAGATGGGAAAATAAAAATGCAAACATTTTTTTTATTTTAATGCTAGTGTAATCGTTTGTGAATGTGTTATAATGGCATGTTACTGTTTCTGTTACTCAGCGAGTAGCCTTTTTGAAACCCAAGGGAATTTTGCAAGTTTCTGCTATCAAGTTTTAATGAAAATAATCGCTACTGCACATGATATATTCAGAATAACTTTTGGATTTTTAGATACTTGTAAGAAAATTCAGGTTTACTAGGTGTTTATGAATATGCAAGCAATAATGATTAAAAGACCGCCTCCGTGGTCTAATGGTAGCGTTTGCGACTACTAATTTGGAGATTCTGGGTTCAAATCCCGGTCAGATCATGTTGTCTGGGTAAGATTTTTTCCGGAATTTTTCCTAACCCTGAGAAGGTGAATGCCAAATAGGTTTAAGGCGCAGGGTTCATTTGCATTTAATTTCATTCCATTCATAACTACAGAATTTCAGACGTCGCAATAAGACCGATGCAGTTAAAGTGACAAAAAATAAGTTAAATTTTTTTTTTTCAAATTTGTAAATTGAAACTTTTTTGGCACATTTTGAGATTCTATCTTTTTAAACTGAAATCTTACTGAATACTTGGGAAACAACATATTATTAAACAAATTAGTCTTTATAATTACATTTTAATTTATTTAATAAATAAAGAGAACACTCAATACTGAACACAATGAAATAAATGTTATAACATTGATAGTCATGGGTAGAGAATTACAATAAGAAATCACATACATTTTACAGTTTTCAAATAAAAACGATCTTCTATTGTTACTCACTGTTCACTTGTGTCGGAATAAACTCCGCTGAAGATCGTAGAAAGCTATTTGGCATATTTGAAATTAATCAAATCATTACTGTTGAAATTATGCCCATATCATTGAATGTTGCACAAGTATATATTTTTATACTAAACAACACCTTCCTAATTCATAGAAAAAGAAATGTTTATAAATAAAACAATTCTGAAAAATTGCAAGCAATAAGTCAGGGGATGCAAATGAGTGAAAATGGCATAAAATATTAGTAAGTTGCGAAAAATGATAAAATATTTTTTAAAATATTGAATAAAGTATTATATTATCATTGAAAAGCACACAATTTTGATCAGTTTAGGTAAAATCAAGGATTATTTTAAACTTATTTTAGAAATAACAAAAAGGAATATATATCAAGTGAATCGGTTACTACAATTTTTTCGTATCTATGCAACCCGCGGATTATAGTCTTGCGTGAAAACACCGTTCCTTTTGTCAAGCAACAATTTCATTTATAGCTGTATTTTTCCAATCCATTTAAACGCTCTTATGTCTGTCTAGTACCAATAATGAAAAGATGTGTGAATAATAAGCTGGATAAAGCTTAAAAATTTTACCTTTGAAAACAGCGTGATACGGAAAAGTTTACTTAGACAGAGGCGCAGAAAAGCCTTCTTGTGGTTGAGTTGTATAGCCTGAAACTGACTTAAAATCGCTTGGAGTTTCGTTGGTTCAAATCGTGTACTTATTTTTTAATTAAGTTGTGTTTTCTTCTTATTCATTTGTATATATATATATATATATATATATATATATATACACATCATTAGTTTTAGATGTTTATCTTTTATTAACCATAATTACTATGATCAGCTAAATGTCTTTGGTACTAGGGATAAAGGATGGAAAAGCGAATTGTTGAAGAAGTATTTAATTAATGAAACCACTGCACAAAATGACGCCCTGTTTGGTTAATGCACATTTGAGCACGCTGTTGTAGAGACGAACATCTCTGGCGTGATATACGTGCATGCTTCGCTAATCAGCAACCGTAATTGATTTGGGTTCTCTGGTTCCTCTGCATAGACCTTTTCTTTAAATAGCCCAGTAGGAATACGTTTTCAGTGTTTCAATAAATGAATAAAATGTGTGTTCGAAAAATTAAAATTATTAGAGAAGAAATTTATACTGAAATAGATGCAAAATAATCGCTCTTTACAATACTGTCACATACTAAGTGTACGAATAACATTACTCGCAGCCAAGGAACTGGAAACAATGTAGGACGAAGCAAAATAGCTTATTTAATGTATGGAAAATGTCTTTGATACTAGGCATGTGTAGGATTTACGCTGGAAACGAAGATAAAAAAATCGGGTCACAGCTGGGAATCGAACCGCGGATCATCAGCCTTACAGGTTGACGCTGTACCAACCACGAACCTCTTGATGTATAAATTAACTTCTATAAAGTTGGTGGTTAAACTATGTGCCAGGTTTATAAATACTTGTATCACAAATCTCTCATAGTAGAGAGACCTTAGGGATGTTTCCGGGGTATATAGAGTCGGATGAGAGAGGTTCGCAGTACCATGCTTGGAGGGGAACACTAGCTCAGTTCGAATCCCGGTCGTGAGGGAGTCTCTTGAAAATATATCTGAAATAAACCATGCCCCAGTGTATTCACAACCTTCTTATACAACCACGAAGTGTTTGCATCAGAGTTTCGTACACAAGCTCCCAGAAATAAATGTCCTGTAGATTTACGGCGCACTGTGCACGCGATACCCGCAGTTGACGTTCTAAAGAAAAATTACTAGCTCGTGTGCCCATACACGGTATTTAAAAGCTACCACAAATTTATAACTAAAATACAGAGGTTTGCAGTGTAAAGCAATTCACTTGTAAAATAACTCCAGTTGCTTAAAACGAAACTAATGAGCTGTAAGAGTCGATAGAAGGGCTGGAAGTGTTGCACGAAAACTTACATCGATATTTTCATTTTAAAATAATTGTATGGTAAGTAACATCAAGCGAGGAAAGTAAATAAAGAAATAAAAAATCAGAGAAGAAAAATTGTCACCAGTAGCCATTATCTGGAGAGAAAAATGCATTCAGAACATATCAGATAGAAAAGTAGTCTGTAATTTTAAATCATTTAGTGAATATTTTCGTCCACTTATTTCCATGTTTTGAATTGTTTTATCTCTTTTGTTGCAGGTGAGTAGCATCCATTCCATTCAACTTGTAGTGAGTATTAACTTTAATTAATTGCAGTAACAGAACTCAAAATAGCAATGGGTGCATGAAGATCACCGAGGATTAGTAATAACATTAACATTTCATTAAATTGCGGATGATAAATGCGGGTTGGAAGTATCGCTATGGCAAAGCAAGTAAGTTGTTGAAATATTTTATAACGAATTAAAAAAAAAAAAAAAAAAAAAAAAAACGGAAAATCGTTGGTCATATACCAGTTATATAATTTAATATTTTAATTATTCAGAAATATGTGTAAACTAGCCCAGTAATACTTTTCGAAAGATATAATTTCATCCTGAATACGGGCTATATAGAAATTAAGCAAAATTCGTCCAAATATACCAAAGCAGGTTCGTGGAAAAAAATTCTCCCTGCTTTCCAATATTTGTAGTTTATATTATGAGCATGATATTAATATTTTCTGAGGTAAAGCTTTACTTAGTCAAATAAAAGTTTTATAAAGTGAAAGCATTCATTAATTTATTTTCTGCCATGTCAATAATGTATAGGAAAATCATGTTACATTTTTGCTTTGTTGTTCTTGGATGTCCTGTTTAGCTTCCCCCCCCCCTTTGTTCTATTTTAATAATTAGAGTTACAAGTATTTTGAAAGATATTTTCTTTAAAGATGCTAGAGTTTCGTTCTGAAGAGGGAGGAGCTGAGCATGATCTGTGTTCAAATTCCTCACACGTTTCTTACGAATTCTGTATCTTTGGAAACAGAATTGTTCAAATCGGCATTACAGAATTTAAAATTATACAGCATTTCTACAGTGAAATTGAGTTAATACTGTAAAGTATGCTGAAAACGATGCCACTCAGTGGCAATACATTGCTGGCTTCCGCATAGGAAAATATTTCACCTAACTTTTCTTCTGTAAGAACACGGCGGTTCGGGTCACGTTTCTTGATATTGATAGATTCTTTCTCTCGTAAATTTTTAACATTGGTGAACGATTTCTCTACCTCGAACCCTAATACCAGGAAATTTTCCTGCTATTCAGCTCACCACTTCTCAGCAATAAACCTGTTTTCACATAAATATCATACATAAAAATCCGTAATTCTATTTACATAGTGACATAATTGACGTAAGAACAAGTAGCGCATACTTTACAAGCAGTGAAAGAACCGAATATCACTTGCAGACAAGGCCTCCCTAAAACTAACTACAAGTATCTGCCAATGCATTATACAATCTTGACTACTGGCTTATTCCAGTACGCAGCCGCGCTGTGCCTGCCCGTAACTCACATAACCTCATTGTAATATTTCAGTGCTCCCATTTCCATGGTAATTATTTCTCTCAATTAAATAATCATATGGAATCATATCCCCTCAGCATTTGCATGTTAGGTGGAATTTCAAAAATCGAAATGTAGCGACTGGGAATTATCTTATGCTAGTAGACATATATTTAAAAACTCTAGAAATGTCATTTTAATGATATTAAATTTACTGGAGAGTTCGCGTCCGGAATTAATTTTACGAGACACTGGGAAAAAGATCGAAAAACTTGAAAAATCCCCATATTTTGAGTCGTGTGGTCACAGACTTACCGTGCGTTCAGTTTTATTTCTTCCCGGAGTGTTTTGCGTATGGGCGAGCCGGCCAGCCTTAGCTGCAGAAAAACAAGCCAACAATACACAAACCAATTTAAGAGTCTTAGTCTCGTAAGTCATTATTCACCAAATTATCAAAGGAGACGTTAAAACTGCCCGCTTTCATTCTTCATACATATTTGGCGTCTCTTTAGGAAATTATTCATCACTTACTGTATTTCATTTTGAGAAATCCGGACAATTTTCTAACAAATTTTATCTTTTGAGTTCTTGTATGGTGTGCGGGTTTGTCTTGTATACCGCATTTTTAAATTTACCCCAGAGGTAATCACAGGCTGTTAAATCGGAGTATCTAGGAGGCCACAAATCCTTACTATCTAGGAGGCCACAAATCCTTACTAATAACTTGTCTTGTGGAAACACATTATGAATTGCTCTCATGGAATTATCCGCAGTGTAAGCAATGGCAGAGTCCTGTTGAAAAATGCACGATCACGCTACCCGTCGATTACTTCTCTGAAAAAGGGATTAATAGGGTATTCACATAAATAACTTTTTGCTAAAAAAAAGTGTTCTTTTTATTCTTTCACCACTGAATTAACACCAAATGCACGCTGTGTCGTAAACAATCGAGGCCTAATGTATACTGTCGAATTAAGAAACTAACAACACAACACACGGGAATGGCTGCGCTACGATTGCAACAGTCAGCAAGCTCAACAAGTAAGGAAGCAAGCAAGCTTGCAGTCTCCATGGCGCGGCAAACGACTCTAAAATAAATATCTTTTTATTTGAAGCAGAATTTCTTCACCCTGAGATCTATGCTGATGCTGAAAATAATTTAAAAGTTTAACTTTGGCAAAAAAAAAAAAAAAAAAAAAAAAAAAAAAAAAAAAGTTCAAGTGTTTACATTTAAAAGATAAATGTCTATTTGCTTTTACGTATAAAGCGTATATTTTGTTCTTCTTAAAAATCACTATCACTAGAAAAGGAATAATTTCAGCCTCAAACCAAACAGTTGTGCACAGTTAAAAATGAACTGAGTGACAGGAGTAAAAAGCATGCAGTTGACGAACAAATAGGTTTTTTGTAAAGACTTTGTTGTGCGTGATGGCTAAAAGTTGACTTTGATCTTGTCTGTTTGAAGGGAACGTTGCCACACCCACTCTGGAAGTAGCTTCCCTGCCGCGCCCATGTTATCTATCCAAAATATTTTTCTCTCTCAGCTCCAGTGGATAAGGCCTCTTTGCAGATTTACTACCTCTTATTGATGCAAATTTTACGGAAGTATCCTTTTTGTTTTCTTTACGACCTTTTTGAGCTGAACAAGACGATATTTGGAGATATCACAGAAATCTGCAGCGTGGCATAGAATTTATTTTATGGTTGCTACGAGAGAAACGCAGAAACGTCGTTTTAGAACTGTACACCCCTTATAGGCAATACTCAACCTCTCATAACAGCTTTTTGTCTGTCTCTCATATCCGAAGCATTATTTCTTGTCTCCCAGAGAACCCAATTATAAATATTTAAATGCTTCGCAAAAATAGAGCAATTAAACCTCTATAGATTATGCAATGACTGTTTTACCCATGTGACGTGATCTTAAAATCGACCATTGAAATGAAACAAAAATTTGACTTTTGACCAATCACAGCCGTGTTACGAAGTGAAATTATATATATATATATATATATATATATATATATATATATTTCCATCAAACCGTTTTATCACGCGACGGGCATCTCTCTTGTGATCAGTGTAGCCAATTCTATACCTCCACTATACGAGGTGGTATCCGCAGTATTCGGGACTGGTGCTGCCATCTCGACAGTAGTTGCAGTATAGTTTTGTACCGCAAGGTGTAGTGGTTACCATTCTTGCCTCCTAAACCCAAGATCGCGGGTTCGATCCCGGCTAGGACGGATGGATTTTTTCGGGGCGTAAAAATCCTAAGTAATAGCTTCCTTCGGAAGAGAAGTAAAGCCGTGGGTCCCGTGTCGTACATTTACGGCACTATAAAGAACTTCAAGCCTGAAAAAAGAGGCCTCTAAGCAAAATTTGTCGGCCATTTCACACCCTGAGTTGAATGGGACGCTGATGACCTGAAATGTTAAACAGCGTCCGTAAATAAGTCTAATAATAACCCCCCCCCCCGCAAGGTGGCAACACTAACACATCTGATGAGTGAGTGTTTAAAGTTTCATGCAGCTGGGTAGAGTGTTGATACTCTGTAGTACTTTTCATGATACTCTGTGTGTAGTATGTGGCGATTTGACGATGGATCCAAGATAGAACAGAGAGTGTAAAATCAAATGCTGTGCAAATCCCGGGAAAAATGCTACAGAGACCCTCGCAATGATTCAAACAAGTATTTGGGGACAAAGCTTAAGCCATACATTTGTGTTTGAGTGGCATGCTCGGTTCAGGGCGGGCCGTAACACTGTTGAAGACGATGCTTACACCAGTAGGCCCATCAGCTGCACAACGCCTGACATTGTTGCCAAAGTTCGCCATCTGGTTTATGAGGACGGGCGTCGAACCATTGAATCCTTGCTCATGAAGTGGGAATTGGTTATGGAACATGCCAACGAATTTTAACTGATGAATTAGGGATTCATCTTGTCGGCGCAAAATTTGTGCCAAGGATTCTGACAGGATTCTTCCCTACCGAAGGAAGTTATACTTAACTTTTTACGCTCTAAAATCTGTCAATCCTGGTCGGCATTGAACCCACGATCTTGGATTTAGGAGGCAAGTATGGTTACCACTTCATCACCAGAACCAATTTCATGGAAGGCATTGTCCATTATCAAATGCAATGGTGAAGGCTACTGAGGTGATTCTGAAGGACGTGTCAGAAATGGTTTCCAACATGTCTGAATAGTTGCCAGAAGCTCTGGAACAGGTGCATTACATCACTGGGGGCTACTTTGAGCAAAATCATGAAAATTGTGGGAACGAGTAAACGTGTGTTGTCGAAACAAAGTATTATGATTCCTTATTGAACAGCCATTGTATGAAGTAAAATCATAGTTTAGCGCGCTACATCAGACTATGCAGTCTAATTGTAAAATTTGCAGTGTCTCGGCTTGATAGGAGCCTTCATTGAAGACTTCGACATGAGGTAAAAAAATTCAGCCTGACAGTTCCAGAATATATCTTGTAATAGAAGGGATATTCTATAGAATTGTCACAAGCAAGACTGAGATTTCAGCTTGCAATAGCATTAATTGAAGCAGCTGGATTGAAAGCGACACCCGCTGAGCTCTTGTCGCTGCAGGGAAGGTCCAACCCCTCGCCTTTTGAGGTATTTCACTTAATTGCCACTACACAGTGGTATTATTGATCGAAAGATTTGTTGTAGAGCAGCATGCGTCCCTCCACAGTGCGAAAGCAGCCGGAGTATTTGTATGGCTTAAATATGATATAAAATTCAAATGGTGAACCGTTTTAAACTGTGAATGGTAAATAAATAATTTAATTGAAAAACAACTTTTAACTTATTACAAATACAATTCTTCGTGAATAACAAATGTGAAATATGGTTAATACACAAAACATTAAGTGATTCTTATGTCTGAAAACTGTGTAATATCTCAGCAGTTGAGGTCGTTTAATGAACAAAGCTCACGTTGCAGATTCAGCCTTTATGAATCGAAATTTCAAACTTGGTTTTTACTTGGTTTATGGTTATGTCATTGTAATGATCTTCGATCGAGTTTTGTTTCTAACACAAGTATTTGCATTTATTTTTACCTTTGCCGATTTTAGTCGGAGCGCTGCGAACTATTTAAATCCGCTCCCGTTAATACTTTCCAGCTTCCACATCACCTGATTCGTTGTAAATAAGACAGTAGTGCGGCCGTGCAGAAGACACAAACACAGAAACAGCTTTAACAGCCTGCGTTGTTAATTGCAATAAACAAACCAAAGCTATCAACAGTTACGGCTCAGGTTAATCAAATAAAACCCTCCCTTCTACCTCACTTGTCACTAGCTTCACGTCAACCCAATTCGGTATCGCTCACGCTTGTGTGTTTTCGGCAGTTTTCTGTTCTAAAGAATGATGTGTTCCTTGTCTTTTAGAAAACTTAAAATAAGAAAGTAATACACGTGCAACATGCTCCTAACAATGTGAAGATAAAATTAATATGCATTTGTGCGTTCTACGCCTATTCAACATTGCCATCCTGTGGCCTAAACCATAGTAGAAGCTGTTTGCACACAAAATAAGTCATGCAAATTGCTTAATTCAATGGTATTCTTAACTTTTTCAAGCAGTTTTAAAATGCAGCGCGTACTTGAGATGTTCAGCAGTATTTGAATGTTTGTGCAATGTTTATTATTGACCGATTGATATTCATTGTGTCACAAAAGCCATCAGAATTCCACATTGTCTTTTTTATTCCAACTAATAGACAAAGCTAACAAAGTTCTGCAAGCAACAACTACCGCTCAACCATTCATATTCACATTATAACAAACTTTTAAAACCTCTGTTATAATATTTCACAACTTTTTTTTCCACTTTTTGCGCGGACTCTTTAGAATTTAAAGTTTGGGCAACAATTCTTGGGGATGCAGATTTAACCCGCGTTTTACTCATTTTGGCTGATTATTTAGAATTTATCAGACATTTGATATTATTTTATATATTTTCAAGTGTTTTATTTATATTTATTAAGACTGACTTTGGTCTTGGTGTTAGTTACATATCCCTTTTATCGCTTCCTTGTGAAAATTGTGTTTGTAACACACTACACACTGTCATTTTGCGGATTCTTCGCAAATAACTAATAAGTTTTTAAAAATTAAGTTGTTAACGATTATTTACTTCTACACAACTCACAGTAATTAACTTTAATAAACGCACTCTATACACTGAACGGGATTGACCAAAAGTGATGTTAAGACAAAAAAACTTTCCAAACTTGAATGAAATTTAAAGGAAGGGTGGTTTGCAATTTGCAAAAAGTTTAAAGAGTGCCAATGAACCACTGAACAGCCTCTATAAGGGCCTTTCTTCCCGAAAAATTCAGGGCGATAGTTTCCCCATAGCCCCGAAGCAGGTATAACAACACTCACACACCCTAAGCTTTATTCATCTGTTATGGCTGATGTTGATTTGTTTTATTTATGGACGCTCTTTAACATCTCAGGTTATCAGCATCCAATTCACATCGAGGCGTGAAACGGCCGACAAATTTTGCCCAGAGGCCTCTTTTTTCATGCTTGAGGTTCTTTTTCGTGCCGTAAATGTACGACACGAGACCCACGGCTTTACTTCCCTTCCGAAGGAAGTCATACTTAGGATTTTTACACCCGAAAAATCCATCGATCCTGGCCGGGTTCGAACCCGCGATCTGGGGTTAAGAAGGCAAGCATAGTTACCACTACACCACCAGGACCGATGACTCTGTTATGCCAAACAGACATAAATATGCGGCTGAACATCTGGGGACTTAAAAAAAGCTGAAAAAAAAATCCTCAGTCCTGGAGGGCAGTTCTTTTGGGAATCAAACTCCAGAATAAAGGATTAAATTGAACTGCTAATTCTGATGTACCTTCTAATAAAATACTCAGATTATAAAACTGAAAAATAAAATCATAATTAAATGAATTATAATAAAGTCCCATATCTTATTTCATCTGTAGAATTATAACTGTTGTAGGGAACTAACGCTGAAGGCCGCTAGAATTTGGTTATATAGAATAAAGTTCTTAAAATAACACTAATTCACAATTTTTTCTTTATTTATTTTTATACCTAGATATATGCAACATGAATACCCTGAATTCAAATAGGAGGACGTAATTTAACGTCTTCTCAAAATACAACAATTATAACCTTCTGCACTCCTTATGTACATTTAAGATTATTGCTGAAAATAAACTAATAGAACAAGTTGCATCCTTTAACTTTCTTGACTGTGAAGTATCCTATAATCCTATTTTATACATTAAAAAATGTATAAAGTGAATGAAATCAATAGAACTTGAAAAAAAAATCACGAAAGAAACAAAAATGAAATTATATGAATCTATTGTGGTTTGTATTTGATTAAATACACCAGAGATTAGGACACCGAAAATACATGAAAGAAAACTATAAATAACACAAAAATAAATTTCTAAGACAAGTGGAAGAAATGTGAAGAACTGGACGAGTTAGAAGTGAAAATATAAAATGAACTTTAACTTGAACTTTATTGGGAACATAAATGTTAACAACGAAAAGAAGAAGGGCATGATGGGATTATTTAGAGCGAATGGATAATATTTAAACAAACTTTAAAATATAAAACATTTGGAACGACGAATATGGTTCGGCGGAAGATGTGGTTGAACTAGTGTTTGTTGGAGACTTAACGGGCCTATACAGTCCAACACATGATAAAATTAGCTATTGTTAAATAATATACGACGGTACGTCCATAAGTTTCCGGCCTAACCATTTTCTAAGTATGATAAAGACAAAACTATATATCACTTTTCAATATAGTTACCCTTTATTGCAATACACTTCTCAATCTTTGAACTAACATTTCAATTCCACCCCCCAAAGAAAAAAAAATAATCAGAAGTCTTGTCTGCAAAATAGGCATTAGCAGCATCCATCACTTCTTCGTCACACTTAAATTTCCTTCCTCGAAGATCCATCTTGAGTTTTGAGATGAGGAAATAGTCACTGGGAGCTAGATCTCGGCTATAGGTTGGATGGTTGATCTCCTTGAAGCCACATTTTTTCACAGCTTCCTTTGCAACAAGAACTGTGTGTACAGGCAGGCGCATTGTCGTGAAGAAGGCGCACACATCACTCAGCTTTCCTCGCCTTTTCTCTTTGATGGAAGCACGTAGTCTGTGCAGTAGGCCAGCAAAGTACTCCCCATTTACTGCGGTGTTCCTTTTCTTAAGCCAATGAAGAGTTTTCTTTTACGATGCGAAAAGATTGTGGCCATGATCTTCTTGCTTGACTGAATGACCTAGGCCTTTTAGAGGCGTTGCTTCCCCAGGTTTAGGCCATTCCAATGATTCTTTTTTGGACAAGGGATCATAGTAGAGGACCATAGTTTCATCTCCTTTAACAATAGTTTGCATAACTTCTCTCTCGTTGCCACGGCAGAGCTCCAAAAATGCCTGACAACAGATGACTCGTTTCTGCTTTTGGACTGAGGAAAGAAGTCTAGGCACCCATCGTGCACTAACCTTATTCATGTTTAAATGTTCATGAATAATTCGAAGGACTGTTGTTTTAGAAAGGCCCAACCAGGCTGCTATTTCTGTAATTCTGAGCCGCCGGTCTTCCATAATTTCTCCTTCCACAAGAGCGATGTTTTCAGGTGTGAGCACTTCCAAGGGCCGACCTGCACGCTCTTCGTTTTCAATGCTTTCTCGATCCATTCAAAAAGGTTTGACCCATTATTTTACAGTAGAATATATATGTTTCTCTATATATGCCGTTCAATCGCTGTTTAATTTCATTTGGAAAGTATATTATGTATAGACTATAGCAAATATATGCGGGCATATAAATTATGGTATGAAAATATATTACAATAAAAGTTACTTTAGTTATACTTCGCAGTTACATCCTAAATTATATGTACTTGGAGATAGCAAATGAAAGGGCCTATGAATGCAACACAACAGAGATGAAGAATTCGTATGTTCTAAATCCCCCCTCCCGAGGAAGGATCATCCTGAAACAAATCGGAAATAATTGCTAAATGGGTGCATAAAAATTCTCTAATAGAAATTTAAACTGAATTGCTTGTTCTTCAGAAATGCGAAAAAATGTAACAGTGATTCCTAAACCCTGGAGAGCTATCTTGCCTATAGTTCCCATTAGAAATTGAATTGCTTTCGTTGAGGTCGGAAGTTCTAGCAATTAAACATTTTGTATTTCTAAATCGATTTGAAGCTAGTTCGGGACATCTCAGAGTTCACTGAAAGGTCACCTAGATGGGAAACTAGTGCTGTTTATAGCTTAACATGTAAACATCTAGCTTAAATGAGGTGTAATTTGACACCACTTTTGTTATCAGGCTGCTACAAGATAACCCATGTGTTTTAAGTAAACAGTTTCGAAACAGTGACAAATTGTGATGTTGTAGGCCCTCTTTACCTTGTGGATTATTGTTCACTGCACACCAATTTATTGTTCTATAGTTTACCGACAGTAATGGTTATATTAATTAGCCATATCCATGCTAAGATATTTTGGAGTCTACGACAGTACATGTTATCGGCCTTGGGGAAACCGAGGCAGCTCAGGCAAGAACTATCGATTTGCTGGGTGATGGAGGACCAGACAAATGGATAATACAATATTACTATATTGCCACATTGTTGCTGATTCTGCTTTGAACATTCCGGTGAAATAAATCAACAAATTTCTTAGAAACAAACCAAAAACTATATTGTAAATGTCCTTTTATGATTAAGTTAAAACTATGCAAAATAATTAAAAAAAAGAAGCAAATAAAAATATTAAGAAGCAGCTCTTCCTTTACAAAATGGTTTCAGGTGCCGCATAAGTAGGTTTAGAATAAATATGCTAATGCATCTTTTGGCATATTTTTACCTGATCATTGAAACTCAAGCAAAAACTGCGTTATACATGTTTGGAACTTGAGTGATCACGTATCTAAAGAGATATTTTGGCACATTTGTACATATTTTGAAGAATATATGGTAAATTAGCCCGTCTTCTAATTTCTTTAAAAATGTATCATAATCCACATTTTTTTATAAAAAAGAATTAATATATTCTCTGCAAGTGCCACTGAAGTTTATAAAACATTTCAAGAAACATAATCATCAATCTATTTCCAGCCACAAAAACCTGCATCTGTTTTGTAGATTTTCTCCGCCCTAATAAATATGGGTCTGTATGTTTGAACGCAAACACTTCTTTTAAATCACGTACGAACTCAGTTGATAAAGAATTGGATCTTTTGAAATGTGCTTTTCCATAGTTTGAATTTCACTTTCGCATCTAGTGGGAAAAATTAACCTCCGTTAAAATAAATTTTGGGAAGCTTTCAGGTCTCGTGAAGATTCTAGAAACTAAAGGAATGTCATTGTGTGAACCAGAAATGTCCTAGAATCTGTAACAGCATGCATTTCCGTAGCATAAGGGCATACTGGTATAGTTGTTAAGATAAAATTAGACCTGGTGCTGTGAGTGTTTTAAAGTGAAGAAAATTTGGGCAGCTTACATTTTGCTTAACTCACATAGTTGTTCATTAGAAGTTTCCCAGTAACATTAGTTATAGAATAATTATTATCAGCGTTGAAAAACATTCTTGCAGATAACAGAGTGTACTGTGAAATTGTTAGTCGTGCGTTTTAATCATCAAAAATATTAAGGTTAAAATAAATTAAAGTATATTGCGAAAAATAAATCATATATCGGTTAGTTGATGAAATAGTTTGATACAAATTGTTTTTTTTTTCCATATAAATTCTTATTTTATTTATCAGAATGACGATAAATTTTTCTTATATTAAATGAGCATCTCGAAAGGTCATTTCTAGAGATCATTCAGCGCATTGGGCTGCATAATTCCATAAAGTTGCAAAAGCTACTAACATATTGAAATTCAGTGGATCATTTTTACATTATTGTTGTACTATTGTAGGATGAAACAAAATAAAATAAGCAGGAAATGCATTTTACGCAAGTCAGTCTTTTATATTGTGTTCGAAATTCATTGAAATCCCAGTATCTCATTGTACTTGCTTGCTCAATGATTTCATATAGAATCATTTGGTTCATGAAGCTTCTGCATTAATTTGAGGTAATCTTTAAAATAAACTTTCATTTACTTGTTTATAATAGAATAGCAGTCCCTTAACCCAAGATTTGACTTCTCTGCCTCTCGTACATCTCTCTTCTGTGTTATCTTCCGTTATCCTCTTTATTCCACTGTTCCTTAGCCTTTCCTTTTGATCTGTTCCCCTTAATACTCATAGTCGTTCTTTGCATTCCATTCTTTTCTTGTGATCAAGTGACATTGTATTTTTTTTTTCCTCACGTTTACTGCAATAATTCACTTGAATTTCATCAAATCCCTAAAAGAAGAGGCAGGGAGTCAAGAAGAGCTAATATAGAATACCATGGTTTATGGTCTTGTAAGTGTGGCACTGATGGAGGTCAAACGGCGTGGTAAACAGCGAGAATCTCGGCATTTACAAAGCGCTTTTATGGTGGTGAAAGCCATACTTTATAAAGCGAAGTGATTTTATTTTTTTGAAGAGTAAGTAGGTATTGCGATGTAACATACTGTTCACTAATTTTATCGAAGTGAATCGTACATCATTCTATGTACACATATCAGACATCATAATTTATTGTTTGTCTTTCATATGCCTTTTCTCTTGTTTTGATGTTAGGATTTCGAAGGTTCAGTGTTACTGAAACATGCAACTGTTACATGCAATGCTAAAACAAGTAAAAGAAACAAAAACGGGCTTCTTTAAAGCATCGTAAATATTTAAAGTGACAAAAAGATACAGTTAAGGTGGGCAAATTAAAAAAAATGCAGCAAATGAGACTATCAACTAAAAATTGGGATAAAAACAGCGGTACCTGCTGAAACGAAAGAGCAATTGCTTCAAAAATGTTCTTACAATGCAAAATAACTTCCAGTTAGCAAAAAGAAATAATCTCATAATATTATTTTTAAGTGAGAGGGGAGGAAATGTTCGGCTACTGCTTTTAATGAAAATACACAATGGGCTATCTTTCAAGAAACGCACAGCCCTTCTTTACGATTTACCAGGGAAAACGTGATCAAGCTCTTGTGTTAAATATGCGAGCTGTGATTGTGATTACTGAAAACAAGAAAGACAAGAGCATATGTGTTTATTTATTTATTTTCTTGTTAGATACAAAGGAAAAAAAGTTTCGCTTGATAATTTTAATACATGGTTTTAGCTGAACTAATCTTTCAACAGTATGCCATATTTGTACCCCGTTTTTCAAATCAATGGAAATGCACTTTCTTTAAAGAATATTTTCATTCATGTTAAGCAATTCATATCCCAGAGAATCTAAAATCTTGACGTGGCTACGCTTTGTGTAGTATTTCATAAGCCATTTCTTAGCTACCTTAATAGTAGCAGTCGAAAACAAAATTGTATTCCATATTTGTACTTCTTGTTCTGTGTATCCTATTCTTTCTGTTTTTTGTTTTATTATTTACTTATATTGTCTGCTTATACCAGTTTTCTTTTGAAAATTAAATATTATGTTTGCCACTGGCTACTTTTTAGTTTCATTCTGTGTGCAAGGTTTCATTTCCAGAACACGAAATTCAGTATACCAATTGTTCTATCTTAGTTATTGATTTTCCTATTTTATATGCAAATGTTACATCTTCCTGTACAATTTAAAATATTTAAAATATCAAGCAGTTTTGATTTCAGTTATTTTCATATCCTACTTATATGGCTGTAAATTTTGTTATGATGAAAACATCATTTTCAGTATTTTATTGTCATCTGAAATCGTGTAAAACGTGGTGCAGCTAATATAGAAATATTATCAGTTTTAATAGTGCCATTATTTTCATGTCATCTCTATTTCTTTAGGCTTTTATCAGCAAATTTGATGTAGAAAATATAAATAAATTTCATAAATCCCCACATTCATAGAGAATATTATACAAACTACCAGTGCGCGACAATATTAATACTTGTGTGGAACAGAACAACGAAAAATCACTTGTGCATTTGTAAGTATGGGGTTGTGAAGTACAAGAGTAGCAGAAACCTTTGTGGAACAGAACTTTACTATAACTATAAGTTTTAAGTCCGTACTCTTGTGATGCATTGTGGAACAGAGCAGAGGAATATCCATATTTCCAACGCATAAAAATGCATGAAAAAGTAACGGGGACTGTTTGTGTGGCACGTTTCTTAACTGAAGTACTGGTGTGGTATACTCGAGGCGTTAGGCAGTTTTTGCACGCTGCTCGAAGGGTTGCTGAGACAGAGTAGTATTTTTGTCCCGTGAGGTGGCTGTAAATCCTGACGTTCGTGAGTGATAACGCTTGAACACCACGTGTTTCTTCTCAAGCAGGGAGGGAATCTCCATAATGCCTCTAGTACAACTCTTGAACGTTCCAAATTTAAAGACATGGCGTCACGGGTATATCCAAATAGTTTTTCCACACGACACCCACGTTCTAACACATACATCGCAGCTTGGCGTATATAAACTGGCTTTGAAATAGACTTCGTGTTATAAGAGAACCTAGGCATTTTGTTGCTTTGAAATGCCACATACCACGGATTCTGTGGGAGGGGGAAGTTAGTTCGAAACATGGAAATGCATCTGCACTGTATTACTTTAATTTTCGTAATAAATTAATAATGGCGGTTTTAAAGAAAACTTACCGCCACGGATGGCCGAGGTCGTTAAGGCGCGGACTCATGAGCAGGAGTTCTGGAGTTTGAATCCCGCCAGGACCGTCCTCCCTGATTGAAGTTTTTTCTTGGTTTTCCTCAGTCCTCGTAAATGGCAAATGCCGGGAAGGTACCTAAATGTAGGCCTAGAACGCTTCTTCCTTTAAAAATAAACCCTTTCCCAATTTACCATTTCATCTCGTGTATCATCAGTGTCCATCGCCTATGGTGCCTCAGTAAACGGGCGTTAAAAATTACTCAATAACTAATTAATTAGAGAAAACTCGTGTGTTAAATCAATTCATTCGGAAATCAGACGATACAACTGCACAAAGTAGGTGCACAGTGTATCCGTAACAGTTCCAGTTTCGACTTTTGTGTGAAATAAAATTTGTGACAATATAACGTCGGGTATGAAATTGAGAAGTATATCCAAATAGACAAGGTCTCTTGAACACCATTATTGCTCGTAATTAAGTCTGGATCTCTAAAATGTTTTATACCAAATAGAAATGAGTTACAGGTATGTAGAGGGCCTTGGACACTTGAGTTAGGGAATCTAATGTCCAGGAAGAAAAATATCGAAGTTATATGGTGAAAGAGAAATTTGAATTAGATGCTGATAAGTCATTCGCTTCGCGAGCTAGGAAAACGATCTTCAATAACTAATCATCTGCGTTTTCAAGATTTAATGCTATAAAACTCTTTTAAGTCTCCGACCTATCGTATGGCATCGACACTGAAAATACTTATTTAGTTTAGTCTGGGGGTAACTGTGTGACCTAATGGATAAGGGACTGTGGCTTTGAAGGTCGAAGGTTCCAAGGCTATTTATTTACTTTTTTAAATTTTATGATGTATGCTTTTGTAAAATTTAAAAAAGAAAGAAAGCAATAACTAGAGTTCAATTGCAATGATTTACTTTTACTTGACGCCAGTATCATATCGACTGAACCAGACATGTTCCCCAACTTTCGTCCGATATTGTGCGGTATCATTTCGAAAAATACATTACTTCGTGGCGTTCTGGCCTGTTACAAACATATACCATAATTTTGAAATTTGAACAGGCAGACCATACAATGCACCATTCTAGTTCTAAGGTCTCCGATTTTTATCTCATAAACTTTTTTATTCAAAATTTTGAAGCTTCTGTCACTTCTCAACGTAATTTCCCTGCAGACGCAAACATTTTTCACAACGTCGACACCATGACTCCACGGCCTCTGCTAGCGCTTCCATGTTTTGACCGTTGGAAAATCGCAGCTGCAATAGCAGCTCGACTAGAGAATGTGCGACTACGGAGAGTGTCTTTCATCGTTGGAAAAAGCCAAAAAACCGCTAGGATCCAGGTTAGGTGGGTAGGAAGCATGAGAAACCACTTCATAGTTGTTTCCACGAAGAAACGCCTAAGTCATGTTTTAGACCTTCATACACGTCACGTAGAAATGGCAACGTTGGAGGCGATATCTTCCACACTTAATCGGCGATCCTCCAAATAATTTTGTTGTCCACTCGCGCAACCGTAGAGTCTGACCGGCTGTGCGAGGCCGAGGTTTCGGTTCGTTGTCTCACCCGCAAACGCACACTTTTTCACTTTCGTGACACCAAGCCACGCAAGTGAAGAAAAACTCGCTGTTCTTGTAATCAGAACGTCGCCATTTTCAGTATCATAAACGTTCCTCACTCTAGCTGCAGCCACGAGGTTCTGCCATTTGTGTTAGCATTTACAAAGAGTGTCAGCATATTTTAAGCAAAACCGCATGTTTCTACCTGCTGGGGGGGGGGGGGAGACCTTAGAACTTTAACGCATCTCATAGGTTACCTATCTCAAGTTGCTTGGCTAGGACCCCTTTACAATATCTAAATTTATTATGTTTATTAACACTTTATAACACTCTATATGTAGTAAAGCGTCCACGGTAGTCTCAATTCTCGTACAAAACTTCATAAGCCATTACAAAGTGTTTTAGAGCTGCATTGCAAAAGTTTAGAAAAATTCAGTAATTGTAACAAGTGTTTTGAGAAATTGAGCTCTAAATTAAATATTTAATGGTGGGAGAAATGGATAATAAAGAGAAAATATGTAGTAAGTATGCATTACTTTCACTAGACATTTATTTTCATCTGGACACTAAATGCATAATAATAACTCTAAACTTTTCTACTGTTCGTTTTATAATTAATTTTCCATGAAACAGGTTTGTCATTATCCAGATCTTGTTTTCTTGTATAATTATAAGATGTCACTAACAGTAATTTATCTAAATTTTTATGCAAAATGCATTTTCGCCAAATTAAATTTTGGCACACGCAGCTTTGATTTGTACCACAAAATTGCGCGTCTCAACGTAATCAGTAAGTGTGGGGTTCCAACCAGAGCAAATTCTGATTAAATGGAGTCAATCTTGCGGATAGGATGCAACTTTCTGTCGTTTGTAGTTCACAGAACTTACACAGCATGAAAACAATATTCAAAGAACCAAATAATATAAACAGAGATGACAGCAGACCGCTCCACAGCGTCTGGAAAAGACTATCAACAGGTCACGTTTTCATTGGTCGACTCTGACGAATGACAAGCTAGAAGGCGCTCCCGGATATATACAGAACAAGATACAGATTGACAGTATATAGCAATCCAGAAGAAGCTCACATCATCTTCGGCGAAATGTCGGGTTGAAATCTCTATAAGACGCAGCCTTCTCTGGATTCTCAGTACACCATATTGTAATATTTTTGTTTAATTTATTCATTGTTTTCTATTAAAGCAAGTCAAACAAAATTTCAAAATGTTTCACTTCTGAATGGAACATTTTGCAATGCGTACTTTAAAATATACATGTAGATTTTCAACAAATGAATTATTATAATGTGTTACCTTAAAGTAAATTTTGCGTTTTGAAAAATATACTTTTTAAAATGATAGATTTCAAAAGAAAATTAAGTTTTAAGGCATCGTTGCGCGTATATACCTTTACGCATTACTACTTAGGGAAGTTTGCATTTAATCACTTTTTTCCTTAAAATGCATAATGACGTAAAGCTCAAATTGGATTAAAAATGCAATTTATGAAAAATGTTTATTTTTTATTATACGATAATATATGCTACTATAATCACACATAGTGTCAATGTATTTTCAATATAATCATAATAATTATAATAATGCACCGTATCTATTAACTGATGACCTCTCGTTGATATCTGCAAGCTCTCATTGATGCAGGCGGAAAACCTCCAGGGTATGGGTGTGAAAAGGGACTGAACAATGTGGAAGAATAGTAAAACTCACAAGATTTAAGAACAACAAACTGTAATTTGCTACAAGAAACTTTTGTACATATTAGGGTGGGAAAGAATTTTAATTCAAAATTATAAAGTGTGAAAACAAAATATTAATTTCACATACAGTAAGGAGGAGGAACCTATAGCAACAATAATGCGTTTAACATTTACAACAAGATTGAAGCCTTTTAAATTAAGTGTTAAGTGACAAAGGCTGATGTAATGTATTTTAAAAGACTTAGTCCGTTGTTAGTATATCTTGCGCAAAGTAGGTACATGCACCCAAAATCGAATAAGGTTTTTCACTTTAAAATAAATAGTTTAAAAGCTTGCCAAGAGTATCATGGCTTTACTATATGCCCCAGCAGTGCTCATTTCTGGACCAAACATAAAATACTCCTTGAAACTGATAATTAAGTGCAAGCTTTACGATAAAAACACCTGTGCTAATTCAGAATATCTGGATTACTGGGTAGACAATGAAGAAGTTCCCAGCAATAATTTCTAATTACAAGGCCGAAAAGCACCCAATCCGTGGATTTCTTTGATGTGTTTTAACAAAAGAAAAAGTGTCTTGTTAACTATGTTGCACAGCCGTCCATCGTGAATTCTGTTACTATGCTATACCTTGCAGGCAGTAGATAAACACGCTGAAACTCAGGCTATGTATATGTATTAGCTCACAGAAAGAAGAGAAATTTGTAAGAAGGAGGTACATGACTTCATATATTCGCATCACACTAATTATTGAAATCTCGATTTTGCTGGTGGGAAATACGTGTGCCAAGTGCTAATTGCGCGGTGACTATATGCAGCACGCGATGCTAAAGTGTAGCTGAACTATTTGAAATAAGTGCTGACTGTGCCGTGTCTGTATGCAACACGCGATGCTTAAGTGGAGCTTAACACGTGTTGGCGTTTCTGAGTACGCCTTCTTGTTAACAACGGTAATTAAAGTATATGGTAACGCAGGTTAAGAGTAGCAGTATAAAAGACACTGGTTATAAAACCATCTGAGCTATTCAACCTTTTTAGATGAAAACAGTTGCAGTAAGTAGATAGAGGCCCATATCTGGGATTGGTTTTGATTTACCTTGTGTTATATCTAATGTTCGCGTGCATCACCCACCCCGCAATAAAGACACCGGAATAGATGTTGTTACCGCCAATTTGGATGTGAAACCAGTTTGTCTGCTAACGATATCCCTACGAAATAGGATGTTGATATTCAGAAAATATATATCAGTTTATTATCTATTTATAGTGACGAAAAGAGAACATTTTTCGAAATATTGTAACCACTTTCTGTTTTCTTTCGATGGGGGTGGGGGGATCGAAAGAAAACAAAAAGTCAAACTTCAGGTAGATATGATTTGGAATGTTTTTAGAAAATAAAAGCTATTGCTTAGTTAAGGTGTTTACATCGCTTTTTATTTATTTATTGTCATTATTTATTTTTTTAATTATTTACTCCTCTCAACTCAAGTATTTAGGTCAATATTTTTCATATTGTATTACACTTAACAAGAAAAAATATATTCATCATCCCCAAGTGGAATTTTGATTTATATTGTAGTGATGTTACATTAATTAATAGTTCACGCTGATGGTGTAGGCACTGCCATGTTGAAACGAGGTGGCGAGTGACTTAAAACAATTTCGGTAATAGCCAGGAGAACGGAAGACATACCGACTCTATCAGTAGCTAACTGGAAGCATAGTTGCCAAGTACTTTAATGCATTTATCAAAGGAGAGCCTTAAACTAAGTGCTCTACGCTACTACAGTGAAGTAAAGGGTAATTTAATGAACCTCCGCTCTTGAAAATGTATTAATATTTGCTTTAAGGTGTTAAAATAACCTGCAAGAGGTCGTAATTTTGTGGGAAATAAATGATCAAATGGTGTTCACAATATTTTATTTTAAAACTAAGAGCAAAACTGTATTGGTAAAAATGAATACATAGCAAAACTTTTCACTAAAATCATTCTTCCCATTTTTAACTTAACAAGACATTACCTTGCAGTCTGGAAGAGGGACCGAATGCTTGTGCATGTAATAGCAAATAGTCCTTTTGTCAACATATTGCAGTGTAATATGTTTAGTCCGTCAGCCGGTAGGACTGGAAAAATAGCATTGCTCTATAAAGGCAGCGCTGATATGTTGTTTATATAAGAAATATATTCTATGACAATTGTTGATCTGTAGCTTTGGTTTATCACAGCCAGTACCAAACAAAAACTAATTACTGAAATATTCTGCACGCAGCTATTCGGTAATACTTCGGCAAAGCCGTGCAATTTCTGGGTCACATGTGGATCGAAGTTCTATTCAGGTGTCAGAGCATTCAATTTTTGGCCGAACATGAGAGGAAATCCGTCATCAAAAATAGAAGTGCTAAAGCAGAGATGCGCTGGTAAAGGGAATTGGTTCGGCCGGGATATTGCAGCAAAGCGGAGCGATAATTGCATCTCCCGACTGGTTGAACATTCCGCGCGCACCTCCGCATCTCATCAGAATCAAATTACCAGAACTAATATAATTCTTAACGCTAAAGAGGACGCGCTGCACTCCATAGTAAATACTCCTGTCTTTTTGTATTCTCGGGCGAGCACTTATTGAAAGTATGACCAGAAGAATCTTAGTTTTCTCAAAATCAGAGTTTATTTTTCGTCGGACATAACCGAATTTCATCTGTGACTGCCGAATTGGTGGTTAGTTCATCTACAAACTCAGTTTTTTCCTTTTAATAGCTGCAGGCAGGGATGTATTGAAGATTTCATCTATTAGATAAGCTTGTGAAAATAGAAGATGCATATTCCCAAATAAATTCATTTATACAATTTACAAATTTGGAATTTAAACTGGGGAACAGTTCAAGTACAGCGGCGTGGAAACTTTGTCAAGTCTTAGGTGCTGTTGCAGTGAACGGAGAGCAAAGACGGTTTGCGAAGTTTCAGGAAAGCAACGGAAACCACGAGGATGAGCCACTGACAGGAAGACACGAGGCTCTCTTAACGACTATCGAGGCAAACATCAGTGAGACTTGCGAGGACGTGACGTAGGAATTCAACGTCAGTGCAGAAACCACATGACTCCATTTCCTTCAGCTATGAAAAATATATAACCTCGTTCACTGAGTTCTACACTAGTTCGCAATGGATCAAGAGACGTATATTTTGAAATGTCACATCAGTAAGAAACATATCTTTCTTGATTGGATGATGAAAAGTGAATCCTCTACGACACTCGAAGACGCCGCCATTACTGGTTGATAGCCCGTAAAGCTCTTCAAACAACCGAAACCACCACTGCACCAAAAGAATGTTTGGTGGGTTGTGCTAGGTATTTCTTCCAGCCAGTGCCACTGTGTATCTAACCAGCAGAAATGTGTCACCGAACAGCTGAAAACTAAGATATTTATTCTTTTGCCTGTTAATGGAAAACCAAATACAGCTAAGGTGACTCGAGAAACATTGTGCGTCTATTTTGGGAGACTCTAGTGCACCTACCTATCTCTCCAGACATTGCCCATTTTTTCCATGTCAGTCCTAGGCTCTGCTCCACAAAAGTATGGTTTAATACATTACAAGTGTATGGACTTGTAACTTGTAGTTATTAGTAAAATTCTGTTGCACAAAGGTTTGTGCCACTCTTGTACTTTACTACTCCATACTTACAAATGTACAACTGGTTTTTCGTTATTCTGTTCCACAGAAGAATTAGGAAGTCACTGGTAACTTGTATAAATTTCTCTGAAGTGTAGGAACATTGGGAATTTCAAATACTGCATTTATTATCTTTTTAAAGATTTTGGGAGCCATTGACCCAAACGTGCTAAATATTAGCGAAAACCATAATAATGAGTAGGAATATGTATAAAAAGAATAAATAAGTATTTGTGTATAAAGGTTAAGTGCAAATAAGGTACGGCTTATGATTGATATTGGCATTTCCTGTTCCAAGTGCATATTTCAGACCAGCATCTTAGTTAATGTATTTTTAAGGTTCTTGCTACATGCCACTAAAATCACTTTTCAATCTTTATTCTCTTTTAAAATAATCTCTTTTGGCAGAATTTTCCCAGTTTTTGCTTATGAGAACGTCATTGCCAAGCAATATAAACAAACTAAATAAATATAAAGGATCAAATGAACTAATAACCGAGAGCAATCGGGAAGTGCAATTCTTCTGCCATCTCTCGACGGTTGAAATTGAAGCTCCTAAATGGGACGATCCTATGGGATCGTCGTCTCAAAATGGATTATTACGCTTGAATGTCGATAAATACATAATAAAGTATTTAAATTATTATTATTGTTGTTATTATATCTGATAAAAAAAATACAACATCCATTTTGCAGGAATGAATGATCCGCTCTGTGCATTAAAAATCCCTAAAGAGTGGACATACCTAACTCAAGGTATGGCGAAGTATTGCAAACAGCTGCTCTTATATGACGTCACTTGTAGCTGTTTACTAATACTTTACAAGTGTTGCATTTCTTTCGTGGAACAGAAAAGTACAAGACCATACTTAACAAGGACCTGCACTAATACACTTGTATGTATTAGACCATACTTTAGTGAAACAGGGCCCTGGTGGTCTAGTGGTGACCATGCTCGCCTCATAGATCCAAGATCGTGTTCAATCTCGGCCATGGTCGATGGACTTTTTCGGGCATAAAATTCTAATTATGGCTTCCTTTGGAAGTGAAGTAAAGTCGTGCGTCTTTTGTAGATTTACGGCACGTAAAAGAACCTAAAGCTTGAGAGAAGAGGCCTCTGAGCAAATGTTATCTGTCGTTTCATGCCCTGAATTGAATGGGGACGCTGTTGACCTGAAATGTTAAAGAGGTTCGTAAAGAAACAAAAAAAACAGTAATACTTTTCCATTCTTTGGTATCACCTCCCAGAACAGGCATTCCGATCCTTTGCTGGTGTGGAAACTGCACTGGGTGGATATTTTGTTTCCTGCACTAAGGAGTTGTATCAGAGTCGAGTTCATAGTCTTTCATCACATCGGTAGAGGTTTCAATAGCGATGGTAACTATATTTAATGCTAAAGATATTATTTTGTTCAGAATATGGTACTTTGAAATGCCTTGTCTGAAACGGACAGAACTTTTTGGTCAGCTTACCTACAGGATGATCCTGAGTTTTCGAGGATTAGTTTCCTAATTATAGTTTTTTTTTTCGTAATATTTCCTAACTGTAACGGATGGGAAAAGGTACATTTAAAGTAATATTGTACAATTTCTACTGACAATGTAAGGAAAAAAGAAATATTAAAATATTAACTAAATAACAAATCGCATTACTGCTTGGAATTTGATAACCTGTGAATTAGAATTTCTCTTTAAGTAATCTCCTGACAGCACGAGCGAACTTAATATGTACATATGAATCATATATAAACATTCGTTGAACTATAAGCAGATCTGGTAATTGTCAGAAATATTCTTAGCAGATTTTACTTTAAAATTAGACAGGTGTTGTTTCTTTCACTTTTTAAACTACACTAAATGGCCCAAGACTCAGGGCCAACGTAGCAGTTCGATAAACTCCGCCCCGTAGTCCCGATTCGAGCTTCGGTCTTGTGCAATGGCTTATCGGCCATTGTCATCCCCCACAGTCGTGTCAATCATCAGATAATTCAATGACCCTATAATTTAACTATTAACCTGCTCCTTTATTTCGTTAAAGAAAAAGTTTAAATATAAAACTGTTTCATATTAATGAAATGGTGGAATATTACAAAATGGCCAACAGTGACTTTGAAACCGATCAAATAATTACATTTAAAGACGAATATAAATAAGTACGGCTATAGAAGCTGCTGATTGATACTGTTCATAAATATTAGTCAATGTTTTCCGTGCAACCAAGAAACAACAGGATATACAAGGCTAAAGATACGGTCCACATTGCCTTGCATTTCCACCGTTTGAATTGCCCTTCAAGCGGATTAAAACACGAGTTATAGAAACAATTAACTTACATAACGAACAATGGAATTAGAAGCTCGCAAGCGATATCATACATAGTTGCTTCATGCAGATATGTGGAGGTCTTAACTACAGCAAACATGTGCAAAATATCCCAATCGGATTACATTATCACAAGGCCAGCAGGCATCACGCTTAATCCGAAATGAACACGGGTTTAATAATCTCCTGTAATTAATATCCAAGCCCCTACTGATGCAGAAGTAGGAAAACTTTCTCTGCGTGCTTTGGCATAACAGTTTTCGCTATTATTATCAAAATTCGTATAGCGTGCGTTTCACCTTTTGTGAAGAAATCCTCACCATCTAACAAGAGCATTGTATCATGCATTTAACTATAAAAGGGATTTAAATGTTGACCTCCAACATGATTACTGAGCGTACATTGGCAGTGCAGAGATTGACGTACACAGTCAAAAACTTGTGGTTGTTTCGAGGTATTCAAATGCTGCATGGATCCGTACGATAAGGTCCTCCGCTGATGTTACAAGAGTTTCAAGATGGCATCGTGAACTTGCACAACCTTCTTTTGCGAGCTAAAGATAATCTGAAAGAGCGATGACTCAAACACAGGTTCAGTGTTAGCGTAGGGTTGAAGGAAAAGGAGGAGGACTACCAGTTTATCGCAGGAATGAATTTGGCCACAAATCTTTGATCTGTGCTTCAGATGTGGGCTCTGTTATAGCTTGAAGGTGGAAAATTCGGAGCTCTTTTGTAGCTTAATGAACGATAATATGTTCTTGCTGGGTTTACAGTGCATAGGACCAAACTCTTCCTAGAAAAACAGCGTTGTAAACACTGGAAATGTTTCGAACACCAGTTTTTGCTATTCTAAGTATTTTTTAATTTTCTTTTAATCAAGGGGGAAGACCACAGACTATAATTCTCCTGAGCTCAAATTCACTGCAGTTTTAAATAAAAATATTAGAAATAAAACCGAAGTTACCAAAGAACTTTCAAAAGCAAATGACCATTGAAGAATTTTTCTCTTACGCCAGTGAGGCCTACGCGCGCGCTCAAGCACAGAGAAACAAGCTGTTTTTCTTCCCGCTATTACGTAAACATTTAACATTGTAAATTGAATTTTTTTATACAGTCATTGCAGATAACACCTCGCCGTATTTTGGGGCTTTAAGTTACCAAAATGCATGCTTCTTAAATATTTTTTAGAAACAGTACATTTTAACGTTGTCATTTACTGCAAAAAATTAGTGGTGACGACCAAAAGGTAAAAAGATCATTTTGATAATATAAATAGCTTATGTTGCGTTCCACTGAACTGAATGTAGTTAAATTGTGTGTTTAACTTGCTACGTCGATATGCGAACTCCACCGTTGGCGGATGGATGTCGTGTATACACATGCTACATTGTTAACAAGGGGCTTTATAAATGTTTTCCCCCTAACCAAGAAAAGGACAAGATTTAAGTGTTTTTTTTTTTTTTTTCAATAGTCACCTTGTAAATAGATAAATTTAGACCAACAACTTTCCATCTTTTTAATACTATCAGTAAAATAAGATTCGTCCAACTTTAAAAATAAGCGCCTGTCTCTTCTTCAGCCCCCATTATTTGACATGAACCTTCGTCCACCCAGTTATTTCTTCAGATTAGGGAACAAAAAGTATACTCTGGGAGCAAATCCAGCGAATTTTGATGGATGTGGAAGCACTTGGAAGCAAAGGTCATTTTGCAGCAACAATCGCAAACGTATGTGAAGGCGCATTTTCATGATGAAAGACGGCAAGGTGTGGACGTTTAGTCTTCAGTTGGTCCAGCAGTGAACCGTAATGCTCCCCGATTGTGGTTCGGCCCTTCTGGACGTAGTCTACAAGCACCACACCATGGGAATCCCAGAAAACCGTAGCCATGATTTTTCCTGCAGTCGGAACCGTTTTTGCTTTCTTTGGTGCACTTTCACCTGTTGCCACCCCACTGCTCCTTCGTCTCTGGCGTATAGTGGTAAATCAATTTCAACTACTTTTATTCCACTCGCTAACTGGAATTGGTTTAAACAAGTGTTAAAAAAATGCGAAATGTTCATTCGAATGTGTTTTATTTTTATTTATATTTAACAAACGTGGCACCTATCAAGTGGAAAGCATTCTCATATCCAAAACTTCCCTAAAATGTAATGGACACAGCCTATCGAGGTCTTTGCAATGTGAGTCAATTCGCGTACCTTCAATCGGTGATCATTTCAGTGAGGGAATGTGGATTTTAGTCACAATCTCGTCGGTCATAGCCCTCATAATCTTGAATGAATGTACGACCATACCTAAATTCAACAGCCATTTTTTAACCGCCGAAAACGAAGGGAAAGAATTCTTCAATATGGAATCTTAAATGCTTTTGTATTTCTATTGGGGTTAAAACCTTCAAAACGAACTGCTTTATCACGACTTGTATTTCAGTTTTTCCATTTTTGTTGAAAATGTTAACACTAGTTTGTTTACAGGAGCGTCAGAAACAAATGACTACACCAATGTGTCTTAAACTTTACAGCGCGCCATTTAAAGATGATATGACAGCTATAATAGTTATAATATATTTTGGCCATTTGGCCATCTTTACGACATCTCTAAGTTAGTTCGAGAACTTTTATGATGACTGCAAAGAAGCAGTTGGTTGAATGACGCAGACTCCTCCGAGCCTGGTATCGAACCTAGATAGTCTATTCTGAAATACTGTATATGTATTTTATTGCTGGACCTTACGGCGATTGAGAGGCATACGTTTTCGCTGTTCTCAATGCACACGAAGTTGAGATCTACTGGCTTTGTTTCCCCCCTGCTGTCTCACAAGTGCCAACTGTTTCGTAAGAGCAAACGGTTCGAGAGTGCTTCAGAGCGATCCAACATCATTGGCATCGTCTGGTTATTAATTTTCGCGGGTTTTGGCGAGCTTGCCCGATAAGCTATCTCTGTCCCACTAAGTGTGAGAGCGTTAAAAAGCTTAGCGCACACATCGCATTTATCTTTCCCTCAAGGCATGTACATTCGCAGGGAATGGATTTAAGTATCCGGAATGGTTTAGGAAATTTCTTTCAATAAACTTCAATTAACAATTGTATGTAAATGGAGATATGTTACTGAAAAACAAACAAAAAGAATGCTAAACTTTCTATTTCAGGTGTCGCGTGTCTCACAATGACCCACAATTTTTTTTTATTTTGTTTATTTATGGACGCTGTTTAACATCTCAGGTCATCAGCGTTGCATTCAAATCAGGACGTGAAACGGCCGACAAATTTTGCTCAGAGGCCTCTTCTTTCAGGCTTGAAATTCTTTATCGTGCCGTAAATGTACGACACGGGACTCAAGGCTTTACTTCCCTTCCGAAGGAAGCCATACTTAGGATTTTTACGCCCGAAAAAATCCATCGGTCTCGGCCGGGATCCAAACCGCGATCTTGGGTTTAGGAGGCAAGTATGGTACCCACTACACCACCAGGACCGACATGACGCACAAATGTTTAAAGCAGAGACGAAAGAATTTAACTATCCAATGCCTCCAGGTAGTATCTCATAAATCTTCTGAGTTTTTCGTTTAATTTTGGAAGTTGGGTGTGAATAGATACAAGTGAAATGGAGCGAAACACCATTACCCACATCCTCAATATGAATTGTTATTACACCCTTCAGTTTTACGAACTATAAATACTCAACTTTTTCGTGGAACTTGGTTTGACGCGACATACGTCGTTCCAGCCTGGAAAATTTAGTTACATTTATTTTACTACATAGGACAGAATGGCACGAAACTAAGGTATTACTTGGACGCGAAACATTTACAATAATTGAGTTGTTTAACATGTCGAAAATCTACGTCACGGGACCCACGAGCTCGAGATATTTACGACTATGCCGGCTCCTGATTTGAACCAATGAACTTTAAGGTCCGGAGTAGGAGGGCGTTATTCTAAACCGGTGAGGTCTACTTATGCAACTGTTTCTCTTATAAAACAGAGGCGTCAATACGTTCTTGCAGCGTCATTGTTCTTGCACCCATGCATTAAATAGGAAGCATTATTTTTCACTCAACTATTGAAACCACATTGCTTACTTCTCAGCTCGAAAATGTTTTCATTTGTAAAAAAGCAGTAAATACAAGATTTTATTTTTTAAACGGAATAGAAACAAATTGAATATTTAAAACAGTCTTCGTTGATTTCACACTTCGCTTTCTCTACAGTTTAGTGAACTGCTAAACTTTTACACGTTTGTAAACAGCTTAAAGATGAAACTTTCTACATGATTCTTGGAGGGAAATTGAGAACAGCTTAGCAACGCCTTCAGGTCTGTTGTTCACACCTTCTTGGGTAATCAAAGAGCTTAAAACTGTGTTGCAGCAGTTAATGAACTAACGACATATTTGGAGCTAAGCTGCAAACATGTCACTCAGCACCCACTTTCTTGGTTCTCAGCTTGACGTCATTCTCAAAATGTAATACAGTGAGTGACAGACTTTTAAGCGATGAAAAGAGGGAAAGTGGAACAAAGTGCTCGTGTACAAGCCCCATTATTAATGACAGTAGTCTTATTTAACCGCACATTAACATATTTTGTAAAATAGTGAAGAATGTGTATTAAATTTTGGTCTAATAAAATTTTTTATGATACAGCGTTCTTATTTGTCGCCCTGTTTTCTGTAACACTTTCTTGATATTTCTTTCTCTATGTAATGACTTTCAATGGCCGCTAACCTGGTGGACCCTTCTAGAAATTTAATTGCTTCACATATATGTTTAATATTCAATGGAACAAGATGAAGTTCCTTTTCGAAGATTTGCATATCCACAAATGTGTTAGGATAAATATTTTCATTTTCCGTTAATAATGTTACAACCACAATGTGCAAACCTTAAAATTGATTCAATTGGAGTATTTTGTGCAATGAGCTAATATAGGATTGTTAAAAGGCATCACTCTTGATTTTAGAATGCAAACTTTCGGGTAGGGGAGTTTTATAGTGTGTAAATCTATATCTAGCAAATTATTTTAATTTTGTTGAAGTTATCCAAGCTGTAGTTCGCTATGACTCTGGACGACAAGTAGTTACATTATTTACTTTAGGGATGCAATAGATCCTACGGCCCACTGAAACATAAAAATAATATATATTTGGTATCCCCAATTATCATATTTTGTGCATTATAATTGGTAATATATATACACGTGTGTATTATACGGTTTAACGTCAATGTATGAATTGTGTGTCAAAGAAGGGAAAGTTCTCTGGTGTAGTTGCTTACGAGAGCCCGGTACACGGTGAGGTCATAAAACTGTTATACAATAGTAAACCCAAGAGGACAAGTGTTATTCCACTTTTTAAAAACTCTACCGTTGGTCAAGACCTTTAAAATATGTTAGGAGAATGATCCTGACTATACAGTTACACAGTTTAGTTTAAGCAAGCCAATGTAAATAAATGTTTTAAACTTTCAAAAATAGCGAGTGGCACGCGGATGTATTTGGAAAAGCAAGGCGCAAGAATTGCGCGTGCTTATGTGACCTTATCGCTTAGTGAAGCCAACATCTAGTTATTTAAATATAAGGATGTGTTTGTTCGGCTGAGGCATGCAGTTCTTACACCACTTGAAGTTTACACGGGGCGAGACTCACTCAGATAACAAATTCTACGTCGGACGTGGGCATGCAATTCGGCCACTCAGTTCCGATACATCATCTCATTTACTCAGACTCATTTCCTTGGAAGTCACGTCACCTAAATTTTTGTTGATGTAGCTAAGGTCTATCGTACGCAGAACACCAGAGAACGCGAAAGATCTTACTGGTAATAGATTATCCTATATATTATGTCGCACAGCGTGATCATTTACGCAGTCGGTATTCTCTCCCAGTCCTGTTGAGTAGGAGCCACAAAATAGCTAAACAAATCCCTGAGATATTGTTGTCATGAAGTGTGGGTAACAACATCCAAGCGATCATTAATCATTCGACGAAACCGCTTCATAATTGGTGCCCAACCCGGAAGACTCAGCCGGAGCCTACTAACCCGCTTCAGAGAGTAATTGTTGGAATTTTCAAACCTAATGTTATAATTTTTTTTTTACATTTGCTGCAGTTGTAGCAAGTATACAATGAAGAATACGAAACATCCTTTTCCTGCGATAGACACCAAAGAAGTTCGGAGTAAAATTATTATAACACAGGCACTCTCTTTGTGAGTTACATTTTCCATCTCCAATAATTTATGTACAATGAACTGGTTTGGGGTATTAATGTCATTTTTAATGGTGTTTAAAGCCCGTTTTTTACTACTGAGGCACCACAGGTAGTGAACATTGGTGATACATAAAATAAAATGATATATTGGAAAAAAAATTTTTTAAAGGAAGGAAACGTTCCAAGCCTAAGTTTTAGGGTACCTCCCCAGCATTCGCCGGTTATGAAAACTGAGGAAAGCCCGGAAAAAACCTCAGACAGGGAGGACGGTCCTAATGGGATTCGAACCCTATACCTCTCGCTCACGAGTCCGCGCCTTAACGACCTCGGCCACCCTTGGCGGTACACAAACAATCTTTTGGGACTGTGAAGGAATACTGTTCATTGGCTTCAAGGAGAGGAACACCACAGTAAATGGGGAGTACTATGCTGGCCTACTGCACAGACTACGTGCTCCCTTCAAAGAGAAAAGACGAGGAAAGCTGAGTAGTCGTGTTGCGCCTTCTTCACAACAACGCTCGCGTGCATACAGCTCTTGTTGCAAAGGAAGCTGTGAAGAAATTGCCTTCAAGGAGATCGACCATCCAGCCTACAGCCCAGATCTAGCTCCCAAGGACCATTTCCTGTTATCAAAACCCAAGAAGAACCTTCAAGGAAGGAAATTTAAGTTTGGGGAAGAAGTGATGGATACTGTTTATGCCAATTTTGCAGACAAGACTTCTGACTATTTGGTAAGGGGGGGATTGAAATTTTAATTCAAAGGTGTGAGAAGTGTATTGCAATAAATGGTAACTATATTGAAAAGTGAAATATAGTTTTTGTCTTTATCATACCTGGAAAATGGATAGACCGGAAATTTATGAACCTACTCTCGTATATAATAGGTGGCGTTCTTCGATCTATGGAGGCGCGTTAATAGGGAGCCGGTCACATGCCTCCATTTCTGCAATACTGTAACATGAGACAGGTAAAGTAAGCAGAGGTCGTTTCGGCAGGCCAAAACTCACCCCAGACTGTAATGCCAGTGAAAAGAAGTTTAGTATAAATCAGACCCCCTGTTTTTCTAGCTTTCAAACAGTCATCCTACCTGCGTTATAGTTAATAATATTTGTAACTATCGCAATTGCTGTATATGGCTACTTCATTGTGCAGGCTCATTTCTTGTTGATATTACTATAATATTAACACAATACTTTTCTGGAGCTGGTAGTTAAGACTCGTTTTAAGCTTGCTCTAATCTTCTTTTGCGTTTGTGTGTGTTTTCTCCCCCCTCCCTTTTTGATCTTAAGTTTATTATGTAAGTTATACCCAATCCATTTGGTATGCCCACATCTTTCACAGTCTCTCAAGGTATTTAAAGCGCCAATCACTTTAAACGTAATCGGTGGTGTAGTGGTAACCATACTTGCCTTCTAAACCCGCGACGGATTCAAACCCCTCCCGAAACGATGACTTTTTTTCGGGCGTAAAAATCCTAAGTATGGCTTCCTTCGGAAGGGAAGTAAAGCCGTGGGTCCCGTGTTGTACATTTACGGCACGAAAAAGAACCTCAAGCCTGAAAGAAGAGGCCCCTGAGCAAAATTTGTCGGCCGTTTCACGCCCTGAATTGAATGGGACGCTGATGACCTGACTTGTTAAACAGCGTCCATAAATAAAAGAAATCAACAGCCTTAAACGCTAGTTTGTCAAAGATCAATCCCCCCCCCCTTTTGTTTCTTTTATTTCTATTTTTATATACGTTCGTCATATTGAATTGAATTTATTTATCTTTACATTAACATACAATTTTAAATATTACAATAATATTTGTGTCTTCGTCAATTCCACAATACTGACAATATAAAATTAATACATATCATTATGACTCTATTATATTATTTTAATTCTAAACACTTCACTCAACTATTATCCTACTTATTTTCTTAGGACTATATACACACTAACATCCAGGTTAATGGTGTATATTATGTGTTTCTAATGTTAATTTACTCCCATTCCCCCATATCAATTGCTCAATTAATTATCTGACCATTCTTTAACATTTCTCCCTCACCTTCCCTAAATACACAGTAAATCCATAAATTACTATACTTCTTACACTTCTTTCAACATTTCCTTCCATCATCCTCTTCGTCATTCTTATCAATTTTTCTCTATTTTACCTAAATAGTTCCCTATCATTTTTATATATTTCTTTCATTTTACAGTGAAAATCTTCCTAATTGAAATTTCCCCATCTAATTTTTTCCCATTTTTTATTCCAAACTTAATGTAAGTGGAACGAATCATGGTAGGAAATTTTGCAACAGATTGGTTTGGGAAAAGTATGAATAAATAGGAAATACCAAAACAAAGTATATTGGAAAAAAATACATCTAATATTTGGAAGATATTGAACGACAAGAAATAATTATAGTTTAGATGGAGTTCATTGGGAATTTATAGGGGAATAAAAATAGTATAGGGGTAGGAAAAATATATAGCACAATGTGATAAGGCAATTACAGAAGCTAGAACTGGAGTTATGAATTTAAAAGAATTAGCTTATGATAAAGAAATATGAAATGTGTGGAGAAACCAATATAGATTTTCATTGTTTGTTATATTGTAATCGTCGCTGTAATACATCCTTCTTAATAAAATACCCTAATGTATTTAATTTAATCTTTGTACAATATCAAAAATGAACTGACTTCAGTCCCCCATTGTGACTACAGTTTAATGACAGAAAACAATTATATGTAGTGGGACCAGAGGCTGACACGTGTTTCCAGCATCCATGAATAAGATATAGGAGTTGTTGCCATGGCGGGCCGCCGTATGCTGAGCGAAAACAAATGGAAATACAAAAGCATGTGCTAGAATTGCATGGGGCAAGTCCACCGGTGTGTGGGACAATTCCCGAGGGTGTGGATGGGGAACAGCCATTATTGCTGTTCCATGGGCAAACGTGCACACGAAAGGGAGAATGCTGTAAAACGGGGGAGAGCTGACGCTAATCTTACAGAATCATCGGCGCCATAGTCGATACATCAACTTGCACATCCCCGTGATAAACAGCAGCTTGTTCAAGAGATGCAGACACCAAGTTCGGCATTTAAAGTAAAAACTTACCCATTCTTAGCTATGGAGTAATACATCACTATTCCCAACTCCGCTTTCCGCAACTTTGTTCCCTTTGTTCAGCAATGTTCCTTCAACTGAGTTCGAAATACTTTAGTGTAATCATCAGAGCCCGGAAGTTCAGCCACTGATTTTGGTTAAAATAAGCGGGCAAAAAGCACTTAAAATGGGCAGTAATGGAACTTTATAGGCATGTATTAAAAGTGAAAACAGAGCATAATATTAATGAAAATAGATATTTATGATACTTAATTTATATATCGCACAATTAAAGTAATTAAGCTTACGCTTCTTGATTTCAAGCAACAAGATGTTTTTTCAAGGTATCAATTGTCACAGTCAGCCGCTTGTAAGAGAGAACATTCTACTTCCATTGAAGTGATTGGAGCATATTTAAACAATATTTCGGAAGAACATTATGGAGATTTTGATAAAGACTAAAGTAAAGTAGTTTTGAATAGTCCTGGTGAATGAGCAAAAGATGCCCAGTGGTTTCTGGTCGAGTTTTCTGTTCTTTCTCGCTTGCAATTGTTTGTTACATTTATGCAGCTGAGAAGTTAGTCCCCCTCCTCAAATTTCTTGAAATGTTTGTCGCGTAGATCGATAGGACTACTACAGTTCTGCTCTGATCCTCTCTATTTCCTGGTATTCTTATGCCCGAGGTAACCGTCAGTTCCTAAGATATAGGTATTTTGTGTAGAGTGAAGCGAAGCAAAAGAACCGGCCGCATCACTACTGATAAACAGCTTCTCTATTGGATATGGATTGTGCTTGCTTACTACTTGCGGTTTCCACGAAGAAGAATAGTGCCACTAACTCGCGAAATTAGAACAGCATGTTAACGTCTTCCAGGAGACGCTGGAACGAAATGAATGGCATTCCTAGTGACTGATGAGCAATGTCGGATTTGGTGTTTTCAACCGGAGACTGAGGAAAAGTAATGGCGTCATTCATCTTCGCTGGAGCTAAGACATAATTCATGTTGCCAATTTTTGTATGTATGAAGGGGGAGCGAAGGTTTCGTTGTTAAAGGTTGCTTATATCAAACAAACACAGCGATGTCAATATATTAACTATGCAAAATAATACGAAGTGCTGGTCTACTGCACCTTGTACTGTGTGCAGACATTACGATGCAGCATGGAAAACTTTCCCATCTCTTTCTGCGCCTAGAGTTTCATGAGATATATTCAATAAAAGCAACGTTACAGCTCCGAATTAGAGCAAGTGTTCTGTTTGTATGTCCTGTTAAGCATGTCGGGGAACTTGCTAGGTCCCTTATGTTGGAAAAGTGTAAGTCAATCGAAAGCGTGCTGACTGTGACTGCCATGTAGGGTTAACGGATTTGCTAGGGAAAAAGAAGAATATGGCCTTTCTCTATGGCTGGCCATTTGCACCTAAGCCCCCGGGTAAGACAACTTCGAGAGGAAGGAATGATGAATTGAGGGAGACACCGAGCGGTAGATAGATGGATGATATGGAGTTAGAAAAATCTCCAGTACGTCAGCCAATAAGGCTTATTGTGCTACTCCGTTGGGAAAGACGCAGTTGCAGTCTTTTGGTTCCAGTGTTGGCGTCCTTATCTTCTCTGGTTATAGAGAGAACATTCTCTTTCTTTCCAAGATTGGACACTCAAACAGGATATGCAAGGCGGGTTCCTCATCCTATTTACACATTCTACAAGCATCTTCATTTGTATAGAGTCCCACTTTTCATAGATATTTCCTCAAGTGACCATATTCAGTTATTAACGCAATTACTTTTCTTATTCCTCTTCCGTCCAGTATGAGAGGAAATGAGGAATCCGATTGAAATTGATTCCTAGGACCTAGGATCAATTGCCTAGCTTGCGTATGTCCAGGATTGGTTTACCATCTTAGTTGACGTTTATCCCCACCTGGCGGTAAGGCTTGGACGTAAACATGGCGCCTAACATGTTTCCAGTACTTGACATTACTTGCAGGGCAGAA
Organism: Metallyticus violacea; assembly: GCA_030762175.1. Classification (NCBI taxonomy): domain Eukaryota; kingdom Metazoa; phylum Arthropoda; class Insecta; order Mantodea; family Metallyticidae; genus Metallyticus; species Metallyticus violacea. The sequence continues at coordinate 64,592,984 of CM060836.1, forward strand.
AGTACTTAACTGCTGCTGCTGCTTGTGCTAAGTGCCCGAGGGGCTAACCAGAAGTGAGCGACAGCCTAGAGAGTGGAACTTATCCACACGCACTTTACTTTGTAAATATAAATGGATAGAGATGGGTAACACTGTAATTAGGGTATTATTAGGCGTGTGAAATATTGTAACGGTGGGAAATGTGTCCTTGTTCCAATTCGCAACTAATTCATATATATACACACACACACTGCCTAATCTATAGGCTAATCTCGGGCAAATCCTAGAAACCGGCGGACCCAGTGGTTTAGCGAGTAAGTTGTAATTGTGACAAACTACTCCAAATAAAATTCTAAATTAATTCAGCGAGTAAATCGTGGTAATTGTGGCAAATCTCCTTAAACTCCGCTAGAAAAAAAAGCATGGAATGGTAGTATTTGAATACACTATTCTGTCTTCACACTTGTAGCATGACGCTCTAACCGCCTGCGCTATTATGCCGTTAAACCTATAGCGTTGTTATCTAGCTAATAGCTGTGCTAATCACTCACTTCCGATCTCTCCACTTTTGCTCGCTTCTGGCTAGCCACTCGGGTATTTAGCACCAGGAGCAGTTTTCAGCGCTGCGGGTAACGTCAAGTTTTCTAGACGCCGGCGCAGGGCTACTGCCCGCATCCAAGGAATTAAACTCCTCAGAAGGGCCGCTTTCACGACTGAAATTACCGCCATGGGTGGCCGAGATAGTTAAGCGCGGACTCGTAAGCGGGAGGTCTGGGGTTCGAATCCCGCCAGTGTCCCCTGACTTAGTTTTTTTTTTTTTCCAGTTTTTCCTCAGTCCTCATGCAAATGCCGGGGAGGTACCCTAAACTTAGGCCTGGAACGTTTCCTTCCTTAAACTCAATATATCATTTCATTCCATGTATCACCAGTGTCTACCAAAGCACAAGGCACTCTCATACCCCATGGCACATTCGACCCTCTAACGGAATCAACGCGGGAGAGCGTAAAGTACGTGGAAAGGAAAGTTGCAACCCTGCATTCACCCAAGGAATTAGAACGCGGGACCCACCGAATACAAATCCCAAGCATTACCCCGAGCCACCTCGCTCGGTGCCGTGTAGGAATGAAATCAGATCTCTGTCAGATTTTGTGAACAATGGTTACAACAATGGTATATAAAATGCGCAAATGTAGGTGGACACCGCCAAGGCAATGGCACACAATAACTTGTGTCACGCTGATATAAATAGCTCAACAATGTATTTAGTTAAATATTTTTTGCAATTTTTAAAGTAATAAACTCTAATCATCCCGTCATAGGTAGGTGGAAATCGAGAGATGCCGATGGCTGAAGAAGTCGAATGGATTCACGTTCGACCAATATTGTGGTTTTTTTTCACGAATTGGAGAAATAGCGCACATGAAAATCGAGTTATGTAACCAACTTAATACTTTGGCATGTAAAAGCAGAAATTTAAGTTTTCGCGTAGCCATTTGCATTTATGTAAGTTTGTACAGCAAATGTGAATGAAATTATGCATGTTATTACCAAACAGTTTTACAAGACCATGCTGATGCATAATGCGATTAAGACAAACACTAAATTAGCCAACATGGGCTGCAATTTCTTGTTGCATTGTGCGTAAATGTTATGAAACTTATAAACAGTATTGGTTTTTTTCCCAGGCATGGTGCAACTCAGTTCATAAAGTTATATATTTCACAATACCCCATACCTACCTTTATAATGCTGAACTACAACGCTTATAGAAAACGTAGAAAAGTCCAGGACCAAGTTCAGCCCCACTCCTAATGGTCCGATTTCCCTAGTTTTCGGGAACTATTTTCTTATTTCATTTAAATGGTACTGAGTTAACGTGCGAAAAAAATATTACTGCCGCTAGAGCGATTTTGTTTGTGGATTTGAAATAAATTCTCATTACTAAAAGTCTGATTTCGCTAATTTTCAAGAACTATTTTTCTTATTTTGTTTCAATGGTATATCTGAGTTTCGTTGAGGAGGGAGAGGGGGATTGCGACCGCTAGAGCTATTTTTAAAAATTTCCTTATGGTTAACCCCATACTTTAAATTTCGTTTGTGAGATATACCTACTCCCTTTCTAATAGTCCGATTTCCCCGATTTTCAGAAACTATTTTTCTTATTTTATTTTAATGGAATATGCATAGTTTCATTGCAAGGAAACAAATATTGGTGCCGCTAGAACGATTTTTAAATTTTGGGTTTCAGGTAAACTCCCAGTAAACTTCAGGTAAACTAAGAGGAAACACACACACACACACACACACACACACACACACACACACACACACACACATTCGCATATACACAGATTTTTCTTTGCTTGAAAAAATGTATACACACTTGAAGCAAAGAAAACCCTGTTAACATAACAAAACTGAATTTACACAAACAGAAAATGATGAACACTATCATCTTAGACTTTTACAGTAACAACAAAATGCCCACATTCGGCGTCGATACATTTCTGAGTACTTTGAACTACTGATTGAGCAACGTTTGCGAAAGTGTCCTCAGCGATTGCAGCACATGCTGTTTCAATTTCTTCCCGAAGTGCGGCCAGTGTAGCTCGTTTTCTACATCACCCTTAACAGTTTCCCATAGGTAAAAGTCCAACGGGGTTAGATCCGGAGAACGCGGTACGTCTAGGTAATGTGGTGGCGCACAATCCTGTTGGAAATAAAATTCCTCATTTCCATAGTGTATGAATGGCGGTTAAGACGAATGTGCGTATTATGTTCATTGTTGATTTACCTGTCACGTAGCAACGCATCATAATGTATGTGAGTCACATCTGTTTACAGAACATCATACTACACATTGCTGTTGTTTTTTCGGTCCAACTTTGAAATATATTAAATATATATCTACTGTGAAAGCGTGTACACATTTTTGGCACCCTCAGTGTATAGCATTAGGTCCACTTGTGCTGTTTTTTGAGCTGGATGAATCGTTTGTTAATTGATAGTAATATGCCGAGTTTCGTTGAGAAAAAAAAAAAAAAATACGGCCGCTAGAGCGTTAATAGACACAGAATAATTTTTTTTTAATCATTTTGGTACCTATCGATGGAAATATGCAGAAAAGAAAATTTAATGATAGCAACTCAGCGGTTTTTATATCTGATTTTAGGTCACATTTTTATGTCAACTGCCTGTTCTTCGTATAGCAGAAATAATGTGGGTTATGTTCGTATCTTCTGCTTTCTTTTTCTTTCCGAACTTGCTAAATCGATACGCAGTATACATTTGGGGTATAATTTATTATTTGTCTTAGAAATGACGCAAAATGAAAGTATGGAATAAAACTAAGCTACAGAGATTATAAAAATCATAAACTTTGGAGGAAAATTCCATTGAATTTTACTTTTGGCAGTGTGTAAAAGTCTTAAAGAGTGCATGGTAATAAAATATATAATAAATAATACACAGATGTTACTGTCCAAACATTAAAAGAAGTAAAAGTATTTTAATAAAATCAATATTTTACCTAACTCAGCAACTGACGAATAGAAATGGGGAAATTGATGGGGAAAATGTTCCCTTATTCATTGAACTATCTGACAGGCAACTTTCTAACAAATGTTCTTACATTAAAATATATTTGAGTTCAATCTCAAAACAGCAATTAAGTTGAAAGTTACTGCTCCAAATAATAAGTTAATGAGTGTGTAATATATATAAACAATATTTGTTTGGAATCGATGCATTTTTAAACAGTTTTAAATCAGTAAACTATTCTGCACAAATTCTTAGCTTAAATGGAAACTGTATCGAAACGCGGTCTCACCAGATAGACGAAAAGCGCTGTGGGAATGGATCCAATCAAATTCTGTGATAGGATGCATTAAATTTGATTAGACTTGGATACAAGAAGTAGTGGAGTATGAAAGGTCCAAACCTCCCCCCCCCCCCCCTATTTGACTTCATTTGCGTAGCGTGTTACAGGCTGCTTTCAGTGCAGTAACTTCGTTAATTTCCACTTTACAAAAGCAGTGGATGTAATCAGCACTGTCAGAGAGACTTTGGTTTATTGCATGCCAACGCCTTTAGAAACACAAAATATAATTTAGCGTATATATGTTGGCGTTTTCCAAATGAGCACACTTATCATGAAACCTGTTTTATTTATTTGACTTAACACGTATTAATACGCTATTATATATTTGCGTCGCTTTTCAATAATTGCTTATCGTCCAAGCCGATGTTTTCTTTCTAATATGCCGTTGGAAGCACTGTAGCTTATACGCTATTGACAATTAAAATTATCACATACTGTGGTAATTTCATAATAGCCATGCGGAAATGATTCAGGCTTCTCGTTCGGTTGTTTCACGAGACCACTGGGATCCTTCACGTTTGTGTTCTATCTCGATCTACTAACCTTATATTCGTTTCTTTGTGGACGCATTTCGTACAACATGAGCCCATATATCTCGACATGACACCCCACACTCTCGGCATGCCAGATCTCCCGCGATCAATTTCAGACAGCTGCTGGTATTGGTGTCCTATTTTTGACAAGTCATGCTCGTTCCTTATGATAAAATGTGGGATCGTTTAATGCGTCTCTTATGGACATGGTGTTTTTCTTGGTTAAAAGCAGCGACAACGTGTTTTTTCAAGGTGTCAGTTGTTGCAGTAAATCGTTTGTCAGAACCTTTTTCATCATGGAAAAAGAACGTTTGCTTCCACAAGTAGTATCTCTCTTATTTTACGCACTGAACACATTGTAAAAACGGTTTATTGCATAGCTATACCGACCGCTCTCATCTTTCTACCTTTCAGTTGTTTGTTACATTCGCCGGAACGATTCAAAACTACAGTACTTCCCTCGTCCTCTCTATTTCCTGGTATTTTTATGCCAGAGGTAACCATGCGTTGTTCCTTTCACAAATGAAGTTCTGGTACTTAAAGAGCTTAAGTGTATGTTGTGAGGAGAAAGTTTTTGATTGCTAGAAAAGAAATAAATGTATAACAAAACTGTGAATAGATATTTTTGTGAGGTGAACATGTCATTATAAGTTACGGCGTTTTTCACTTCAATATTAAAATTCTTATGTGCGTTATAAAATGCTTAAATAATCTTATAAAAAATCATAACTATCCAAAACAACCAAAAAAAAGTCTTAAACCTTAAAATAGGCAACAATAAAAAAAGTAAAATAAAAAGGTCTTAAACCTTAAAATAGGCAAAAGGGGGGGGGGGAGGCAAAATAAAAACTGGTCCTGCCGACTCCAAATGTACGGAAAATGTTCCTTTCTATCTGAATATATCCACCCAGATAGAAAAGGAAGTTAACCTAACTTTCGGGCTTTGTTGATAACACCTGCACGCTTTGCTGGAGCTCTCTTTATAATGTTAGCAATTTGATTGCCTAAGCAAGCATTTGACATTGCTGAGTTAGCTGGAGGCAGCGATTCTTGTGGATGGCGTGCAACCCGAATCCCAGTCAGAATTAACAGTACCGTGAGACCGTTACAAGCAGAACTGAAATGCTAACGCCGCTATTCTTGTTTATTGCTTTGAAGCGCTGAGCTGTTCGCGTGTCTCTTTTTAGTTCCATTCTGTTGACTGCGAGTTTCCTGCACTGCCGTCTAGGTCAGGGACGGCGAAAACGTTCGTTGTTGGTCCACAAATAGGAATTTCAGAAGTGCCAACGTGAACTTCTTGTATGTGATTCAATGTTACCTCGTGTTTCTAAAGGCTAGACTGCTATATAGTACTGGGATAAGTAATACGTTTCGCGCATTTATTGCTTTGTGTAAATAATAATCGAGTTTTAAAAGAGCCTCATTTAAACCACTGGGTTCTAAATGGATTATGAATGCTAATTTTTAGTTATTATGTACATTTTGTGAATAAAGGGCATATTCCGTAAGAGAGAGAAATCGATTATTTACATGTGCAATGTAGAATGTAAATTAATTGAAAGGCATCAAATCTACGCTTTTATTACGTTAGTTACAAACTATAAATTAAAAGTAGGTGAATATTTTCAATTTACATAAAAATGAATTGAATATTACTAGATAAAAACATCCTGTATATAATTTGGAGCTATCCCACAATAAAACCGAAGTGCTTTTCACAAGATTAAAAACCTGTATACTAAGTGATAAAATAACCAATTTTAATTGTTATATAATTATATTTTGCATCTAAGATCAAAGATGATAAGAAATATCACATAAAAGTAAAAAGGCAAACAGAAAGTTGAGTAGACAGAATAATAAGCAAATAAAATTAAAAAATGAAAACGTCCTTAATATTTGTCCACATTCGATGTGAGCACCTAAAGAAAAAAGTGAAGATAATTAAGATTTTTTACATTCAAAAGTAAAGGAAAGGGTCAATCATAAAACACGTGAATAACCAAATTCAGCAAAAAAATTCAAATTTAATTTATTTCCGGCAAATATTCGTAAATTATTTCATTATAATTATACATAATGTTTTAATTTTTTGAAAATCGCTAATTTATCCGACTAAAATAATTGCCTCAATTACACTTGAGCTTTTCAAGTTTAATTTAAGATTATATTACTATTAATTCATATGAATTCCAATAGGTCAATGAACATTGCTAAGCAAGGTGGCCTTGAAAGATAAATTCACGGGAAGGTTCATGTGATATTTTTACTCTATTACCTTACACACTTTACTGGTCTGTTTAATAATCATTTCTTGACACTGGTTGCCGCAATTCTTTATCAGTTCGCCCGCCGCATCATGTGCTGTCTGTCAGTGGACCCCGTGCCCGCTCATTTTTTCAGATCTCGACCGTCTTTTATTGGTCCTTCATTTCCACTATCTTCAAATGTTTACATTTTTAGTTTGTAAATGAATCTGCGCAATGAAGTCTTAAACATTAGGACTGACAATTTTGCTCTACCTTTGAAAATCAATAAAAAGTATAATAGAGATATTATTATAACCTTAAGCTGTATGGTATCAAATACAGGGTTGGTCTAAAAGAATTCCATTGTTGTAAATAATCAGTACTTTATGACGTGCATCTTGCACAGTGAAAAAAATAAACTCGGGAAGTGTACATTTATACTGCCCTCGATTAACACAGTTGTATTCGTTGACCACCAGATAATTTGTGAAAATGGTGGCCATAGCAGCGGAATTTGTATCCTGAAATTCTACGCGACAAAGTTCATAACATTTAAATAGCACTTAGAATACCATTGAGATCTTTTTGAATATCCCTATATTTGGACTAAACTACTTAGCAAGACAAAAATGTATTAATTAATTTTAAAATATCTATGTCATAAAAAAGCTACTCACTATTGAGCATTTTAAATATATTGTTAGAATTCAGTGTACTGCCAGTGCCATATCTCCTCTCGCTCGTCGACCCAGTTCGTCATGTAGAATCTGCATATCAGATATGCATCCATTGTACATTGGATAAATTATAATGCGAGTTAGTGATTTACTGGAATCTATTTAATAACATTGTTTTCAGCCTTGCGAGTATAAGAATTATATAGAATTATTTTAGTAGTTCAAACTAGTAGGGCTACGTGCTCAGGGCCTTTTTGTACAAAAATAGAAAATTTCAAACACGGATGCCTTTATGAACGAAACACTGTATTAAAATATTTAATAATGTAACGCTTTTAGTATTTTGTTTTGTTTTTAACTCTTCGCATCGCCGTGCGTCGCGCTCGTATATAAGAAGTAATACGTTAGATAATGGGGTGCAACGTTTTCTAAGATGAATTCTTTAGATTGTCGCTAATGTTGGAGGAATAGGTGAAAGTACCCAACTGAATGGTATCGTAATGCCAGTTGTTTGAATGGAGTAAGAAAGGTTGCGGTTGTTAAAGAAATGTGGAACAGCGGTAGGAATGGCATCAGGTTACAAAGAACCGGTCTACTACTGCTGTTGCTGAAAATAAGAAAAATGTTGTTAACATGTCAGTTCCGTCTGCAGCATTGTTTTCAGGGTGTCTACCTGCATGTGATTCGCACAGTAAGGTTATAAAGTTGTAGCACTGGTTGTATTGAAGGCAGTGCACGCGAGGTACAAAATACTGCAAAGTTTAAAACAGCTATAACAGAGTTATGTAACTAAACTGCCTTTATTTTCCGATCTCTATCTTATCTATAAAAGCTGGACAACGAATTTTCAGGTATTAAAAGCGATGTTTTTGGCGCCTAAAATAAGCTGTAAAAAGTATTACGCGCGTATTAACAGAATATTTTGTAATTTTTTTAGCTTCCACAAGTTAAATCATACATTTCATATAATATATACTTTATTAACACACGATTTTTAAGTAAAATATGTGTAGATTTTAAAAGCACATTAATACAATTAATGTACATTCTGAAAAATTACTTTGAATTTGGTACATGAAAAACGCTAATAGAAAATATTCATATGAAAATGCTGTTTTCAGCATAAGAAAAATCACATTCTCACTTTTTTAACTTAATTTGTATTTCTGTTATTTTTCCAAATATACTACAGAAATAACACTTCGAAATAAATCTTTAATTGGAACATGATCTGGCTTAGGTGCGATCAGTTTTTTTCCCTCCGGACTGTTTTGCTGATGGGCTAGTGCACCGTCTCTAGCCGGTTAGTCTGCCCGTCTTGTCTCCATGATTAGCCAGAAGGTAAAACAATAAAACAAACCAATCATACAATATATAAACCAATTTAAAAGGCTCATTACTTAAAAAATTACCAAATGAAGTGTTGATAATGTCCGTCTTCATTTTCCATACATTTTTGCCATCTCTTTAGAAAATTTGTTAACCACAAACTATAGTTCATTTTGAGAAATCCGGATAATTTCCTGATGAATATTATCTTTGAGTTCTTGAATGGGGTGCGGGTTCGTCTTGTACACTGCATTTTTAATTTACCCCAGAGATAATAATCGGGGACCGGAAGGCTACAAAACCCTATTAATAACTCTGTCTTGTAAATTGCTCTGGAGTATGGGCAGTGGCAGAGCCCTGTTAAAAATGCCTGATTACGGGCCCTGTTGGTTAATTCTGTGAAAAAATGGTTTAGTATGCTGTTCACATAAGTAACAGAATTAATTGTTTGCGAAAATAATTAGTCTTAATGCTTTTTTCACCACTGTTAACACATATGAATCATGCATAAAGAATGCTGTGCCGTTGTAAACACACGAGGCATAATGCACTTTATGTACACTGTCAAATTAAGAAACAAACAACACAACACACACCCCTGAACAGCTGCGCTACGACTGCGACAGTCAGCAAGGGCAACAAGTAAGCAAGCAGGCTTTCTCCCCATCCACGGTGCGGCAAACGAGTCGAGGCTTCCTCATAGGAAAAACCCCGCATTGTGGAGGAAAGCATCACTGGTCGCACGGTAGAAAAGATAATGATCAAAATGTTTGACATTAGTCTCAGATTTTTCGTGGTTTGCTTCACAATAAAAAATATTATAAGTATCTTTCAAAATTTCTTCCAAAATGCTTAAGTATAGATAAGTTTGAAGGCACATATACAGATGTCAGTAGAGCATGTTTTATAAGATAAGATCAACAATTCAATCTAGGTGATTTTTGTTTCATGTTAAAATATTTGACATGCATACAAATACGTGACTCCTTGGCGTGCCCAAGTCCTCAGAGTTTCAGTCAGGCGAAATTCACTCGGTTTTTAAGTTATGATACAATTATGTATACACATATAATTTTAATGTTGATTGTAATGTATAAAAGCATAATAAACTAGGGCGTTCAGTGTTGAGGTAAAGAAAAGCAAAACAAATGAATCGCACACATTAATGCAATATTTGGAGCAAATTAGCTTTTCTTCAGGTAAACCTGTGCCATATACGGCATACAGCACTGTCGTTAACTGTTTAGCACATTCCTGCTGCACCGTGTATTTACTAGAGACACTGCAAATCTGTTTTCTCGTTTTCTGTTTAAGATAACAGTAATCTGAGAAGTTTTATGTTATTCTATATAAATAAGGAATGACGTGATTTTTAAAAAATATTTGAAAGTGACTTCAAGGAAACAAATTCTCTCCAAAAGTAACCCTTTAGAACGACATAATATTTAGTAAAGAGCTATCACTTAATGTTAAGTTGATTAAAACTTCCGAAATATTTCAGTTTTTTTGTGTCGAAAGTTCAAATATTAATATCCTTCTAATTTAGAATTTATTAGTGATAATTTTGCATGAAGCTTACAGTCCCCTGTCTCTATAAGCTCACAAAATTGAGGTTAAATATAAATATAGGAGTTTTGCTGTGGACTAGTCCACTATAAAAGGCCAGCTCTCTTCCTGAATGTACCTATCTTACGGCAATTTTCAAGTTTTTTGAGTAATTCGTTTGTCGAGATCATATTTTAATGCATGACCCATAAACTTAATATGATAAATGCAGAGGGTGTGGGTTTTTGTTTGTTTGTTTGTGTGTGGGAAAATAATTACAGTTGCATCTCGACCCACGTCTTCTGCCTGTGACATGTTATTCAAACATGTCCTTGTTTCTCTGAATGCTATGTACCTAAACGCCCACGCTCAGTTCCCACTCAGTGCTAGATGATAATGCTTTGTCACAAACAGCATATCATTACTTTGTGACTCAGTTGTGAAGTAAATAAAATTGTCAGCAGTGCGGTGAATTGCATATCATTGTTACCTTATTCTTAAACAAACGACAAATGTTAGTCTTGTGGAAAAAAGTACCGTTCTGGCTATGTTGTTCATACTTGATGGGGTTTTGGTCATGATCCGAGTTATCTTTAAACTTAAGGCTTAAGTGAACCTTCATGTAACTATCATGAGGTGGTCTTTCTTTTTAAGAATTAAACAATATTTTAAAGACTTGTATTTAGCCTTGTTCCCCAGAAATGCTTCATCAGCCATCTCTTTATAAGAGATCTTAGATTAACAATTCTCTAGAACTTCATCACTTACTTTCATAAGGCAGAGGCAAGTGATGAATGGCTGAATTACAAATACGAAGCTACGTCTTCTCTATTAGTGCCGGCCTAACGGTAAATGTGGCGTTAGAAAACAATCAAAAGGGGTACATGCAACATAGTTATCCCCACTTTCTTTAGGCAGTTAGGGCGATAAACTGGAAGACATTTATTGGAGGTTGAAGAGGCAGGTGGTATCGCTTCAGCAGGCTTATGGGTGACGGTGGTGAAACATAGTCCGGACTTCTCACAATGTAGATGCGCTTGACAATGATGGAATCGGCTTGGAACTTGCAAATAACGAAATGACTAAGGGGGCTGAAGATCAGTAATGGGCGATGCAGAATGTCATTCATGACTATGCTTCAGTATTATAAGATCTCTGATAGGTACTAAAACAAACCGCGTATAGTTGTTGACAATATACTGTAGCGAGATCATAAAGCTCAGGAAAGTGCCTTTCAACATCTATTACAATGCTGGAAACGTTACTTTCAACCAGAGTGTAGGCCTATAAGCGAGGAGTCGTCAAAACCAAGTCAGGCGGCCGGCAAATTGATGTTCCTTTGATGTAACAGTAGGACACTTTTAAAAGTATCGTTTTGCAAGTCCGGTTCGACCCCCAGGCTACAACGGGCGTTTAATAATTTAGATACCTGAGTATGAAAGTGAAACCTAACCTCACTATTTTTCACTCTTGTCTCACTTGATTTCCACACAGTCCACTTTACCTAAGTGATTTTAATTCCTCCGGTATTTGAGAATGTGCCTTGTGTCCTCCAACCATTATCCCTTCCATGAGATCATCGTTGAAGCATTTCCTTTCATAAATATTTTTTTCGGGTTTCGAAAGAGAAAATCACTGGGGGCTAAGCCTGGGACTATAGAATTGACTTAAGATCCAGATATCCCACAATCCTTGATAACAGCTCTTGCTTTTTTGGAGTTTGTGGCTTATCCTGAAGCAGAAACAAAATCGCCGTCAGTTTTCCACGCCTTTTCTCTAGTAATGGTGCACTTATTTGGCATGCATTTAAACAGCAGAGTGCCACCAACTGTATCGCAAAAATGGTTCTCATTTTCTGGCAAATGGACTTGGGGACGAGGAGTCCCATTGCATAAACTCTTGTTAGGTTTCTGGGTCATAGTGATGAATCTATATTTCATCTCCAATAGTAATTTGAGAAAAATCAGTAGGAATTTCAGGGAAGAGGTTCAAATAACTCTCCAGAATGATTTCTGGGTGACATGCTTTCTGCTGTGGTGTCAGCATTTCGTGGTACCTATCGGAAGTTGACCTTTGACATCTCAGATACATGAATAATTGTGAAACTGTGCCAGTTGAAATGCCTAATTCACGGACAATTAGGCATCCAAATATCTTAACATGAACATCATGCATAATCATAACTACTACAACTTTGTCACATTTCTTAATAAGATGCTTTCAACTGAAGCCTTGTGTGGAGGTCACTCCCGCCACTAATAAAATTTCTTGGCGTAAAACCGTATAGGGTGGTTGGAAGGTGTAACACTGTAACAAACACTCTATTTGATTTCTTTGGGCTTCTTGCGAGGATTTTATCACTGGACGAAACTCCAAATCACTCATTTTTAATGCAGAGCCGCACAGCATTGCACTTGTCATTTGACATTCAAGCCAAGAGTTTATCGTTAATAGGCCTAATTACTGTTTAACATTTTTCTTTACGTTTCAGCAGTGTGTATTAGTACATAAATTTTATTTTTCAAAGGTAAAAATTATCAAATGTGCTGACAATACGCCGTCATAGTACTAATGCATTTATGACAGAATTGCTACTGCGTTTGGCTGCAGAATTATTGACACTAGTGAAGAGTTGCCGGCAGTAGGTGGGAGTCGCACCGCGTGCTGGCCGTTTAAAGTGTCTCTCTGGATGAAGATTGTGCAGTAGTGTCGTTCAGATCTGCTTGAAAATGCAGTCAGGCTATAAGAACGGCTTGTTCCGGTCTGGTGTGTTATAGCATGAGGAAATGGCACCATAGAAAATTAAGAAGCTGCATTTTAACTTCTTGCATTTTTAGAAGATCACACCAAGTGACTGACCGCTATTTGGATAATTCAAAAAAAGACAGCAAACGCACTGTGAAGTTAAAGAGAACGTCATAATCAGGCATTAATGACAGTCATTTTCTTAAGGTATCAGAGTGCTCTCAAGAGTTGGTAAGCTTGCACTGAGTATGGTGGAGACATTGTAGAAAACTAACCAAGTGTACATGCTCTGTTAGTACAAAAAGTTATCAAGCAATAGGTATCTGAATGGAAGCTTGAAAAACCAGAAACGAACATAATATTGATAATCTGTACTTTTCTGTTTTATATTTTAATCATTATCCTGTATACTACGAAATAATCCAGAAGGAAGTGATAAGATAATCTAAATAGAGCTATAGAAGTGTGTAATAAAATATAAATTATATTCTCTAACGTTTGCTTTCAACTATACAAAAACATGAAAGACATAAACCAAAGGCGAACTTTGATTTCGTTGTGAGCCTTCGCGCGTAACCGCTCGCACTTGTTTAATATAAATATTTATTTGTAAAAAAGATATTTGTATACTGGCTAGAATGCCTGCTTGTGCTGTTCAAACGGAAAGCCAAGCAAAAAATGTAGATGCTGCGAGATTTTAGTCTGTTGCTGCTCTATAGGGGATTACTCCGTGCACAGTTGACAATTTCTCGCCCAAATGTTCGTTGTGCTAGTTCAAATCAATGCAGAGTACATATTTAATGAGTGTATGACAGAGAATAGAAGGGGAGCATCTGGATAAGCTCTTCTCATGATATATATATCTACAGGATGATATGGTGGGACTAAGCCTCTAGGGGTGTCTTAATTGGAATGCTACACACCACTTCAGTAACTTCGAGACCTGAATCGATGTTTCACTTTATTTTTATTTAATAAGAACGTTCTTTTCTTAATAAGATAATGGATAGTAAATATTTAAACTTGAGACATAAGCAGTTAAATTCGCATTTTCGGTTGAAGGGCAAACTGATTACTCAGAAATCTTATGAGAACACCGTATGAGTCAAAATAAAACTGCTGTCGCTTTGGTATACAAATATAGTCTTCTGACGTTCTTGGGGTAGTGCAATTTTTAATTGCTTTCAAAATTGTCTCATGTTTTAAATTAAGTTTGAGCGAAAATAAGTTTCACTAAGAGAGTATTAATTAATATGGAATTGCTAAGTTTTCAACATTCATAACCAGGTTAATCTGAGATAGCTTTTCATATTTTGCAAAAAAGACAAGTCACAAAAAAGATTGTTTCTTATCCTGCCTTAAACAACACCTTTGTGTGTTCGATTAAATACAGTTTTAAAATTGCATTTAAACGTACTTAATCCGTACTATTACACGCAGAAGTCTTTTAACCAGTGAACCTAATCGATTGACCAATGATAAGCGAATTGCTAGACTACTTCATTCATGTGGCATCGTAAAATCAACCAATGAAACGAAACAAAAATTTCAATTTTGACCATTGTGAAGTTATCGAATATATGCATCAAATCCGTTTTATAACGTGATGTGCATTTGACTTATGGTCAGTGTAGCCAACTGTATATATCCACTATATAATTCCTGAACATGCTTCACTAATCACTTTTGCTAGAGGCGGTGGGGAGCTATTGATAGCAACAAAAGCATGAACAATCGACAATCATAACGCAAAATGGAGGACTCTTCAAAGCGCTTTGGTGATGCGTCAAATGTGCAAATTGGTTTTATCATTAGTATTTCCAAACCACAGAACACAAAGAAAAATGAAGACATTATATGTTATCTTCTCTCTCTCTCTCAGTTGGTATTAGAAAGTCGACTTTTGTCCATTTCGGTCTCACGGTTTCTGTGTATTCATAAGTGTAACAAGTGTTAATGTTCTGTGCGCGAATTTCAAATATATATTACTTTTATTATTATTTTATTCATGATATAGATCTAAAACCCATATTTTGTTCCCCTCTATTGGTATTAATGATAATCTGAATTCTTCTGTCGTAAGATTGCTTGAAAAAGATTAAGTACAAATTATATTCATTCATTTCATTCGTGAATTTATCGGTAATCGGTAATCTCAGACCCTCTCGTGATATTACTTGTGATAGTAAATAATAGTTCACAATATGAATGTGTTAAGTTAATTTGAAATGTAATTATTTATATACCTTGCTCGCCATAGCTTCTCTACAGAAAGAACAGCTGATTCCAAGTTCATATAACTGGCACCAAATGCGAGAAGCTGTAAAAATCACCACTGTACACATTCAAGCCCAACCCAGCTGGTAGGATGACCTTGGTGTGTTCCTGCAGTTCACAGCCAATTTGCACTTTCTTGGAGTGATGAACTACCATAAACACTTTGGTAATCCACCACAGCAGGGCAAGACAATCTAGCAGTAGTACTGGGTGCTTAAAACGAATGTTACATTAATTTCATCTCTTTTCGTAACCTCAAATATTCCACTGTTTTATTCCTATCACCGCTAATTTAATTCGGCTGTTTTCCTGTGTCTTAATATAACTTCAATATTCGATTATTCTTCTCGAGTTTAATATAATCTTCTCAAATGTTTATTTGTTTATAATAAAAGCAAAGCTTGACATTGTGTCTATAGATTTATCTTGCCGAATAAAATTCGTAAAAGCTGACCTTCGTCTCGAAATAATTGACATGACAACAAACATTCATTAAGCTCTATTAAATTCCATAAAATTATTAGCACTCATAATGTAGTTTTTAATTAAAGTTAACAAAGCAATCTGGATACTTTGGTTTATAAAGTTTATGCTTCCTCTGTTATTTTCATTTTTACCTCCTCTCCTCCTTCTCCTCCTCCTCCTCCTAATGGGAGTGAACAATTTCTTTGTGTATAAATGATTTTAAAATCTAGCAAATATTAGAAACTTTTACTACTGGACAGAACATTTTGAGGGGCATCTTTAGTGAGTTTGGAACTCGAGGGAGGTAGAAGGGAGGATACGATATCTAACGAACTCCACATAATAAGATTTTATTATAATTTCAGCCACAAAATTATATAAGGCTCACAAAAGAATGTAAATCGCCACAGTAACACAGCATTCTAATCACTTAAAATGCACATATAATTGTGTTATTTTTTGTATAACAGAGTTAAAATTAATCTAATTTTAGGCAGAAGCTTTAATAAAATGATGCATTATAACACTAGTTGCATAAAATGACCGTATATAGATTGATAAGATATTTATTGCCTTTTTGCCATACATAGTATAGCTTGACTCGTATATGAAATATTAAAGTTGAATAAAATTCAGATACATTGTAAAAAATGCCTTAATTAAATATTACCTTAACACTATTTTAAAAGCCTAAACAATTCTAATTGTAAGGCAAAATGGTAATCTGGAAAATTTAACACTATTATAATTGCAAACATATGACTTATTTCTTTGCCTCGTAAAATAATTCTGCCCTTCACTACTTTAAGATAATGGTTTTGGGTTTTTCTTGTAAAAATAACTGCATTTAATATCAAAAAACCAGTTAATGTAAATATTTTGTGTTCTCTAAAAACATTTTTCAGTGAGTCCCTAGGTTTAAGATTACAAAGTATTCTTAGGTCTCTCTCTCTCTCTCTCTCATGTTTACAAACACCCTCTGAATGTATATCTCAAATTAGTATAATGCACAATTAGGCAGATTACAGTAAAACAAATAATTACTCATTAATGTTAAGAAAGATTCAGGACATATAATAGTAAAGAATGCTTTCTTTAATTTATTACATATAAAATTGATTTGGGTCTTCCGGAATAATGACGTATCTAAAAATTTAGTTATCATTGTAGATTATAAGGTTAAATTATCACAATTAAAAGCTAAATGTAATTAACTCTTATAGCTAAAGTAGAAATAAACACTTTTATCTACATTAAATATTCAGCAATATTTAAATTCATTTACAAGACTTATAACTTTAAACCCCAACCCCAAAGAGTTCGAATCAATGAAGGCTGCTGATCTATCATCAATATACTTGGAAAGATGTTAAACATTATCATGATTTAAGAGCATTTGTTTATGTACTTATATATTCATAGTGTCATAGTAACATTTGCACCATTAAATTGTTTTCATAGCTAAAATACCGCCAAGGGTATCCGAGGTCGTTATGGCGCGGACTCGTGAGCGGGAGGTCTGGGGTTCGAATCCCGCCAGGACCGTCCTCCCTGACTGAGGTTTTTTCAAGGTTTTCCTCAGTCCTCATAATTGGCAAATACCGGGAAGGTACCCTTAGGCCTGGAACATTTGCTTCCATAAAAACAAATCTATTCCCAATATATCATTTCATCTCACATGTCATCAGTGTCCACCGCCTGTGGTGCCTCAGTAGTAAAAACGGGCGTTTACCACTATTTAAAAAAAATGCTAAAATGCTGTCATCAAACTGAATAATACATTATGTAAAAAGTTATGTATTACTGAAAATAGATTCAAGAGTTTATCTTCATTGCAAAATAGGTAATACTCTTACTATGTAATATTGAGCCTTCGGTCTCGTTTTGTAAACGTCCTATCCACCAAAAATTTCTTGCAGTAAATCCACCTTCGCCAACAACAATAATAGACAAACAAATAAACTCCATCGATACAATGGCATAATAAGTATAATAAAACAGGCATTGACTTCGGTGTAATTCATTAGAAAATCGACGTATATATTAATTTTACGTTATTAATGCCTTTTAATAATTCTGGTGTAGATGAAACTTAGTTTATAATATATTGTTTTTATTTCTGAAAATTGTGTTTAAAACGTGCTTGGCACAAGAAAGACCAGCTTTGTGTATTTAGCATAAAGAAGTAGTACATAGATATAACGTGAGGTATGCAAGCAGTCCTGCCGGCCAGCGTCTTGGAAATAGCTCCATGTCCTTGGGATATCTTTCCTTAGAGCTTCAGGTGGCGTTGTTTCCCGACGACCTGCTTCCGGTTCTGCCGTCTTGTTTTATTTTGAAAGTCGGGGTCAAAAATCATTTAATATGCGTTTACATTGTATCCTATCCAAAAGTGCTGCGTTTTATTAAATATATAGTTGTGTTAAGGTCCGAGATTTTGGCATGAAATCTAAATCACTACATTTTCACAAAATGTATTTTCTTTCACTTATATTTAATTATCAGATCTCTCAAGAGTAGTAGTGAAATTAAATTTTTAAATTGTTAATTTAAAAAAAATGCCTACATAATTTATTTAGTATATCTGATAAAATTGTAAGAGTTTTATTAAGACTATAGATTTGCAATAATCAATTTCATTCATAGAACTCAGATCTTGTAAATTCAAGTGAAATTTCTACTGCAGTAAAATATTACACAATGAAAACAATTTAAAATATTGTTAAATACATCTATTAACGTAAAAGTACATTAGTATTTATAACAATCAGAAAACGCTTCGAAATGAACTATTTTTACTCCTCCTTAAAGTCGCATTGTTAATTAGACACTCAATGTACGAGTGGAAGAGTATTAAAATAACAATTTTTGATCAATTTTTCATACTGTTAAATTTTAAAATTCCGCAGTGCACTATAAAATCTATTACCGTTTTCTTAGCACTGCAGAAAGTTTAGAGTCGATGAAACCTGAAGAAAAGGTGGAATTATTGTTTTCAACTTTCAGGTTAAACGCTCTTTAACATCTCAGGTGATCAGCGTCCCATTCAACTCGCGGCGTAAAACAGCAGACATATTTTGCTCATAGGCCTCTCTTTCAGGCTTGACGTTCTTTTTCGTGCCGCAAATGTACGACACGGGACCCACGGCTTTACTTCCCTTCCGACGGAAGCCATACTTAGGATTTTTACGCCCGAAAAAAGCCATCGGTCCTGGCCGGGATCGAACCGCGATCTTAGGTTTAGAAGGCAAGTATGGTAACTTGCATTGGTTATGTACCATTATTGTATGATTCATATCTGCATGGTACAATTTTCGTTTTCATTGTATCAGGTTTTCAAACTGGTGACTTACTACTAAAGGAGCTGTGGTACTAGGATTTGTTTGCTTATTTACTAATTTAAATTGTACAGCCGTATCCAGTATAAAAACATAATATGTAATTTTTAATACTTTTTTTTATTTGTCCATAACCACATACATGAAAAGGATATCGTATTAACAGTATAATCAATATTAATTACGCTATAACATAAAATTAATTAATAGAATGAGGTGGTCGTTTCGAACCAGTTTAATAGTTGTCTTCAATAATCAATATCCTAGCACTTAAGTTATTTATATTTAACTTTGAATTGTTTTTAGTTTTCATATTATGGATATAAACTTAAACCATATAGCTGCAAATGAATACATACACGTTTTTGGAACAACAACAAAAGAAGTAATATTCCCAACGCGCATGCAGAGACTGGCATACTGCAGAGGGCGCTTTCCCTGCAAATATAATGGTCTCAACCTTAAGCATCTGAAAAGAGGCTATTAGGGTAAAGTCGCGGTGGGCAAGAGGTTTAAAAGGCTTGCTCCTCTGCGTAAGCTCCTGGGTTTAAATCCTGCACAATGTTTTTACTTTATTATTTATTATTGCTTTTATAAGTGTATGTGTAGAACATTCGCTTGACTTATTATATTATATTTTAACTTATCATTTGGGTTTTATGGCATTATCTATGCATATACAAAAATGTAATCACAAACTAACGTTTTTTTTACAAATAAATAAATACATAAACAGAAACTTTTCCCTCTGAAGTAAAAACACACAGAAATAAACACAAATTAATATCATATATGAATCTTCAGCTTGTGTAACTGCCCTCAATCTTCGTAGCATAGATGATGTCAGATTTCTAAAGTAGTGTGGACAAGAGGCTACAACATCCCAGACTCCTTAAATTTGTACCCATAAATCATATTTTGTCCTTGGGGCATATGCAGGGAATGTGTGTGCAACTATTGCATTTAGATAGAACAAATACTGAAGGAAATATTATAATATTCATTATAAAATATGTATTTAATATGTTAACGTTAACGCTTGCTGTGTATGGGAAACAGTATTATGAAATTAATTTGTTATAACGTTACAAAAGTTTATTTTAAAAAAGTGCTTTATGCCGGGAGGCGAACCTGCATTACTAACCATGGCATCACTGCACACTCTGCCACAGAGCTAACGGAATACACACTAGACAGCGTCTTTAGTGCGTACCATACAACACAGCTGCTGTAGTGGCTGCACAGTTTTGCTGGTTACCTTATGACGCGTTGCAACGAGTAATATTCTAAATAAATAAATATATATATATTTATATGTCTCTTTTTAACACACATTGTGTGTCCATTTTAACAGTGCCATCAATTGATAATGAAATAAGCCTTGATATCGTATATAACCTAATTTTATTATTTTAGTGTAATATTTCAAACAAAATAGTAAATCTAAAATGCAATTCATGCGCATTTACACGCTGTTAAAAGAATTTATCGCAAAAAAAGAAATCTCTACACATCACTATGTTTCCTAAAGTCCTCGGAAAATGATACATATTATCACATTGGCTATAATAGTGAACGACAGTGTACATACAGATAAATAGTAAATATCTCCAATAGGTTTACAACGTTTCTGACTAAGCAGCCCCTCCATAATTTGAATCTCATATAACATGATTCTTCAATAATAATGTAATAAATATTTTTCAATATTCTGAACGAATGAAAAATACTTTAGAAAAGCAGTCATAATTTTCATACAACTATTTTTACTGTAAATCAAAGGTAAACACCATCTGTAAAATCTAGAGGTCCTTCAGAAATCGCAATTTTTTATTGAAAGTACACAGTGATTCCTAAAATGTATCGGGTTCTTGTACTGAACAATATAAACAAATAAAAAAAACACTTTATTACATATTTGTGGCAATTGCTCTCTACGACTCCGTATAACATTTACTTATAATAGCACCACAGTGCTATTGCTGAAAGACAGCAGGTGTCATTGCTTTATTGTAAACTGTAATATCAGTATTGAAGATTCAACAATGAGGTAGACACTTCTAAAATGAATTAAATGTAATTTAGGTACCTAAAATCCCATTTCAATAAGCTGGAATCGAATCAGCACATTCAGCTATTTTTGGGCATTAATGATAGATAATAGATTAATAGATTCATCAAGTTCTTAGGGCAAGATTTTCTAATATAATGGTATCCTTTTTAGTGCAAAACAATTCTAATTCTAGCCAGTGTGCTTGATTGGTATTATCTGTTATCATTTAAACGCGAATGCAATTTATGTTAATATATAATTATTATAATAATCGCAAATCTGTTTTAATTTTTTTTTTTTTTTTTTGGATTGATTTATTTATGGACGCTCTTTAACATCTCAGGTCATCAGCGTCCCATTCAACTCAGGGCGTGAAACAGCCGACAAATTTTGCTCAGAGGCCTCTCTTTCAGGCTTGAGGTTCTTTTTCGTGCCGTAAATGTACGACACGGGACCCACGGCTGTACTTCCCTTCCGAAGGAAGCCATACTTAGGTTGGGATTTTTACGCCCGAAAAAATCCATCGCTCCTGGCCGGGTTCGAACCCGCGATCTTGGGTTTAGAAGGCAAGTATGGTAACCACTACACCACCAGGACCGACAAGCTGTTTATGCATAAGCGTATTGCGTACTCATTCGAAGCCTTTCAGAAGTAATTTAATTAGCTGCTGCAAAAATAATTAAAATTGCTTTTAAAACCTTTTAAATTGTGGAAATTATAGCGAAAATATTTATTTGGAAAAGAACATCTGGAGAAAATGCGAGAAACAAAAATTGTAAAGAGTGACTTTGAAATATAAATCAAAAGCGAAAAGAGATTGGAGTGTTCATTAAAAATATGAATTTTAGACTGGAACATATCGTAAATTTAAACCATGAAGTGTCGAAGGAGAAAAATATAAACTTTGTTATCTGGAAGCAATTTTAACGTTACTGGATACAGTACTGCAGAGAGCTGAAGAGATGGCTAGCGACATAAGCGGAGAGGGCTTTATTTGCCAAGTTATGCATTACTCACTGCTTGTGTATGTCGGTCCTGGTGGTGTAGTGGTTACCATACTTGCCTCCTAAACCCAAGACCGATGGATTTTTTCGGGGCGTAAAAATCCTAAGTATGGCTTCCTTCGGAAGGGAATTAAAGCCGTGGGTTCCGTGTCGTACATTTACGGCACGAAAAAGAACCTCAAGCCTGAAAGAGAGCCTCTGAGCAAAATTTGTCGGCCGTTTCACGCCCTGAGTTGAATGGGACGCTGATGACCTGAGATGTTAAAGAGCGTCCATAAATAAATCATTCAAAAAAAAAGTCACTGTTTGTGTATCAATATCTATTCAAATATTTACGGCGGTAAGTTCTCATTGCTTTAACAAAGGAAATTAATAGGGAACAGTTGGACGTTATCAACACATTCCTCTGACAAGCCATCTCTTCAGCCCCCAGCAGATCTTCTGTTTGGATGAAAAATACTTTACCATGTTGTAGAACTTGAGTTGTGATCCCACTTGCAGCAGTAGAAAGAAATACCTGGAACAGCTGTAGGAACTAATCCTGGCCCTGGCCCACGAGACCAATTGAGCTAAAACTGCAACGTTCGCAATAATTGCTTTTCCCAAATTAAATTGCCAAGTAGCGCGTCGCCCAGCTGGCCGAAGTCGTACCGAGAAGCGACTGCTTTAAAAACGTTGGGAAACAAGTGAATGAATGAATACATGGGCTGCAGTGTCTAAAGTGCATACCTCTGCAGCAGCCCACGTCCTTCTTTCCCTTTTCCTTAATGTATTATTCCTTTTTTTAGCATTTGCTAATTTTTTATTCTTTTATTTTCCTGATTATTTGCCAGCTACTACAATTTTGGGCCAGATTTCACTTGTACAAATGTTTCATTATATGTGAAGTAAATGCTAATATATATGTTTCGTGGAATCTCCACATAATCACAAGATTAAAATTCACTTATCGGAATGGTTAATTGTTGAAAACGGCGTCGGATCGACTTCATTGGACTCTTACCAATGCTCTGTTTGACGAGGGCAACATTTTCTACCGATCGACGAGAACGAGGATGTTCAGGTCATTTGATGTTCTCTGTCGATTCTGTATCTTCAAATTTCCTTACCAGTCTCCGCACTGCACTATTGGACTCATTTCGTCTACCAAAAAGTACACGAAATCTTCGAACGGTCTCTGCATAATATTCACCGTACTTATTTTCGCAATTTCGACGTGTAGATCCTTCGTATATCGCTCCATTTTAGCTGATAACAATACACACAAATTGACAATCGTTAATCTTAATACAAACAAACGACAGTCTTAAATTTCAGATCCGGCAACCTAGCAAACCAATAGAGGCGCTCAGTTTAAAAATTGCGTTCTTTATGACATGTTTTACTTTATCAGATGGTTTTAGTTATCAATCACCCTATTATTTGTTGAATGTGAATCTGGTGGAAAATATTTAGAATAATGACATTAAAACGTTCCTCGTTTGTGTTCCGTTGCAACCTTGCAGAGCTCAGAGCTCATCACAATCAGATCTCAGCCAGCATGTGAGGAATTCTGCCCTTGATGAGTTAAAGCCTCTTTCGTGTATACGCCCGCATGGCAACATTTCCTTCCCCAGGTTTATGTGCCGAGAAGAATGGTTCGTTACATTAATTAAGCTAATGATCTTATCTACAAGGCGATATAGTTGTGTAGGGTATTGCGGTGTTTTCTTTTTGCTTCTGCAAATATTCCATCTTGTTGAAGATGAAGCACGTTAGTTGTACCGTTAGAAATGACTTCAATGTTGTATTAATGCACTTTTAGTGCCTGTTAGTGAATGTCGTTTTTCGATTGTTATTTTAAGCAGCGTTTTGGTTGAACCGGTAGGTTTGAGCTTGAAGCAACATTCATCTCAGTGTGCTTTCTAGTCACGCGCTAAGGTAATTCGTCTTGCTTTAGGATAGTTTCATTTGAGAAACGAATCGTTGCTGCCAACCTTTGTGTGTATTTTAGCTTCTTGAATATGTGCCCAGCGTGTTACAATTTTCAATTGCACATTTTCATCAATGTGCTGTTTTATTTTAGAAAACATGACAATTGTAGCTTTTGTACAAAAAGAGCCATACAAGTATTAACCTCTCGCCCGGCTTCTTCATATGCAATGATCGTCAGTACGGTTCATCTATAATTTAACTAAAAATAAGATGTTGTCTTTGACAGTTTATAAAAATGAAATAAAATATAATCATTTTAGCATTTTAGGAAAGGGCTGCTGAAATAACCATACATGTGTGACACCTCTGCCTGCTCGTTATACTTAACTTGAAAACCAATTACTGATCCTTCTCTCCCCTGGACGAGCTCTGAGTAATATTTACGCTCAGACAAAACACACGTTCAATCAATCACATTCAGTCTTAAACCTAATATGGAAACTGTTAAACGTGTTAAATTATTGGGAATTCTAAATTGATAATATATTAACATGACGCCATACAGACTAAATTTGTTGCAAACTATCTAGATTCCCCCCTCTTTAAGACGGCAAAGGGCGAGAGTTCTATTTTCTACAATTTTTAGATCGAAACTTTATTTTTTGCACATTTTTTTCGCCACTGTTAATGAAGCTTCAGTCGTAAGTGTAAGCCTTATACCTCAGAAATTGGCACAAAAAGCAAATTTTTTCTTCAATCCCTAATTGAACACATTTTTAAATCCATAATTAAGAGTTTTTGGCGACCAGCGTAATTTGTAGGAATTGTCTCTTAATCCTCTACTGGTTAAGATACAATTCCAAAACTATGCTTCTAAGTTTGGTGTGCTAGGTGTCGGAAGTGCTAACCATGGAAAAATTAATATTAGCCTTACTTTTGGATCTGTGTTTTCCTAAGTAGTGCGTGTTCCAGCAAGACGAAACTAAACTCATGAAGTTCGACCGAAGTTCAACCGACAACTTTTATGAAAAGCTAAATAGTGAAATAATTTGATCCGCCGGTGTTTAAAACAAAAGTATGTAAATAAAATTCGAAATATTAGATGAGCTGCAAAACAGGAGACATTTCGAAAGCAGCATAACAAATGGTTAATTAAAATGTGGTTAGTCGCTGCAACGCCAAACAGTTAAAATGTCTTCTTTGAAAAGATAGGTGTTTTTAAGTATGTGTTGTATCGTTACACAGGTCTAGTACCCTTTTCACTCTTTCAAGAGCGTCGCGTTTGCAAAATATTTAGCTCTAAACAGTTATCTTTCGCGAATATAAAGTATCAGATAACCACAGATATTCTTGTTCTTCGAGAATTGTCCGGCAGGGGGGGGGGGATATTATATTCCACTCGTTTTACTGTTAGATAAATATATTTCTTTAAAAATATAACACTTTTACATGCTAATGTAATTCTAAAGTTTTATCAACCCCTTGTGACGTGGTTTGGATGACCTATTGGAACATTATGGACACTAATTCTGGGATACAATGTCAGAGGCTATTTGTTACTATTTTTAAATTTACCATTACCTAAAATAGCACATTGTAGGTAATAAGGCGTTGAACGCTTACTCATAAGAGGGGGAAAATGGCTGCACTTTCCGGGTTCAAATGAAAACAATGTTGGACTTTTAACAAAACTCTGCCTTGACCTATTTGATGCCTCGTAATTTTATAAGTTGGACGTGTATGGCTTCTGCATGTGGGAAAGATATTTCTTTTGTGCCGTTCCAGTAGTAGGTTGTGGGAAACTCCCGTCCTCTGTTGCGCTAGTTACCTTACTGGAATGAATGAAGTTGCTTAAAAAATTTGCATGTTCGTGGATGATATTCTCCAAGCAGCTCTTTGGATTTTTAGGTAAAAAGTATTTGATGTTATGGGGTTCGTGTGATTTAGAAATGCGTGTAAAGCAAGCAGAACTTTTCTGTGAGAATAGTGTTTTTAAGGAAGTGCCAGAAACTTGTGTTTAAGTGAACATTAAAAGTGCAATGACTAGAATTTCCGGTAAAAGGGTTTGTTGTGATCAACAAAATTCAGCTCTTTTAAGTTAGGCGAAGGAAAACTGGGGTGCTATATTCAGGAACGGAAGTGAGCATAGCAAACAGAAAACCTCATCAAGCCACTGACGCTTCTAGTACATTTGTCTTTTTCACAGGCGGCAAGCTGTCGGTCCTGGTGGTGTAGTGGTAACCATAGTTGCTTTCTAAACCCAAGATCGCGGGTTCAAACCCGGCCAGCATCGATGGATTTTTTCGGGTGTAAAAATCCCAAGTATGACTTCCTTCGTAAGGGAAGTAAAGCCGTTGGTCCCGTGTTGTACATTTACGGCACGAAAAAGAACCTCAAGCCTGAAAGAAGAGGTCTCTGAGCAGAATTTTCTGCCGTTTCACGCCCTGAATAGAATGGGACACTGATGACCTGAGAGGTTAAACAGTGTCCGTAAATAAAACAAATCAACAAGCGGCAAGCTCTTACCAGCAACAATAGTGCAAAAGCTGCATCCGTGTTTTTGATTTTCTTCGGCATGATAAATAATAGTCCATGTGTGGTCTCAAAACATTTCTTTGATCCATGTACTTTTATAATAGGCTATTTTGAACAGTTTTTATAAAGTTTAAATGTTAATTTTGCACGTCTTAGGAAAAATTAAACTTTATGTTAAAATGAATTTTGGGAAACTTTCCAGCTAACTTAAGAGTTCAGAAACTAAGGTAATGCCATTTTGTTAGTAAAGTTGTAGAACCTATATCAACGCAAGGATTCACTGGTTTAGTGTTATAAGAAACCTCTTGATACAGTACTGTGTTTAAAGTGAAGAAACCTTAGATAAAACTGCATTTTGCCCATTAGCATCGTGTGGTATAGAGAGATTATTTTGAGCCTTGGAAAATGTCGTTGCGGATAAAGTGTGCCCCTTGAAACTCTTGTGAAATGCTCATACTGTCCGTCTCCCATCGAGGTAGCCCGGGTTCGATCTGTGACGGACAAAGCGCCCTGAGCGGATTTTCTCCGGATACTCCGGTTTCCCGCGCCACGCATTTATCGGTGCTCTACCATTATCTCTCTCTCATCTTCATCTTCATCATTCAACGTATGTAGTCCGCCTATTATCGTTGCGCATGTTACAAATGGATAAGGCTATTGTTTTTGCAGAACTGTAACGCCTTGATCGGCAAGTGAGTTGACATTATAGCACGCATGCATACCCCTCTCTCAATTATTAACCGTATTTTGTTAACAGTAAAATGTTTATACTTAAATCACAGGTTTTTTTTCTTTCTCTCGTAAAAATAAAAGATCAAGAATAATAAGTTAGTTATTAATTAGTTGATTACGTAGTTAAAATTAAATATTTCATTATTTTGCACATTTTACGCTTTTTCAGCATATAAATCTTAGCTT
Organism: Metallyticus violacea; assembly: GCA_030762175.1. Classification (NCBI taxonomy): domain Eukaryota; kingdom Metazoa; phylum Arthropoda; class Insecta; order Mantodea; family Metallyticidae; genus Metallyticus; species Metallyticus violacea. Next base: position 64,620,426 of record CM060836.1, read on the forward strand.
TAGGCTTAAGGTTAGCACTAGTCAAGTTGTGTTTTAAACTTCATATACTTAGGTTGTATCTCAAAGCTAAAAGAAGTCAAATTTTCTTGAGCAATACTTAAAGTTCGTAGGTTTGTCCCAGTTTACTGAAATGTCCACATGCTTATCTTGTTCCTTATATGATTAGGATTGGGAAAAACACAAACTTAAACTGTACGAGGTTAATGATTAGTACACATAATGTTGACTCTCTTTTTCTCATGCAGGTTTGTTTAGCTATCAGAACTGTGTTTTAATGGCAAGTAATAAAAATATAAAGAAAATTGCCAAACATTTTTTGGAGTTAAATAACAACTGAAGGAAGGAGAACATCCTCCATAAATGGCGTCACTGGTTCACAAAACAACTATGAGCAAAGACTGTTTTGTGAAGTGCCTAATTAAAACTCAGTAATACATTTATCATCTAAAGTTGTGATGCTTCTTAAATGTTTAATACTTTTTTAAAATAAACAATATGGATAAAATTCGGATTAATTTCAAATTGTTAAAATGAAGCACTTTAGAAAAAGAAATGTATATACTTTTCTTTTTTATTTCAGGTAAGGAGTATTTAATTTTCATTTATGCTGAAATGCGGTAAGTAGAAACGTTTTAAAGGTTCGTTATTCTGCTTGAATAAACTTTAGAATTTTGTTAGCAATTAGTTATTCTTGTAATGATAGTTTTGCATAAATACCGATTTTTTGCCCGTTTTATTTAGCCCCCAACCCAAAATGCCTTCTGTGAGAAAGAAAACTGTTGATTTTATTCTATAATAAATAATACCATTAGGTAGGTGTCGTAAGAAATATCCAGGGGAAAAAATCAAAGTACTAAAGGATCTTAAACCTAAAAAGTAGACAAATTTGATTTCAATTTCTGAACTTAAAGCAATGCAATCAAGGAATCGTTTGATACTTATTTGATTAAACAAAAAAGCTATTATACTATAAGGAAAGCAGCGTTTCTGTGGGATTTTTAACCTCTGATAACTTTAAGTCAATGTATTTCTTTTAAGCATTTAACTGTCAATGTCTTCAAATATGAAGGAAATTGTTGAACTAATAGTAAAGTAATTGTGTGCTTAGTCCATCAGCGGCGTAAGTTCCATGGCTTTCACCCGCGGGATAGGGAGCAACTGAAGAAAAATTCTATACACGACGCGTGCTCGGTTATGTCGGTCTAGTTAAATGACATCATACTCTACTTTTATATGTTGCCATTTTCAATAAAATACTGTAGTCTTTTCGTACCTTTAACAATATTAAAGTAGCGCAAGCATAATATTAAAGACGAATATCTCTCCCAGGGTTATTTTAATAAACAAGCAAAACCGGAAGTTGAGAATTTTTTTTGTTATATATGTAGTTACACGGCACTTGAAATATGAGGAGGAGGCAAAAAGCGGAAGGGGGGAAAAAAACCTGCAGTATAAAATGAAAGCATTATTTAATATAAGGTCTAATTAGTTTTTTCTCTCTCTCTCTTTATATGCAGTTCTTTTAGCGCTTATGATGCGGTAAAGAGATGATAAAAAGGTGGGAGTAGCAGGAAATGTAGAACTGAAATAAAAGCATTATGTAATGTAAATAAATTTAATTCCTATTTTCTTGCATATTATAAAACCCTGTTGGATTTCCTTTCCTGCACATTATTACAGTTTAAATTATCCACATTCATAATGCGTAAAACGATTTTCGTAGCCGAAATGTAGTTACAAGGAATAATTTTTTGCACAGAATTTTGTGCGACAAATTCAATTCAAATTATATCAATGAAAGATAAAAGGCTTTCACTACGTAAAGCACTTGGCCTTAAACACAGGCTTCAGGACTATGAACTCCAGTACTTAGAAGAATATTTGTCTTGTGAAACCTATATCAGAAGCATTGAATATACTGCAAGGAGAAAGAAATATATACATTATGACATTTCAGAAATTCTCATTACAAAAGCTACTTCAGAAAAAAGTAATTTATCACTAGTCAACTTGTGAGTTCTGCTTAAAGGTATAAAAAATAGATTCGAAAGTGCATTGAAGCTATCTAATCTAGACCTGAGGCAGGAAATGTCATTATAGCACCATTGTCATATCCTTCATTCAAAAATAAATTATTTTTTTCTACACTACACATCGAACAGTTTCTTTGAAAAAAAAATATATTCGTTTCTGTTCTGGCAAAGGAATTTAATGATATGATAGAAAATAATGCAGATTGACTCTAAGAAATGTTCCAAGAAGTTGAATTTTATAATTTGGATACAACTTGGACTATCTCAAGGTTATGTAAGGTTTATTTCAATTAAACAGCTTTGGTCATTAGCGTTTAATTCAAAGCACGTTCTAATCGCCTCGACTGGCCGAAGTCTTTAAGCTGCGGACTCATGAGCGGGAGGTCTGGGGATTCGATTCCCACTAGGACCGTCCTCCTTGACAGGTTTTTTCCAGATTTTCCTCAGTCCTCATAAATGGCAATTAGCGGGGAGTTACCGTAAACATAGGTCTGGAATGCTTCCTTCCTTAAAAAATATCCTTTCATCTTATCTCATTTATCATCTGTGTCCACCGCCTGTGGTGCCTCAGTAGAAAAACGGGCGTTAACCATTATTAAAAAAAACGGCGTAAAATGCGCGGTAGATTTTGCTCTGAGGTCTCTTTTTTCAGACTTGAGGCTCTTTTACATACCGTAAATCTGCAACACGGGAACAACGACTTTACTAACCTTCCGAAGCAGTTTTATGTTCTAAAAATTCATCGACCCTGACCGGCTTTGAATCCGCGACCTTTAGTGTACGAAGTAAGTATGAGTGCTACTAGACCTACAAAATCCCAAGTAAAGACAAAACACATGTTGATTTTTTTTCTGATAACTGTCGAAGTCTAAATATTTTAAACCGATGCCCATAAAAAAACATTAAGTTTAATACTCTTTTACTCGGTTCCTGCTGAATTTTTTTCTTTTGCAACTATGACAAATACCCCAAAGGCAAATAGGCTGTGTGATAAAATATTTGAGAAAAGGGCGGTATTAAATGCTAACCTAAACTGTAATAAAAAAAACGTAATTGATGGACTATGCTCTCCAGTGATGTAAGAAATCTGAAAGAAACAACAATAAATGATTGTCTACTATGTTTTCTCACTCTTTTTGCTGCAACTTCAGTAATTAAAATTGGATTACTGATTCCTCTAATTGTAATCTTCAATTATTACAGATTAATTTGTAGTAACAGTAATGAGTATTTTGCTCAACACTGCTGTGCACTGATGTACACGCTTAGTTAACCTGATATAAGTATCTCTTATTGCTGTTAGCAAGGGGAAAAAAATACAATGAACTTGAATAAAGAACCCTGTACCTATATTTTTTATTTCTCTAAAATATTGGTGTGGTTTCTCCCTAGGGAATTGATTACAATAATTGTGTTTTAAAATATAGAATGAAAATGGAAAATTAATAACCAAAATATAATATAGGCACATTAAAAGCTTCTTGAAGAGGCAAACAACTTCTATTGTTAACAAAACATGAAACTACCTCACTACTTGAGGAGAGGCTGCTGTAACAAAGTTTTAAGAAAAATATGCTACATAAATCCATTTACTAGAGGGTTAATAAAAAATCTTAGGAGATTTATAAAATCAGTACTTGTTCTTCACGAGCAGGGCTCAGCGACTCTCAGAAACTGTTTATACTGCCCCCTCGGTGAACGTAGCGAAATGCGTTGACCATCGGTGTGAAAACTGTGTCTACAGCAGTGTTCTGAAACCTCATGTAGCTAAGCCTATAATCACAGTTGAGCGTCTAGCATTCCCCGACAGATGAATCTTACGTGCATTGTATGTTCAGTTTAAAGATTCTGGTTGTTCGTGCAAGCGGAAGTCCACCCTACTCCCATCTACATATGCAGTTGACGTAAAGGGTGGGCGACAATGCCATCACTGTAACACGTAGGGGGGAGGGGAGAAAAAAAATATTGCAAATATGTTCCAACAGAATACATTATCAATTCATTACAAAATAAAATAATACTAACATTATCATCTCCTCTATATATTTTCTTTCTGAAGTTTCTTGCTTACATTCTGATTCTAGTACACTAAACTCCAAGTTATTAATGTATTGCTGACCGTTATATTTATTGTTGTACTTCTAAGGTATGTTTCCCTCTATCCTCCTCTCAATCATTCCTATCCTTCCCTATCATTTTTGTATTCTTATCTCCTTTAACAGTTAAAATCTTTCTAATTACTATTTTGAGTATAGTAAGCTTGAAGTATAATAAACAATAAAATCCATATCGGTTTTACCATACATTAGGCATTTTTATCATATAACTCTTTTAAATTCATAACTCATGCAAACCCTTCCTGACCTGCTTTATTACATTCTATATATTTTCCCTACGCCATACATTTTTATTTCCCTATAAAATCTCGATGAACTCTTTTTTTCTCAGACTATCAAATGTTTACTGATAGTTAGGTTTATTTATTCCTAAAATCTTCCCGTTTGATATTCTCTGTCCATAAGTTTCCCGTACCTATCTGATGCAAAATTTTCTGCACTTTGAGATACCATGATCCTTTCCAGTTACATTTCTCTTGGATACTGAAACAGTCTTTAATAATAATAATAATAATAATAATAATAATAATAATAATAATATAATAATAATAATAATAATACCCCCTCTTCCAATGTAGTAATTCTGTATATTTTTTTCACAATTCTTGTAATTATTTTTATCTTGATGGAAAAATCTATTAAAAACATATTTAAATTACACTTTCACAATAGCTATGTCCTTTAGGGCTTACTTTGTTAGATATTTAATTAGTAGTATGTAGTTCCATTAAAACTCCGCAGATCTTTGTGTATATGAATTGTTTCATTTAATGTTAGCGTGTCAGAGGTTCTTCCGCTGTGTTTCACTCTTTAACTAACACCACAGTCGTACTCTTAATTTTGGAGTTCTGCCAGAAACAATGGAACTTTAAGCACATATTGCGTTTGCTTTATTCTGGAGATTTTGACGAGTGTGGATTGCTGTATACCTTTGTCTTGAACAGTAAAAAAATTAAGACATTTTACGAAAGTGGTGTTAATACAACATATGGCTAGATTACCCGCAGCGACAATGTGGCAGCAGAGCATGGAATTGAACAGATTATGTAAGGGTATTAATAAATTATCTACCCGAGTTTTAAAAGACAGGTGTAAGCATTTTGTGACATGTTTCAAGGATGTACATGCAACGTTTTAAGAGGCATAATGTTTAGAGAGAATTCATGTGAACCTTGTAAGAACCTGCATAATTTGAAGTATTGTTGGGTAATAAAATTTCTCACAAAAGAAGAAAAAGTGTCCAAGTAGATCCAAGCAGTTTAAGATGAACCCACCGTCAAATTAAGAAGTCTCATTTTTGAACTAGTATTTTTAGTGGGTTAGAAAGTCCCTCATGCTGGGCAGCCTCTGGAAACCAACTTCCAGAGAAATGTGCAAGAAAATGGAGAACTTCATTTAGACAGACAGAGGAATTAATCTTTCCCAAGCAGTAGAAGAAATGAACGTTACGGCAAGTACAATAATTCAGGAGCATTCAGACCTGTCTAGACAAGATGGATTTCAGGCTAATGCTAGTGCACATGTTTGGCATAACGGACTGCAGTTCAAAAATGTATTTTCAACTGAACCATGCACTACAGTCCTTACTTGGCCCCCTCATATTGTTTCCTATTCCAAGTCTAAAAAACAAATGGTAGTTTTCAAGGTTGTTGATTTGTTAAATTTACGGAAGCTCTTCGACATCTCAGGTCATCAGCGTTCCATTCAATTCAGGATCAATTTTTGCTCAGAGGTATTTTCTTTCAGGCTTGAGGTTTCACATGCCATAAATCTTCGACATAATGCCCACGGCTTTACTTCCCTCCCTAAGGAAGCCAACTTAGGATTTTACGCCCGAACGGCCCATCCGGGATTCAACCCGCGATCTTTAGTCTACGAGACAGGAGTTTTCAAGATATTTAGATGTCAAGGTAGCTGTAAATCCCTGATTTTAAGACCAGCCAGAAGAAACTTTTTAAAGACTTAATGGCATTGCAGGAAAAGTGCATGAGTATTGAAAAATTAACCAATTATATTATTTGTAAACCAGTTTTCTGACATGTTTATGCAGGTAAATTATTGGACACCCTTTAGTGACAAAGTACCTATACAACAACGACGACGACGATGATGATCATAATAATAATAATAATAATAATAATAATAATAATAATACACATTGGTTCTTTGGAAGATTTTTAATAACTCTTAAATTTCTGTTTTTATTTAGTGTACCTCACGATCTTTTGAAGCAAGACAAGACATGCCTAAATATATCTTTTTGTAAATATTAACCTTTAATCCTCCTTATTTCGACATCTTATGGTGTATATATTTTTGATAATTATACGCATATGTTCTTCGTTATGTTTAAATTAAGCCGCATGTATCCTAAGTAAAAGGTATAGTATCTTGTCCGGCCATTGCTTCAAAAAAGTAATCTTGAAAGAAAAGTATCATTTAACTAAAGGCATTACTTTTAGATATGCAAAATGTATTTGCACAGCCCGGGTACTTCTTACGAGTTAGGATTCTCTCTCTCTCTCTCTCTCTCTCTCTCTCTCTCTCTCATCCGCCTGGCATAGCCAATCTGAGCCTTTCTCTGGAACTGTCCCTTACCTTACCAAAGTAAATGTCCTATTACTTAAAGGCCGATTGATGAGGCAAGTAGTAATTAGAATGAACGTTTTATTTATTTAAGAAAAGAATTAATCAAAGAGTGCCTTGACAAAATGCTCAGTGTTCACATACTACTTTAAATATGTATTTACTTCTCGGTATGTCGTCAGGCAACATTTCTCGTTGTCTTTCATTCATTCGGCTCATTTGCGTTTAGACTTTTATTAAGTATAAGAGTGTGATGTAACTTTTTATTAGTGAGACATTTAGCGAGATGTATTTCAACATACTGTTGCTGAGTTGATAGTTATCATAATTTTTAGTAACAATTTAACAAAATGGTGTCTAACTTTAACCATAATATTCGAATAGTTGCTGTGCAAATTTCATAGTTACATGTGTCGCAAGTTATCCGCCTACTCTAGCTTGGTCATCGTTAGTCTGTATGCTGTTGCCATCTAGCGGTAGTTCGTGAAATACGAGCATGCAGTGCTTCCGTTTAGGCGCTGTAGTCGCTCTAGAAATTCCGTTCAAACTCATGAGAGGAATGAACAAGTTTCTTCATGCTGCTGCTGCTGACCAAACATGTAAAGTCTGTCTTGCTTACAACTTTATGCAAGGAAGTCCATACGCAGCATTTTCTGTAATATGTATTGGGAACGAAACATTGTCGACAGTTTTGTTATGATCGATCCTTTTCTGCTATACATTTCAAAACCGAGTACTGTTGGGCCTACCTTCTTTAGAAATAAATACAACTTACTCGTTATGTCTTTCTGGGGAATATACCGTAATGGATAAATTATGTTAAACTGATAAATATGTTTTTAATTTAATCATAGCAGATAGGTGTCTTTTAAAGCAAACCCTGTTTTTTTGCAGAAGCCTGAAGGAAACATAAGTGCAAATCAAAAAAGAAGAGTGGGGGGCAAAGGATTTAACGAGCCCTTAAAGATTAAACACTACTAATGTGTGACGTGGATTCGATAACTCGACACTAAATAAAGTACATTAATGTGTAAAACTGTACATACAAAATAAAATATTGATGTTCAAGAGAGTACATGTACTACTAAATGAATTCGGTTATTGTCAACAGGGCATATCTGTTATTTTCATTGAGATGGATTCTGAATGATTTGTCTTTCGGTGAGAAAATGGTGCAAGCAGTTATCATGTAACATTGCCATACCATACATTAAAATCTGATTCACAGTTTTAAGCGCTATGTAGCACATGCCTACTATTATGGTCGTTACGTTTTCCTAGTTAACAACCGGAAAGCATTTGAGCGTTATCAAATGTTTACCTGCCTAGCGATAGTCTCTCTGATCGCGCCAATAATATTCTAGCTTCAACCAATAGCAGTTTAAGATTCAGCAGTATACAAACAATGATAATTTGGCTACACTGAAGACATTTATCTATCATTTAGTCTTGTGTAATTTTTCAAGTCCATTTTGCTGCGAAGTGGAAATATTTCAGATCAAAAACAAAGAAATTGACGACTGAAACGACGAAAGAAGGGTGGAATAAATATAGATGATTGTAATAGATAGTCGAAGTCTGTCATAAGAGTGAAAAAATGACATTTAAATTACATTTGGCACCCAGTCACTCTAAAGGACCGGTGGAAGAAAGTTGGTGAGAGATGTAACAAGCTTTGTAAGAAAATAACAGCTGTTAGAGCAAACTTACATATAAAAATGCAGTATAATAAAATAAAAGTACGTTAAATTGGTGCCATCAAGTATAACGTATGCTCTTACAAAGATATCATGCTACTAATTTCTGAGAGATGACGTCAGAACGAGGTAGAACGGTTTGAGGTCGGAACACTCTTAACAAACTCATTCCATGCAAATGATGATTAACCAATAGAACATTCTATGAACAGGCGAAAATAAACGTTTTAAAATAGTTGGCAGTTAAAGAGCTATAAATAGGAACTGTGAAAGGTGATAAAATCTAGAAAGAAGACAGAACTGTACAGAAGATTAAGAGAAAACGGCGCCAACAACTTTTGGAATATAAGCCAACAGTAAACCGTATTTCAAGACACCTACGCCAATTCACCCACCCACTCACACCATAATTTCATTTTCGAGTAAGTCTTTTCTTAGTTGAAAACAGTGCCAAACATTGAACTTCCTACAATATAAAGGCACACTTTGTCTTCAAGGAACACTGAAAAGATATTTCAATCATATAACATGCAAACACTGCGTTTTACCAAGGGAAGAAATCACAGTGGATATGGAATTCGTGAGCGGTAAAGCGTTTCTCTCTTTCCGCAGCATAGAACTTTGAAATAGTGCGTGTTTTATAAGTTTTTGTTTTGTTTTTCTCCGCACCGGATCGAGTCCAAAGCTGGCAGGTTGCAGTTGCATACACCTACAGTCAAGGACACACATGCCTGGCTGCTGATAATGGCTGTGCTAGAATTACTTTTCATTTCTGTTTGCTATAGCAATCAAAGATGTAATACCGAACAACGCTTTTTCATTTGCAATAACAGTGTCATGCATAATTTCAAGGAGTTTTCCACCTGACGGATCTGCAATTTGTATAATATTACTTCAGTTTTAACATTAGTAAATAGGAAGCAGGCGTAAGTGTTAACAGAGGAAAAACTGAATGATATCGCTGCTCGATTAAAATGCACAATAAGCGGGGGGTCAAATAAAATCTGCTACAAAATTGCTGAACTGTCATTGCATGCCTTAATAGCCCACTGACTCGCAGAGGAGAATTTCATATTTTGTGAATAAGGTAAGCACGATTTCAGTACTTTGCCGATCATGAGGCGGACAGTTGCACTGTGTACTCCCGACTGTAGGCCCAGTCAACATACCGAGAAAAACAAAACAAAGACCCGATACGTTTAAATGGCGAAATTAAATACATAAGCATTCCCCACCCTTCAAGGACTAGAAATAAGGCCGTATATCGCATTCTTACTGATTAGACGAACCACTGGCATAGTGGCGAAACTTGGCGTAATGTTAGTTTATCAACTATCGCCTCTTTTACTACATTGATCAATATGAAGAAAAATAAAGAGCGGAAAACTGGACTAATTTCATGATAAAAACTATGAATTTGAATACTTTTAACAATTTTTTTATAAAAGTGTGGACTATAAGGATGTATGCACATATTTAAAACTATCAATTTCATTAAACTATTTATAGACCATAACAATATAAAGATTTACCAGCATCAGAACAATATATCAGTTTTCACCAGGTAGGTTTTGTGCATCAGCCAAATAATTCTCTGAATTAAAGGGGTGTTTCTTATTCAGTCACGCACAAGCCGTCTCTCGTCTCATATCTATTGCAGTCAGACCAAAGCCACATTCTTGCATTTTTATCGAATAGCTCCTGAGTTGGCTCACTGTTTTTTCTACTAAAAGACAACTGGAACTTCCAATTTTAACTTCAAACCTTTCTCTAAATGATGGAGCTACTTTAAACCTGTCACGAAGTGTCTTAAAGCAAAGTCTACCTTTTTGAAGCATTATAAGGGGTCCACCTATCATTTAGAGCTAATTTAATGTCCTTTTATGCCATTATCGCCATATTTCCCATTTACGTTGCCAGGTATTTGCATATGCAATACAGAAAGCAGTAATCGGATAGTAAAGCTGTAATATCTGCAACCCGCCTCCCATCAGAAAGTTTGTATGTCTGACGATAAACTGCAAGAACTGAGGAAGCAGCCGAGAACAAGCTTCATACTTAAAAAGGTTAATAAATTTCCCATATAGATTTAGGTCATAAGCGCTAATGGGTAATACAAACGTTGGGATGGTATATGAAATACAATTTTGTTGTGTTTGTACATACCTTGGACACACTTCATTTCTACAAAATCTTCCTAATCTACTTAATCTGTAACATACAATTACTAAAATCTATAACGCTGCACGCCAAAAAGAGCATTGTTTATAAGAGGCTCATAGCAGCTGCACTAAAAGATCCCAGATTGCGTAAAAGGAGAGGAAAATATCTGAGGATAATAAATGCCCTGCCATCTAGGTAACTTGCTCGTTATAGCAAAGCAAAGAAATAGTATAAAATTAACATCACGGACAGGTATTTAAGTCAATGTTCGTGGCTGGAATCGAACTCGCAACTCGCGTTAATGGTACCCTTGCATCGGCTGAAGTTAAATTGGTAACATTTTTTCCCAGCCTCGTTCAGGACTTTCAGAAAGAACATTTTCTGGGGCATATTTAAAGCTGAAACTATTGAAACAAAAGGAAGAAAATTAAACATATTAGCTAATAAATAAACGTGCATTTATTTGTCTGTCGCTTTTCCATTGAAATGCAGATTCTGTCTGCTTGGAAGTAGAACATAAAAAATTGCTGAAACAACACTAACAGTGTGTACAGAGACCATTTGTAAGCCAAAGGTTGCTTCAAACGCTTTTGTGCGTTTTCACAATCGACAATGATTTAATTCATTTATTGGTTCATTGAGCCCAATTTGTTTGATGTAATATACGCTCCTTTTACTTACCATATAACCAAAAGTGTTTGTGTTGCTAATTCAGATGCTTGCTAGAGTTCATGTGCATTTGCTATGCAATGCTGTTCATGAGAGTTCATGAAAGAATTATAATACATTTTTTGACAAATACCTTTGCTCATTATTCTGATGATCTTTTTCATAAGTAGTTCCATTTGGATGCACTGCACCTGCCCCAACGCATCTGTCAGTCTTCAAAGACACGCTAAAAACCATTTTTGACAGGTTCTTCAGAATCGTCTTCGGAACCTTCACCAAGCTTTGGGGGAAAAGGAAAAAGTCTCACGGGGCTAAATCTGAACTGCATGGAGGACGAGGGACACAAGTACATTGACTTTTGTCAGATTTGTATGTGCGGTCGTGCATTATTGTAGTGCAGCCAGCATGCAGATTGTTTACTGGCCTTGCAGTGTTATCAGGGCATCTCTGTAGTATTGCGCAGTTACAGTTGTGTGTGCAGGTATTGCGTGCTGGCAATCCATTACTTGAATATCGAAAAACGAGATGACCATAACTTTCTCAGCAGAAGCAACCGCTTTGGAGCTGGTGTTGATGAAGTTTTGCTGTTTACTCTCAGATCGAAATGATGTAGCCGAGTTTCATCAGCATCTCCGCATCTTCCTGTAACATCATCAACAGCACGCGACTGTTCTTTTGTTCGGCAATCCGCAGTCTTGGAAACCACCGAACAACTTTTCTGTTACTAACATGTAAATGGCACACAGTAAAATGTATACTGGAGCGCCGAGTCCACCATTAATTTTTTTTTCTTCTCATCTATAAACATTTTAAACTACCTTCGAGCTGTGCAATTGAGAACAACAATCGCTCCATAGGCCTCAGCTAAATATTTGTTTAGACGAAAGCAGAATTTCAGAGCAACATATTTTCCGAGCCTGTCACCTTCCATTTTTTTCTGTAGGCGAAACAAATATTGTAATGTTAAATTTTAGCGCTAGAAAGTATGATGTAAATATTTATGATTATTCTTTATTGAGAAGCCTTTGTAGAATTTGATAAATTTTAAAAATTTAAACTTACTATATATTTAAATAAAGTAGTTAAAATTTTGCGAAGATGCTTTCCCTTTTAAAGTTTAAAACACAAAGTCTATCTGCTATAATTTCCACATTAGTTTCGCTAAAGTACTTTACCCGATGATTCTTGATCCGTCTTTCTTGTTTACAATACATCAGTGTTTTTTTTTTTTTTTCCCTTCCCATTATCTGAGTTTTAGCTTTGTGTTCATTAATCTTCCAGCATTATATCTTGCACCAGAGTTCTACGTAACCGAAATAGGATTATCACAAGTAATATCACGAGAGGGTCTTAGATTACCGATAAATTCGCGGACGTGGTGCATGAATTTATCTGGAAAACTCAGACCCTCCAGTGATATTTACTAGGACTATTTCACGAATAAAATAATAATAATATAAATATAGTTCCCCTGAACTTGGCAAAAAAATTGTAATAATTGTATATTTGAGCTTAACCTTTTCAAATTAACTTGCTACAGAAGAATGTCGATTGTTAGTAATGGCAATAGAGAACAATAAAATACGGGGTTAGGACTATTTCATGAACAGAATAAGAATAAAATATGTATATATTTGAAATTCACGCACAAAATATTAATACTTGTTATAATTATGAATATATATTATATTCAGAAACCGTAAGACTGAAATGGACCAAAATCGACTATTACAATCGCTACCGTTCGATTTTCTAATACCAACTGAGGAAAAAAAAAAAACAGTCAACATACGGTGTCTCTATTTTTCTTTGTATTCTGTGGTTTGGAATTCCTAGTGATAAGATCAAGTTGCACATTTGACACATCACCAAAACGCTTTGAAGAATCCTCCATTTTGCGTTATGATTAGCGATTGTCCATGTTTTTGTTGCTATAGCTCCCAATCGCCTCTAGCAAAAGTGGTAAGTGATGCGTGTTCAGAAATTATATAGTGGAGATATAGAGTTGGCTACACTGACCAAGACGTCGCGTGATAAAACGGATTAAATATATTTCGATAATTTCACTCCGTAATCCGGCCGTGATTGGTCAAAATTTAAAATTTTGTTTCGTTTCATTGGAAGATATTAGAATGACGTCACTTGAGTGAAATAGTCATTGAAATTATTTCGTTATCATTTTCTGCTCTCACTTTAGAATTTACTTGTGTGCTCCTGCATTAATTTACATGCACTTTTTGTACACCTGAAGGCTTTCAATTTAAAGTTGTTGGTCCTTTTCATACCGTTATACGATTTCTGACAGACCGCTTTTAAGTTCTGTCGTAAAAATCAGCAGTCCACGGTGAAAGCTGACAGCGACACTCCAGCTTCAACAACGCCAGAAGCCTTCCCTCCAAACCGTAAAGACTACCTGGCCAATGGGTTTGCGAGGTTGCCGCTTGTTGGGAGGTCAAGAGGAAAAGAGCAAGGTCCCCTGGGACTGTGACTCACACCGAGAGACCTGTCAGTTTCGTAATGCATGCCATAACCACGGAGGAGGATGACGTCACCAGACCACTTTACCTGAGTGTGAGCGCTCCATGCAGCCTCCCTCCATCTGTCCGGCCTTTCCTCGCTCGTTGACTTTACAAGAAGCATCTCTTGCTGCCTTGTTCCCTTCACAACAACAAAAGACGTGTCCTAGGAAATTTACACATGAGATTTCGTATGTCGACCATATTGTCAAAGATTTAACTTTTCGGATATGGTAAACGGTTTATATTTCAAAATTTACATAAATATAAAAACAAAGCTTTGTTTTCAAAGAAAAACTCACTTTCATTTTACTCATCTGAACTTAAGTAATACACATAACAATTGAAGCAACATTGTTTGTGACTCTTGTCTAGTAATATTTTTCACAACGCCGTTTCCACAATCAATATAAACATGCGCTGCTTTGACATTTTGTGTTGCGAATATAAACATCTCTCCAACGTGTTAATGTCATTGCATTTATTAGAATATTCTTCGCATTACACTTCCTAGATTGTCTTACTCAACAGTATTTCTTCACGCAGAGTGTCGTCAGTATGATGAACATTTACTGCCCTGAATGTGTAACTCAGGGGTGCGTTCCCAGGTCCACGAAGCATGAAAGTAGTCTTCAGCATTTATTATTGTATGTATAGATATAACAATAAATTACAAGAAAAGGAAATGTGTATTTATTGAACTAAAGTAGGTTGGAATTAAGTGAAGGGACTATTTGTCATGTAGAAAACTTTCAAATAACTGAACTCAAAAATATAGATTAGGCAGAGCACTTCACGCATCTTGCAGCAACCAACTGCGTAGGCTGGGACTCGCCTGCCTCAATGATTTTGTTCGAACTGTCAAAAAACTCCATGAAAGTATTGGTGTCTTTTGTAACAACTTGTGTGATAAAACATTTTCTACAATCTGTATCTAAAAAAACAAGTATTGAAATGGTTTGGAAAATGTACAATCAGAATAAAATGAATGAATGGTGTTTAACGCCTGTTTTTACTACAGAGGTACCACAGGCGGTGTGTACAATCAGAGCTTAGAATAGAAAGTGCATCTATTAAGCACAAATTATCACAGCATGCAAGTGAAATGAAGCTCCCCTCTCTTTCAGGAATTAAAATTAACGAGCAATGTTGTACACAACATATTGTTGTGTATAACATAATTTTTTCCCTCAAGGCCTTTTTAGTCACCACAGGCGTTTGGATATCTCAGCGACGCGGCCTTGCGTCCTCTTATCTCCGACTTGGCGACATCGCTGTTAGAATGCAGGAGTGCAGTGCCTTTCCTAGACCTCGTAATTATTACATGTTATGTATATTATCAATGATATTGAATGATCACATTTCTTACCACAAAGCAAATATTTTTGGTACACCTCGGCTTGAGCTGTGTAGGAGCTATGCCAGAAGTTAAAATTCGTTTAGGTATTTTCAGATAATCTTATTTTTCTACACAATTTCATAATGGGTTTACTCATATATGCCTATAAATTAGGAAGCTGTTCACACAAACGCACACATCGAATTTTTATATCAACTGTAACTATGTTTGTAATTCTTCAAATGGAATCTACCAATCATCTCGAAAAAGCAAAAGACTAAAAGACTCACCCAAAGCAGAGGTATATAAAAGTAAAGATAGACTATTGTCTAACAACGGTCTCCTAACAAGTAGGGAAAGCGCTTTTTCCTAACGTGGTGAGTTATTCCACGCTAATTGTTCGTATGCTGTTAAGACACATTCTGACTCATTTGTTCTTTGGTTACTCCATTTCTCACTGCACTAGTTGCTTCTCGAGAGATTTCCATTTTTCTCTCCCTCTTGCTACTCTTGACCAATCTGGTCCTGCTGTTCCTTGAAGAGGTCTGTCCATCTTCTTCTGGGTCTGCCTTGTGTACTTCTTCCTATCCGGGAGTCCCATATGGAGATCTTGTAGGATCACCTTTTGTCCTGCATTCTTGCGACGTGACCGCCCCATTGCCATTTGCTTCTGGTAGCTATTTGTGCTATGTCTGTTGTCTGAGATAACAGATTTATTAAATAGGCATTTTGTCCTTCAAAGTTATTCCCAGGATCTTGCGTTTCATTTTTCTTTAGCATATTTGAATTTTGTTCTTTTGTTTGTCTGTTATTGATCATGTCTGGCACCCATATAATAATACAGGGTATACACAGGTTTCGATCGTCTGGAATCTGATTTTCTTAGTTAGCAGCGTTTGGTCTAACAATATAAACTTACGGACCCAATAAAGCTCTCCAGGTTAATGAGGTCCTTCTTTCTACTTCTTTTTCCATTTTATCATGGAAGGTAATCTGTTGTCCTAGGTATGTATATCCGCTCACAAATGTGAGGACTGTTCCATCTATTTTAATTGGGCTTTCAGGTCTGTTTGAAATTAACTATCTTCAGTTTGTTTAGCGACAGCCTGCGTTTTTGCTATGCTCACATAATTGTTCCAGCATAATTTGTAGTGCTTTCGATGTTTTGGCGAATAATCGACTCCAAATCTTAAATTTGTTAGTCGACTGTCGTTTAGCTATACTAATGTTAAAATATAAAATTAGCTTGTATCTAAACTGTAGGATGTGCATTAGCTACACATTATTATTATTATTATTATTATTATTATTATTATTATTGTTGTTGTTGTTGTTGTTTTTGTTATTACAGTTGTCGAGGATTTCGGGCATACTAACACCGAAATTTTTTCTCTCTCTCCTGGATGATAATATATTTCTTTTTATATCGTAATATCTTAAATGATGCTTAAAACTTTAGTAATCACATTTCAGTTTCAAATAAATATTACATAAATTTGCATCACTTTTAAATGTAACACTATTTTGTAAAAGTGCTTTCGGTGTTTTGGCGAATAATCGACTCCAAATCTTAAATTTGTTAGTCGACTGTCGTTTAGCTATACTAATGTTAAAATATAAAATTAGCTTGTATCTAAACTGTAGGATGTGCATTAGCTACACATTATTATTATTATTATTATTATTATTATTATTATTATTATTGTTGTTGTTGTTTTTGTTGTTTTTGTTATTACAGTTGTCGAGAATTTCGGGCATACTAACACCGAAATTTTTTCTCTCTCTCCTGGATGATAATATATTTCTTTTTATATCGTAATATCTTAAATGATGCTTAAAACTTTAGTAATCACATTTCAGTTTCAAATAAATATTACATAAATTTGCATCACTTTTAAATGTAACACTATTTTGTAAAAGAGTCTTGTGTTAAGGTTTATACATAGAGAGAGAGAGAGAGAGAGAGAGAGAGAGAGAGAGAGAGTTGCTTATACAGAGTGTTAAATTCGCTCTCGCTCTCGGCCATTAATTTTCTCTTTTTAATTTTCAAACCAATGCATATAATTCATTTAAGTTTGACACAGATATCTTGATGTATGAGGAGCATTACGGTCTGTAGCAAGTATATTTAACTGATTGCCATTAGCATCAAGAATGTTTCTCGTCGGACGAGTCCGTGGTTTGTTGCATTACACTTTCCGGCGCCATGTGAAAAATTATGGGCCTGGCCTTGGTAGCCATAGTCCCTTTGAAACGATCTTAAAAGAAGAAAACAAATATCAGCCAATTTAAATGTGACAAATGCAACCAGCTTGTTGAAAATAGTATGAGTTCATCATCGTGCAATTGCAAAAACCCTTCCTTCCCTTAGAATTGAAACTCCGACTTAGAAACGGTGTATGGACTATTAGACAAGAACACAAACCCTCCTCTGTCATGTAAGCTCCTAAAAGTAGAAACACCTGATGAAAACCTCGAAAAACATGAGCTAAGAATCTATGTTTTATGTCAGATCAGCAATCAAACTACACAGTAAATATTATGGCCTACAATGTACATATTCCGAGCCGAATTGCACAGAATTCAGATGTCAGTAGACTGTAGATTCCACCAACCCAGTCGTCAACAACGTAAGAAGATATTCCATGCGGTTTCGGCAGTGAATCATATCATACTTTTCTGAATCGTGGACACACCGGCACAGGTCATATGATAAAATTCCACATTTCTATGCAAGCAAAAACTTATGACTTTTCAAACATTTTTGGACAGACTGTATATAACACCCCCCCCCCCCAAGCTACATTTTTCGACATAACATCCTCGTCGTTGGCCGCTGGGTTGGTGGAATCATTTGATGAGATGGCTTTCTAGGCTTGCCTAGTATCGTTTGAGGAGATTAACCATCGTGTGGTTTTCTTCGCAACCGGACATCCTTCTGTGTTTTGTGATATCAAATGTTTGACAGGATTAAATGTGTCTTATAATTTAACCGCGTTAAATTTCTTCCGTAACTATCCCGTGTTATACCCACAGAATGATACACAGGTTGTAGTTCAGTGAAAACAAATAAGAAAAAAAGATGATTTATGAACTCATGGAAGATCTTCATATCCACTGCTGTATGTACGGAGATGGTGCCGCTACGGCATATCCTCCACTCCAGTGTGCTTATTATGAAGAATTGTATACTAGCCATTCTGGGAATTGACGTACCCACTTAGGCGGAGAATGTGTAGTCGATTATGCATCGACAAATTGTTAAAACCAATGATTATCCCTTCTGCTAGTCGGGAGGTTTCGGTTCTTCCACAGTGGTAACACGATATGCAGCACGTTCCCATGTGCTTGTGGTCCAACTCCTGTGGTAGTTACGCAAACACTTGATAGGGGAACCCTGCTGCATCGTTGTTTCGGGCAGTTTCAGACGTCCTTCTTCGTGGAAATGCAACAAGGTTCCAGTTTCTTTACCAGGTACTGAATGGAGGATTTTTCTGTTGCTTGACACAGCCGCTGGTCTTCTTCTTCTTTTTTTTTTTTTAAATCCGTACAGTGACCTCCTTGCCAAAAGCAGTGAATACACAAATGCGTAATCCGGGCTAAAGAGTAACGCTGCCAGAAGTATCCGTATATAATCTTTCTTGTTCTTATACATTAATGTATGTCCGTATCAAATTTCACCGCACAATGCAATAGTTTAAATTATATAATGGGAAATCGGGGGCCGAGGGCAAATAAAAACGCCCGTTATTTTGGTGTAATTTTTTCACATCAAGCATATAAAGTGACAGGTGTTTGAAATAGAACTTGGGGCTCGAACCATGGAACTTTGCTCATCGTGCAATGTTCCAACTACTGAGCTACCTGTCCTGTACAACAACAGAATCATGTATATATGTTAAAAATATACAGGCGTAAAAAGTTACAGAATTAATTTAATAGGAATACATTTCGTCACCAAGGGAACATTAAATTGTAGTTTCCCTAGGCGTTAAGAACCAAATATCCCTGTACATTTAGACATAATTTTCATCCTAAAGTAATTTCTGCAGTTCTCTTTCAGTCTGTTCAGCCTGATAATATACTCAAGATTCTTTCTAACATTTATTTTCATCCTCACACGCTAGTGACCTCAGGTCTTGCAACAGGGTTGGAAGAATATGAACTTGAAGGAGATATTCATAGCCAAGTGCTCTCCAAGTCAGAACACCATCGAAATGCTTCGAATTCCGATACTACAGTCCATTCCGTTTGGTTCTTTTTGTGGAGCTTGCCTTGAGGTGAACCTGGCAGGCTTCCAATGTATATCTTAGCTCTCAATGTCCGTACGGTAATTGCCAATATCACAGTGCATACCGGATATCCCTTTTGTCGACATTTCTCTATTTGCAAACATTTGGCCAAATGCCTTAGCTTAATGAAGGCCGAAATAATGAGCTCTACCTTCTCTGACAAAGAGAAATGAACACTGCTCAGTGAGCAAATGGAACCAAATGCCACTGTGTTGTAAACGAGTTCATTTCGGAGTCTTGTACGCCGCAGTGACTCTGACACCAGAGGAAACAGCCCAGTTGATTCGCATTTGGGAAAGTACTGTAAGGGTCAAAGCTCCGTGTGACTGGAAGGAATGTGACTATGTTTACGTTAAGTAGGATTAATATTAGAGAGGGGAAGGGGAGCTATGTGGCCAGGAAACCGTTGGCATATCTGTGGTTTCATTGAATGCATAGAATAATTAATATACAGTGAGACTAAATGACATACCAGGTCGAATGGTGCTGTTTTTCTAGCTGTGCATTATGCTATACAATTTTAAGGACAACATTTTTACTATGGTCTATATTTAATTTGAATTCAATATACATAATGCAAGAAAAATTATAAATTAACAAATCAAGTCTTATATTTTCTCAATAAATGTTACAGCTATATAAGCAAAAAATGATGTGATTGATGATAGTTATTGCTTTCATGTATGAATCATAGCGACTGAACAAGTTCTTCCTCGTCGTCACTCTCACTGACAATAACTTCATTGTTACCTCTATCAGTTTCACTATCATCGTCTGATGCTGGATTCACAATAATATCATGTAATAACATCCGATACGATTTTGACCGCTCTGCAGCGTTAAAATTAATTTATAGCCATAGATAACCGCCTCTGTGATTTTGTAAACTGCCAAGTAACTTTAAGCGTTGTGGATTCCAGTCTCTCATACGCACTCATTTCATTAAACATTCATTAATCGTCTTTTTAGACCTTCGTTTTTATTTCGAACGTTAAAGTGTAAGAAGATAAAAACATGTAGGTTTGCGGGCCGCAGTCTATGAACTCATAGCTAATACCCTTACAAAAGCAGAAAGTGAATCCGCTGAGGCAATTCCTTTAGTAACCGACAGCGTACAAACGTGGCATCTGCTTTGCCAAAAGTTCATATGCAGCTACTAGGCAGACAAAACAAGCGCTCCGTGTGTATGTGGGCGAATTTAGAGCAGGATGCTAGTCGTGTCGGTGGCCTGTAAGAAGCGCCGTGAATGAACCTTGGGCACATAACTAATAAAAGCACAGCGTGTGGAATGCAAAGTGCTTTTTGAGCGACTTTGTGTAGCAGACAGTGGGACTCGTTCTTTTGTTTTTCTTTGTTAGGTTAAGGTAAGAGAATCTAAAGTAGTTAGTTTGTGATCTGTTATACTTGAAAGCCATGTTTTACTCTAAACAGAGAATGCCTTTTAGGGCGTTTTTTCCCCCTCTCTCTTTATTGTTTTCATCATGTTATTTAATATGAGTTTCCGGCTATTTCCTATCAGAAGCTTGTTTATTGGAAAAACTCAGCATGCAATTTTTTTTGCTACCAGATTTAATTTACTAAAAACTGAGCAGCATTCTTTTCAACCAAAAGCAAACTCTTCAACTTTAGAGGATATGCATTTAAATTAGGCAATTTTTTTCATATAGAACTGATACTTTTAGGAGGTGTATATATATCAAAGCCTAATTGTACGAATACATAACAAGCACACTCATTTGCTTCGGTTATTTCTCCGATAAAGTAATTCTGTATATTTTTTTAAATTTATTTTTATAGTGGCCGTTTTGAAAGCATAACCCCCCCCCCCAAACGGTTATTAAAACAACTGTATTGTTTTTTTCTCATGTTTTCACTTTTTGTTTTTGTATTTTTTACTTCTGAGGTATATAGCCAGCATTCAGATACAGAACTTTCGCGCCTGAGCTTGGCCGGTAGCCGCAGCAAACTGGGGCTCGCGAGTGCGCCGACCCCAAACGAAACTTGACTAGTATGATGGTTGTTCAGCAAAGGATGATCATAGTTTTTGTGACAACATACCGTTACTCATCTTCATAATTTTGATGCTCTTTCTCAAAGTAGTCCCCGTTGGATGCAATGCATCTGTCCCAGGGTTTCTGCCGGTCTTCAGAAACATGCTAGAAAGTATTATTTGTCAGGTCCTCCGTAACCTTCATCATTGCTTCCCAAGAAGGTGTTTATCCAATTTGGAGGAAAAGGGATTAAATATAGACTATAAGGGGGCGCACTTCACATTGATTTTTGTGAGATATTCAGCAAAACGTTTGCGATGTGCATTATTGTGGTACAGCATCCAGCTAGTTGCACGGAAATGTATCTTTTGTTAATTGACCTTGCAGTGTTTTCAGGACATCTCTGTAGTATTGCCCAATTACAGTTGTGTGTGAAAGTACGACATACTGATAATCCATTTCTTGAACATCAAAAACTTTCACTGATTCAGCAACCCATTTTGCTTCCTTTAACATCTTCAACTGCTTGACGTTTTGAAATCTACCGTGCACAAACATGTTATCTGCAACTTTACAGTCACCGACGTGTGGATAAATGCTCAGAATTCCTGACAGTGTTTTAATGTTACTTGACGATCTTCGCTCACAATGACAGCAGCGGTGTTTGGCAGGGTTCTTCTGGATGTTTACTTATTTTAACCACTTGTTTTGAATTGATTTGATAATTGCGTTATGTTCAAATGTTTTCTTCTGTTATAGCATAAAATTGACCAGGGGGTCCACCTTCCTTTGAAGTTGATTTCCTCCCCTCTTTAAACATTATAAACCATTTTCGAGCTGTGCTATTGGAAAGAACAAACTCTCCATAGGTCTCTTGTTACAGTGCAAAGACCTCAGCTGAAGATTTGTTGAGACAAGGCAGAATCTCAGGGCAGCATTTTGTCCGGCGTGTGTCACCTCCATTTTGCTGTGGACTCTCACAGCAGGAAACGAAGTGACAACAATGAAACTTGTACCACGTGTACATTACGCATTAAACTAACAAAATATTGTAAAGTTAAATTTTAGCGCGAGACATTTTATGGTCATTCATGGCTGAACAGCCCTCATATCACCATGATGCCTAAAACCGTGGCTTTCTTTTAAGCTAGTTTACCTCAAACGTAACATGTCAAACTATAGCCGGGCTGTTGAAACTTTTCAATTCTACAGATTTAAAAATGATGAATGCTACCCGTTTCACCGTCTGAACGAATCACAAGGTAGCATTATCAGTCAGTCGTGACGTGAAAGTCGCTCTGTTGCCGGTTTCTTTTATTGTGTGGCGGCTTATTTCTATCATGTGTTTGAGTTGAGTTTCTGTGATTAATTGAAATGGTTATTTGACAGTAGTTAGAAAATATTCCAAAGAAGTGATACCTAACTATGCGTCGAGATGTTATACGAACACATTTTTTTTAATTGTGTTTAACGCCAGTTTTTACTACTGAGGCACCACAGGCGGTGAACACTGATGATACATGAGATGAAATGATATATTGGGAAAGGAAGGAAGGAAACGTTCCAGGCCTAAGTTTAGGGTACCTCACCGGTATTTGCCAGTTATGGGGAATGAGGAAAGCCTGGAAAAAACCTGTCAGGGAGGACGGTCCTGGAGGGATTCGAACCCCAGACCTCCCGCTCACGAGTCCGCACCTTAACGACCTCGGTCACCCGTAGGGGTACACGGACGCAACATGCTCTTAAAGAAGGCACACATCATAAAGGTCGAAGCTTTTTTTCTATTTAAAATCATGGCAAATATATGCACAGTAGATCCCTAAAGTTTGTTCTTTATTGTGCTTACATTACTATGGAATAATTTATTTGTTGCTATAAATACCTCTAGAGCACGTACTCCATTATTACGTATAGTTAATATAAATTTACTAGGCGAAACTGATAACTACAATATTAGCAGTGAAGTTGGCTGTTGCAAAGTCCCAACCGCAACATAGCCAACAGTATATGAACTGACGCTGTCAAATGCAATGATTCAGTTTTCGTTACTCGCAGGGCTGAAAAACACTACTGCTGGTACTATGTGCCCTTGCTGCTGATGTGGGGCGACAGCCGAAGGTAGTGACTGGCACAGCTAGTAGCCAGATAATGTTTCAGGATCAACGGTGCAATAGCGCAGGCGGTTAGAGTTTCATGCTTAACTTGTGAAGATAGTGGGTTGGAATTCTACCATCCCCATGTGCGTTTTTTTTTTTTTTTTTTTTTTTTCCTGCCGGAGTTGAAGGAAATTTGCAACAATTGCAATGATTACTGGCTAAACCACTGGGTTCATCGGTTTCTAGGATTTTCCCGAGGTTAGCCGACGATTAGGTTATTGTGTGTATACAGAGGGTGCCAAAAATGTATACACACTTCAAGCAAAGAAAAAACCGTGTTAATATAACAGAACTGAATTCACACAAACAGAAAACGATGAGCACTAATCATCTTAGACTTTTACAGTTACAACAGTTGCTCAAAATGTCCACGATATGGTCGATACACTTCTGAGTACGTTGAACTGCTTTAGCAACGTTTGCGAAAGCGTCCTCAGCGATTGCAGCACATGCCGTTTCAGGGTCATTTTCATTTAATGCATGCAAAAGTCTTGGGATGAAAACTTTGAACTTTGCTGTTTCAATAATACGACGTACGCTGGTTCTGCTAATCCCAGTCTCACGTGCACATTGCTTTGTAGATTTCTGCGGTGAATGATCAAAACGTTCTAAAACCATAGCCGAGGACGCGGGGTTTGTTGCTGTGCGAGGTCTCCCAGATCTGCCCTTGGGAACATCTCATACGGTACCACGAGTTTCAAATTTGTCTCGTGCAATTGTTACTCGTGTTGACGGTTCTGTTCTGTACACACAGCTCCATTTTGTTGTAGCAACGCTAACATAAAGTAATCTGAGCCACGTTTGTTTGAAGATAATCTTGGCTTCATTTGTTCATTGTTGATTTATAATAATCTTGACTTCATTTGTTCATGTTGATTTACCTGTCACGTAGCAACGCTATCGTAATGTATGTGAATCACATCTGTTTACAGATGATAATACTACACATTGCTGTTGTTTTTCGATCCAACTTTAAAATATATTAATAGATATCTACTGTGAAAGTGTGTATGCATTTTTTGCCACCCTCGGTATATGAATTAATTGCGAATTGGATAAGAGCACATTTCTCACCTTTACAATATTTAACCTGCCTAATAATGCCCTCATTACAGTGATTTACCCGTGCCTATCCATTTATATTAACAAAATAAAATGCACGTAAATAAGTTCCCCTCTCACCGCTGTCGCTCGGGTTTGCCTAGTCGCCCAGGCCTAGCGGCAAGAGTTGCACCAGCATCACGATGCTTTCAGCCCTACGTGTTAACGTCAAGTAATGATTCGAGATAGGTAGCTTACCGCAAATGCTGCTGGAAGTAATGCTCCCATTGGTGCAGACTTGTGGTATCTTCGAAGAACGTCTATTAACTCGCGCTTCTCTGTGCTCCTTTCATCCAACGCAGTATTTATTATTATATGACTGCAATTGCTGGACATAAATAACTCTACCTTATATGATTTCAACGTTAACAGTTTGTAATTTTCCAAGCAGTGGTTTCCGAAACACGTGTTGCAATTCAAGCCATCGGAGAAATCTTTTTAGGAATATGTTTTAATACTTCTCCAATATCTAGTTTTATCCCAATAAGCACACGTTCTATCCGTGCTTCTTATCCAGAATAGAGCCCATTTGGTTAAATTTGTGTACAGGTGACCAGTCTATACTCTGAAGTAGAAGATAACAAAGGAAACTTTGTTTAAAGGCGCCCTTTAACCCCCGTGCATGAATTTGTGATAACATAGCTATAGTACTTACAAATTATTTCTTGTCATATGCATCCATGCCGCGGAATTATGCAAGCACGGATAACTCCACAAAACCAAGTATTTAGTTGTACCAGCACGAGTTCTGACTAAATGAACGCAGATACAGGTCAGAAAAAGTGGGCGTCTGTAATACAGCCTAATGGCCAAGCTTTCGCGCGAAGGCTCTGTAATAATTGTCTTTGAAACGATATAAATAGCTTGTTAGTACTGGTTTGAGTAGTAGAAACCCTTTCTCTAGGATTAATTAGTTCTGGTTGTTTTTATGTGTAGCAGATGAATCGTAATATTTATAAAACAAAATTAAAGTTTTTATTAATGTAATTATGATCATGGGTTTTGTATTATTTACAAGTTTGTTTTTTCTCTTGTATGTTTTCTCAATCTGGTGAATATTTCAAGCCCTTCAGTTTAATTGGAAGTTAAAAACCTTGTAATTAATTTTTTTGTTTATTTACGGACGCTTTGTAACATCTCAGGTCATCAACGTCCCATTCAATACAAGGCATGAACGGCCGATAAATTTTGCTCAGATGCCTTTCAAATACCTTGTAAAGTTAATATGTTTGGGTTTACTAGTGTCTAAATTCGTGGCAGTATTTTGTTGTTGATGTAAGCATTAAGAATCTTCCTCGACGTGGAGATTATTCTTTAGGTAATTGCTTTTCGACTGGTAAATCCCCTTAATTATAACTATTAAATATCTAAACTAAAGTAATAGTGTTACAAAGTTGCAAAAACAAAAATTGTCTGTAATTATTACTTAAGTTATAGCATCAGGATATTAACTTTGAATGCATTTTCTATCGCCACGGGTGGTCGAAGTCGTTAAGGCACGGATTAGTAAACGGGAGGTCTAGGTTAGAATCCCGCCAGAACCGTCCTCCCTGACTGAGATTTTTTTTCTTTCCACCTCATTAAGAGTAATTGGCGGGGAGGTGCCCTAAACTTAGGCCTGGAACGTTTCCTTCCTTTAAAAATAAATCTTTTCCCAATATATCATGTCATCTCATGTATCTTCAGTGTCCACCGCTGTAGTACCTCTGTAGCAAAAACGGGCGTTAAACACCATTAAAAAAAAGTTTTCTTTGGTACGGAAAGAGCAGTGCTAAATGAAACTTGATACTTGGAATGGAGAATTGGAATGTTGAAATTTTTAGAAAAAATTAGAGATACGCAAACACTAGCCCATAATTGACCAATGACAATAGATGTTAAATAAATAGCAAAGGAGCACAAAAGTATTATGCAAATCTAAGGTGGTAGTCATCCAAGATAACTTGTGACGGTATTTAGTGGTTGAAACACAAAGTAAAACTACTTCCTTAGTTCACGTTGCAGTTACTAGAAATTGTTGATAAAATATCTCGGAAGAAACCTTGCAACGTATTCGTTGAAACGGAAGGAGCCCCTAGGTTATGTACACTAGAAAAACGAGATGCGTCATTCCCGGAACAAGTGAGACTTAAAGGCTTATGGCTGCCTTGACACAGTTCGAGCGTACAACAATGTGGACAGCCTCGCGTTATCGTGACGGACCTTGTTAACGCTCTGGTTTGCCACCCACAACTGGTAGAAAAGTACAATTTCTTTCCTAACCCTTACCTCCCAGCATTCATTTCTACTGGCAAGGCCGGCACTTGTTCCTTCCTGTCACCACGCAACGCTGCCCAATTCTTTCGATACGCCCAGGAAACCAAGGTCTTCTGTTAATACTTTTCTTTCCTAGACACAGTGCATTTTGGTGAAGAGCAAAATAACCTTGCTTTAGAGGGCTACTGAGAATGCCCTGTTTTCCCAAATTATCTAAGCAACAGCTATATCCTTACTAATGTACAATCTTTCAATTTTTTAATAGTTTTAATACAGAGTTTCCCTTATATTGCCGGGCAGCGGATCGCGTGTTCTGCGCGGTATCTGTTACACTGAGGGTTTTCCGTTCTAAAACTCCCGCGTTATTTACTCATGAATGACAGTAACATGCACTATAATGACTACTAACCATGCCATAAGTGATGTTAAAAGCGGTGACATAGTATTCACACATACCTCGCTTCACCTTCGGATGAAATTTCCATTCATATGCATAAGTTCTTGCGTAGGGTTTATCATTTCTGTTCTTATATTGCCCGTAAGGTTTTTTATGGTGTGGAGTTAGTTCCCATTTTAATGAAGCCACGCCACATGTTAAAAAATTATTAAATGTGGAGTACAGTACGTCAACGATATTTTGTAAAATCCAGTTATAGAAATGTACTCGTTTTTCGTAGTCACGAGGTTGTAATTCATGAACTATAGCCACTCTGTGGGGTTCAATTTTAAAAGTTTAGCAGCTCTATGATTAGAGGTTTATGAAACATCCTCTAGCTGTGCAACACGTCTTAAAGACTTCTTTGGAGAGCGTTGGAATAACGCACAAATTTCGTCAATGTTTTCCTCCTTAAGAACAATCCTTTTTCACTTCTTAGGTTTAGCGTTTAGCGATCCCTTTGTGCTAAACTTATTTACCAGATATCTAACTGAAATGCACAAAACTTCTTTGTTCAAGTGTTAATTTTCCGGTAGGCATTTCAGTAGAGTAATAATCTAATATAATTCACACTCAACACAGATGTCTTGAATAAACGTTCAGTTTTGAGATACACAATGAATACATTCTAGTATTTACAGCTCGAACAGAAGGCAGCAACTGACACAGTATAACACAGCTGATAAACGTAGCTTTGAGCGGGTTGTTCACCGCTACTGCGCAACTGGAATAATACCAAGGTCACTGCAGTGCAAGCGAATTATGCTTATACGCGATCTATGGCCGTGCTTAAATGGAACGCATGGTGTTGTTTTCGAACATCAAGACAACCAGAAACGTTTTCGGAATTTCAAAAATTATCTTAGAAAATAAGATGAATTATAATAATTACAAGTAAATGTAAATGTAGAAGTGCTGTTTATTTCGCCCAAGATCTTAGAGAAATTAGAAATTTTATAAAACTGCGCCATGTATATAATAGTTAGAACAGTCAAATCATCATCAGCGAATGTTATGAAAATTATAACACAGGAATATTCAGTTACATTCACCCAGAAAATTTAGAAAAAAATTAAAGAACTATAAAAAAAATATTGTATCTTCCTAAATATATATTTTTCCTAGGTCAGAATTAAATCACTTGAATTTGACCTTAATATCTACAATATGAAATTAACCTACCAGATCCCTAAAAAGAGTGAATAGATATAATAAGACTATCCTGAAATCTGTAACACTAAAAACTATTGCTGAAAATGGACAGAAGGAATTTTGCATCTGTTCTCATTTTATTGTCATGCCGATCGAAAGAAAACAGATTTCGATGGCGAAGTCCTTGTAATGAGGACAGCAATGGAAACTGTATTGATAAGGAAAGATGTGTTTAACAAAGCAAACCTTTTCTTCTACTCCGAAATAGCAATCCAGGAATGACAAGAGTTTCATTGAAAAAAAGAATTTCTATGCTACTTAATTATGTTATTAAGGTTATTTCAGAATATTTAGTGTTGGTGTATATCCTTTGGTAGCTAATATGAATTTATTTACTTACTTTCACATACATAAATAGCTGTTTGAGAAATTTTTATTAATTCTGTAATTGTTACTGCTATGAAGACGATTGGTTGTATTTTCAGTAATATACCGATAAATTGTGTTCTTAATAATTCATAATGAAATGTTCATTTGGGAACAGCATTTAACTGTGGAAAGAATTAAATTAAATAATTGTTACTATTGTAATTTTTATGCAGTAGGTATCTAACCATTTTACTCAACTATAAAGATTATTGTCGGCCCTGGTGGTGTAGTGGTTACCATACTTGCCTTCTAAACCCAAGATCGCGGATTCGAACCCGGCCAGGACCGATGGATTTTTTCGGGGCGTAAAAATCCAAAGTATGGCTTCCTTCGGAAGGGAAGTAAAGCCGTGGGTCTCATGTCGTACATTTACGGCACGAAAAAGAACCTCAAGCGTGAAAGAGAGGCCTCTGAGCAAAATTTGTCGACCGTTTCATGCCCTGAGTTGAATGGGACGCTGATGACCTGAGCTGTTAAAGAGCGTCCATAAATAAATCATTAAAAAAAAAGATTATTTATAATTTTGATATACAATAAAATAATTTTTAGTTCCGTTTATCGGTCTCTGCAAAGAAACCATAGGTTCCCTTCCACCCGGTATCATTTTGCTCATATGAAATTTGCTATTATTGAACACCAATACTTTTTAGATTAACATTTTTCAAGCAGATGTGGTCGTTAAATAAATGTGTGCTTTTGTTTATTTTTTTCTTCTTCCCACAAGCGAAATGTAACAAAATGGGTTAATGCGATTTTGAATGCGGTCTCAAACAACCAGTGGAAACAAGTTCGTCTAAATTGAGTATAAAACATTGAAAAGCAATAACGAGAAAAATATATGTATAAATTAAAATCCCATGTAATTGTAACAAAATTAATTATAATTGAGGAATAAAACTGTTGGATTATATATATCATTAATTTTATTCTGTAATGTATTATATTTTTTGTGATCTTAAAAAATGGCGTAAAATATTTGTCACATGACGGTTATATATTGAAGTATTGTAAGTAAAACTACTGTGCCACGATAAAAAACCAAGGAATATCTAATGAGTTCATTCCTATGCGGGGGGGGGGATAATAAATCCTATGTCCGAAGAATTGTTGCCTTGGAAGGTGGCTCGAGACACGTGCAGGCCTGTTTCTGGTATCGATTTGCTACATACGTACTTGCAGCAAAGGTGCTGGGTGTGGAAACGGAGCTGTGTAGGGACTGAAAGTATTAATGGTTAATGCAGTCGCCTCTGGAATGGTGCCAGCCGAAGTTTTAAACTTTGCATCACTCTGAAACATCCACTTCCACGGCCCGTGGGTCTCGACAACTCGCGCTGTGGTAATTCACGGTCTGTTTCGGGAATAACTAACGCATTTCGCCGGAGAATATTGCCCTCTAGGCACACGGGCGTGAGCTTTCGGGAATACGCTCTCAGAGGAACGCGTAATACAAAACCGCATATTTGGGAAAGGAGAGTACAGACAGCCATGCTAATGTTGATCACTCGCGCGACATTTTCATATATGTGAGACTGTCCAAAATGCAACCGACAATAAACTCTTTTCTAAATTTAAAGCACTTTAACAATATAACCTCATTTGTCGTGAAAAGCACAGAGTGGTCTTTGTGGGAGAATTATTCTGTCATTGTCCAATGTTCGTAGCAAATAAATCCTGTGTAGGTTGCAACTTTTAACATCGTGATATTGTTAAATCGTGTTCATACTTATGCGAGCAGACTCTGTCAATTAGAAATAGCTCATTGTGCAACGGTACTTAGCTATAGCCTGAGGTCCCATCAACAGAACCGAAATCGATTACCATGAATAGTATGTTGTTTTGTAAATAGTTTCTTTCATTTTCGTGATCGTAAGGGTAACTGATTTTATATTGTGGATTTTTAAAAGAAAATATAGCTGAGAAAATTATGAATTTTGAGAAAATGGAATATCATTCAGTGTAAATTATTTATTTTTGAAACTCATATCCTGCAAGGATATTTATGCCCATATGATGGATACATTAAAGAATCATTGCCATTTGTATGCTACCGTAAAAAATTGGATTGTGGAGTTTAAAGAGAGGAAGAACAGTTATCAAAGACAAACATCGTGTGGGAAGACCTATTTTTGTGTCCACTATCGAAAATGTTGGTGCTGTGCATGGTGTGATTTTGCATGATGGGCGAATTGGGCTGAAAAGCATAGCAGAAACTTTGAACATCTCCTATGAATGTACATCATGCTTGGATATGAGAATAAATACTGCAATCACTCAAGGAAACTGCAGTGCCTAATTCGAAGGCATTAATAGGTTTCACTAAGACGACTCGAGTGGCAACATCCAAGTCCATTTGTCGTCATTTTGAAGATATTTCTTCGAAATTATCGTATTGTAATTATGCATGAAACAGGGTCCATTATTACGATTAAGAAACAAAAGGACAATCAAATGAATGTAAACACGGTGTTTCGCCCCCATTTAAAGAAATTCCATGTGCAAAAATCTCGCACCTGTTTATGAGATTTAAAAAAAAAAATTATAATGACAGGTTATTTAGAACAGACTTAAACGGTGAGCAGGCGTATTATTCTGCATTATAGACCAAGCTTCCGGGAAAAAACTTCTAAAGTTGTCCCCCCCCCCTCCCAAGACAGTGCACCTGCTCACAAGTCTCTGAATGCAATGCAGAACATTGAAATTGACTTTGAATTGATTGATCATCCTACCTGTTAGCCCCTTTAGACTATTATCTATTATCAAAACTAAAAAAACATTGAAAAGAAAAGAAATTTTAATGGAATGAAGCAGTGATAAGTGCTGTGAAGGGATGGTTTGCACAGCAAGAAAAACTTGAGACTTAGAAATCCTTTATGACCGCTATATAGAGTTAAAGGATAATAACGTTGAATAAATAAACTTTTTTTAAAAAAAAACTTCAATTCCATTTCCTATGAAAAGCAGTTTTGTGTAGGGCAGTCTACACGTTGAGCGCAAATTTTGTAGCGGTTTAGTCGATGGCGACAGGTTGGTCGCTAATTATGAAGCGATTTAGTTGCTGATCGCCATACTTTGTAGCGCTCTATTATTAATTGTCTACTGATCTCTCTGGCGGTTGCCTACGCTTCATGATAATATCTCAGGGTTTTGTTCCGCTATTTTGTGACTCGTGCTCAGCAGGACTTGGAGAGTATATCATCTGCGTTAATAATCACGCAAGGGTAGATCTGAATATATATTATTCGCTAGATCTTTCGCGCCCTCTGGTGTTCTGCGTACAATAGAGCTTAGCTAAATTTCGCTGCTGCGTATAGAATTTGAAAGTGCCAGTGCCAATACAAGTAAGTGAATGAAAGAGCGAGTGAGCGGAGTGAGTGGATCTGAATATATATGGTATTTTACTATTCGCTAGATCTTTCGCGTCCTCTGGTGTTCTGCGTACGATAGAACTTAGCTAAGTTTAGCTGCTGTCATTTGAAAGTGCCAGTGCCAATAAGAGTGAGTGAGTGAGCGAGTGAGCGCGTCCTTGCAGGATGTAACGCTTCAAGATTAGTGTCGCGGTATGTAGATCTTACAATTCAGCATCTGGTCGTCTGACTATGTGATCTGATCTGATATGATCTGAGCCGATCTATCTGATCAGATCAGATCTAAACTGACTATGTGAACTGAGCAATGAGAACTGCCCCACAGGGAAACAAAAATTATATGTTCGATTCAAATTAACGAAAAATTGACTTTACCCAGCCAACGGGGGTCACAAAAGCATGCGCAAATCTCGCGCCTTGCTTTAAAAATTCAGAACATACATCTACTATTGACTGGTTTAAATTCACCATGCCACCCGCAACTGAAATTTTAAAACGTTTATTTACATTGGTTGGTTTAAAGTTAACTGTACAAACGGGTGGCGAATTCATTCCCCTTAATATATTCGAAAGCCTTGACTTTATTAACCCTTACCAACGAAAGGTATTTTAAGAAGTGGCATAACACTTGTCCCTTTCCTTTGTATAGCAGTTTATTTCCTTCTTGGCTCTACCCTGTTTCTGGCTACGCTACTATAGACAGTTAACGCCAGAGAACTTTCTCTTTTGACGACATACAATTAACATGTTTAATGATTTCATGATTCTATGTAATTAACTAAAATGCGCAAAATATGATGATTAGGCTTACAACATATAATATTTAAGCGGGGGTGGGCCATAGGAACTGTTTCACATGTTAGGCTAAGAACTTACCAACCTTCTCTCGTAATGTGTTCCCAATCAGTAATCACTTGCTTGCGTGACTTTGTTTATGAAAAATGCTGAGAACGTGCTCCTATCTCCTTGAGAGCAAATGTCGCGCCTGTGATCGATACTTGCACACTGTATAAGAATCTGTGTCTCGTTTAAGTTTTAAATGTAGTTTTTTTTTTATTTTTTTTATTTTTTTTTTTTATTTTATTTTTTTTTTTTTTTGTGTGTACATTATATGCAATAGCTTAAAACTAGTACCAACTTTTGCTCTGGGGAAAATAAGTTAAAATAGTTTACTAATTGGGTGAATGTAATTAAATATTAGCACGTCTTTAGTACTGTACAGAATTAAAGCGTTTAGTAATTAGAGTAAGTCATTAAGAATACCTTACACGATATCGTAATTTCACACGTTTATTTAACTTACCGACTTGTGTTTGATAACACTGTGCCAACCAAATGACTGTTCTTTAAGGGAACATTCTTTAGAGAAGCAAAATAAGTTTGGGTGTCTTTTCGTATTTAAGTGGGTTTACAATGCAGCAAAAGACTTACATCACCAGATCTAGCCAAGAGCAGCAATACTTTGTTATATAAAATATTCGCCAGATCCTTTATATACCATATACAAAGTCATGCGAGTACATCCGTTTTATCAATCGATATGCCGATAACCTCGTGTCAAACATACCATTATGCATTTTAGTTGTGGTTTTTTGTGGTTATTTTTGGGTTATGTGCGATGCAGGATATGGAACGAGATTTAGATAAACCAGGAATATGACCATAAACTGTATTTAACGTATGTTCATATTCGTTATAAATGTTTTCCCTACGGAGGCCCAGTGTTGAAGCAATGAAGAAGAAAGAATTTTTAGACATCTCATAGTAAATGGCTTGCTTTCCTTATAAAATATTTTACAGAATTTAACTTTCCTTATCAGGGAGCCTTTCCTTATTACAACCTCTCTCCAGTTACCGGGAAACAGCAGTTCTTTCATGAATGTTTCTCTTGTAGCAGAGTTCGTGTATCATGTATCTACACTTTGGACGTAGGAATTTGACCAATCGTTCATTCCTAGCGAGCTAAGCATTAACCTGGGGGGATTTGTAAAGAAGATGAGTATGCACTTTTATGTTCCCAGTTTTTCATATGGACGTTGTAAGACCGACTAGAGATGGTATGTAGAACATTGCCTACACCGTTTGTTTAGTATATGAAAACTTCTAAAATGCCTGTTCCCTATGACAGATGAACTCTCTTTTTTCCATATGCTTTTCCTTCGGAAGGGAAGTAAAGCCGTGGGTCCCGTGTTGTACATTTACGGCACGATAAAGAACCTCAAGCCTGAAAGAGAGGCCTCTGAGCAAAATTTGTCGGCCGTTTCACGCCCTGAGTTGAATGGGACGCTGATGACCTCAGATGTTAAAGAGCGTCCATAAATAAATCAATCCAAAAAAATCCATCTGCTTTATCGAATATGTGTAATTCGAAAAATCTTTTCATATACGTTCAGTATTACTAACTTAAGCCCACACCATCCAGTCTTTTTTTTTTTTTTTTTTTCTAAACATATATGTCCCACTCTTTAGGACTGAATATCACTTCGGCACAACGCCTTGTTCACTAAAACTACCATCATGCATAAAGTTACGATATCTCAGCAATGTCGTGTGGACCAACGGTGCAAGAAGTCGCAGGTTCGATCTTCCTCTGGTCTCTATACTTATTTAACCCCCCCCCTTTGTAAATATAAGAATTCATGAATATATTTTAATATATGTTTCTCTTTCGTCTACCTGTAATGGAATAACTTCTTCAGCTTTTCGTAGACGGAGAAGGTGAAGTTTGTGTTTTATGCCATTGATTATGACATATTATGAACTACGACCAGATAAATATGTAACGTGTATGCAACTTTACCGAGTGTTTTTTTTTTTTTAATTCGAGAACGCTCATTATAAATTTTGTTCAGAAGCCTCTTGAAGTTCTTTTACGTGCCGTAAATCTACGACACTGGACCCACAGTTTTACTTCCTTTCAAAGGAAGCAATACTGTTCACAGAGGAGCATATATTAATTTATAAATTTATTGTCTTATATATACACCTATTTGCTCAATTTTCACTTCTCAAATCCCACATAAAAGTTTACTCTCTTGGCGAAACTTTTGGCCTAGGCCTAAAAGTTTAGAAAGGGAAAGAAAAAGAATAAGTTCTTACTATAGATATATCGTTGTTATATGAAATATAGTTATAGATATATCGTCGGCCAAGATATATCGTTATATGAAAGAACAATTTATTTACTTACAATTTATTGTGTTACCAAAAGCCAAATATATCCAAATATAAAGCTGGATGAGATAAACTATAAAAATTAGAACAATTATGCGAATAGTTAACAACATATTACAATAAAATACATTTAATTTTATTTTGGTCGCATATACCTATATCTAACCTTAGAATAATTTAATGCATTTCGCAATGCTACATATAAATCAAGCAGCCTGAACAACTAATTGCGTCTGTTTATTTTGCAGTACAACTAAAAATGCCCATTATCCTCTCTAATGGGGGCTTGGACAATCTTTTGCTCTCAGCCGGTTGTGGAAAATTCTGCTTCTACTATTTTAGCTGCACTAAAGTGAAAAGTAGCACAATTATAAACTTCACATAAGTGAAGCGCTCCCGCTGTATTGTCCTCAAGAGCTGGTGCGGTCATTCATTGCTGAAGAACAAAAAATGCTTGCTATTAATAATTCAAGAAGCTTAGCAAAGCAAATTACTTAACTCATTCTTTTGCAGTACAGCTTGCCAAGAGGCATTATCTCATTCACTGCGGTGGATAGCATATTGAGTCATCTGTCTTTATATATTTTAGTGCGAAGGAGCAAGTAGTGCTGTTAGCCTCAATACATCTTTTAGAGACCATGCAGAATCTAAATACATATGAAAGGTGACGTATTCTCTGCCAGCAATGCATTGTAGAAGCTTGTCGTCTAAATATCTGTGTCTGCTTACTATAAGATGGTTCGGTGAGTGCACCCTAAGACTAAAATTGAGCAGACTCTCGAAAAGTTCATTTGCCTTAAGTTCTGTTTGGCTCGGCGCAGCCTTTAGCCTCATACTGTCATCATGGATCACTTGCAGTTCTCCACGGCAGACGTACGCTGATAATAAAGCTGTTTAAGCAGGTGTCTAACAATAACTATCGAAGTTCAAATCCTACCCGTGCTGAATTGTTTGGTTTGTATTTTTTGCAAGTAAAATTAATGTTTGGTAATACACATGATATAACTTCTAAGTGCAAAGATTTGTTTGAATTGTGTTGCATTTATGCCCATACACACACAAAACTAAAGTAGTAGTAGTTTACAAAATAAATAGGATATTAATACACATTCTTAAATGAAATAACTGCAATTTATGTTTCATTTTTACACCTTGGAATGTGTATAAATGTGATATTTATTTTAAAAACAAAAATGATTAATTTACGTTTTTGTGTTTGAGTACTTTAGCTAAAATGCCTTATAATTCAAATGTATGTTATGCATCAACGGCGTGCAAAAGTTCTTGGCCTGACCAAGAAAACACAAGATTTGAGATTTTATATATATATATATATATATATATATATATATATAATTGTCACCTTATAAATTAATACATTTTGTCCAATACTTTCCAACCTTTTAATACCCTGAGTAAAGTCCAACTAAAAATAAGCGTCTCTCTCACCTTCAACCTCATCATTTGATGCGATTCGTTCACTCAGTGGGTTCTGGTGGTGTAGTGGTAACCGCACTTGCCTCGTACACCAAAGATTGTGGGTTCAATCCTGGCCAGGGTCGATGGATTTTTTCGGGCAGAAGTATGGCTTCCTTAGGAAGGAAAGTAAAGCCATGGGTCCCGTGTTGTACATTTACGGCAATTTCATACCCTGAATTGAATGGGACGCTGATTACCTGGAATGTTAAAGAGCGTCCTTAAATAAATCAAATTATCATTCGTTCACCCAGCCATTTCTTTAGGGTTGAGAACGAAAAGTAATCGCTGGGAGCCAAATATGGCGGATGTGGAAGCATTTGAAAGCGAAGATCAAGCAATTTTGCAGCAACAATATCATACGTGTGAAGGCGCCTTATCTGATGTAAAAGAATTTTCCTTTTTGCAAGACGTTTAGCCTGAATAATGTGCTTCAGTTGATGCAGCAGTGAAGCGTAATACTCCACAGTGATGGATTTGCCCTTCTGGAGTTGTCTACGAGGACCACAATATGAGACTTTTTCTGCAAATGGAACCATTTTTGTTTTCTTTGGTACACTTTCACCGTTGCCAGCACTGTTTGAATTGCTCCTTCGTCTCTGGCGTATAGTGATGGATCCATGTTTCATCTGCTGTTATGAAACATCGGAGAAATTCACTGGAATCGGGTTTAAATAAGTCTAAACACTTGCGAAATGTTCATTAGGAGGCGTTAGGTCCATTGTTAACAAACGCGGCACCCATTGACCGGAATGTTTTCTCATACCCAAAACTTCGTGTAAAATGTAGTAGACATGATATATCGAGGTCTTGTAATGTCAGCCAACTCGCGTACCTTCAATAGGCGGTCATTGAGCACGGAATTATGAATTTTTGTCACAATCTCATCGGTCGTAGCAGTTTTGGGACTCCCTAAGCACTCAACATCTTGAATGGATGCAAGATTACGCTTAAATTTAACAGCCCATATTTTAACCTTAGGAAACGAAGGCAAATATCTTTTAGTATTTCTCTTTGGGTTAAACCCATCAAAACTAAATACTTTGTCACAGCTTAAATGTCACTTTAATCCATTTTGTATAAAATGTTAACAACAATTTGTTTACACGATCGTTACAAACAAGTGATTGCACTACATGTCTGAAACTTTACTGTTTGCCAAATATAGGATGATACTTTAACTATCCTAGTAATTTGGCCATCTTCACGACATCTCTCAGTCGGATCGAGAACTTTTGGAACACCTCTAGTATTGCGTATATTAAACAATTTTGCACACAAAATCTAGTAAATAAAAATTCAAACATAACGAGAATTTCAATCCACGTAGTTTTAATACTAGACAAGTACTTTTGTCCGCTGGCCTCGGAGCCATGCATTTTCTGTTTATGATATTACTAGCATGTGGACCGAAGGTGGCATTGTGAATTCTGTGACAGCAAGTGCTTCCAGTGTTTATTGAAATCGAAAATGGTTTCTGCCTGTTGCTCTTCCTCTCTCTTCCCTCCCTTCTCAGGGTGCAGAAGCTTGTGGTAAAGTTTCTTGCAGTTCGATTGAAAAAGACGAACTTAAGGTAACCTAGACACTGATTCTACTTCATCTGTGCCACCATTATTCCCTAAATGCAGATCAAGGGCGCTGTTGAATACAGACAATTGGTGATTAGTTTATTTCCCCGAACTGAGACTCGAGAGAAGCTAATGCGACTCAACGTCCTGTGGTTTCGAAATTACAGACTCAGGGTTTTACTTTATCCTTGTTTGGAATGTCTCGTAAGCCATTTGTCAGGATCTGTTTTCTGTTCACGGATTAGTTGGTGTGTTTAGTTATTTGGGCAAAATAATTTAATTATTTCAACTGAAAGCTGAGGGCATGCCTCTATCGCTTTTCAATACAGCAACGTACAAACGAAATAAAGGAAACACTGATGTACAGACAAAAAAGCGAATAGTTTGCCTAGACTTTGTTTAATTATTCTAAGATCATACAAAAGTTAGATGACTTTATCAAATTATTAGGGCTAGTGTAAACTCTAATTGCCCCAATTTTTTCTCCGTCAAATGCGGGGCTAGGAGAAAACCATTGCGTATTTGAGTTTTCTCATAAATCATACCGACATGGGTGGCCGAGGTCGTTAGGGCACATACTCGGGAGATCTGAGACTGGATTTCCATCAGAACCATCTTCCCTGACTGGAGCCCCCCCCCCCCCCCCAGGTTTTCCTTAGTCCTCATAAATGGCAACCCTAAACTTAGACATGGAACGCTTTTCTTTTAAAAAAAATCCTTTCCCAATATATCATTTCATCTCGTGTATCACCATTGCCTAACTCCTGTGGTGCCTCGGTAGTAAAAACGGGCATTAAACACTATTAAAAAAATTACATTATGTTCTAGGAATTTTCAATTCACCATAATGTTTTTATTCTGTCATAAACTCGTTGTCTTCAGTTTTTTTCTAATTAAATTCCGGAATGAAAATTACTGCAGTTTCTCATTTAGAATTCTAAATCTTTTAAACACGTTCCCAAACTGATTCGCGAACCCTCTTCATAAAGATCTGAGGTGAGTGAATATACAATATGTAATAATCTCATAACACGGGATCATTTTATCTCGCACATCATTTGTCTTAAGTACTTGTGTAATAGAATGGACTTCCTAGATAATGTGTTTTAGTGATGAGGCGTGATTTACCTTGAAAGTTACATCAATAATCAAAATAATCAGAACAAGGGATAATGTTAAACACATCTTAACGTGAATCGCCGCTGCACTCGCAGAAGGTAGGGATTTAGTGTTCGATTTCTCGACGACGAATAGTGGAGCTATACGAAGCCCTTGTTAATCGGGCATGTGATGAGTGAGTATTTCTGTATTATTGTTCACGGTGCAATTGTAGTATCATGTTGTGCACGATAAAATGATCGCACTTTATGGGCCTAAATTTGCTGTTAGTGACGGTAAATAGGATTCCCTCCCAAATGATGTAACGCTTAAAATATTGAAATTACTCAGGTTAAAATGGTAGTAAGTTTATTTTACACAATGCATTAAACCCGCAATTAAACAGGTAAGTTAATAATGCAACATATCAAGCCACATATTTTCTCTTAACCTGAGCCTTACTTTTTTATATTATTGTAATATTTTATGCAGTGACAAATTTCCATTTAGGCCTATGTTACACAGTTACAGGATAGTTTCAATATTTTACACTTTCCTTTTTACCTTCAAGTTTCCATTACAGATTTACTTACTTGCTCATTTAAAAGTCACCCAGAATGGATAACAGCTTTAAATTACTAGCTATATAATTTTAATAAAATTTCATATTAGCTTCGGCACAAACTTTATTTCTGATTTTAGTTTTTAAATGAACGTATGAAGTAAAAATCTCTCGCACAAATATATGGATCAAAAAGACTGGCTGCTATTTAACGTTATAACAAACTTTAAAAAAACCCTTATCAATAAATGTCTAATACTTTTTAATGGTATTTAACGCCCGTTTTGAGGCACTACAGACGGTGGGTACTGATGATATATGAGATGAAATGATAAATTGGGAAAGGATATTTTTTTAAGGAGGGAAACATTCCAGGCCTATGTTCAGGGTACCTCACCGGTTGCTATTTACATTTCCTCAAATGAAAAGGCGATTACAACTGTACAACAGTTTGTAAACCTTCCAGAATTTCCCTTGATACACATTGGAGCATCGGTGCAATAAACCTATTGACCATAAGGAATATTATGTTAAATAATCAAATTAATGTTCATGTTAAAAGCTGGTTCCTTCATTGCTAGAGTCAAAACTTTTCACACCTTCCTCGCATGGTAAGATATATCTGTCCTTCTCGCTTATTTATTGGAAACGTCTACATTGGTGAAAAGATGCCGCTGTTCAGGAAAAGTGACGAGCCTGGAAAAACGGTTTCAGGCCAAGTGGCAAAAGTGGTGTTTGTTTTAACGAGGAAGTTGTAAGGTTTTACTCATCCACTTCAAAGAACTACACTTTGTGTATGTGCAAGTACATACAAGTTTATACCTTGTAAAAATGTTTTTCTCTCTCGAAAAAAAAAAAAATACACGTTGCCTAGAGCCTTTGTTACTCGAGAAGACAGTAGCAAACAAACCCTTTAGTCTCTCCAAGTGTTCCTTTTACTAGGCCCCGCGTTGGTACTCCAACTAAAATAGGAATTTTCAACTGTTTTCGTTCGTAAAAGTTTTAGACGTCACATAATGTTAAATGACAGCTCGGTGTAACATTTTTCCACACTTCCAAAAGTGGAATTCTTATGCATGGCAAAGCAAATGAATGTCGTTTTTTTAACTGCAGTCCAAAGCAGATGAAAGTAAGTTTAATTGTTTAAAGAGGCATGAAAGCATTTGAATTTAAAATGAAAGTCATTTTTATTTTTAGGAGTACGTTTCTATTTACGTTTCTGGGGCATTTACGTATGCCCTAAAATAACGTGAAATCTGGTGGGAAGGACAATTAACACGTTTGGAATGCTCTGTGAGTTGCGTGCGCTCTTCGTCTCATATTTTGTTTTATCCACGAGAGAGCACTGTTCTTGTGTTGTCATTTTTTTACTACCAATGGACAAACTTGTTACATAAATATTTCTCTGCGTTTTCGATTTACGAAGTATACATTTCCGACATTTGAGCGTTTCTCCAAGCAGTATGAGACCGAAAGACACGAGGAAGAATGGTCGATGAACTTATGTTGAAGAATCAAACAGAGTAATTATTTGTAACTACTTTGAAGACTTGAGGATGGGTTCATATTAAGTTATCTCCAATGCATCACATTGTACCAAAAGAGTTAAATGAATATTGTTTATTTTTCAAGAATAAGCAAATCGAAATTGCCAAGTAATTTTCTATCTCTCAGAGCGGAACAATATTGCGTGTCTTGGTCACATGAGGTTGCTGTTCAGATTGCTTCGTGTGTGTGTGTGTACTTCTGAAGAGGCATTGACCTTTACAGACAAGGGAACACATTTCAGGATGAGATTTTCATCGGATTTTTAAAAAGGCAAATGTCGAGTAAGTTTTAGATGGTTCATTTGTTTTATTTATGGACGCTCTTTAATATCTCAGGTCATCAACGTCCCATTCTATTCAGGGTGTGAAACGGCCCACAAATTTTGCTCAGAGGCCTCTTCTTTCAGGCTTGAGGTTCTTTGTCGTGCCGTAAATGTACTACACGGGACCCACGGCTTTACTTCCCTTCCGAAGGAAGCCATACTTAGGATTTTTACGTGACCGAGATTGAACCCTCGATCTTGGGTTTAGGAGGCAAGTATGATTACCACTAGACAACCAGAATCGACAAG
Organism: Metallyticus violacea; assembly: GCA_030762175.1. NCBI lineage: Eukaryota > Metazoa > Arthropoda > Insecta > Mantodea > Metallyticidae > Metallyticus > Metallyticus violacea. Next base: position 64,662,721 of record CM060836.1, read on the forward strand.
TTTTAGGTGGCAATGTATTCTAAACCGCCACTAGATAATATTCATCAAGCGGAAGATTATTTAGAAATATAAAATTGTCCGTGTGTCCCTTCTTTTAAAAATCTGCAGCATCGCTTAAAGGTCTGAATGCGATGTTAAACATAAAAGTCATACAAAGTCGGTTTCCTCTCCTGATTTTTTTTAAAATTATATTTTTTCAGACTTTTCCTTGCTTCTCTGAAACAAGCCAACAATTTTGCCTCCCTTCCACGTAGCGCAAACACGTCCCCGTTTTATGAGCATCGTACCTGTGGTTTTCCTTCAACTGTTCACACGGTCTGCTTCTTCTCGGAAACATTCTTTCTGGGAATAATGTCTAATAATCAGCTCGGGCAATATGTTCGTAACAACATCTTTAGGAATGCATATTGACTTCGTCCGGCGTGCATTTCCTTCTGTTTGTACGTTGATATGCAATAAATCCCTGATCGGCTAATACTAACAAAATTATTTAATTGCAAAAATAAGAGAAATTGTTACATAAAATAAGTTTTATCGGGATCTGCTGCACGCCTTCCATTTTCGGAAGAAACAAAAATGGAAACTACATCACAATCCTCAATGGTAGGTGCATGAGAAATGTACCACAGGGAAAAGATGTAAACATTAGTTTGCAACATTATAAACAGATTTGAACATTTCTTATCCAGATGTTTTAGTTTTAAGAGAAGCATTGCTCAATCATATTTAATTTATCCTTAAAAAATACAGCCGTTGAGCCTTACCATTTCTTTCTGATGTTTTGTAAAACAAGACGAGTAAAAACAAGTGAGTTTTTTCCTTTGTTTTTTTCAGATCGCATTCTAGTATTCAATGCACCACGTTACAGTATTATGCTAAAGATTTAAATATATAAATAAAATTGGGGCGCATTTCCTTGGCCGATATTAAGACGCGTTCTGTAATAAATTTACCTTATTAAATGTCTTAATTCTATAAGAAAGTTTTACAACATTCTTTATATTAAGAACATAAGAAGTTGGTGATTTCAGTTCTTAAGTTTATGCTATCTATCTTCACCAGGAAAGAACAATTCCGATTAATAATTAAATATTTTAAATAGGATTTGATATGGTCAAATGCACGCACGAACAACTACTGACATCTGACAGAATATGTTTGCCACAGTCATTATGTTGGCAGTATCTATTAAAATGCCTTTCATTATAACAACGGCGGACATTATACATATTTATTGAAAACAAGGCACTTAATAGTAATATTGTAAACAATGTGTATCCAGTATTATAAAAATCAGTTGAAACCGTCATTACTACAATACTGTGTAAAGCAGATGCATTTCATTATCTGTCTAACCTCCTAGACTGCTGGTCAGGATATACAACGGATTGAGGGGAATGCCACGCTGTTCTAGGGCACACACGTCTCATAAGACCACATGGTCTATAGTTCAATGCTGTCTTAGTTAGGCTTTATTTTCCATTTGAAGGATATGGTAATACCAATATTTTTTTTCTTTTGTGATATTATTTAAATTAATTTGTTTCTAATTGTATTATTACATATTTCACCTCGTGTGTGTCCAGTTACACTCCTTAGATAACTATTAGTGGATTCAATATGTGATCTTCTCAGTGTCCAGTTGGCACTGCCGTAAATTTATAAAAATTTAACATTGTACATTTTCTAACTTTGCCAGCTAGTGTTAAGTTTAGTTATCCCACACGTATATATCGACATTTTCCAAGTTTTTGAACATCTCATATGTAAGTAATATCATTGCCCAGATAATTGAAATTATTTGTTCTAATGTTCTGTATTTTAGATCTTATGGAACATTTATCTGACTTTTTACACAGATTTGATGTGAGGGTATTTTGAGTTCATTTTCAGCATTTGCGAAAACCATCTAAATATCTGAAAACATTGCTATTTAAAATCTGGTTAATTTAAAAGAACCTGTGGGTCCTGGCGTCTAGTGGTAACCATACTTGCCTGCTAAACTCAAGATCTCAGATTCATTCCCAGCCAGAATCGATGGATTTTTCCGGTCGTAAAAATCCTATGAATGGCTTCCTTCGGAAGGCAAGTAAAGCAGTGTGTTCCGTGTCCTAAATTTACGGTATGTAAAGGAACCTCAAGCCTGAAATAAGAGGCCTCTGAGCAAAATTTGTCGGCCATTTCACGCCCTGAATTGAATGAGACGCTGATGACCTGAGATGTTAAAGAGCCTCCGTAAATAAACCAAATTAAAAAAATATTTATTCCCTGACGGATTTAAAGCAGCTTTGCCACCAGATTTACTCGCTAGCATAGTACCACGAACACAGTGCGCTATTATTTGATATTTATGACTTTTTTCTGCTGGAATCAAAGGAAAATCGCACCTGTATTTATGTTTAATTTGTTCCTTTACTTTAATTTACGCAATATAAATTATTAACCCTAATAGAGGGACTAATTTTAAAGCCTGAATCACAAGTACTTCAAGGTTTGGAATCGCCCCTTATAGTTAAAATTTTATAACTAGATAAACTAACACGTCTCCAAGGTGCATAGGCTCGTATAAGGGAAATTCTTGGTTATGGTCGAGCAGGGCACGATAGCTCGTATGCAGGAGCCTCTGCACCGTATGTAAAACCCCATGGTTCGATTCCCGGCCGTAATGTCGGCTTTTCCTATCTGAATCTTTCCAGATATAAAATGTTTTGTTTACTCATATCTCCTTGCACTTATATATAAATCTATATCACTTACATCATTAATAGTTATTCTTAAAATACTGAATATTAGCCTATTTTATTGGTACACAAACATTTTAAAATAAAATTTAAAAATAGAGCGTTCGTTTTCAGTTTGTTGTTTCTGTTGCCTGAGTAAAGAAAAGAAATCAAGATCCTTTTCAATATGCACATTTAGCAAACGATATGATATACCTCTTATATTTTTTTCCCCCTCCCTCATAACGAAGTTTCTAATGTACTTGTCAACCTTATACTCACAACGCCATAAGGGTGAACCAAAGGCCTGGCATGTGTTTATATTCCATATGAATACTTCAATTTATGGGCCACCTAGCATTGTGTAATACAAGGTAACCGTCTTTTCAGATCAAGAAGGCGCTGTATGTTGAGAGTTTAGTATTGCCTTAAAACAAATAAGATTTTGCATTCTAACATGGAATATGTTTTTTTAATTCCCTAAAAAGAATTGAACACATTCTTTGAAAGTATAGGATAGTTCTCATTTGCCAGCATTTTGCATAGTTATCATGCAAAGTCTCGTGTTGCAACATTTGTTGAGTATTACTTATGATTAATTGTAACCGTTTTATTACCTCTCTAATTGTAGACAATAAAGACATTTAAATTGTCATCTCATCTCTAGGAATCACAACAGTTAGTCTCTCGCTTCTTCTTTTCTTCTTCTTATTCCTCCTATTTTTCTTCTCCTCCCTTCCCCCTTGTACTCGAGAAAAATTATTGAAGAACAAGTGGAAGTCTGACACCATCTTTATCAACGTCTAACTATATTAAAATATGTAATACTTACATGCAGTATAATCTTTAATTTGACTTTTTTCTTTGTTTTATATAATTGGTATATTGTACTATATATTTTTTTCCCGCCTGGTAAATTGGGAGAGAAGGCATCATGGCCTAAACTCTAACCAGAGTAAATATATAGATTAATAATAATAATAATAATAATAATAATAATAATAATACTTATTATTATTATTATTATTATTATTATTTTGAGAGCACAGTTAATAAAAAATCTGATGAGATTTATTGGACTGAGATGCCGTTAGGGACTAAATTGTTAAATGTATTATGGAAAAGCCGAAGATATAATCGATTGTCAAAGGTTAGTAACATCGTTCACCGTGGGTGCTAAGTGGGCAAGTTACTGTGTATGCATCCTATTGATTAACTTTACTTTTCAGTTACCTGAAGAAAAAATAATAGATATTTAATGTGTATTAAGTCACTGTCGTGTAAATTTAGGATACAAAGAAAACTGTAGCATCATTTTATTTACAACATAACGGCTGGAGGGAAGAGGGAGTCAAATCAGAAAACTCAAAAGTCATTGCCAGGAATCAAACTGCCAGGAAATGTAGCGTCGCCGAAAATATGCCGGGCAATCAGTGCTGATGCTGTGAATGAACAGATTCTGCAAAGAAGTGCAGAAACCATATGGTTCTACTTGCATCATATAGGAAGAAAATATCAAAAACTTGTCATAGGTTTCTACACGAGATGACAATGGTTCAGAAGGTGACATCTGTTTTATATTGTTGTTACCAGCAAATGAATCACTTTCTATCGATGGGAAGTAGATCCTCTACGACCTTCCAGAACGGCTGCCATCACTGATTGGCAGCTCATGAATCTCTCTCCAAACATCAGCACACCAGAAGAAACTGTTTGGTGGACTGTGCGGGGTGAACTGCTGCCAGCCGGTCAAATAATAAACGTCATTGCGTACACTAACCAGCTGGAACGTGTCCTGAAAACTAAGGAGTCTGCGCTCGTGGACTACAAAGGTGTTATTCGTTTGCACGATAATGCAGAACCACATGTCGATAGTTACACTAATTAATACTAAAATATTATTTCCTTCAGAAAATAATCCTTTGACATATCTGTTCTGAAACCGAAACCGAAATAAATTTGTTTGATCACGTAGACATGCTCATTACAGGGCCCATAAATAAACACGCAGTCGTAAGGTTCTCCTGTATATAAAACAGCTAAACATATGAGCAGATCGAGATTATTTTCTCTTTTCTTTCTCTTTAATATATATATCGTTCCTAATTCACTCAACATTGTGGGTTGTACCTTTTTTTTATTTTACAAACAAGGATGTCCCTGCCCCTTCTAGCCTTGGTCTACAAATGCCTGCTGAGAAAGGAGATTTTACTAAGCATTTAGGTTAGAGTTATTTACCCAGTGGATAATAAACAAAGCTTTCTGAATAAAAACATCACAAACGTCAAACCATAAAATATTTAGGGATTATCAAATTTTCCATGCAGTTTACATAATTAATAAAATAGTACCATTTAGTAGTGTGAGTAAATAGAAGCCAAATAATCAGTAGAACGGACAACACCATTGGACATTTTCTATATAGAACTGCTGTTATCAGTTTTAACGGTATTTTCTGCGACAGGGAAATTACTAATTTTTGTAAGATAGCAATAATAATAATAATAATAATAATAATAATAATAATAATAATAATATTCAACCCGCGTGCGCTAGGCATCATCTCACCGCAATGACGTGAATAGCCAATGGGTACTGTTTGCAACGTGTAGCATTGCCTGGTAGTTTTCGTTTCTTGCCACGTGAAGCGTTACGTGCAACAAACTTTTTTTTAACCTTTATTTCCTTCCTCTTTCTCTTCTCCTTTCTCCCTCCCTTCCTCTCTCCTTCCATCCCTCCCTCCCCCGCTACATCGACATTGCATTGCTGTTCCATGCGTAGAAGAGAGCAAGTGTATGTGTGTGAACGACGCGAAGAGTTTGTTTGCTATGGTTCTGTTCTGTAGAAGTGATTGACAGCTCAGCTGCGCCTGCGCGAGTCATTTTCCAAACAATGCACGAAATTGTGCTGAGATTCCTCGTTGCGTGCAAGGTTTAGTTGCAATAATGGATTCCTGTTGAATCTTCTGCCGCGAAAGAAACACTTAAGGATTTAGTGAAAGCAGTGAAGTGCTAGTGATAAAAAATAAAATACAGATTTTTCTAAGCTTTGAGAATGTGTGTGAACGACGCGAAGAGTTTGTTTGCTATGGTTCTGTTCTGTAGAAGTGATTGACAGCTCAGCTGCGCCTGCGCGAGTCATTTTCCAAACAATGCACGAAATTGTGCTGAGATTCCTCGTTGCGTGCAAGGTTTAGTTGCAATAATGGATTCCTGTTGAATCTTCTGCCGCGAAAGAAACACTTAAGGATTTAGTGAAAGCAGTGAAGTGCTAGTGATAAAAAATAAAATACAGATTTTTCTAAGCTTTGAGAATGTGCAAGCAGTGATACTTGTGTTTATGTGCTAATACTTGAGCGCATTTTATTCGAATTAAAAAAAATTGGTGTACAGGAGGTGCGTAATTTAAAAATATGCACTTACTGCGGATTATTTTTAATGCATACTAGTGAAATCGTTGCCAACTATTCATTAAGTACAAATATACTTTAACTACAGTTTTCTGCAAACTATTGTTCAATGTTGTAAAGCATTTAATCGTTTCCTATAATTTTTTACGCTTTGGGGTGGGGGGAGGTGATGCTTTAGTTATTAAATGAGAAAATTTGTGTATTCTTGCTGTTTAAGGGTGGTGCACCCCTTATGAAGAATGAGATCACAACATAGCTGCACATTTTAAGAAATATAAGTGATTCAGATCTGTGGGAACCGACATGCTAGAATTATTACCTTAAAATATTGATTCAAATTTATAAATAATGCATGCACCATGCATTAATATTGCAGAAGTACATGCTCAAATAAGAGGTTGGGTGACTGCAAATGTTAAAAGTATTATTATTATTATTATTATTATTATTATTATTATTATCATCATCATCGTCCCGGGTGATCGCTACACCCATGTAGTTTCTTTTTCAAATAGTAACATAATATTCTTTGAAACGGTGGAACAAAGCTATGCGGAGCTGAGGAACTAATGTAGAATGCCTGACAGAATGCCATGATTTTTTTTTACAATGTCTTTTTATTTATGATATCAGAAAGCAATTCAAAGGTGGCAAATTATGCCTTTTACTCAAAATCACGCCTGAGCACGCTCTACATTGAAGGATTTGTCGAGGGAAGAGAAATATTGAACATTTGCAGATTCCTTCTAAATTTGAAGAATTGAAATAGTGGAAGTCTAGGTTAAAATATAAGGCGACGAGTTGCTTGTTAACACAAAACAGTTGCCATGTAATTTAAATTCCTAGTGACTCCGGAAAATTTTTTCCGGGTCCTTTCAACGGAGGCTAAAGACCGAAAGAAAAGAGGGTCATTTTTATAGTTAAGGTAGATAGAGCTACTGGATAACATTTTTTAAGATGTCTCATTAGGCTTGTTGCAGTTGCTTTTGAAAGCTCAATTAAATTACCCAGTCGGTCCTGGTGGTGTAGTGGTAGCCATACTTGCCTCCTAAACCCATGATCGCGCGTTCAATCCCGGCCAGGATTGAAGTATGGTTTCCTTCGAAAGGGAAGTAAAGCCGTGGATTCCGTGTCGTAGATTTACGGCATGTAAAAGAACCAAGTCTGAAAGAAGAAACCTCTGAGCAGAATTTATCGGCCGTTTCACGCCCAGAATTGAATGGAACGCTGATTACTTGAGGTGTTAATTAAACAATCAACCTAAGAAAAATTAAAAGCAAGAGAGGTAGTCGGTAAGATAATTGCAGTGCGAGAACGATGCCACTTTATTATTTATTTATGTATTTATTTATTTAATGCTTTTAGTGTAATCATTGAAATAATTGGTTACCTGTTTGATCTTTCTGAAAACATGCACTTATTTTATTGGCTTTTTTCTAAACTGTTATCTAAGCATAACCGTGTGGTGATCTAAATTAAATAACATACAACTGAACGCTATCGAAACAATTACCATTTACAACTATTCTTGTATCCCTAGTCAACTCGAAACAGAGATTAAAAGGTTAGGAGAAAAAACTATCAGTTATTAGTGTTTGAACATAATGCTTTAACTTTCGATTAAGTTCCGTACAAGAAAATACTCAATCTGAATTCTTCTCCCAGCTTTAGTGAAATCTCTAACTAACTACTCTTTCATAAGAGGTCGTATGGATGATGCGGGCGGTAGCAAGCGAAGTGCACAGGTGGGCATTCGAGAATGAATCGTGTTTGCAATAAATGTCAGAAAAAACCACAACTTACGCATACAATCCAAAACGAATTGGAGGATTAAAAGTATTCTGACAAACAGCTAGTCGCATGCGAAGTTTTAGTAAAAGGGATTCAGCCAGATTTATACATATTAATTGGAACTGTACTGATAGCATAGAATGGACATTCGGCTTTTGCAAATTATTTCATACGGTTGTGTATTGAAAGGGTCTTATGCACTTTCCAGAAATCTTTTCAATCTTGCAAGGTTTTCTGGCAGCCATCTGGAATTTGTGGCGGTGACTTCAAACTAGTTTGGGGTTGAGAGAGCATGAGGCATGATTGACAAAAAATGTTGACATTTGGAGGGAAAAGGGGGATATTAAATTATAAATACAAAGAATAGAACAATAAACTTTTCCTTTCAAATTCTTACTTCCGGCTAAAAGGACTTTATTTCTTAAGGAACTGGATTTTTTTTACATTTGCAGTGTCAATATCTGGGACCTAAGACCGAACTGTCATGCTGAATGCATTATATGAAATATAAATCGGAAAAACTTCTTGCTGGTTAGATGAATTTGGAAGTAGTTGAGTGTTATACTTAAAGGGATGCAAAGAATAAAAGTGAAAAGAAAAAATGACACTCTGGGTTCATCCTATTTATATGAATATGATATTTCCAACATTTCTTTCTTGAGTTATTAAATGGAATAGTAAACTTTGTATTTAATTTCCAATGACTATTGGGAGATTCTGTGAAATGCTCTAGCTATGTAGTTTTCATACGATATGTAAGAAGGACGCTTTGCATGATATGTTTAATTTTAGTCAGTTTTCAACACTTTTATACATAACATGTGAAAAACGAAACAAAAATAGCATCAAGAGTATGGAAGACCGAACATCTGAATTTGCAGTCTTGACTTCTTGTCTCTAGACAAGAATTTTTGAGAGTAGTATTTAATGCCTGGCCCATAAGTCTTTGAGATAATGGAATGAAGGGAAAACTCCGGAAAATCCATCATCAAGGCAACTTTACCAAAAAGGGTTCGAAGCTGGGCTATTTTAATAGTTGAACTAAGACTTGGCCGACATTGATGAAGGAAAACGTATGAAAATTCCTTGTGTTGTAGTTGACAGTCTGCTGGAAATCCATAGATTTTAAAATGGTATTATTTTAATGTTAAATTGTTTAGAATTTGTAGATATTTTACAATTTATAATGATGACATCTATTCAACAAAATAGTTTTTTATAATGTCCTAAATGATTACAGCAAAGATCTACTATCTTTCATCAATAAAACCGCATTCTAACATGTGAGCCTCAACAACAAAATCATCCCTTTCACTGATTCAGTAAAAAAATCTTGGTATCTACATTAACGTCGATACGTTTTGGAATTCCAAATTCAGAAACATTTGCAGAAACGTCTTCTCGAGCCTGTTTTCTTTCTAAAGACAAAAACTTTCGTTCTGTAAAATTTCTAATGCTATCTTACATTGGCCATTACGACATTTTATAATACAGAGGTTCAAAAAGTGTCGTTGAAGATGGCCAAATTATTATGGTAGTTAAGTAACATCCTTCAGATGGCATGTTGTAAAGTATCAGACGTAAGTTAGTCACCTGTTTGAGACGATCTTGTAAACAAACTAGTGTTCTCATTTTCTACAAAATGGATAAAACTAACATATAAAATGTCACACAGTACTGCGTTTAGGTGGGTTTAACCTAAACAGAAATAAAAAAAAAAAAAAAAATATTCTTTCCCTTCGTTTTCAACGGTTAAAAAGTGGGTTGCTGAATTCAAGATTTTTCGTACATCCATTCAAAATGATGAACGCTCAGGGTGTCCCAACCGACGATATTGTGAGAAAAATTCATAATGCCGTACTCAGTGATCGCCGATTGAAGGTACGCTAATTGACTGACGCAATAAAACATCCATAGGCTGTGTCCATACATTTTACACGAAGCTTTGGGTATGAGAAAGATTTTCTCTCTATGGGTGCAGCGTTTGTTAACAATAAACCAAAAGCGCATTCGAATGAACATTTAGCAGGGGTGTTTTAGACTTGTTTAAACGCAATTCCAATGAATTTCTCCGCAATTTCATAACAGATGAAACACGGGACTCACGCCAGAGACGCAGGAGCAGTCAAACAATGGGTGGCAACTGGTGAAAATGCACCAAAGAAAGTAAAAACTATCCATCTAGCTACGGGTTTCTAGGATTCTCATGGTGTGGTGTGGTAGAGCGTAGACTGTCTCCCAAAGAGGAGAACTATAACCGGGGGGGGGGGGTATTACTGGACGAACTTACGGATGTTATTCAGGCTAAACGCCGAAACCTTGCGCAAAATAAAGTTATATTCCATCACGATAATGTGTCTTCATACATGTCGGGGTTGTTGCTGCAAAATTGCATGACCTTTGCTTTCAAGTGCTTCCACATCCACCATATTCGCCGAATTTGGCTCCCAGCGATTACTTTTTGTTCCTATACGTGAAGAAATGGCTAAGTGAAGGAAGATTCACATCAAATGATGAGTTCGAGGCTGACATACTCAGTTGGACAACCTCGTTTTACTGAGGATATTAAAAAGTTGGAAAGTCGTTGGATAAATGTATTGATTTAGAAGGTGTCTGTTGAAAAATTAAAAAGTATAATAATAATAATAATAAATAAAAAAAATTCTTTTGTCTTGTCTTTTGTTAGTCAGACCCAGAACTTTCAGAATGCCCCTCATACGGTCAACTAAAGTGCTAAGTTTTCACAAACAACTCAGCATGCTCATAACTAATGCGTTCGTTTTATTTTTAATGTCCGCCTATTAAATACTTGTAACAATTTTCTCGGATTCGTTTCAAGGACAGCCAATTGCTCCAATCTCTGTACTGTTTCGAACCATCAAATCATAACTTCAGCGTAAGTGTTTTGTTTCTCGTTGTACGGTACCTGACTTCCTAACACACTTCCGTAAGCTATCAGCCTATCACGGGGCAGTGAAAGTCTTATGTTCTTTAAGTGTATGATATTTAAACATGTATTATTAAACCGAATTAGGGGTTTCAGTTTAATTTTGTTCATATGTTTATATTATGCTTAAGAATGCTAACCCCCCGGTCTCTGTCATTTTACACAATTTTGATCAATGTTGTATTTATTCTGTTCTTAGAATATTTTTTTGCAAAATGTGTTTATGTTCCTTGTATTTCCAGTCATTTAATATCGCTTAGGTGTTGTTTCTTTTCTGTCGTTTATCAATTTGTGTGCACTTTCATCTAGTCGGTTTTAATTGTGTATATGTTCATTTGTTTATGTATGTGTTACTTTAATATGGATTAGTGCAAGAAAATGCCACGTGTCCTTGACTCTGCTAGACAAAATAAACCATTATTAAGGGGGCAATTCAATAATAAATAACGCGTGTATATTTAATACAATTGGACGTCGTGAGACTGTGCATGAAGAGTGCAAGTTTCTAAGTGTTCAACACGCGCAAAACAATTGACAGTAAGAAACAGTTGCTACTCCACAAGGAATTTGCACAATAAAGTAGCGGCGCTCATAAGATTTTTGTGGTCAGAAAAAGTGAAACCGAGGGAATACACAGAGGAATGATGCAGCTGTATGAGTGAAGGGAAAGTGTACCAATGGATATAGAGATTTCAAGAAGGCCGGAGATCTGTCTTTGATGAACAGCGTTCTGGTCGTCCATCAACAGCCATATTGACGGAAACGTTGCTCATGTGCAAGCCCTTATTCGCAATAATAGGCATATTTATGTTCCACATTAGAGTTGATACTTTTTTTCACGTATTGATTTTTTATTATTTCTGTACCAGTCAGTTAGGTACCAAGACAGTTGAGTCACAAATTGAAGCATTTACAATGCTTCAATTCTAATTCACCAGTTAAAGTACTTCTTAAGCCTTCTGCAGTCAATTCAGAAACGGCAACGAATGTTACGAATATTTCAACCGGTTTACCCACACTGATGTATCATATCATTACAAATTGTGACATGCGTGTAATATCTGTCCATTTCGCCTGTACAGAAAGGAAATTCGCCCTTTTTTTTCAATTGATTTCCTGTAGATAAGATACACGTCTCACTAACACAATTTCAACCAAGATTTAAAACAAAAAGTGCCATCTTGCTAAGCAAGCTCCTATTGCTTTCGGTTGATGAGGTCCAAATCGTTTCACTTCCAACTTAACCCAAAAATGGAGTCTTCAATGAAATGTCCACTTTATTCTTTGCCACAAAACAGATATATATCAACTGAACATTAAAAACAGTAAAAGTAACTTTTACTGAAAGACAGTGAGGAAGCTCCCGATTTCAAACAAAGTGTGAAAACAACCCCTAGTCAGTTATGCATGGTGCCGTAACTCCTCAACATTTAATTTGTAAGAAAAGAGAGAATACCGAGCGCTGGTCATGGGCCATCTTCCTCAAGAAAACAGAGAAATAAGCAGGAGGAAGGCAATTACAAGTCCTTGTAAATCTTTGCTGACTCATGAAGATATAAGTTTAAATATAAGTTTAAAGCTTAAAATGTGTCGTGCTGGCCCAAGAGCTTCCCTCGCTAACGGAGGACCCGCATGCTACCGCTACAACAGAAGAGAGGAAAAGAGCTTATTGCGTAAGATACAATAAGAACTAATTTATATATATATATATATATATATATCGCTGTTTTCGTGCAATTTTGTTTTAAATGTTGACTCGGAGAAGAGATAATGGTAAATAATTATACCTCTGGGGGAGGGGCACTGACTTTTTTCTGTAGAAATGCATAACCTTGTCAAAAAAAAAAAAAAAAGTTAGTAAAATGCATTGAAAAGGAGGCCGGCCGACTACATAGGAAAGTGGCGTATTTTTGGAAACTAGACACATTAATTTAATTTTTTTTGTAATTTTTAAGTACGTCTGAAAGAAAGAAACACACCGATAAGCGTTTTGTTGCTGTGGCTTATTATTAAAAGTCAGCAAATTCCTGCATTATCTTCTTTCATCTTAAGTTTTCTTGTCACCAATAACAAGAACTAAGACTACGTTTTTCGCTTCACTGGCTTAGAACATGACACTACCGTCCACTTCAGAGCATTATTTTGTTATTTTGAATAAGGTAAAACAAATCCCATTTTCCTCGCACTTTTGTGCTCTCTTAAAGGGAAAGAAAAAATAAGCAAGTTATATTATTATTCACATAAGAATATTGCGTGTGTATTTTGCCGTTAACCTCATGTTGAAGCACGCAGCGTTTCGGAGCGCAAGAGCCTCGCAAGTAATGCGCAAGTTTCATTACTTGCGTTGGCCTGCAAACTCTTGCTGCATGAGAATGACGCATACACTCTCTTGCTTTTTTTTTTTTTTTTGTGTTCATCGTGAGACACGCTTCGCCGGTGGCACATGCCAGTAAATGGCGCGTCTGTTTACTGTAAACTGAACTTCCTTTGCGTGTGTTTTGCCATTGCCGTCCTCTGAAGAAACCGTAACTTTGGGAAAGCGTTTAACCTGCGGCATCCCTTTTGCATCGTGGTAAAAGTTGCCATTTTCTTGTTCCGAGGGGCTGAAAGTTTTTCAGTACAAATATTAACACTCCTAAGGTCACGCCAGTGCCCCCCCCCCCTTCCCTGCCCCTTTCATTTCGCGGCTCTTCCTTAGAGAACAATTTTGGTGCAAAATAACCGCAAGAACGAATGTGCTCATTAACCTTGTCTCTCATAAATCTGTTTTACTATCAGCGTCGTACAATATTTACAAACTTCCCGCGCTCTTTCACCAGTGACACAGTGGCAAAGAGGTACGTAGGCTTCTTTAAAACGGCATAGCTGTGAATATTCAGTTTAGTGGATTTACAAATATTATCAGTTACTTTGAAGATTAAGTTTGCATTAGCAAAAGAGAAACTTACAAACTGAACTCCTTAGCATCCCATGCCGACTACCGCATCGTAAATGCCCGCGTCCGAATCACAGCGATGTACATAGTGGGACATAATTTCTGGTGTTGTATTTTGTTAGGTTAAGATTACTGCCTATAACTGTTCACGAAACGCTACAAATAATTACGACCTGAAACTATTGAATTAAATGAAATGGGACACTTTTGTGGTTCATTTATATGTATATTAACACTATACTAAATAATAATAATACAAAATATTCATGCATTTATATTATTGGTTAATATATTTCAATTTCTGATATGGAACATAACCACATATTTGATTCAGTTTCTTAATACTGTTATCCAAAAGAAACAACCCGTCAGAATATCGAGGAAAACTACAGTGCCTTTACACGAGTTACGGGCAGCCTGAGCGCTGTTGCTTACTGGCGAAATGCGGCTGCCGCACCCGGAAATAAGGGAATAGTAGTTTCCGCGCCCAAAGTTAGTGTTTTTTTAATATTTATATTTGAACTGAAAGCATAAATTGTTGCAGTTTTTAAAACATGATAATAAGCACTAACCTGTTTTATAATAAATGTTTAATGATGTCCCTCGGTGGCAATACATTGCAGGCATCCGCGTAGGAAATTTATGTGTTCCTTCTAACATTTGTTCCGTAAGAACACGGCGTTTTGGACACGTTTCTTTTCATTGAGAGGTTCTGTCTTATATATATATGTAACAGTTATTGGCCAGTTTCTCTACTTGGAAAACGTTTTCCAGGATATTCATTGAGAATCCCCTCTAAACTTCTCTGCAAGATTCCATTTTCACATATGCATCGTACATATAAACCCGTACATCAATATTATATTTTACCGCCACAGTTGGCCTAGGTTGTTAAAGCGCAGACTCGTGAGCGGGAAGTCTGGGGTTCGATACCTAACAATACTGTCCTCCGAGACTGATGTTTTTCCAGGTTTTGCTCAATCCTCATAAATAAAACAAAAAAAACTTTCCCAATTCGTCAACTCATGCATCATCAGTGTCCACCGCCTGTGTAGCCTCAGTAGTAAAAAAAGACGTTAAACACTATTAAAAAAAAGACTTTATGTAGTGGCATAATTAACGAAGAACAGTTAGCGAACTATGTACACAGCGAAAGCACCGAGTAGGCGCAACTACTCACTGACAAAACCTCCGTCAAACTAACAAGCTGCTATCTTCACGTGCATTATTCGGCTTTGATGCCGAACTTAACTTAAATAACCTCACTGTACTACCACCCTCCTTGAGATAGAAGACACTTTAACACTAAGCGTGCGAATAAAATGATTTTTTGTATAGCTTAAGAAGCAATAATTGAAAGAAAATAACGCTCAAGTAAAATAGTAATAGTAAAATTGTAAAAATTACGGAAAATAAAAACATTTTAACGTCTGAATCATTCACTATTTATAGACATATCTTAGTTTCTATAAATAACTCACTTATTATAAATTAAATGTACTCCAATCATTCCGAATGATTCTTGTTTCAAAGAAATAGCTCGTGAATAGGAGCACATAATCTCTGAATAACGTTATTTATATCGCAGAGGTGATATTTGGTGATTTTTAAACGTATTTTGGCGGAGAAAAGTACACAGTTTTATTATATATTTCTTTATATACCTATTTAATAAATTGCTGTGTAAACTTCATTTTCCTCGCCCTGAAAGACTCTATGAGCATGCATAATGTTGGAATCAGATGTTTTTAATTTTTATTCCAGTCTGACTGGTTTCCAGATCGCCTGCATGGTTACTTATGCAAACAAATCTTTAAATATTTTAAGTAATAATAACTGCGCTATAGTCTGATTTAGAAACCGCTGTTAAAGTAACACGATTATAAAAAATGTAATTGGTATCAGCTAAGATAGATTGCTAATCATCACATGCGGCATCATACCAAGTTGAAAACACTTGTGCGTAACAATTTCATAGCCTAAAGTGTTAATAAATGTAGTTTCTATTTCAGCGTTTATTGTTAAATATATCCATAGAATTTTTCGCCAGTAGCTATAGCTATTCAACAGTTGAGTTAGGGAGAGTAATTAATAATTAAAACAATTCATGTGCAGCTGTATAAACGTTAAATTCTGTAAGATACCTATCTTGCAAAAAAGGAAAGGGGGAGGAAAAGGCTTACATATCCAGATTACTAAAGGCAAATTATTTTAGAGAGAAAAAAAATAAAAGGTCTCTCTGGTAGTGATAGAATATATTACTAATATTCTAACTTATGGTATTAAAAATTCAAATTATCTTAAATCTAAGGGAGAAACAGTAGTTATCTTTTTCACTACGAATCTACTGTGGTCCTCTGTAGCACATCAAATTCTGAGGAAGAGAAAAGAATTTAAAACGTAGAAGAAAAGAAATGAAACGGCAGTTTCGCAGCAATAGCTGATTGTTTATTGTTTGAAGTGCCTCATTTTGTAACAGCAGCAGCCATTTTGTGCAGTTGCGGCGAAAGAATAGTCAGCTGTTCACATGTTTTATAAGGTGATATTAAAATATTTAACGTCACACATGTGATTACTTATAAAGCACTCGTGGCAGTGCACCGCTAACTGTAAGCAAGCTAATTGCCAAAGGGGGAAAGGTTGGCTATATTTCCTAGTATCACAGTGAACGGAACAAGGCTCGTGCATACGCAAGCAAGATGTTAAGTTGGCAACGGTTTCGCTGGAAGCAAGAAGTGGACGCGATGTATGGGTTTGTTTTTTAGTAGTTGGAACTCGAGTGCGACCTTCGGCGTGTGCGCGTTGACGGCATCATGTGGTTCACCTCCTCGGAGCCAGGCTTTCGTATGGCGAGCTTCAAGACCAAGATCCGCCGGCGAAAGTACGCACTTAGCAGAGGCGGGGGCGGGGACGGCAGCAGCGGAAGTGGAGGACCCCCGGGAAGCGCGGAGAAAGGTGGTGGAGGCGGCGGCGGCAGTTGCGCCAAAGATGTGGCGGTGGTTGAGTGGGAGTTTGTCAACTTTGGAATGTACGGCCGGGGCAGTGGAAAAGGAGTACAGCAAACGCCGCCTCTACCGCCTCCGCCTCCCCCAATGCCACCCCCACCACCTCCGCCATTGACGCCCCTGTTGCTGTTGATGGACTGCGACGGAAGTTTGGTACGAGGTTGGAGTGACAAGTCAATCTCGCCGCCTCCACTGCCTCCACGTGATCATTCGTCAGCAAAGCCTCCCCCACGTCCGCCATCCCTACTGCACGTGCATGAAACGGACAGCGCAACAGGTAGATATTCTTCTGTTTCCAAATATTCTTTTAGCCTTAATAGCTTCACTAGCTTCAGGCACATATAAGGAATCCAGTAAGAATTCCTGTCAATGGAATTGTAAAAACAATATGGTAGTTTTTTTGATTTAATAGCTGATAATTTTGTAGCTCAGCTTAGTCTCATCACATAAATTTTAAATTTTTACTAAGGAAGTGTAGCCGCCGCAACCGGAAATGGGGAGATAAGAGTATCCACCCATAAAGTTAGTCTTAACGTATTAAATTATACTTATTTAAAACTGACCGTAACAAGCACTAGCCTGTGAAATTAATGTCCCTAACGGGCATTACTGCCAGGAATTCCTTTATTTCATTTATATTTTCTTCCATAAGAACATGGCGGATCAAAACAGTGGCCAACTGTCTGTTTAATGGCGAACATTTTCTCTACCTGGAACATGACTGCTGGAGCCTAAACATTTCTCTGCAAGAATCCATTTTTACATATAAAATCCGTTTTTCAAGACGTATATTTATAGTGACATAACAAACGAAGAACGATTAGCACGCGGTGAAAGTACGGAGTAGATCGGGACAAGTTAACCACTTGCTGACAATGCCTCCCTGAAACTAATTACAAGCGGCTACGTGCGCATGCATCATGCGACCTTGACCGGATTCTCCAACTACATAACTGCGCTCTGCGCTCTGGTCCTCCATAAATTGGCAGCAACACAAAAAGTGGTGATGCTCCTTAGTGCATCTACTACATACGACTAATAACATTAAATGAAACATCAAGCTATGCATTCAAATGTAGAAACAAAAACATACTGTATGATTCCTTTTCCAGTCCCCCAAGGCTCAGATAAAGTGTTTGAAAGTAATACTGAGTTGTTAGTGTCTTGCTTTAACAATTGCATTAAGGATGTTGATCTGTTCGTTGATGCACATGGTGAAGGTTATGCCCTCCAGTGATAAAAGATACTTCAGTGAACAACATGACAAACAGAATATCCTTGTCAATACAATCAATAATCACACAGATGTATTTTGGAAATCAGCTTCAGTATGTCCTTGCACGTTTGTATAGAGCTGATGACCATATAGAATTATTCATACTGCCACGTGCTCTACATGCTTCCAGTGCTGTTTTTGCTTTTATCCTTGTCACCTATAAGGGTATGCACTTCTAGATCAGCAATTCGGATAGTGCGTGTTCTGCCACATTCTAAAACTCTTCTTTTCAATATATTAGTGTATTCTCTGTAACGCACAGTCTTTTCTTCAGACCCATTACATTTGACAAATCCATTCGTGTATGCAACATTTCGTTATTATGCAAGACTGACTAAAGACTTATATGATTGTTTACAATTACAACAGAATAAGTAATGGTAAGAGAGGAGGGAGGGAGAGAGAGAGAGAGACCAGAACTTAACAGTGAACATTTCTAAGAAATGTCTACAATTTAAATGAATCATTAAAAATAAAAAGGGTGTATAGAATGATCTAAATATAGTCTTTGTTCACATTTAACGAGTACACACATTTTTAATACCTGGGTAACTGTGTCTTTTAAATGCGAGAAGTATACACAGTTATTAGAAAGACGTTTATATCCAGAATTAAAGTGTTTCGTTTTTATGGTAGTACCGGTTGTTAATGAGCTATAACGCAATAATTTCAGAAATTTACAGTTATCTTAGACAAGAAATTTAAGATACAAAATGTATGATTTAGGAAGAAAAATAACCGGGTTATATGGTAGTAAAGAAGGTTAAATTGGATGCTGCTGAACAGAGATTCACAGATATTTCGTGTTATATTGCTTACTCTAGAGGAAGCCATCCAACGGACTGTGTTTCCTAATGGATAACTTGGTACCCATCGTTTCATCGTGGAACATGAGCGCCTCCTTTTTGGGATGTTTCGTTTAACAAGGATCATTTTTCACGCTTGTTTTCTTACAGGGGACAAGTGGTAAGGTGGTTGCCTTCTGGCAGGGGGCTAACGTACGTGAAAAGACAAAAGATCCAGGATTCTCTTTTTCCAAGTATGGAGTTCATTAACGTGTCATGAATCTACGACAGGAGCCCCGAAGGACTTGCGCTCTAGATTTTTATGTTCTGAAAACTCATTAACCTCAACTCGTGAACTCCTGAGAAGAGCACGCTACCCCTAGACCATCACAATGGACCTTTTTTATGCCTAAGTTCAGGGTATTTCCCCTTCATTTACATTTTCCGTTAATGAGGACTGAGAAAAATCTGGAAAAAACTTCAGTCATTAAGGACGGTCCTGTCCAGAATCAAATCTCCCAAACCTCCCACTCACATCCATGTCTATGAGGCCTTCCCTAATGGATAAAGCGACCTATTTCGAAGATCGTAGAGTCGGGTCTTGCGACGTTGATTGCGTGTTTCTTTTATTATTAAAAATGTTCATATAAGTATATAAAAGGTTATTAGTGACAGTTGGAATTGTTGGCTGCATTGCTTCAACTAGTATTATCACCTGAAGAAATGTTTATTGATTCTAAGTTTGTTTTCGCATAAACTAATGTTGAAAGCAATTAAACAGACAATACAAGCAAAAATACAAGGTTTAAATAGGCATTTATATCCAGGACTTTTACTTAACTTTTGAACTGAAAATACCTGTAACTTCAATCCCTTTATTATGTAACGAAAGGAAATTTTAGGCAATATCATCAGCTAAGTTAATTTAATGACGATAAAAACCAAAAACACAGCTCAAACAGCAGACACGATAATCTTAAGGTCAGTGATGGGAATAATTAGGAGATAGGCAAAAGCGAAGATTTTTAATGAAAAGGGTTTATTAAAATTCTACAATAGAATATTTGTATGTAAAAGTGGGCCAGTCTGGGTTTAGCAACTACCACCATTTCAAACGCGGAATAAGTACTGAGAAAAGCCAAGGAATATGTGCATAGACTGTAACTAGATGTTAAAATATCGAACTAATGAACGCGGCACGCTAGAGCCGACTTAACAGCAACACTCGGCAACAGTGCGCGGTCATTCTCGACAGCCAGCTATTACAGATGACATCGTCACTTAACAATTGCTTCTCAAGGGATTTAATGTTCGCTTTATTCTCTGGGTGTGCCTATAAGCTTTAGCCACGGCCAGTCACATGTCACATGCGCAGTAAATTTAATGGACAAAATGACTCGTCTGCTCTTTCAGTAAAAAGTTATTCCTTTTCTTTCATCAGTCACTCCCGGCCGGGAAAAGGCACTGACCTCCCACGTTTTCGCGAAATAAATGCGATATGGGAATATGCTTGATATTAAATTATAATCCTATTTAAGGGATGCCTGCAACAAACTTTTCAACAAGAAAATAAATTACGCTGCAAAAAAATCTCAGTAAAAGACTTGAGGAACATATGCGCTCCATTAGATAAGACATTCTATACATCTGTGTGAAAACGCTTCGATTTGTTTGACTTGTTTCTTTAACATCTCAGGTCATCACCGTCCAATTCAATTCAATTCAGGGCAGGAAACGGCCGACAAATTTTGCTCACAGGCCTCTTCTTTCAGGCTTGAGGTTCTTTTTCGGGCCGTAAATGTACGACATTGGACCCACGGCTTTACTTCCCTTCCGAAGGAAGCCATACTTACGATTTTTACTTCCGAAAAAATCCATCGGTCCTGGCCGGGTTTGAACCCGCGATCGAAAACGCTTCGAACAAATGTAACGACACACTATTATATATTAACACTTGTAAGTTTAGAAATACTTTATAAAATGTTCATCATCAAACATAACTAAATGCTCTTTCGGTTGTAGTAAAATAAACTAAAGGTTGTCTCAAAAGTAACGCAGGATTTAAATTTACAAAATGAACCTTCTTTATTTATACATGAATTGGCAAAGCTGTGACATACTTTGAAAGAGTAAACACTCCGATTAAAAATGGAAAAGAATATCCGGCATATGTCCTCCACGTCTCATATGACACTCGTACACACATTTGACTAAATTTGCAATCACATTTTCGCAGACGTGTGCATAAGTTGTTGCGATAGCATCACGGATTTCTTCTTTAAGTTCAGGAATGGTTGGTATGGGTTTGCTGTAAAACTTGGACATATCCAAAGATAAAAATCACACGGTGTGAGATGGCATGACCTTGGTGGCCAATTGCCATCACTGTTGCGCGAAATCAGTCTCCCATAAAATTTCTGCTGTAACAAATTAATAGTTTCTCGCGCTGCATGACAAGTAGCGCCATCCTGCTCGAACAATATCTCTTCAACATCAAACCCAAAGCCCATGGTTTCCAACTGATGCCACAAAAATGCTGGTATCATCTCGCGATTACATACACCATTGACAGTTATTGCACTTCGGGACTCATTTTCGAAGAAGTACGGCCCAGTAATTCCACCACACCAAAGTGCACACCACACAGTCACTCGTTGAGAATAAATTGACCTTCGTGCCCCAAGTGCGAAGAAGAAAGCTGACGTACTATCGCGACAATTGACCCACAAGTCTACGAAAATGTGATTGCAAAGTTTGTCAACGAGTGTCGTGTGAGACGTAAAGGACATTTACCGGATATTATTTTCCATGTTTAATCGGAGTGTTTATTCTTTTAAAATATGTTACAACTTTGCCATTTCATGTAAAGGTTCATTTTATAAATTTAAATCCTGCTTAACTTTTGAGACATCCTTTATTTGAATCCTTGCATTAATATGGTACATAAGATCTCTGATACAAAATTGTGGACAATAGGAGTTGAAGGTTGCGATAGGTCACAAAATAATTTTACACTGATCACATTTTCTTGCACTGGTGGAGCGCACGAAGAGCCAAAACAAATCAAGCTGTTGTTGCCCAAGTACAAACAAGGCTGATATCCTATTCATATGCCCCCCCCCTCCAAAAAACTGTTATCATCACTATAAATAATAGAGACAAAAGAAAGCACTCTGTAGAGAAAATTAAAAAGTTCACAAACATTTTAGCATCAATTTTGGTGGAATAATAAAATGCATTAAATTAAAGATAAACCTATTTGAGTCTATCTTTTGTTTACACATACACCGGGTGAAGCTTCTCATTCAGCGAATTGGTAACAAGGCAAACCTGCATTTTATAGTCGATGATCCTGTGACCCGCCGCAATGCCGGGAATTTGCCTTTATCTACTGTGTACACAATGCTCCAAAACTATTTCTATTTTTATATATAAGAATATCTACAAAGAGTAAAATATTTTTCAATGCCTGATGTTGGTCATTTCACATTAAAATAAAGTTATTCGCTTTATTATTATTATTATTATTATTATTATTATTATTATTACTGTGTTCAACATACCAGATTCTTATAGTGTTTTGTGATTTAATGGAGATTTACATAATTCGGATGTTTACATTAATATCATAAGATTAGCGTTGTTTCACTCCTCTGTCCCAGAAAACATATACTTTCATGGGCCAATATATCAACCCCGGAGCTACATCGCTAAAACCCAGAGCACGCACAGTGCAACACGAATTAGAATACGCCGAGAGGCAATAGCATCCATTTCGGCCGATATAAATGGCGCAGGGGACAGTATGAAAAGAATCGTTTGGTATACGATGTCAAAGAACTACATTAAAATTGAAGTATTGGTTAAGTATTAAAACATTAAAGGATAAAAAAATGAAAGGTGCAGGCTACAATATAGCATAAATTAAAGCTTTAAAAATTAAGTAGTGGCCTTGAGACCTTGACCCTTGACCCTAATATATACTTTGTTTTAACCTTCTGAAGTTCTAAACATTAGCAAAGCTAAAATAGAATGCTTCTATGAACAAGGAATTTATTAAATATAATTATACAAGTCAACATTTTTCACTAATGCATTTATTTAATATAGATTAGGGACTTTTTATTACTGTTTAACGCCCATTTTTACTACTGAGGCACCACAAGCGCTGGGCACTAATTATAAATGAAATGCTTTTTTTTTAATATATATAGGAAGGAAGCGTTCTAAGCAAGTTTAGGGTACCTCCCGGGCACTTGTTATTTACGCGAACTGAGGAAAAATCTGGAAAAAACCTCAGTCTGGAAGGACGGTCCTGGTGGGAACCCCAAACCTCCCGCTCACGAGTTTACGCCTTAACGACCCCGGCCACCCGTGACGATTATTGAGAATTCAAATATACTGAGTTGTATGGGAATGGCCGTAGTGTGACCAATGTGTAGTACAAATGTAAACGATACGGCGAAAGTTATGTAGGTCATATAAATTTATAATAAGATAAAACAGAAATCAAAATCGGGGGAATAATGAATGAATAAATAGTGTTTAACACCTGTTTTTGCTACAGAGTCACCACAGGCGATGGACACTGATGATACATGAGATGAAATGATATATTGGGAAAGAGTTTTTTTTTTAAGGAAGGAATCGTTCCAGGCCTAAGTTTAGGAGGGTACCTTCCCGGCTTTTGCCATTTATGATGACTGAGGAAAACCTGGAAAAAACCTCAGTCAGGGAGGACGGTCTTGGCGGGATTCGACCTCCCGCTCACGACTCCGCGTCTTAACAACTTCGGCCATCCGTGGCGGTGGGGAATAATAAAGGAAGATATTGTATGCACTCCGCATTTAAATTAAAACAAATGAAATACTGAAAGTTAGAGGTATTATTATGTAATAAGAGATATCCATACGATCAGCTTGTTAACTCCTCCAGAGAAAATAATACTCTGCAGAACACGTGCGTTCGGCAGAATTTTGCCTTGCCATTAAGCCTCTTATCGCTGTTAACACGATTACTGCAATTGCGGTTGGAAATGAAACCTCTCTGCAGCAATCATTAGGATTATAGAAATCTGTGTAGAACTGAATTATGGAAATAACTGTCGCACTGGGGAGGTAGAGGAGCCTTTAGCGTTCCGCGCAATCCTCAAAGGATGTAGCTCGCCTCTTGCGGTTTGTGGACTCGCCTTTCCGGTTGTATAAGCTGACGTCATCCCCACTGCTGTTGAAGCTAATTCCTGGAACTGCATATTTCCAGCGGCACAGGCTATGGAGAGCCCTGAATAAATTACTGCCAAGCACTTGCTTGCCTTCACACCTCATTCCATATGAATCTGCCCAGCTAAGTGCTCACAGAAATGAAGAAATAGGTTCTTATCGTCATTAGAGGGCTTACCAATAATTTGAATGTTTAATGTCCAATGTAAATTGAATTAATGAAATTTCCTTTCTCATAATGTATTTGGAAAAAACAATCTTTCTGACACTTATTTACAGTCTCCTGCACACAGCAATGGCTTCACTATCAGAAAAAAAGTCGGTGACCATAAAGTTTTTTTTTCTTCTCCCTCTCTCTTTCTGAAAATAAAATGTCGAAAGGAACCAAGTCAAAGGATGTTGAAAAATCTGCTGTTGCAGCAATGTCTAAAACGTTCCATCTTTGAAATTTTGAAGGCAGCGGCGACATTAAACCAGGGTGCACAAATTACTACTGCTAGTGCTAAATACAGATCGCAAGCTCTAGAAATATAATTGAGCTTAAAGAAAATTATATTTTACTTTTGTATTTATTTGAAATAAACATATCTGATAATAGTTTTGTGAAAGTTGTAGAAAAGTTTAAAACACAAAAAGGCTAAATGAAGTCTTTAAAATCAAAAACATTCGTTTTTTTTAATAGTATTTAACGCCCGTTTTAATTACTGGGAATCACAGACGATGGAAAATGATGATGAATGAAATGATAAATTGGTATAGGGTTTTTGTTGTTGTTGTTGGTTTTTTTTTTTTTTTTTTTTTTTTTTGTTAAATAGGAAAGAAGCTTTCCAGGCCAAAGTTTAGGGCCCGCCCCCGGCATTTATGAAGAATTGAGGAAAATCTGAAAGTAACCCTATCAGGGAGAACGCTCATGGTGGGATTCGAACCCCAGACCACCCGCTTAATGATCTCGGCCACTAGTGGCTATTAAATGAGGCTGATGCACTTAAATGACAACAGACCATTCTCTTTCTGTGCCGAAGAACGTTAGTATTCAGTTTTTATGCGTTTAATCGATCGGCATAAAACAAAACACTACATGAGAGTGTATTTGAGTACAATTATGTTATGAGCTAAATGATGTGGGTTTTAAGCTAAGTTCTCATAATATGAGGATGATTTAAATTGGATTTCGTTATATTTCCCCCTCCCTTTTTTTTTTAATTCAATCCTATTCAGTTTCTTGATCATATTATTGTAGCGTTACTTCGTCACTTGAACAAGAAAATACTGAAACCTGTTCGAAATACTCCGAGGTTTTCGGAGGAAATGCTTGAAATTTGGCCAGGAATTCATTCACACGCTCGTAATATTCGAAAAAATATTTCTTCCCAACCGAACTTTCCTGTTCGAGAGTAACTTTCAAGAACAAATTTTCTATGTACTTTTTTAATATTGACACCCGTAAATATTTCTTAAAAAGGTAATGAGGTGTTGTTACAGCAGTAACGACATAACAGTATCCGGTCTAAAAAAAGGCATGGCTTACGTCGTTTATATCTCGAGAGTTAAACTTGTCCCGTAACAATTTAAGAAGGAAAGTTGCGAAAGTGAGCAAGTAACGCGAAATTAATGATACAGTGTGACAAAGACATACTAAGTGTTTTAGACTCTTACAGTGCCGATCTAAGCAAACATACGTAAACTGGTTTCCTTAGCAACTAATAAGAATATTTATAAAATTAATTAAGTGGATGAACTAATATGATGGGAATGTAGCTATTTTGAAACCTAAATGGTTATATTAATATAGGTCTCTCTCTCTCTCGTTTAGCTACACAGAACTCGCCTTCGAAGTTTCATATTGACGGCGTACAAAAACATTTATTTTCTTGCAGAATATTTTCTGAACCAACCGCATACCTGACAATGTGTGTCCAATGCAATGGATGTCTTTGGTGCAGTCAGGTGGCGGCCAAAAGCGACATTTTGAGACCTCCTTATTGGGTTGCATTATTTCAATTCGATATTCAATCGTGAAGACATCGCTGTATTATTATTGTCAAAAGAGTTCCATTTTATTTTATTTTTTTGATTCAAACATGTGTTAATGGTGCATATAGATATTGTTGTATAATTAATGGTACAATAACATTTATTAAAGCTTAGAATAAGCAGCATTAGTTTATCTTGGGAAAGGCCATTTTCCCCTTCTTCTTCTTCTTGTTCTTCTTCTCCTCCTCTCTCCCCCCTTTTTTGGCAGTCACCCTCCTCGCTCTTTCGCAGTTATAATAACATACTAGTGGGGGGGGGGAAATCAAACATTTGATAATTTAAACACCCATGGATGTATTTATAGTAGAGAGAATAAATATGGGGGATACATCGTCAGGGACCAAGCAAACAAGGTGTAAAAAGAAATTGCAAGCTCTCTGACAGTTTTGAAACTGTAAACATGGTTAGTGTGTCCTTGATAACGATTTTTTCCCCTTTAAAAATATGTACAAATAAAGAATTGTGTCTTATACGTAACAAATACGATGTTATCTACACCACATATACGTTGATTTGAGTATATCATCAGTCTCGTTGCAGCATTCCAAGAAGAAGCACTTAAATTGTTAAACGCTGTATGATCAAAACAGTATTTAATTGTGAGTAAAAAATTACATTCGAATTTCTCTACATACACGTTGAAATGTGAAAAAGAGGGGTGGGGGGGGCAGCAGGGTGAGATTAATGCATCTTCAATGGATTAAAAAAGGAAACAGGTGGAATATTTCTATGTGGCACTCCGTGGCTCGAAGTTGTTGGTGCACGAAGCCTGATGGATAAGAGATAGGAAATATGGCACAGTCATTCCGCTTTTCTTTATAGGCTATCAAGACTGTAATTTAATGCAGGGCGTAAGACGAGGCAGGTTTGCAAAACATGTTGATTGGTGTGAGTCACGCACGCCCGCGCCCAGTTCGTTTGAGTCTGGGTCACTAGTAAGCCGAACTGCATTCCGTCACACAACCCGTTTTTCTCAACATTAATTTATTAGCTTGCATTGTTACTCAACTATCTCCTACCACTCTTCTCCACTTGCTCCAGCTGACAGACAATTGGGCGCCAGACAAAATGGCGGGAATGGAAAGAATGCTGAATAACAAAACATTATTTAAGGGTATGCTGGTAACTCTGTTACAGGCGCATTGGCATCACGCGAGCTCAAGTGAACATTTTCGGGTGTCACATTACACAGAAAAGAAAGTAACACGAAATAATTCATGCAGTGGTAAACCTTGCAATGCAAAGCTTTAGCTACGAGCAGAAAAGGAAACAGGTAATCAAAGCCCCCCGCCAAACAAAAAGTATTCCCATCCAAGCCCAAAACATCGCGCCATCCAATTATTTAATGACTGACACGCCGACGCCATTGCTCACTGCTAGCGAGCTACACAAAAGTCGGTGTAATGCACTTTATACTCGGCCAAGTCACTCAAGGGAAATGCTACCTGCGTTCATCTTTATACATTTCACCGTTCAAATGACTGGTTGGGGTGAGACTGAAAGCCAACCTAGCAGTTCATAAACTCCCGCTGGAGTTTAGCCGAATTATTCTATACCACAACGAATGCTTATTAATGATTTGTATGTTCGTATCCAGTCCGCTCGTGCTTTCAGGAGATTATTAATTTTATTTCCCCAAGAAAGTTAAGAAGAGTAATAGGTAATTTCATAAGCAGGTTCAGAAATAGGCGAGAAATAAAAGCAGGTAGTTCAAACATTTCTTATGTGACGCAGTTGAGCACATACATTTTAAGTGCATTAATATTCATTAGTCTGTCACTCAAGTGTTTATACCGCCGATATTTGTGTTGCACCTCCCAATGCAGTCCCCGCCGCCGCATCGGTCATTAGATAGTTGGATGATCCAACTTGTATAGATAGCATGAAAAATAAATGTATAAAATAAAAATTCAAAGCTCAGTGTCTTTTACTGCTGTAGATCGCAAAAGAAAGACCACATGTCACTCTCTATTTTATTGTACAAAATATAGAGGGGAAAACGTGAAGAAGAAAAGAAAAGACGAGGAGAGGTACAAATATGGAATACCGTTTTATTTCTGGTTGTTATTATCAAGGTAACTAGGAAAGGGTTTATGAACTACTACACCAAGATTTTTAAGGAGGCCATGGGATATGAATTGCGTAACATGATTGAAAGTGTAGAAAATGCAGATTTTTTAAAGAAACTGCAATTTCTTTACTGTTTTGAAGAGCGAGGTACTGTCGAAAAATTAATGCAATGTAAACCATTTATTAAATTAATGAACTATTTTTCATGTGAATTTAACAAGAACAGGGCGCGAGCAACCCTCATAAATTTACCCCTCATTTGCAGTAATTACAATTAGCACGTGTCCACAATTTGTACATTTAACACAACTGGAACGCCATGGTCTACAAGTTCCGTCTTGTTAGCCCAAAGAAGTTTTCTTCTATTGTAAGAGAACATTGAAGTAATTGTTCTTCCTTTTCAGTAGGTACCGTTGTTTTCTATCCCATTTTTAGCTGAGTAATTTCACTTGCTGACTTATACAATATCTTTTTGTCATTTTAATTATTTGCGACGGTTTAAGGAAGCCCATCGTTATTTCTCTTACTTGTTTTAATGATTTCTGCATTGCGTGTAATACATGGAGGGCGGTTGTCAGTATTCCATATTAGTGACACTGAAACCTTTGAAATCCTAACCTCAAAATATGGGAAACGCGTATGAAAGCCAAACAAATAATATATAGCAATGATGCCTGATATGTGTACTACAACATGATGTTATAATTCACTTCGATAAAATTAATAAACTATGTTACACTGTAACACATATTTACTCTCAAAATGTTAATTCTTCAGAAAAATTAAATCACTTCAGAATATTCAGAACGGCTTCCACCATCAGTTTGTGATGGCCCGCCGGAATTAACGCTGTTTACCACTTCGTTTGACCTCCAACAGATTGCAGCACCTACTTTGGTTTTCTATAATAGCACTCTTATTCCATGTTTGCCACCTTTCCTCTGTCTCCCCCTGGAAGGAGGACAAAAAGGAAAATAAACTCCAGGAATAGGTCTGAAAAAGAACCTCTCTTTTATGCCTTTCTGCCAGCAATTCGAGGAACAGATATCATATTAAGAGAGAAGAAGAAGAAGAAGAAGAAGAAGAAGAAGAAGAAGAAGAAGAAGAAGAAGAAGAAGAAGAAGAAGAAGAAGAAGAAGAAGAAGAAGAAGAAGAAGACTGAGAACTCCAAGTTGGAAGATCATGTGAAGTTCATCGCTGTACAACGGGTATATTCTTGGCAAAATGCCCCCTACTAACTCACTCCTTAAATGTTTTAATGTTCCAGTTGGAATTTCGACGACATTGTGCCAACATGCTGGTCGAGGTTCCTTGTTCTAAAATCGTCCTTTTGCGGTTAAGCTTTTCTGATCCTTGGTGAGCAATAAAAAGTAATAGAAAGATGTAGTCAAACTATTCTATCGGCATTCTGCATCAAGAAACTTAATAGAGTTACATCAACGGAAGTTTCATTCGTATTAGATGAAAACTTAAGCTAGGAGAGTTGTTGAAGCAAATGTCTTAATTTCACCCATGGGTTCGCTTGGTGAAGAGGAAACCAAGAGATACATGTGAGATCGTATTGCTCTTTCTTTGCCCCGCAGCTCTCCCAATAGCGGAGCCGCAATGCGGTACTACTAAAGGGTTTGTTTAATTTTTTTCTTTTACTTTTTCTCCTTTTTTCCCTGTTTTCTTTCGCACCCCTTTTATTCTTCCGTTCTCAGCACACCCGCAGAAATGTGTTTCCTAAGAAATTGAAAAGATTGCTCAGCGTGTCTGCCATAGTGCGTTATTGATATTCTTATTACCTTCAGCATGCTCTGCGAAGTATCACTGCCGAAAAAGAGGGCCTTGCTTCCCTAAGAGAGCTTTTCCATGTCAATGCAAGTGTTTACCAAAACCCACTTGGTTATGCATACAGCTAAAAATTAATTCACTAATTTATCTCAAAATCTATAACACAATTTCATTTTAATAATTTGGTGTTTTGTGTTAAGGTTGTTATTTCTTGTAGCTATGTATGAGTTCGTATTAATTTATAATTAATATTTCCTAAAGCTAAGCCCTTAAAAAATTTCCATCCTTCTTCTTCCATTAACAATATAATATTAAATTGATTAAGATATATATTAGGAATTATTATTATTTTTAGAATTGAAAAATGGGGCCAAAATTTTTGGGGGCGCTGTTTAAGTAGGCGCGGAAAGTTTAGTTTGTACGACATTGCTCACTGTAGGCTCCCAGATGTAGCTAACTTTCATAAATTTCACCACAAGACAAGAAATTGTATTATTTTCACAATACTTTTCTAGTACCGAATATCTACAATTAATTAGATCAGTCATGGGGGGGAAAGTAGTAATAAAAAGTTTAGGATTTTTTTTTGTATGACAAGTACAATAAGAAAAATATATGCAATGTTTTTTCAACATCAGATTGATGTGTTTATATTTTTATTTGGTCATAATTATTATTTTGATCATATGAAACATTTGTCTAAGTAAAAATGTTTGTTTTGAAAAACTGAGGTCTCAGTATGAAATTTTGACTATTGGTAATATACTGACATGTGATAAAAATGTTTTGCTTGAAAATTGCAAGATTTAAAAATGTTACTTTTGGATTCCCATAGTCTGTGGGTAAATGCTAAAAGCATTTCAAGAATGTAAAGAAACCTGAAAATATATCTCAGCAAAGTCAACAAATACACCTCACCACTTCGTTTTCTAGCTAATTCTGATGTAGGGATAACTAAGTACTCCTAGAATAACATTTCTCAGAAATTATGTTCCCTGAAATTGCAAACGATCCAGTGGCTATAAGATTGTAATATACGATTATCTTCTCAGAAATGTCTGATTTACCTCCCATTTACAGGTAGCCGTTTATTATCTCGTTGGCAATGTGACGTATCGGATCATTTGCGAAATATCTGGGAAAGAAGTTCGGGACGTTTGAAATGACATCAAACTTTCCTGTTTGGCCATAGCAGTAATGTTTATTTCACCATAGTGTGCCCTTTCGGGTTTAGATACATGCCAGTTAATTTTATTTTTGATACGCTTCCCAGGAGGAACATGAAATCATCTGTTTCGAGTGTTTTTTGACCTCCTGTTCTGCTCGCAATCTCTCAGCTCTTTATAGAGTCCTCACCTCTCTAAACAAATTCAATGCCGAGCCAAGGTCGCGACATCAAAGCGCTGAGTGTTACTAACAAAAAACCGGAAGCAACAGCGAAATCAAACGACTTTTATGATCGACGGCATGGGCCACGGGCCCAGTTCCTGGAAAGTTAATCCACAACTGTGACGGAGTCAGGATAAGACATTTATCCAAAGTCCGCACTGAACAGTATTGATATACGATGGTGCACCAAGCTGGAAAAGTAATAATAAATATTGTAAATAATATTGTTGTTGATTTGATTTATTTATGGACGCTCTGTAACATCTCAGGTTATCAGCGTGCCATTTTACTCAGGGCGTGAAACGGTTGAAAATTTTGCTCAGAGGCCTCTCTCTCAGGCTTGAGGTTCTTTTTCGTGCCATAAATGTACAACATGGAACCCACCGCTTTTCTTCCCTTCCGAAGGAACCATACTTTGGATTTTTAAGCCCGAAAAATCCATCCATCCTGGCCGGAATTGAACCCGCGATCTTGAGTTTAGAAGGCAAGTATGGTTACCACTACACTACCAGGACCGACAAGGACTAAAGATGGACAAGGTTGAGTCCTTGAAAAGAAAGAAGAAAAAAAAAGCATGAGTGTGGTCATAGGCATTTTTAGGGCAGGTGTTCTGATCGAAACAAAGGAATGGTGACTTCGTGCTTGTTCTCAAATACTTGCTGCGGTTTGTCGCCACTTTATCGAAATATTAGGCGCGCTTTTACACGTAGACACGCAGCCATTGTAACCAAAACAAAAGAGAGAATGACAAATATGTTTCATTTGTCATTTTGTTTCATTTTCTTTTGTTAGTCAACCTCTTTCTCTCTTCCTCTCCCCCCCCTCTTAAAACTTTCTGTAACCACCTCTTTATCTCTCTCTATATTGTTGCACAACTTTCCCTTGGAGGAATTCTTCCATCTAAGCAATACAGAGGGCACTTTTTAGAGTTTACCAACTACAAACTCATTTACACATAAAACTCAAGTTATTAATGTAATACTCAGAGCATCCTTTAAAGACATTTACGATATTTCATTGTTTTGTCGCCCGATTCACGTTAGCTAGCATAGTTAACACATTATCGCCCACTTATGTTTATATTTAAGTAAAATAAAATGCAATGATAGGCTTGGTAAGCATTAAGCCAATACAAACTGAAAAACTTGGTAAGCATTAAGCCAATACAAACTGAAAAGCAGCATTTTTTTTTTTTTTAATTCTCGCATCTCGCAGATGAGTTAACATCTTCAAGCGCACGAAGAGAATGCCCCTTAAGTTTCCATGGGGATACCTCCCCATGTCCAAAGGGATTCACGGAGGTCCGTGGTTCTCAGTGGTTTTTGACATTAGGGCAGCACCTCCAAATCGACCCGCCTTTCGTCCGTCGTCGCCCAAGCGCGCTAAGCGAACTTAGCTACCAGCTTCTCACTGATGGATAGGTCACTCTGGCATAGACCTACTCAAATTTAAGATTCCCCCCAGCATTAACCACCCACCCCATGACAACAGTGATTCAGGTAACACCTGCCCCAAAGTACACGACATAGGTACTCCCTTGGGACACACTACCGCCGCGGGTACTCATTTACCCTTGAGTTACGGGACCACTGTCACGCCGAGACCAACCCATCCGGACAACTGGGACTCGGCCCAGCTACTTCTAGTAATGTCAGAGTTACCACGGATACTCAGGGTCCGCAGGGCCCGCACCTGGAGCATCTGAAGAGCAACGACCGAAGTCGCGCCCCCCGCTTAAAGTGTGTTCAGGGAACTGCAGTATACTTAGCACTTCATTGGTCAACTTGTCTTTATTCCAAGGGAGAGCATGCGTTTCACGTCGGTCCAACATTAGGACAAGGGTGAACTGACTACATCGCGCAAGATCCACCTTACCCTCCTTCAAAATGCTTCCCCTGCCATTTCTAGGCTGTGTCATTTGGATTGCAAGCTTTAAGACGTAAAATAATGCGCAGAAAGGATACAGTTAAGTCTAAAATCATACAGGGCATTTGAAGTATTACATACTTCGTTGGATTTAAATTACCTGATGGTCATTAATTTAATTGTACATGGGCTGTACATAAATAGGTGCAACACTGCAGATAATGGGGCCAGGCGCATTTGCTTGCGATTCAAGACAATTGATGGTCGTGATCGGAGGTATTACCTATGTGTTGAATGATAAAACCGGTTGTTATGACAATAGGTTTTGTTACTGTGCCTGGTTAAATGTAGAGCTCTATTTTTAACTGCTCTTAAGCATGTTTTCTAAACTTGAGCAGCGATCGTGGATAAAAACCGAGGACGCACGTGGTAAAAATGCATGCCAATGTCATCAAGGGCTACCATATCTGACGGTTCAAAGATGGATCTCAGTGTTTCCTCCGGATCGGAATGAGACGTCACATTTGCTCGCACAGGTCGCCCGCCCTTCCATTTGTGATGAACAACTGCAGTTAGTGCAAGGTCGCCTTGGTGTTGATCATCGCTCGACGGTACGGGAATGATCCATCGAGGTTGGACTCAAGTCTCTGGCACATTCTGAAGAAAAACTTACACATATTGTGGAAATATTGTGGCACTTAGGGTTCCTCATAATCTACAGAAGCACAGAAATGGCACTGATAGTTCAACTCCAACTACTAGAGATTCCATAACAAAAGGGACGCGTTGTTACCGTGGGCGAGACATGGGTACGGACATACGAGCCCGAACTAAACCGTCAGTCTAATGATCACCACATCCAAAAAAGTGCGATGTGAACCCTCTAATGTAAAAGTCGTGTTAGACAGTGAAGCTTTTATCATTACCCCATTCGGTACCTCAGGACCAAAATGTCAATGCGGCACAAATGTCCACATTTCCTGAGAGACAATCCGCCGTTCATCTTGCATGATAATGCTCATCGTATCGCAAGAGCAGTGTAGCAGACTTGCTACAGAGATAGGCTTTGGGTATTAGAAAGCCTCCGTATTCCCGTGACACGAATCCTTGTGATTACGACTTGTTGCCATGGTTAAAAGAACCACTTAATGGCAAGAGGCTTGCAGATATCACATCAATGCTTACTGTAGTGGGCGGTCCATCAGAGAGATCAACAGAAACAACCTCTTTAACGGCATTCAACGGTTACCACGGATTTGGCAGAAGACACTGGACCTCGCTGGTGATGATATTGAAGAGATGTAATTGTATTTTCCATGTAAATTCAACGTATAAAATAAGGCAGTTAGCTTGAGGCTAACTTTAAGTCAAATGGACCTCAGAGTTTGATATTATCATAGAAATAAACATAAAATCAATTAACCTCGGCCAAAATGTTTTAAGGCGTACCATTTGTTATAATGATATAAACATGCTGTTTCACAAGAGCGGCGTTTAGTACACAATTTCCTTAAAAATGTAGAATTTGTAAACGGATATTCAAAGAGCAATCCATAATACTATAAGGGTTGTCTAAGGTGGAGAGGGAAGAAAAAACCGCTAAAGACTAAAAATGTCAAATTTCAAATTGTATTGCTCTCCATAGTAACACGATATTTAGAATGTGTCGCTTTATGTGTTTATTGGTGAGTCCAAAGTTAAAGCACGCATTATAATGTTACATCTTTGATAACTTCTGTTACACAATAGTTTGTTGTTAATAATATTTTGTATTAAGTGATAGGCTTAGACTGGAAACAATACAGTCGAAATATATGAACACTGCCTACGCACTGAAATTCACCAACATCCTGCTGTTTTTATTACTTGTTTCAAATTTTTTACAGGTGACGAACTTGGTATCTAACTGCCTACGTCATATTACTTCATATTTGTAAAGTTTTCTTTCGTTCGGCACGTTAAACAACCGATATATATATATATATATATATATGCAGTTATAATTCATTATAGTTGTTATATATTATATTGTTCGGCGTTGCTGATGCATATGTGTACTTCGCTTTTGACTCTGCCGCTAGTTTCACTTCCCACAATCAGCTCCTTTTCTTGTCAACAACTACACTAGTGGTGCTACTCTAAGCGGTAAGTTAGCTGAATTGGGTATACTTGGGAAATGTAACGTTTTTAAAACTTAAGACTGCTTTAGACTTTCTTTAGGTTTTATAATGTATTTTCCAGTACACATAAAAAGAAAAACGCGAAATATCTATACACACGATCAGGGATTATAAACAATCTGTGGCCTTTGTGTTTCTTACAAATACATTTAATATGTTACATATATTCATAAGCCTCAAGAGGTAATGCCCTTTAATGATGGGATATATAATTTCAGCAAAAGAAGACATTGATTATACTAAAGCTCTTACCTGTTATAAGCTCGTACTTAAATTATTTATGCTGAAGAATTGAAAGCCTTAAAAATTCCCAGTATGAAACACTTTAAATTATAATTGCAATAATTATAAAAATCACTCGCGCTTTAGCATTTTCTTCAGTTTGATATAATAATCCAAAGACAGACGCAATATTAGCCTATTTTCACTGCGACGATTAATTTCTGATACGGAATGTTCAGTGCCTTTTGTCACGGCATTAGAAGTACCTTCGTCAGCATCTCATTATTTTTGCGAGATTTTATTAGGTTTGTTTATCGATGCCACTATCGCCCGAAATTCTCGTTTCATTTGTTGTTGCGCCTAGTTAGTCTCATTATATGCAGTACCGAAGTTGTAATTCCGCAGTCGTCATGGAAACAGTGTGAGCTGGTCTACTGGCGTTTAAACCGCTTAGCTCCCAGGCAAGAGATTTTACATGGTCTGCCTTGCTCGATTGATGAGCAGATCCGCGTGCTCGGAAGCGTGCCAGAGCATGTGTGGGCGTGGGATTCGGAATGCATAGAGGAAGGGAAGAGGGGTATAAAGGGACCTTGAACCCGGAATGGTTTTATCACTATTCACGCCGAAATGAATTGTTTCACAATTTTCGGCTTTGTCTTTTGTCATTGCAACAAGATAAAGTGGTTAACTTTACAGCAACTTGTCAAAGTAAAATCAACTACTGTGTACCAATAGGCTAGGGACGTTTGTAAAGATTGAGGCTTAATAGAGAAAACAGAGAAGGCATGTTAACTCGTACAGTGCAGAGCGGAAGTCACTCCGCAAAGTGATCGTCTGCTGTTAGCAGAAATGTTTCACTTGGCGACAGCTCCGAAGACGGGTCATTAATATGTATTTCAATGGGGATTAAGTGAGTTAAGTTCTAATGCTGGCCAATCATTGCAGTTCCGCACAAAAACAATAGAGCACAATGGTTAAGATGGGGTGAGATGATGGAGCATTGGCGGAATGAATGGCAGGAGAAACCGGAGACCCCCGAAAAAGGAATCTAGGCAAAGCTTCATCCGTCACATATACCACTTGTGGCCACTGCAACGCTTAATAGGATTATGTACATAACGGTATGTGAAGGGCAGGCAATTTCAGGGTGGGCTGTTTTTGATAAAGTGCAGGACAAATCTAATAACCTGGCCCCATACCACCAAGTGGGCTTTCGTCTAAACAGTAGTACACTGCCATGAGATACCTGGTGATTCTCCAGGTTGCCATATTATTATAAGAACAGTGAATAGGTTAACACGTGACAAATATTTGCAAAATAAGCTAAAACAAGAGTGGATGACATCAAAAACACAATTAGGCTACTG
Source organism: Metallyticus violacea (assembly GCA_030762175.1). Lineage (NCBI taxonomy): Eukaryota > Metazoa > Arthropoda > Insecta > Mantodea > Metallyticidae > Metallyticus > Metallyticus violacea. Next base: position 64,699,712 of record CM060836.1, read on the forward strand.
TAGTAGTTCCCTCCAATGAATTGCGTTAATTGTCCAATCATTTGCTAAGATTTGTTTTAGGTAGTTACACAATTAACTCCACATGGAGTCTTAAACCTGGTTGCAACATTTCCGTGTACTTCCCCATATCTCGGTTTGTTTCGGAGCTTTGAAATAATAGTTGCAGTATTATGAATTGTGCAACAATGGTGATTGCAAGGAGGAAACAACTACTAAATACTTGCACCGAAAACAGAGTAAATTTTGGCAACAGGACACAAGGCGAAGAGCATGTTTAGGTATGAAAATATAATGAAAGTGCTTGAGCCAGTTTTCTTGTCGCGTGCTAACCTCTTTAGCGTACCTATGTATGTCAAAGATCGCGCAGAATTAACGAATATTTCGTGTTTCCCTCTGTTATTAGGAATAGCTAAAGGTGTCTTAATGCACAAAATAGGAACTTATACTCTCACTTTCACACCCGATCTCTGATAACAATAAACATGTACTGAAAGAAATTGCAGAAACGTGACAACGTTGTTTCCTGGCGCACTCGTATACCTCATTCCTCACGCATACCATATCAACGTAACATGCCATGTGTACTGTCGGACTGCAATTTATTTGAATAAATCCTACTAAAAATTGGGAATGGAATAGATTCAATGGGGATCGTATTGAGATATAAATTTGTTCATGCGGGTTATTGTTAGTTTTTTTACGCACAACCAATCGTTATGTAATATCTACCCCTCAAATACGCATGCATGTTGTAGTATTCCATTTATCCACCTACAAATATTATGTATTTCGAAATTTCACTTCTTGAATCAATAATTAATTCGTTGTTGAAATAATTATTTGGTACGTTAGCCATCATAAGAACTAATAAAGGGAGATTAACTAACATGAAAACTTACGCAGAAATATGTAACAGTTTCATAAAAGACTGGTTAAAGCATCGTCTAAACGGAAATCGTACTGAGTTCGAATACAACCTAGAAAGCGTATTAATTCAAATCGGTTAGCAAATGTAAATAAGCATTTGGATAGATGTAATTTCATTTGTACTAAAACATTTGCCTTGGATCGACAGGATATTTTGAATAATGAGTTTTCCATTTGCTAATGTATCAAAGCACCTTATTAACTTTAATATCTACTAACTTTCCTAAGTTTGATTAAGTAGAAAACGAGAAACGTAACCTAAAGCCAAATTTCGACTGTGTTTATCAGAAGCTAACTACAAGCAACGTGTACAATAAATCAAACACATTAAGCATGCTGAGATGACATTTCCTTTTAAGCCAAATGTAGTCGAACTGCTCTTGGGCAAATAGAAGGAGCTTATTCCTAACATGCGAAGATTTTGCCTGTAGGCGAAGTAAATCCTTGGGAAGAGGCATTTGTTTATCGTGCTATAAACACTGGAGCGTACATCATATGGCGGGATGACGCCAGTCATACCAACAAAGCAGATGTTCATTAACTTCGCATTCACACATTGAGTTAAGCTTTCAGGCGCTTGTGTACGAGGTCTACAAGCGGTTTTCAAACTATTTGTGTGACAAGTGCAATGTTCTCATAAATTATTGCATGCAGTTTAACCCTCAGTTTAAAGGTTCGCGGTAGAAGACCGCGATAAGTAAATATAAAATACAAATTAATAAATAAAGTAGTAGTAGCAGTGAAATTATCAATGTTCGGTGTCAAGAGATTTTTGAGCAAGTTTTTTAATAGTTTGATAATCTCTTGTATGAAACCATCGGGCTGTAAATTATTTTCTTTTATAGACGATCATTAATTGCTCGAAGGAGTAATTGGCACTGGACGTTATAACCAGGTAGGCGAAAATTTTCCCAAGAGTTTTACAAAGTACCCACATATACATTAATAAAGCTATCATGGCAAAGTAACACCAACAGACATAGCAACTATAACATATTTAAATTGCGCATGCCATAGATTTATCTGTTCAGGATCCTACCACCGCCATGGGTACCCGAGATCGTTAAGGTGCGGACTTGTGAGCAAGAGGTCTGGGGTTCGATTCTCGCCAGAACCGTCCTTCCTGACTCGAGATTTTTTTCCAGGTTTTCCTCAGTCCTCATAAATGGCAAATGCCTGGGAGGTACCCTAAACTTATACTGTAACGTTTCCCTCTTTTAAAAAAGAAAATCCTTTCCCAATTTATTCTTTCATCTCGTGTATCATGACCATCGCCTGTGGTGCCTCTGTGTAAAACGGGCGTTAAATACTAATTAAATATAAAACGATGTTCTTAACTGTGATTATGAACTTGTTAACATGGAATTCCGGCATAAAAATGCCTTATCATAATTTCCACAAACACCATCTGGTGTCCACGATCGAGGTATGTTTACCAATGGCATTTTCAGAGTTTCTTCTTGTTATTGTGTAAGGTGCATTAAGAAAAATTCAACATTCAGGAAGTATTGATTTTTTAAAAGATGCGGAGACCTTTTTAACTAACCATGTTATGGGTGGGGGGAAGGTTTCTGAAACAAAAGATAATTTGAACAGCATATTTCAGAAATGGGCCTGAGTCACTTTTGTATAGTTTTGAGGGAGAAAAAAAAAACAGAAAAACATAATATAAACATTACCTTTACCTTTCCTAAAAAAATGTGTTTGAAAACTGCTAACAAGGGTTCGTTACTGCAATAAAATTGTAAAATTGTTAAATTTTATTTATATTTTAACGTAAAAATAAAGTAAAACAGTATAATTTACTCATAAAATTATAAGTGAACACAGACTTTGAAATATAATGCCATACAAATTATTTTGTAACTTAAATAAGTTCAAAAACATATTTCATACTGAAGTTACTCACACACACACACACACACACACACACACACACACATATATTCATGTATTTATGTGAATTATTTGCTCATAACAATTTCTAAACTTAAAGAGCACAACAATAAGAAGTGTATGATCTTATATGCATGGTGATCTATAAGATCTCTTAATATTTCGGACTAGTCATATGACAGCTAAGCACTGAACGTCGATTGTTATAGGCGGTGAATAGGTTAACATGCGGTAGCTCTATCAGATAACATAAGGTGTACTGTGGTAGTTCCTACCAATAAAGAGTATTCCTTTATAGTCATTTGCTAGTCTTTATTATTGGTAGGTATATCCTAACTCTACGCGGAGTCCTAGACCTTGTTGTAACATTTCCCTTTACTCCCATCACGTCTCAGTTTGTTCGGAGCTTTGAAAGTAGTGGTTGCAATATCAGTTATGCAACATGTTGAGACGTTTGGCTGCGAAAAGGAAACAACTGCACAAGAATGAGGTTAAATGATTAAATTTTAGCGAGCTAAATGCAATGTTTGCTTTATATTTTCTCATCGAGAACAGAACTAAACGTGGGACCGAAGCACAAACCGAGGCGAGGAAAAATTAGATGTGCATTATTTTCAAACACTTGCCTCCGGTTATCCTATTCTTATAATAACTGGTTTATCATGTAATGTGGCTTTGTATGGAGGAAGCTAACTGTATAAGGTGACAGACTGTGGTTTCGAAAACCATAGGTTTGCTTTATACTTGTACATGAGTAGTAAAAGAAAAGAAAAAGTATTAACGAAACTGGAAGACAGTGATATTTGATGCCTGTATAATTCGGACTATGCCAAAGGGATATAAACTGCATAACTTCTGCCTGTATTGTGGAATGGAGGCTGCATTACTCATTGACCTATTTATTGGTCACGAAACTTTAAATTATGAACAGGCAGATCACAGATTGCTCTCTACGGTCCTGAAAGTATTGCGGTGTAATTCATCAACGTAATTAAGTGGTTAAGCGAGTTGTACAAATATGGAGTCGTACTGCTTCAGTAAGTCGGTCCTAGTGATCTAGTGGCAACCATATCGCTGGTTCAAACCCGGCCACAGTCGATGCCTTTTTTCGGGAGTAAAAATCCTAAGTATGGCTTCCTTCGGAAGAGAAGTAAAGCCGTGGGTCCCTTGTCGTAGATTTATGGCATATAAAAGAACATTATGCCTAAAAGAAGAGGCCTCTGAGCAAAATTTATTGGCCCTTTCACGTCCTGAATCGAAAGGGACACGACCTGAGGTATTAAAGAGCGTGCATAAGTAAACCAAATAAATAAAAATAAAGTCTGACTAGATCACCATTTGTAGTTTGCTATAGTGCCTCCCTCTATGTAAACAGCATAAAAATACAGTACGCTGTTAATATTTATTATAAACACTTCAATCTAGCAATAATAGACAAGTAAAATCATAATAGTAACGCAATTTCACTGATCTAAGTGCTTTGGAGTGGTTTTTTTTATTTGTTTATTTACGGACGCTCTTTAACATCTCAGGTCATCAGCGTCCCATTCAACTCAGGGCGTGAAACGGCCGACAAAATTTGCTCAGAGGCCTCTCTTTCAGGCTTGAGGTTCTTTTTCGTGCCGTAAATGTACGACACGGGACCCACGGCTTTACTTCCCTTCCGAAGGAAGCCATACTTACGATTTTTACGCCCGAAAAAATCCATCGGTCCTGGCCGGGTTCGAACCCGCGATCTTGGATGTAGGAGGCAAGTATGGTAACACTACAACACCAGGACCGACCTTTGGAGTGTACATGCTAAAGTTAAATATATAAATAAATAAAAATATCATATGGTAAGATCTGGAGACCGCGCTGGCCATAATCCCCTACTGATGATTCTATATTTCAAACATTTCGTCACTTTTAACGAGATACCAGTTGTGTGCGCCGTAGAGTAATCCTGTTGAAAATATGCGTGTGTACATTCTTTGTTATAGGAATGGTGTCTATAAACTGCCATCTCACGTTTGTCAACATAATCATTCATGAAGATTCTGTGTGCTAAAATATACAGACTTTTTGGCATTATGACAGCACCATCACTAACACGGAAATATTTGGTTCACAACGTTTCAATTTCTGTACAGCACAAAGACTTCGCGTCAACTAATTAGGCGGCACACAGAGAGGCAGGGATGTGAAGGGGAAACAGAACCGGTTGGAAACAGCGCAGAGTATGCAAAGGCAAACCCCCCCTTAAGCCGGCCACGCGTCCAAACGAAGGCTCTGTACATTCCTAAAGTTATTATTTAATGGACTTGAAGTTTTCCTTCTTAACTTCATATTCGTCCAAAAATTGCACTTTAGGATCTTATAAAGAAACTTTCTTTTACAGCTTGAATCAGTCTTATAGATGTATGCTATAGATGAATCGTCGAATTTTAACATGCGGTGTAAAGTTTTTCATCCTTTCCGATTTACACATGCTGCAGTGAGGTTGTCATATTAGTTTTTCTAATTTTTATTTCAGGCTAATGTACCGGGAGTAGAATTGATGTTCTCTAAATCAGAGAAATCTATTAATAATAGAAAACTGAAATTTAAAATGTATAGTATTTGCTTTTTATGCTAAAACACGATAACACATGCCTACAGTGTATCAGATTTCCTTCAGCTCGGATATTATCACTGCTTAATAGGAACAAGAGCCACGTTATGCATTTTCTCTAATGCCAATTGCACATTCGCTTTGAGGCGCAGAAGGATACCCTTTGTGCATCCCTTATAAACGTTTCAATCCACGGGCGGAACCACTCTGCTGATTTACGGTAGAAATGTCCCGAAGGCTCGCATCCCTCGAGCTTCTAGGTCAAAACCACAAATAGCGCACTATCTGCACAAGTTAACGGAGATCTTTTCCAATCAATGAAATGGACATCCCATTCATGGGCTCAACTAGACCGGAAGGAAGTAGAAAAAGATAACTATTATCGAGATTCGATAACGAACCTTTTTCTTCCTTTTTTATTTGGAAATGAAATGGAAACTTGTTTTCAGCTTGCTTGGAAAGCAAATAATGATTTGTTGTGGTGCTTTTCATTGTTTGACAACTTAAAGTTGATTTAATTTATATGAGAACATTTTTGGTTGCATGGCAAAGGTAATAAAAGTGGAACTCAACCGGATTGGCATTTATGTACTCGAAAAGCAACTAAATCTAACCATAAACGACCTGCGGTCATCAATAATAATAGGCTTATGTTTAACAACGAATACCAGCGTTCTAATTTAAAAAAATGTTTTAATGTCGAAATTGAGGTTTCAGGGAGCCTTGCAATACACCACACAATGGTTTATTCCCCTCTTTATAGAAGTTCTCTATTGTAATTTCCAAATATCATGAGTATATTTCTGTCATCAAATATGCCCGGTAGTATTTTTGCACATTGCATAAGCAATATGAGAGTAGGCGTCGTTCGTTTGACCAAAGCAACTGGTATAATGTTATACGAGGATAGTCTGAAAATCTACTGCCTGGATCAAAGCTGGCCGTGCAATTGGCAAAATAATTGATTTTTTATGTTGTTATGTGTGTTTTAAGCACGTCAAAGAGAAGTCTTTGTAAAAGAAGTTTAACACCAAAGGAAATGCTTACAGATTTATATTAGTATCGTCTCTGATTTACGATTAAAATGGGCTGCTGAATTTAAACATTGCCAAACAGGTCTTGAGATGGCACACGAGAAGGAATACAAAAAGTGCCACAACAGCAGAATTTATTGCACAAGTGCATGATATGGTACTAGATGCTTTGTTGTGATGTTGTAGGCTTTAACTCCAAAATTACAAATGAGTTTATAAATGGTCAAGAGAACAAAAAACACTCTAGCTTGCTTTTAATAATTTATTTTGATACATGAATCGTATGAATTAATCTAAATTCAAGTACCTGCAGAACGCCTTACCAAACTGAATTGCTGCTTTGTCTTCGCCTCCGCCTTTGACATTGCCTTATATTTGTCTATGAACACACGTCACGCCTTATATTTGTGTATGAACACACGTCACATCGCATCATAGCGTAGCTGTGACGTTGATGTATATCGAAGCCTGAAGCATGTGAAATCATTCGATCGCACACTTAAAATGTATAGTTAACGTCAAACGTCTTTGTATTGGTAAATTATTTGCATGTATTTTTTTGCTTATATAAGTCAATGTACAGACACACCGATTTGTATAAAGAAAAAATATACTGCTCAAGAAAAATCTATATTTCGTTTCGATACCTTCATTTCCACTTTATGTAGCAGATTTCTTATTTTAGTGTTCGGTCTGTTTCGTCGACCGTAAATCGCGCGGTTCTGTTTATTCTCTCTGTTTTCGCGTTACACATAACAGCTGTTGTTGCCCTTGGTTGCGGATATTCCAAGTAAACATGAAATCAACAAGTAGTGAAATAACTGCGACTAAGATAAAGGAGTAAACGTGCTATTCACAAACATAGCTTTATATTCAATCCGGTTTTTCTTCAATTAGAAAGCGTGTGACTTTTCTGTATGATGATCAGATGTATAGACAAATACATTGCACGGAACTATTCTCCCCCTGCAATATAAATGTTTTTATTTTATTTTGATGAAGAAATAAATTATTTAGTGCAAATCAGGTGGTTAAAATATATTCTCTGGGTATTTACGAGGTGAGCCTCGTAGGTTCCGACCAGTTTCCTTCAGCCAAAATAATTTCTTGGGCTACCATTGCTTCAATGATAAGCAGGGATGTAACATTTGAACTAAAATCTGAATTTTTCATAAACGTTGACTTTTATTACCGCATTGCCTGTAACTAATGAAAAATACATTTACTATTTTAAAAAAGTCAAACATTACCTTCCTCACTTTGCTAAAATAAAAAAAAAAAAAAAAAAAAGCATGTAACTTTTATCCTAAACATGCATATATGGAATGACTTTCCTTTTAACTTGTGAAAGATCGTATTTTATTTAGAATGTTTTTGTTAAAATGTTACCAAGGCCTATTCGTTCCTTAGATAATTACAGGAATGCAATTGCATGCTGTTAATTACATAACTTTTGCAGTTACCTTTATAAACAAATGAAAGGCTGTAAACAGTTTTCCTGGCTACTGTTAGCATTAAAGGATTGTTCACAATGAAATGTAAACACGATAGCTTTAGATCAGATTATGTAATGAAACTATTTTAATTTCTTATGTAGACAGGTGATAGAGGTAAATAAACGTTCCGAGGATACTCTGTGCTCTACTGTTCGGAAACTGTCTGTGTGCATTGATAAACTATGCCATCGTACAAACTGCCGTTGTTTATTTTACATTCAAAGATAAACAAACAAGTGAAATTAGTTATTAAAACAAACGCAGCAATATAATTGAAAATATCTATTGAAAGCATGCAACATATATTTGATTCGTGGATATGCAGTGTTTTTATATGGGGGTCACTGCTGTTGACCAATAAAATATCGCTTATTATTAAAAAAATTGCGAAAACTAATAAGGAGGAATTATCTTATTATGTTTCACAAGAAAATATACTTAATTTTAATTAATTATGAAAATTACTTTTTTAATTTTTTACTTTGAAGTCTCCCAACTTACAACTTTTTGAAAAACTTGCATGTACAATTTTGTTTAAAAATGTTCTTGCTGTCTTAAAGAATGTCTGTTTTAATTTGAAGCAGAAATCTTTAATGCTCTGGTATTTGCATGCTAAAAATAATCTCTAATATTTGTGAAACTTTTGATTTATTGTCGGCGTAATTGAATATTGCTGCAAAAAGTTTCACTGTGTTAAATTCAAATAACGTTAATAAGAATGGTAAATTGGATTATCTTTAATGAGAATTAAAAACAAATTATGAATAGTCTGATTTAAATTCGACAATATTACAGAACGATTAAGGGGAGTATGAAAGGCCTATGCTTGTAATGTTAAATTTACCAACTTTAGTTCCCATTTTCTCAAGGACTATGAAAGTTAATGAAATGATACTGTTAACAGCATACAGATGCACGCGTGGAAATTTGCTGATCTATTTTCACTACTATAACATAACTTAAGAAATTTATATATTATTTTTAATTGTTTGCTTTTGCTTCTATATTTTTTCCAACCCTCCTTTTTTTTTTTTTTTTTTTTTTTTTCCCCTTAGTCACATTTTGTCTTAGCTCTATCATAATAGACCCACATCATCATAATAATACCATGGATAAGTTTCAAAGTGATAAGCTTATTCAGATCCTTAAAAAGGGGGAAAACTATGCAAAATATTTGTTTTTCAGTAATTACAACAAAAATATTTTTACAGAAAAACTAACTTATTGAGGGAAATACCAGCCCTAACCGTCCAACATTTAAAACAACAAACTTTAATTTCATGAAAACAAACACTGCAATTTATGAAACGCGACTTTTTGAATTATTCAAGACATACTACAACCTTTCAGAGCAAATAGTTCGTGAGATATAAAATTTAACCGAACAAGTGCTCAAGAAATAAAATAAATAAATAAATAAATAAATAAAACCCCTTCTGCAGTGATATAATTAAACATTTATTAAAAATACGTATAATCGAGGAACATTAATGAAGATCATATCAAAATAAAGAGAAATTTCAAAATGTTTAAATGGTACAAAAGTATGACTTTGATCCCCTCTCCCTTTTCCTTTTAATTCTTCCCCTAAGCTATGTAAGAGAACTTAAGTTCTCATAAACACGCTTTCTCCATCTTTAAGTTAATGTGAATTTATAAAGGTATAAAGATTGGAAAGTAGTTAGCAATAACAAAGCGTTCAATAGCCACATTCAGTCACGCTATCTGATATAAAATGATAAAATCTAAAGCACTGGGAATTATTGTACTTGTTAACATTCAATCCATAAAGGACATGGCGACATGTGTGCGCACGCGCACGCATTCATAAATGGAAGTTTAAAGAGTTTGTGCAATTATTAATATTTTGTAAGCGAATTTAAAGAAATTATTTTTATTGTAATTTTATTCTTGAAATAGTCATAATAAATATCGCCCATTACGCTTGTGAATTTCTCAGTAATCTGAGAATATCATTAGACATAAAGTTATTCATATGGCCCGGATCTTTATGACATGTCATATATCTTTTTTTCTTTTTAATTGTTTTCATCGCAGTCTTAAAGTAAGCATGGTTTTAACTAATAGGATTGAAGTTAAATGCATTTACAAATGTCAGATTTTCATATTTTGGCTTCTTGTCATTTTCCCGTCTTTTTTCATAATATGACTATGTTTTACTATCGTTTGCTTACTGTCGCCTCGTAGATGGATTTTGCACAACACTGCATTGTTGCTTGCACTTTCTTTTCTAAAAATACTTTCACAAATTATTCAACAATTATTGAAGCCGGAGTCTTAAATTTAACTTAATGGTTTCGCTATTTCAAATATGCCCCTATAACATTTTCCATTGTTGAGCGGATTTTGGCAATACAAGTTCAATGCTAGACTTTCTCCTTGATCTAGTAATTAGCGTTGCTGACTGCTGGTCGGGAGGCCTGGGTTCGATACCAGGTACCTGCTTAGGAATTTTTCTAAGTTAGTTAGGGCTAAAACGGGGTCCACGCAGCCTCGTGAGGATAATTGGGAAGCTGCCTGATAGAGAGGTGACGTTCTTCGATCAGAAAGCCGCAAGATAGGCAACTTGCAGGGTGCCGGCACTGATCACATGCTCCCCCTGCAATACCGCCCTCTATCGATGAAGTCGTAATACGGAGGTAATGGAAGCAGAGGTTGCCGCGGCAGGTCTAGGCTCACACCGGGCTGTATTGCCAAATGAGAATTTCAATACAGAGGGAAAATAGAAGATATATTATTTAAAACCTTTAAAGTGTATGTGAACTGTTACTTTGATTTTCTATGGCCGTACATCATGTTGTAATATTGTTTTCACTGTGTTATCTTTCGATTGATTAAATAAATGCAGATTTTAATAATAAAGTTTAATTTTTGTACTTATTTAGGTAAACTTTTGCAGTTATGTCAGTGTGGTTCAGTTTTTTAAAAGCAATAACAACGGTTTTATTATCTCTTATACCGATTTTCCCTCGCTCATATTTAGGTACTTCGCTAATGTTCTGAATTTAAATAAATTATCTGTGGAAGTAATGGTGTTAAAGGACGGCTTTCGCAGCGTCTTTTCGTTACAATTTTCTATTTAGCCCTGCTTCTATGTTTAAAGCTCAAGTTTGTTTAGTGCATATAATTGAATCATTTCAAGAACTTCATTAATTGCACCACATGCTAACAACTGTAAAAAAACGAAAAAGTTATCTGTTAGAACATTAACTTGTTTGATGAAAATTGAAATACTTATAGTTACAATCGACTCTCAGTCCTTAACTTGCCCGCTCTACCTCGGCTGGGAAGTGACCTAGATATTAGCCGTCTGACATTTAAGACCAAAGTTGAGAAACGACAATACAAGATTCAGGCAAAGATTTTTTTATCAACCATTGAAATGCCAAAGCATAGGGATGTAATAACTTACGGCATTTATACTGAAATAAAGATTTCTGCTGACTAGTTTGTGTTAAGGATATCACAAATGAATATTGCTTTTACATGGTGACATTAAAGCTCGCTTAAATCATATAACTCCAAAAATTATTTGAGCTCGGGAAACGTTTTGTTAAAAGTTACAAAATGATACTAGATCATTGGAACATGAAGGAAAATCCATCTTAGATTTTTGTTCTGAAAGAATATCCGCTGATATGTGTTTAAAAAGCATAGATAACAATCCACTCAATTTCCTTTTCTATGAGACCAACATTTATGCAACTATATGATCTGTAGAGACTTTTACCTAGTAGGGAAATACTTAATGATATCATAGAGGATAAGCCTTGACGGCCTTTTTTCCTGGAAATAATTTTACACCGTTCAACTGCTTATTTAGGGTAGTTAACGTTATACGCGTTAGCAAATAGTACATCAATATTCGTTCAGGAAAACAACGTTGTCACATCTCTGCAATCTCTTTCAGTGCATGTTTAATGCTAATTTCTCTCAATATTTGCTGTTGGAAAGTAACAGCGACAACGCTGGAGAATTACCAGGTATCTCATGATAGTGTGTTGCTGTTAAGACGAAAACTATAATAATAGACACTCGAAACTGCTTGGGATGGGGCGAGATCACTAATATTTGTCCCGCACTTTACCTGTAGCGCCTCTATTGTGCTTTTAAAACTTACAAACCATTATACCTTTATTACCCTTCGTACTAATAATATTCTTCATAATAATATTTGAAATGCATTTCTTTATAACTTTTTAGGAATCAAATGCTTTTCAAATTCTAGAAGAAGTCATACTTCTCGAAATAATCAATTTCATTTCATAATATTGACGACATATGGAGACTTTTTAGAGTAAGCTTATTTAACACCATTATCTGCAACAGAGAAGGAGCAAGTAAGTAAGTACTTTTTTTGTAATGTAATAGACTGCATGTGATACATAACTTACGTAAAGCAAACTTAACTAGAACCGTATCGCATTCACACTACAGCTAACACTTTTTAAATATATTTCAACTAAAATACCCACTACATAAAACCAAACTAAAATTTAAACTACGAACTTTTGGGTTGTTTCATCCTTCGCTTTCTTCAGTTTGAAGACCCACCATAAATAGATAGTAAGTGTAAATACTCGCGACAGATAAATTTTCCCATGGTTAACTTATGAATTTAGAGTGCACAAATTGGAGACACTCAGTTTATTTTTATGGCAAGGGAGGGTCATGACTAGCATTGCTCACTTTTTTAAACCATACCTAACATCAACGCTATAGCAATATTAAGATCAGTGATGCAAAATAGTTTTTATTTTTTGTTTTGTTTTATTATTGTCGCTTTGCGTTGATCTTCTCGTAAGTCTGTAGATTGTGGACTGAATACTATAGGTGTAAGTCTGTAGGGATGAATGAAATGAAATTAATTAATGAGGCGGAAATGAGCTCGGGGATCTTGGCGCGATAAAGGTATCTGTGATTCACCTACTCAGGTCAAGGAAAACTTAAGAAAACGTTATGTGACCGGGTTCGAAACCATGAACTTGGGATTAGATCGTCGCAAACATTACCATTAGAACACAAAGGCATAAAACTACAAGCAAATTTACTTGAAAACGCTCGAGTTGTGGGGGGGTTAGCAAAAGACGGTATTCTTTTAGTTTTTGTTTGTGCATTATTTTAAACCGTACGTTCTAATTCCGACATGAAAAATAAATACAGAAATTAATTTTTTCAGCCAAGTCTCACGTCAGTGGCCAAAACATAACGGGTCATCAATAAGTTCATCTGCACTCGAGTGATTTGCACGGCATAGGAGGAAGTTAGTACTCCTACATTTCTGACAATACCTCTTATCTTAGAAACCGGTTTTTAGCAGTAGTGCGCCAACCGTTACTAAGGTTTGGACTTAGGAGTGTGTGCTTGCCTTGGTGGTTAAGTGAACACAGAAATTATACTCTCTGCGCGCGGCCAGTGTTAACATCCGAATTCGCTTCCCTAGAGAAATATCGGCTACACATGACTGCGGAGCGACTTCTCGATGACTTTTATTTATTGTAATGTTGTTCCATTTATAGCGTGGAATCACTCCTATTGCGGCACGGAGTTCCCTTCCAATCAAACAACAGTGTACTAAAGTGTGCAAGAACTTTCCCTATCTAAGCAATACACAATAAAGAAGAGATAATACGTGCACCGGCGTTGTACAAGCTACTGCTGTCAATTGATGTACAATTTCTTCTTGAAGTTGGTGTAAAGGCAGGTCTGTTGATAACTTGTTGACTGTAGATTTAATATAAATTCTGTTTAATGATGTGTTGCTATTAATAAACATAACAGCATTTCTTGGTGTTTTGTGCTTATTATTACTTCGTTGGGAGCTGAAAGAGATGGGGATGAAGATAATTAACATATTAAGTGGCAGGGAAAGAGTATTTAATTAAAACTAGACAGTGAGCGAGTTCTGTTAGAGAATATTGCAATTTACGCTGGTAATAATACAGTAATAGGTAGCGGAAATAATCTAATAGAGGGTAGAGGTAAACTGAATGGTAGGTTTACAGCACAAGTGAGAAAAAAATGCTAGCTGAGAGCGTGACTAAAGAAGTAGATAAGATAGTCCTAGAAAATTCTTTATTGAAGACATTTGAAGAAATGAACAAACAGGTCTGATATACCAAGAGTGGGAACTATTTACAAGTGTTCAATTTACATTGATACCCCCACGTGTGGTCGAGGTCGTTAAGGCGCGGTCTCTGAGCGGGAGGTGGGCTTTCGATTCCCACCAGGATCGCCCTCCCTGACAGGCGTTTTCCAGGGTTTTCTCCTTCCTCATAAATGGCAAATGCCGGGAAGGTACCCTAAACTTAGGCCTGGAACGTTTCCTACCTTAAAAAATCCTTTCCCAATTTATCATTTCGTTTCATGTATCATCAGTGTCCACCACTATGGTGCCTCAGTAGTAAAATCGGGCGTTATAATAAAAAAAGATGATAGTGACAGTTTTATTTATGTATTTTTGAAACATTGACACATCTAACCGCCATACTAAGTAAGGAACGTATCAAATTAATTGTTTTTAAATTTCCCGGAGCTGCCCTTAAATGAGCTTATGATGCACATTTTTCTTCAGTCATGAAATATGGTTGAATATTCTGGAGACACGCAGTGGAAAGGAAGCTTGTTTTTATATTAAAAATGAAGGTAATATTAATATGTGATACAAATAACAGAAAATCATGTAGAGATCTATTTCAAAAATTAAACGTTTAACACTTACTTGTGAATATTTCACGTATGAGTTTTAAAAATCGAGTCAATTCATTAAACCTTTTTAACATAAATACTAGGCAAAGTTTAGCTTGCATCAAAGCTTATCAAAAATTTATTTTGAATGTATTAGAGTTTGCCAATTAATTTCGGAGTATTATCATACAATATTAGAGAAGGAATGAAATCTACTCTCTCGGAATATCTGTGCAACATGTCCTATTTATAGATAAATAATCAATCTGTAAAATAGTCTTTGTTTACACATAAATTGTAATAGCCTAATAAAATACTTTTTGACTTTTTTGTGAATATATATTTTCTATTATTTGTAGGTATTTATGTTAAAAATTAAAGGTTGCTTTATGAAAATACATAAAATCAGTCTTAATTTCATTGTAAAATTTATATTATTTCAACTTTTGTAATAGAGCCTGCTTAATGTAAAACACACAGCATGTGTGCAGAGCTTGCAAGCATTATAAGACCATTGAGAAGAGTCTAACGCACAGCGGCATCCTTCAAACACACCAACATCCTTTTCCGTTCCCAACTCCAGTAGGAGCGGCTTCAGCTGGGAGAGGAAGTTCCTGCCAGTCTTTATCTCGTGTGTCTTTCCGGTCATTTGCACAAGCTCAACTGAAATGGTAATAACATCACGACAACCTAGGTGTCGCACAACAACGACATGTTGTAAGAAGGTTGATGGAAAGAGTCAAGGTGGACTCCTTTCACCTCGTAATAATTAATTCAAAACTTTTGTAACTAGTTAATGAGAACGTGTCACACATTTAACTAAACGCAGTCTGAACAAAAATGCTCTATGGACTTTTGACTGATTTGACTACAACTGATATTGTTAAATTTTGCGCGTTAAGGATGTTTTTCCATTAATTAATTGCATTTTAACGAAAATAATCGCCATGTCATATAAATGATTTTAATTATTTTAAATGCAAACAGCATTCTGACCTGTTCTTCCTATATTTTCTTTTTTGTTTCTGTGGCAGCCTTGTTCAATGTTAATTTTTTTTTCTTGAACTCGTTCACAGTTTATATCAGCCGACAGATATATCAGTTTATAAAATTCCAAACATCCTGAAGCCTCTCATTCAAATCATTGGTGACTCCCTAACGTTTAGCAATTTCCACATAGGCTGATAGCCTGAAACGTTGTATTTTATGATTTGTGAATCTCAGCAGCACAGTACAATTGTTAAAGATTGCATTTTCGCTCTTTATTACCCATTTTGTCATATCTGAAGATTCATATATACTTATTAATTATTCATTTGCCTGACATTATTGATGGAACCTTGTATTGATCATTTGTTCAATATTTTTTTCGTATCTACTTTTATTTCACAGCATACGTCATTATAGGCACCATACAGGTTTTACTATCGTATTTACCAATTTCACATGTTACTACTAATATTTGTACCTAAGTCGTTAAAATTCATTAATTGCTTTATACTCTTTTAATTTACATCGTACACATTATTTGAACATTGTTAATTATTATTATTATTATTATTATTATTATTATTATTATTATTATTATTATTATTATTATTGATAGCTTCAAGCTATAAACCGTGCATTGCTTCAACATTTCTGTAAGTTTTTTTTTAATAGCAACACTACATCATTACATAATATAATATTTTTATTTCGTATATCATAACCCATTATAGCTGTTTTGTTAGTCTTATTTATTTCATCCATTATTACATAAATGAGTTTGCACTTCTACCTGAGGCACTGTTGGTTCTTTCCATATATTTTCTATCATATACTTTACTAAGATATAAAGGATACACATCATCCCAATGCGGGGAAACTTATCGATTACCCGTTATTACAAACGCTCTCTCGCTTTATTTGGGAAATTTAAGGGAACACAAAGGAAACCATATATCATATCAATTAGCAATGATATATATGTGGAGTTATATTTGCAACATTCATGGTGGAATAAAGCAGTTAGTAAATTAATAATAATTGTACTACCGCTAATCAACCTTATATTTATATAGCTCAGTTTTACACAAAAGTGTTATTTAAAAAGAAAATTATGTGCAAAATAATCACTCTCTCAATTACTGTGAATTATATTAATCAAACATAAGTATACAAACGTCACAACATTCTGTATTTCTTCTCGTATCTGAAATTACAATATTTTATTTGGTAAGTAATCATTCATTATCTTAAGGTTGAGATTGGTAAACCGCAGGCATTTCATGCATTTACCAAAAAATCCGTCAAATGAATCGCCTTTTGCTTTCAACACTTCTAATACATAATTACGTTCAGCTCACACTTTCATTATCTTTGAATGCGCTCATAAATAAATTGCTTAACTCTACACAACAGAAGCAAATCACATTGTTCACTAAAATTCACAAACGCTGGTAGTTCATACTGTTTTCAATGTATCAAAAATATATATTCCTACCTTCGAAATTAATTTCATTGTTTCAAAAATATAATTTAATACTTTATTAAGCGTTAAATCAGCACGTATTTTTAAATAATTCTGGTCTACAACTATATTCTTGGAATCAAATATACAATATGTACAACTTATTTAAACTTACTTTAAAATACACTTTTTCGTTTTTATTGCAGAAATAACCCCTCCCCCCAGAAACAACCAATTTTGGAAAAGTTTCTGACAAATTTACCGTTGTTAATTACTTGCATGTATGTGTGTGTGTGTGCAGCTATCAGTTTTATTTCACCTTTATCGTTAATTATAAAAAAAAGCCTGTGTATTATATATACTATAATGTATTTTATATATAGGACCGCCACGGGTGGCCGAGGTCGTTATGGCGCGGACTCGTGAGCGGGAGGTCTGGGGTTCGAATCCCGCCAGGACCGTCCTCCCTGGCTGGGTTTTTTTCCAGGTTTTCCTCAGTCCTCATAACTGGCAAATGCTGGGGGAGGTACACTAAACTTAGGCCTGGAACGCTTCCTTCCTTAAAAGTAAATCCTTTCCCAATATATCATTTCATCTCGTGTATCATCAGTGTCCACCGCCTGTTATGTCTCTGTAGTAAAAACGGGCGTTAAACTTTACTAAAAAAAAGTATTTTATATAACGGATGTTTTACTAAATATTATTATGAACGCTAGCTCTTTTTGAGAAATTATAACAAAAAGGGAGCACAAATTAAAATTTGACAGCATAGTTGTAGCTTATTTCGAAATTTGGGTATTCAAGGACTGTTACCAAATTTCTTTAGAATATGATTGCTGTTAAACATTTGGTTTAATTAAATAATAGTTTTACGTTTTCTAGGCTATAAGCAGTCATTGTCAAAGTAAGCCATTGTTACTTTCCAAACTAATTGCTGTTGTAACACAAATTATCAATTCCATTACTTGGTGATTGTACTTATGAGCGCAGAATTTTATCTCAGTTCGCAGATGTCATAAGGCCAGGCAGAAGGTCAACTGTTTGTCCGCACCACTCGATAAACATGACATGCTGACCTTCTGACGAAATCTTGAGGTTACCTTGTTCGTGTTGGTAAAACTACCGTAGGCTTCCAACCATGACCTTTGTAAATTGACTCATCCTCAGAGTTTGTTTCATTAGGAACCTGTTACGGGCTGTGTAGTTGATATCCCAAGTTTCAACAGTACAGCCAGGGAGCTTCGGTAGCCTACTCAGAATATATGCTGAACACATAAAGGAGGTATATTAATGAGGACATGTTTAATAATTTTCTTCCTCAAAACAAGCGGCCACACAAGTCGCTCTGTGAAACAATTCTTTCAAACTCAACGGGTTCATGTTTCGATTTTCTTAGAAGACGGTACCTGTAAAGTTAATCATTTATATGACAGTGTGGTTTCATCAGTTTTGTCACTTTTTAAGGCACAATTCAAGTACTCCGCTAATTTTATCATGTAAAGCAGCGATTCTCAAGCTGTCAAGAATCTGCGAGGTTTTCCTACAAAGCATTTATTATTGATAAAAGCACTTGCAAGGAAATGTGAGCTGATACAAATTTACAAAGTGTATTTATTGAGGTAAAGTGAATTAGAGTCTAATTAAAGTCGCCTAGTTGTTCCGGAGGGAGCTTTCAAATAGGTAAACCGAAAACGCGTACCAAGCAGAACACTCATATGTACCGTCATATTTTCGCTGGCTACAGTATTCATCTCTTGGCAGCGGAAAGCTGCTGGACTGATGCCTTTTGTCACAGCTTAAGTGAAAAAGCATTCTCTGCATTCATTTGTTTAAAAAAAGTTCGTTTGTTTTCAAAATTAATTTGGAAAACGTAGAATCAGAGCACAGAACACAAATTTCTGTAACTAACGCCCATATATTCTGACTTGTAAATGAAATGCAGCACCATTCCTCCAATTCGGCAATTAATATTAACGAGTTATGCAGTGCCATATATATAGCTATTTATTTATTATAATTATTATTGCTGTGATATGGTATACAAATAAAATATTGATAAGATTATATTATTTCTTTTATGTTTCATTTTTAACTCGGTTATCAGCAAATTAAAACAATGCAAAATCAGTATATAGGATATCAAATTTTCAGTAAGTTTTAGGTGTTCGTGAAAGCAAGAATTCTTTCAAGGGTCATGGCCAAGGAAAACTTCAGACTCCTTGATTTGGATTAATCTTATGCAGCAGCCATAACCAAGGAAGAATCATTAAGGCATCATTGTCGAGTCTATCATGGATGGAATGGTTTGAATTTGGGAGTATTGCTTCTGGTGGGAAGTTTCATAATGTATAAAAATTGTCTACAGGAATATTTCGCAGGGTGATAGTTTTTATACAGCATTTGCTCTGTCAACGTGCGTTTCTGAATATTAGGATGATATTTATAAATGTCTCAAAAATAAGCCTTTTAATGGTTTGTTTAATTCCTTTGAATTTGGAGTGAAGATATAACGAACTTTTACTATAATCTACTATAAATATCTTCCATCTAGAAGTGGTGAACAATAGAAATGCAGAAATTATTGATAAGAAAAGTTTCGTTTCAATAATCCTTGCCATAGCTTTTAATAGATGAAATTATGTTATTTTCCCCACGTTTCCGCTCACACAGAATAATTCACAAGTTGATTGGATGAATTCATAGTTAATGTTTCAGTACCTCATCTTAGCAACTTGCAACACACAAAACGTAAAAATTTAAAAGAAAAAGAATGGATAGTCTTTATAGTTCTAAACATCATTGACTTAGTTCATTGGCAGCTATGCTAACAAACAGAAATTGTTTATAGTTTAGGCAATGCTTCATTGTTCACCTAGTTTTGATGTGAAGGAGCATTTATTTAATAATTAGATATTATTTTGAGTATTTGCATCATTACATTATTGTTAAACCTTGTCATAACTTTTCTCTGAATTTTGAATTCGATATTACTTTATCATTCGTTGTAATTGGAGGAAATTGATCGTGCAGGAAGCAGAACACGGAACGCAGTCTGTGTCGATTTTCCTGGTTTGGGCTTTCATCCGATGTTTTAATAAATCAAAAGGATAACTGTCTTTATAGATTGATGGGGAAAACATTGCGGTTCCTTACTATTGATGCATTGTCCTAAAGCTCTTAGCTGTAGACAGCTGAAGAAAAATTGCGACCTTCATGATCACGGACTGAGGTAGAATTGTGCTAACACACAGTTGCCAACGAGACACCCACACACGAGCGAACTGGAATTTACCTTGTGTCGGTTACACCTGTTTGTATTGGCAAAGGTGAAGGTGAAAATAGTTGCGAAAAACAGTATTGAACTGCCCGTTGGGATTGACGGATACTTTGGAAAACACTCGTTAATTCTCTTGGCTTTCGGGAATTTAGCGAAACTGCTGTAATTTTTTATGAGTTTTTGTAGAACATTTCACATATACCAAGGAAAATAGTACTCTAATTAAATTTCTGACAGCTAGTTATAAAGCAAAAGACTGAAAGCTAAATTTCTAGGAGTCAAAATTTTAATTGATGCATCAAAATTTGGAAATGTTCCATTCAAAGATTTATTGTACATTTTAAAGCATATTATGCTACAGACGACGAAAGTATTACTGTTGTTTACAGACCGCAGTATTTTTAAATAAATAAAGAAACTCAATTTAAAGTACCTCCATTCTGAATAGCTATATATTTAAAATAAAATTAATTTAAACAAAAAATTCGTCAGTTTCAATAATGATGTTATATCGCAGCCTTCACTTTGAAATTTCAAATGACACCCCTACCTTTTGATGCATAAATTTGAAAGAGGATGCAATTACTATAATAGTTTTTGTTTTCTCTCCTTGTTTGGCAAACTAGGAAGTTGTTATTGTTTGCAGTCGGTTGTAATTTGGAAAAAAAAAAAAAAAAAAAAATACGTTGGGTAAATTTGCAGTAATACTTATTATCATTACAGTACAGCCTATTTCAGAACTCCTGACTAATCCGCTAACAACTGTTTATTCTTCTCGTGCAGGAGTGATAGAGCCAAGTCATATCCTAGTTATACTCTGCCCGCAAAGCACAGCAGCGAAGAATTGCAATGTGTTATCATCGATGAACGACCTTATGTTATTTCATTTAGAAATTAAGCATGCTTTTAGTTTGATTTTGAGTTCGATACTCCTGTTCTAGGCTTAGTACCTTTTTGGAAACGGTTTTTACCAAAACAGAAACATTACATTAAATGTTCAGTAGTTTTTTAATTTTATTCTCTCCAAAGTCAAACGACAGCCGATGTTGCCAGGTAACGATAGGGAGTTAAAGATATAAGTGTTATAACGTGTCTTGAAATTTCAAAATGGCTGGGATTCAGATGATGAAACCTAAGACATAATCAACATTAGTTTTTAACTCTCCCCTGAATATCTAAAAATGATGTATTTATTGTTTTAAATTTGATTTTAAATATGTAGTTATTCGGACTGACAAGTTTTGAAATTAAAACCCTTTATATTGTTGATTTCACTGAACGGTTAGTGAGTTCGACTAGAGGGTAGTTAATCCTTCAGATAGTAGATACTTTCTGTATTTTCAAAACACTTTGTCCTGCTCTTCACTTGGAGTTGATATTTCTTTACACGAACAATATTTTACTCGGTCCTGGTGGTGTAGTGGTAACCATACTTGCCTCCTAAATCAGTGATCGCGGATTCAAGCCCAGCCAGGATCGATGGATTTTTTCTGGCGTAAAAGTCCTAGATTGACTTCCTTGAGAAGGAAGTAAAGCCGTGGGTCCCATGTCGTATTTACGGCACGAAAAAGAACCGCAAGCCTGAAAGAGAGGCCTCTAAGCAAAATTTGTCGGCCGTTTCATCCCTGAATTGAATGGGACGCTGATGACCTGGGATGTTAAATAACGTCGTAAATGAACTAAATCAACGAACAATATCTTACATATTATTTCTGAACATATTGTCTAAGACGATGCAAGAGGCTGGTTTATATTTAGACTCCCGGCTGTGCGTTGCTACATTTCCATCAAACAAAAAGTTATAGAAAACTCTTGGTGGCTCCCTGCGGAGCAAATTTCTTTCCGCGCTGTATTTGTTTCCGTTATGACATGGTACAGGACGAGAGTGATATATCATGCGCTCAGTAAATGTCAACTTTGATGCTAATAAAAGTGGCACAGTTCGTTATTAACCTATACTTGTCAGTGATGATAATGGTAACTTACTAAGCAAATATAAAAAAGGGAATTAACAAAACTAAATCCTTTAGATTCATTCATGTAGACATATCTGTAGCTGGCTCACACAAGTTTCCTCTGTAATGCTTTTCCTTCTCGGTAAGTAGCATATCAGAAAAGGAAATATACTATGACGCATTGCGCATATTCTTGCCGGATCACGCCAGATGAAATGTCACTGTTTTCCTTAACAGTGTTCGCACATTGAAATATCTCTTATGGTTTTGTGGTTTGACATGCTCGGCTCATAGAGTTTTGGTGGCATTTATTTCTTCCTTTTTTTTTTTTTATTAGTTTTCCTTTTTGCTTTCACTGTTTCTTTTTCGTAAAGTATCTTAGGGAATGCACAAATTATGTAAAATACCCACTAAAACAGTTTTCTTTCATTAGACAGTATCTACATAATATATTAAATTTATTAAGTTACCTCACATTTTGGAATTACTGAAATATATTTCTTGTGTTGACTTGTTATTATATTCTTATAGTTCCAAGAAAAATGCCATTGACATTTGAATTTAAAGTTTTAAAATTACGCTGCTGTAGTTTTTGCTTGATTAAGAAAATGTTCAATGTACAGAGTATTTCTATGCTATTTACTCTTGTATTTATTCCGTTATAAGTTTTTCCCTCAGTTTTATGCATGGATTTAAAACTTACGCATGTAATTAGGAAAATGGTGAACGATGGACTTTTTTTGATAAAATGGTGAACAATGGACTTTTTTTTGATAAATATGAGTATCATTGTAGACAAGCTGAGTAGGTCTTAACTCAACAGAGACAAACAATTTAAAAACTTAACTTTAATTTTTATGTACACCCTTTGAAAAAAAAAAAAAAACCCTCAGACTCTGCGTGGCGTTCAGAGAACTTTTAAGAAGCTTGTAAATGCTGTATTCCCAACGCGCATGCAGCGACTGCACACTGCATTTGGCGCTTTGTCTGGAAACGTAATGGTCACAAACCTAAGCATCTGAAAGAGTAGATATAGTAGCAGTGGCCGAACGTTTTAGAAGGCACTGCTCTTCTGCCTAAGCTCCTGGGTTCAAATCCCACACAGCATGTTGGTTTTATTTTTTATTATTGTTTTTTTTTTTTAAGTATATATGTAGAACAACATTTTGCCTTAATATCGTAATACATTTTAACTTTTCATTTCAGTTTTATGACATTACATATTCACACACACACACACACCGTCACGGGTGGCCGAGGTCGTTAAGGCGCGAACTCATGAGCGGTAGGTCTGGGGTTCGAATCCCGCCAGGGCCGTTCTTGCTGACTGAAATTGTTTCCAGGTTTTCTTCAGTCCTCATAAATGGCAAATGTCTGGGAGGTACTTAGGCCTGGAACGTTTCCTTCCTTAAAAAGACTCCTTTCCCAATATATAATTTCATCTCATGTATTATCAGTGCCCATCGCCTGATGTGCCTCTGTAGCAAAAACAGGCGTTAAATTCATTCATTCAGCATGTATAAATGTCTGAATCTTCGGGGTATAGATAATATCAGCTTTCTACAGTAGTGAGGACGAGAGGCTACATATCCTAGGCTTCTTGAAATTGTGTTCATAAGCCATCTTTTGTCCATCGTGCATGTGCAGGGAATGTGTGTGCAGCATATCGCATTTAGATAGAACAAATACTGAAGGAAACGTTATAATATATAACATGTTAACATTAAAGGTTATTGTATTTGGAAAACAATATTAGGAAACTTAGTTTGTCAAACCTGCGCTCTTAACCACGGCATCACCGCACACTTTGCCACAGGAAACACCTCATACTCGACAGCTGTAAAACACAACTGCTGCAGTAATTACACAGCCTTGCTGGATACCTTGTGAATCGCGCGCTGTAACAAATAGGACTTCGAAGAATTTTACTTTTAAAAGGTGATACTTCCCCCTCTTCTCTCCAAAGAGTGTGCATTGTTTACTGTTATGTACCTTATCTATACAGGGTGCTAGTGAAATGCACCATGACAATTTAAGGAATTGTAGAATGAGCTTAAAATAGTTCATTTGAGATAGGAAATCGATGTTCTGTGTTCAAGTTTCAAAAGTATGTCAATAAATTTGTAAAGGACCGAAATTGCAATTACTAATGAAGCTTCCATTCGAAATGATACCACACTATAACGGACGAAAGTTGTGATGTAAAAAATCGGAGCGCTGTTATCATCTCGAGTCTGGTTGATTATTCCCCCCCCCCCTTTATATTTTATGTAGAGCATAGAGAATATAAATCATTAATTAAGAATAACTAACTTATGCTGGCGACGAAAATTTAATAACTGCTATACGGTGTTTTGTGCATCATTTTAAGGTGCTTATTTTTAATATATCCCATGGTGCAGGAAACTGTCATGCTGAATTACTAATGTTTGGTTGCAGGTGATCGACCTGTGTCAGGGGGCCGGCGACCCGGGACGGTGCAGGAGAGCGAGGAGCGGCCCCCCAGTGATGGCCTGCACAACGAGGATGATGACTACCAGCAAGACAACATGTAAGTACGAAAATGGCATTTGTTGGTCTATGCATTTGTAGTTAATAGAAGCCGATTCACAGGCTTATTTCGTTGTACACAGGTGCTATGTAATTTTGTGTATTATGGTAATGCGTCGGAATTACACGTTCTGATTATAATAAATAGACAAATAGAAATAGGACTAATAATGCCCCTTTGCTCTTTTCTAGTAACTCCTAACCTTTTGGGCGTAAGGTCATAGATGAAGGTCATGTGTGAACGATTTGGATTCTCAAAGTTATACACATTTGGCATCTATGAGCTTATTTATTTTATCTTAACGGCGCTAATTAACATCTCTGGTTATTAGAGTATCGTTTTGTTATTTTCTCGAATATTGTTAAGAGATAGAGGGGGGAAAAGTGATTAGATAGTTTGATCTCCTTATTAAGCTCTATTCACCTGTATTTATGGCGCTAAGTACACTTCGATTCTGTATAACACAATCACTGACGATTAGGCAAAAGAAGTTCATTGTCTAGATGATTATTTTGTATCTTGATCATCTCTGACATGGAGAGCGAATTTGTATATACTATTCGTATTAATCATAGATTCACGTCTTTTTGTCATAAGATCAGTTACTGTCCAACACATACATTCTATACAAATAAAATATAGGCAAATTACGATACAAGTAAACAATTATGCCCGGAGTTAGGATGTTAAATTAAACAAACATTAATTCAGTATTAAATTGAAGTATTCAAAAGTTCCAGAAAAATAGAACCTACAAACAGTAAGCATTTTATATTGTAATCGCTAATAATAGATTAAACTTCGTTGGGGGCTCTAGCTTAATCCACCGTTTTCCTATTTTTACACAAGTGACTGTACAGTTGTGGCCTTCACAGCGACACATTTTTCTTTGCTTTTAAAGTATAGTGCAGTGCATGATTCGTTTGAAAAAAAAAAACATCATCAGATTTCTTAAGGTTTTCCAAGTGAAACCTGTATTGAACACACCTATAGGCTGTAGAGATTTTGAAGATTTACAAGAAGATGACATGAATTATGAGACCGGAACAGAAGGTCTTTCTTAATCCATGAAGTACAAGGCTTCCAAAATATGTCCTCACCGCTTGCACGGGGTTTTGCGTATCGGCCAAGGCTGGTTTACCTCCCCACACACAGCCACCTGTCTGCCAGCAGGTCCTTGAACTTCCCAGCGGTCACCATTCGGTCACCATTCGTTCGTGAAAATGAAATAATAACTGATTTTAGATCTGACGTATTTTGTGTGTGTGTGTAAAATATTATAAATACAAATTAGCTCGTCGCGTTAATGAGGAATTTATTAGGAAGTTACCTGGGCAATTGTCTCATTTCAAAACTGCAATTCACGATCTTGTGAATAAATTTGACACTGCTGGTTCAGGCAGAACAAACGCAGGGGCAGGCGTACAGTTTTTACAGAAGACAAATTTGAAGAATTAATTATCCAAATCTTGAACGTTCGCTAACAAAAGCATTATCAAAATTAGCACAAGTTACTAATGTGCACGTCTTCATTATCTACAAGGTGATCCCTAGCACGTTTGTGTTATTGTGAGTGGTTTCTTTAATCATTGACTGAAGGGTTAATCGAACTACAGCTTGTGTTCTTTTTAGATAAGGCATGAGTACCACCAAAATATCGTGTGAAGAACAATCGCAACGTTCGCTATAATACTTCCAAATACAAGAATCCCCTCTTTATGGTAGGAAATTTAGAGTTTGGATTAGCACAAGACGCAAAATCGGTCCGTAGATATGGGCAGACAGTAAATAGAAAGAGAGAGGTGCCCAAATTACATTCTGACCTTTTTTTTTAATTAGCTAACGGCAGAAGAGAAATCATATAGGTGGTTTCAACAAATTCCACCACTGCTCATACAGCAGAGAAATCCATGGGTAAGATTTGGAGAGTGTTTGAAGATATAGTGTATTGCTGGTATAAGGCATTCTCGCTCTGTAGATCAAACATTCTGTAATTTTCATTTGTGGAGTAGTCTGAAGGACAAAGTATACAGAACATCCTCACACTTTAGAAGTTAATGAAAACACACGAAATGAAATTACAATGCTCGAAATAAATCGTAACAATCGGAATGTGTTTACCCGGGTCATTGCCTGTTTAGCTAAGGAAGGACGACATTTCCAGCATTGGATATAAGAAAAATTTTACACACAGTTTTAGCACGCGAAGGCCGATTACAGGTGCGGCCGGGTGTGGCATATCCATCTGCCGAGACGCACAACCCGTGCGAGCGGTAAGGACATATTCTGGAAGCCCTTTTTATGTGTATGTATATATATACATAAACATACGCTATAAAGTTTAAAGCAAAACGACGTTTAGCAAAACATAAAATATACATGACAGTGGTGAAGAATCGCATACATATGTCTCTCACTAAACTTTAAAACATATACGCATCGTAATGCTGCAATTGCTACATTCGCGAGTTGTAGGCGGTACCAACGTTGAATGAAAGTTACTAATTGAGTAAACCTCCAAATAAGGGAAATACAGACTAAACCGTTCCTTCAAATGGCTCGTCACCTTTCTCACGTCCCGAATTGCCACATTGGTGTACACGCTTGCACTTATGATTGAATATGTTCATTAAGTGTGAACATATTCAAATCATTTCGCTTTCTGTGTCTTTAACAGAATTACTTAAGGTTTATCAGACGTCATTTTGAAGATTAAGACAAAAAAAATAAAAGTGAATAGCAATTGCAATAATGCTTGAAGACTGTCACATTTCTGTGTCGGCAATAATGAAGGCGCATTAATCGTAGTTCAGAGATAAACATTCACAACGTTTTGCACATAAAAGATCAGATATCGCGCTTCTTACACCTGAGTAAAAACAACGCAAAGGAAGTGGCAGTCGAAATGTTGCAGCTTTGCCAGGTTGATCACAACGACTTTCTGAGCACCTTATGACCCTGAGGTAAAAACTTTCAGGAATGATGGAGAAGGGCAAATGTATCACTTTGAGATGACAGCTGGGAAACATTCTGTATAAATATGTAACGAGCTTAGTTGAACCTATGTTTCAATATTCTGGCATTCATATTAGCAGCACAGTAAACAGTGGAAACACGTAAATTCACCTACACACACACACACACACACACACACACACACACACACACACACACACACACGCACACACGCACACACACACAGGCCTGACGTCATCGGGGAAGGTTATGTTAAGCTGTTGAGGTCTCAGTGTGCTGTTGACAGATTATACCTCTAAGCGCCAGATAATAATTGGAAAATATTACCGGGACCTCCTGACGAGATTGCGGGAGGCCATCATTAAAAAACACTGCGTGAAGCTTTCAAGGAGAGTTCGTTTGCTGCACAACAACGCGCCAGCGCTGATGCATGCTGCTGTTTTACCTCATCCTCCATATTCACCCAACCTGACTTCCTCGCATAAAGACCCCACTTGGTATGCGTTTCCAGGACGACAACGAGGTGATACAGTTTTTCAGGAGTTCTTCCATCAGTGTATGTACCAGCTCATTCAACGTGAGAGAAACGATTGTGTGGTACATATGTGGAGAAGGGTTAAATCCAGGACAAAGTCTCTATACCGAAAATGATAATGGGTCTATAGACACTGCAGAACTTCCACTTGAGAAGCACGGTGTATAAGGCATTTAAAAACACAAAACGCCCAAATATATTTTAGGTATGGTAGGAAAAAGTTCCCTTGTAGGTGAATTTTTACCTTTACGTTTTTAAGAAAGCTAAGACCACAAATGAACCTTTTGAATCACTCTTTGTTCTTCTTACTGATTGTGTGAGAAAGTTACTGGGAATCTTTTTTTTATTTTCTGGCTACCACTGTTTATGTCACGAGCTGTGATGCTCGGAAGATAATTTCCTGTCTCTCAGATCAATACAGAATGGGAAGACTATATTTACTTAAAGCCTGTAGTAACCTCCTTCCAGCTCACATAAGACACCAAGGACATTGTTGATTGGAATGCTAGCTAGTAGTAGAAAGGTGTACTGTGCAAGAATGTCTAGAGGCGATATTGGTCTCCATGTTTAGTATAAAAGGAAATAGGCATAAGATAAATAAAGTATTCCTAGATTGTTATACATAAAAAAATTTTTTTTAAACTCAGTCTATTCTGCTGTCTCAAGCGAATCACACCAAAATTAGTACCAGCATCCGAATCTAGTTGGAATTACTTCCTCAATACTGCAACTGCCCTATCTACTAACAATCTGCTTTGCCTGGACCTCCCCTATTGCAAACGGTGGTACGTTGACAAAGATTTCAGATTAAACTAAAAGATGTGCAATATATAGTAAACTTTTAAGTAGTGCTAATAAAGTGTAAAACGTTAATTAAAACTGACAACGGTAAAATAGGAGTTTCTGTATTCGCTTCAGAGAACACGATATTACGAGATTATAAGCGATTCTTGGTCGAGCATTAACAGAATCTATATCACATTGTCTCACCCATTTCATTTCATACCAAACAAGTTTACATAAATATATTTTTAGTAAAAGTTTGACAGACTTCTAGAAAAGAGGTATTGTTTATACCTCGGGTATAAATGCGCCTTTTTCTTGCTTGAGAAGTTGGACAGTTTTAAACGGAAAGACAGGGAAACAACAGCTGAGACTATTTATCTTTACCAAAGTTTTTGGCAAGACAAAGTAGAAAAAGTTGAGAATTACCAGCACTACACAAGGATCCTAAATGTAAAATGCATTAACATTGTTTGCATTTTCTCCGTTCCTTAAAAGGATTTTAGAAACTGATGAGTCATGCCATTCTTGGTAGAGCTAGGTAGTTTCTAATACATGGTTATATCCTAAAGTTTGCTCTGTAGAATAAGGAGGGGAAAAAAATGAAACGAGAGAGGCTGGCAATGTATAAAATGCATGGATTGTAATGAGCCAGGAATATGTGGCATTTGGAATTTATTTAAATCATGTGATTATTCAATCTTAAGCCTAGCTTAGGAATAAAAAGAAAATTAGAATAGGAATAGTTGTGCTTTTCTGTCATTTGGTTTCTATAACGTGTTATTTTATGGTGCCGTAACTTAACTGCAAAGGGCGTAAATATATAGTGTCACTGAAAAAGCCATCTCGGCGTAGCCACTCTTCTCCTAGGCTACGATGCTCTTATGTTCTAATTTATATCTCTCATCAACCAGCCATGGAAAAAGGTTAAAGCTAATTTTAACAAGATTTATAAATAAAACGATTTCAATAAACTATGTATAAAAAGTGTGAGCAAATTAACATTACTCCCTTTTTTGTAATGTATTACTTCATGTTATTGTTTTAATTTTGAGGGACTAGTTGGTACCACGTGCAGTTGTTTTAATTATAAATATATAACTTCATTATGAAGGTCGTAATCAAAGTATACGATAGTATGGAGGGAGGAAAAAGATTCGGTATCCCGGCAACGGTGGACCATGAATACTTATGCCCTCATCACCAGATCCTCTCTAAAGGACCGCTTCCACAGATGTCGAGGTAGAAACGTTTCCAGTTAACCAATTCACCACCGCGCGCCGCACACCGCCAACCATATCGTCTGACACATTCTACAAATAGAACTATGGAATGAAATGGGAAATCAAAAAATTATTGCTAAGGAAAACTCATCCCAGCAAGTGATCAAAACTTTTAAGTTTAGGATGGGCGGCCCCAAAGGATTTGAACATGAGGTTCCATACGTTGCCACCTAAGCCACCCCACTCAGTCATAATAAGAGGAAATTTCATGATTTGACATTACACACCTAGAATTTGTTTTGATGTATCATGCAAATCTTCATGGATTAGGAGAGGTCTCCTGTCTGGCCTCAAGTTTCATGACTTCCTAGCTTATAGGTCAATACATTAAGTTTGCATTGGAAAACTTAGTAGATGATCGCTGCACTTATTATAATATGTTAATATTCTTTCATTCGATGATAATGTTTCAAGCCTTTATTTCTATCCTCATTTTGTATAATGTGACACATTCCTACGCTGTTCAAAATATTTCATCTGCGTTGCTTAATTACTCCAACCTATTTTGTAGGCCAAGTTCGTACCATACAACGCAATTGACACAATCATCGTCTTATAAATCTTTAAGTTTGTTTCTTTTCTGGTTTTTCTTTTGAATGTGAGGCGGATAAGTGCGCGCAGGAACGTCAGACGTCCAATGCAAATGAAGCTAACGTAGCGTTGCCGGCCGCAACATCTGGTCATAGTTACTTCATACATTGCTGCATATTTTGTCTCCGCCCCAGGACAAGACTATTCCAGGGTCCGGTTTTGCTGTTTTGTGAATGCTCTATCACAGGAGGAGGATTGGAGTGGAGTTGTTGCAAATTAATTAGCGAGAATACACAGAATTCTGATGAATTTTTTTCGTCAATGCGTGGTATGTTTCCTTGTGCTTCCGCCTTGACGACGAAGCTTACATAGATAGAACGCTGACTGCCTCGGAGGCGAAGTATTGGAAGATCGCTAGCTCTTCCGCGATTATTCAGCTGACGGAGCAATTGAACGATTAACTTAACTGTGGTCGCGCTTGTCTGCATACTGCGTATGTGAAGAACGTGGACGAATCTGCCTTGAGACTGCACACCGCCGTAGTGACCACTGCGCGGAAGCAAATCTAATCTCACCGATTGAAAACTGTCCCCGCTGCGGAGGATATTCCTCATATTATATTAATTTCAAACAATTTCAGACGGTATCACCACAACAAACTCAGGGACGCTGAGCTCTCAAAATCCACGTTCATCATTGGTGAGCCAAAGCTCATCTTTCGGCGATACTATTAAAACGTAGAAGACGAACTCTGGTTATTGGTTGACTTTGAACAGATGTCGAAGTAATCGGTAAGGTTATTGACTTGCTAACGGATCCTTGTGAAAATCGTAACGGGCTGGCAGGTCGTGAACACAACAGTCTGTCATGGGTAGGCGGCACCAGCGTTAGTTTCCTTTGTAATGGCCAACTTGGTCGCCTAAGGCATGGCAGGTGCACCAAGACGGATTTCTACAAATATTCATTCGTTATACATTTACAAAAAATTATCTTACACATAATTTTTGATGATTACTTATTGCTTACGCAGCATACATGCGTTATTAAAAATTAGATACTGCATGTCATATACATAACGTACACAAATACACTATTAACATTTACATAATATCACACGTCTATCTCCTGGTGGAGGCGGGGTGCAAAAGCAGTTGCAAATGTATATGCAATTATTCTACAAATGTACTGAAGTTTCTTTAACATGTTTTTATTTCTTCATTGTCAGTTTTGCAAATAGCATTGCAAAAAGTTGCCCACCTCTTGTAATATTTCATTATTTATGACGTTTTTGACCCTGTTCCCTATATTTTATTTCCTTTAATTTTTCTATATCAACAGTTTGATTCATATATACGTATTTGTAATTTGGTTTAGTTGAGTTGACATTATGCCATCTGCAAAGAGTTTTCATGTATAAATAACTAAATCTGACAAATCCGCAACACTTGTGGAATGTAATAACTGCATAAAAGTTGTTCATCTCGTTAGTGTGACATGTTATATGGACCATTATAAATAGTTAACATTTATTCTAATTTTGAAAATTACGTAAAACGATTTTAAGGCATTTTTAATCTTATGCGGTTATATCCAGTTTACCCGAATGAACTCTGTAAAATGGTAGTATTAATTAAACATACATTTTAATTATCTTTTTACAATACAATAAAATTAAGATAGAGAAAATTAAAACGTAATAGTATGTTTAATTATAATTAATGAAATGGCATCGTATTCACTTTTGATGTACAAACTTTTGTTTATTTTGCATAGCACAGCACAGTTGCTCGAACATCCATAAATCACACATATATTGCTAATCTTTTCGATATTCATAATCAAAAATCGCAAACAGCATTTAATAAACAAAGCGCTTTGAGAGAAACAAATGAATGCTGTGAGTGATAGAATTTCATTAGCACAAAGTCAAAAGACTCAGCAAGCGCTATGACAAAGCTGGGAAACTGATCGATGAAAACATACAACACGGCCCACCCAGTCCCTGTGAAGCGACCGTAATGCAGTTCATTATTTCCCAATCCATGCTTTGAGCATTAGCTCTTTTGTCCATTTGCTTTGATGAAAAGAATAAAACTGCAGGTCTACGAGACAAATCCTTATGTGTATTCAGTAACATTATTATGTGATAGATCGTTTCGAAGATTGGCTTTGGCCTTAATAGGTAAAAGAATGGGAAGCAAACACAGCTCCATAATCGTTGTAGCAGTTTGGAGTACAGCGCACAACGGAATTTATTTCATAGGGCTCTCTCAACTAAGACTAATTATACTAGGAATGAGATATTCCATTCTTTAAAAAGATTAGATACTAGCGAACTTCTTGGCACTTCTTTCGTGATTGGAATCATTTAAATCCAAACTTAAAAACACTATTAAAACTTTAAAATAGACAATAGCCCCATTAACATCCAATGGAAGCGTTCACTAATAAAGATAGTGCAATTATTGCAATTTCGTAGTTATTATTATTATTATTATTTTTTTTTTTTTGTAAGAATGCTCTTTTAACACATTTGGTTATTATTAGCATCCCATTCAATTGAGGTCGATAATTTTTACTTTACTTCCCTTTCGAAAAAAGCCATACTTGGGATTTTTACTCCCTAAACAAATTCATCGGCCTTATGACTATCATGAACTATTGGCCTTTTTTATTATGCTTTCAATGCTTGAAACGTTTCTCTAAATAACTTATTGGATTTGTGTGACAAAATAAAATAGAATGTTCTCACAAACGTGAGTTTAATTATTACTTAGTGGTTTAAACGCCTCTGTAAGCATAGCCATAAATTATGAGCGTAAAGTCACTCTTTAGGGGCCGCCATGGGTGACCGAGGTCATTAAGACGCGGATTCGTGAGCGGGAGGTCTGCGTTTCGAATCCCGCCAGGACCGTTCTCCCTGACCTTTTTTCCAGATTTTCCTCAGTCCCCATAACTGGCAAATGCCGGGGTGGTACCATAAACTTAGGCATGGAACGTTTCCTTCCTTGAAAAAAAAAATCCTTCCCCAATACATCATTTCATTTCATGTATCATCAGTGTTCATCGCCTGTGGTGCCTCAGTAGTAAAAACGGGCGTTAAATACCATTAAAAACTCTTTAGGAAAGTAATACTATTTAAACACTGGTATATAGAAATCGTTTTGAGACATATCTAATATAACCAATCAACAATTGAGAAAATACATCTAACTTCACTGAATGAATATAAAAATACTCAGTTATCATTACTAAAATATATAATCGGAAATCACTAAAAAAGTGTTTAACAGCGGGAAGTTTCAAGCAATTTCAGAAGCATTCTTTGCATTTAAAGGAGGGCATATAAAATGCATATATCTCTTGAAAAAATATCGAGGAAAAGAGCTAGGTACAGCTCTGTTGATGTGGCACATTTCTTAGCTTACCTTCGCTTATACAGATTGTTCCGGTTAGAGGTACCAAGAAATAAATGCATATCGTAAAATTAGAGGAAGATGTGGTTATGATTTGAGAGAGAAAAAACAAACTCCTAGCTTATAAAATAATGGTGAGAAGCAGGTGTGAGTGCTTCTCTCTCTCTCTTTAATATTTTTAACGCCAGTTTTTACTACCGAGGCACCACGGGCAGGGGTATGGACACTGATGATACATGAAATGAAATGATATTTATTAGGAAAGATTTTTTTTAAGGAAGGAAACGTTCCAGGCCTAAGTTTATGGTATTTTCCCTTTCTGAGGACTGAGGAAAACCTGGGGGAAAAAAAAAAAAAAACACCTCAGTCAGGGAGGACGGTCCTGGCGGGATTCAAACCCCAGACCTCCCGCTCACGAGTTCAAGCGTTAACGACCTCGACCACCTGTGGCGGTGCGTGAGTGCTCGCTCGTTAGCCATGTATAATGAAGGACAAACCTGACGCTGCGTATTCAGTAGAGCAACAGAAGCACATAATGCCATGTGTATTGTGGTAAGGAAAAGAGAGAAATCTGTTTGTTATCTTGTATATGGAGTCCAGATGTCTGTAGGGCAACTTTCGGCGCTTGCATAAAGTTCTTCTAAACGTGGAGAGTTCCTTTATCAAGTTACATAAAAATTATGTTAATAATCCATCATTTACACTTCATATTTATACATACTTTTCGATACCTTTAAGGAGAACACCCTTTAATATTTTATATTCATAGTAGGAAAAATTCACAGAATCTCACAAACACTACCTTCTCCGGCTTTACAAGGATAGAAGCATATAACGAAATTCTAGTTTACTGTTCATTAAACGGTTGTTATTTTTCGTATGTGAACAGCGTGCTGTGCTGAAGTGGACTTAAGATATTCATACTTATAAGAGTCGCAACATGTTTATTTATGTATCCCTTATAGTGGCAAGCGCAGCCAGGAACCGAAGAAAAGACTTGTCACGCCAAAGAATTGGTCATTTTATCTTCATCAATATTGTGTGTCCACAAGAGAGTTCTTTGTTGGCGTATTTCTCGGCGACTGCTATAGATATTTCACTAAGATGGTAGGAATGAGTTCGGAGACGCTATCGGCTTAAAGTACTTAATATTCAAAGGAAAGGAAAGATTAAACCAGGCAATTTCTCTATATCGCATACACGCTGGTCACCAAGTTCATGACGGTGACATCAAGGCAATCGGTTAAAGCTTCTAAATGTATCCAAAGTTGTATATCAAAAGGCAGAATATGAATCAGCGCATGTGGTTAACGCTTACAGAGAAACCATCTGATACAACCACAAAGCCCTTTTGTTTCGTACACGGAACATGGGTCATAATATTCTGTAATATATGTGAACTACCAGCACATTCTTTTCATGTTTTCTCAGCAATTTTCTTTTCATTCCGTACCATCTTTCACTTAAGCCGAGCGGTAGGCCGGCTCGCCTGTCTTGTTTTTGTTATGGGGGTACTTTGAAGAAACAGCACAAGTTCGTCCTTCGGAAGAACCAACCAGTAATGGGAAACGAGTTTCCTTACTTCTTGTTTGTCAATCTCTTTAAGTATAATGTATGTGCATTCAACGATATCGCTTTTGTGAAGGGGAGGGTGAAAAATTGGAGTTACAGGGGGAAAAAATGGAAACAGAGCATGGCAGCGGGGCTGGAAAAGGAGGAAAAGAAATCTCCATGTTATTTTTATCATTTTTTTATCGTTCCCTGCCCCTTTTGTTTCTTATTTCCAAGACTTGAGTCCTCAGTTGAATGTCTACATGCAAATGCAAAGAGCAAATCCTGAAAATCTTACTATCTGTAAGATCGATTTAAAATCATTCGGCCAGTACGCAAAGCAGTAATAAAGACAGTAAAGTGAATAACTTTGAACTTAGAGCATTCATTTTTAAAGCACACATCGGAGCACTAAAAATGGAAGGTATTTTCTTAATGGCTCGCAAATGGCAACACAAAATGTTCTTTAAAATATAGAGCAATTGACACATGCGAGGAATACCATTTGACTTTATTCTCTGCGGCTCATACATTGCTTTGTCCAGAAGTGTCAATACACAAATTGTAATACTGCGGTCTGCAACTCTTTGTTTAACCTTATAAGAGTTTTCAGAGTAATGTATTGTCTTTACAGGTATATAGTTACACGTCTGTGTAAACTTAAACATGTCACTGTCAAAAACTCAGCACGAGGGAAATGTGCTACACTCCTGAGCTATAGTTTTCAATGTCTGTGCATTTTTTTTAAAGAACTAAGCTAGGAGAAAGTGCCTGCGAATATTGTATTAAGTGGGGCATATAAATTACGTAACATAGATGGAATATTTGGTGTCGCGTATTCTGAAACAGGGTAAAACACCCGCTTGTATGTCAAAGTAGCCCCCAGGAAAACATCACAAGGCAGGAAAACTTATTTCTAATCTTTCAAATAGAGTACGTCGCTGCCCAATTTTCCAATATGCAGTAGTGGCATTAATTCTGGGCACTTTTCGGAAAAAGTTTATCCTTTTTAAATCTTACAAGATATACGAAGATTGTGTTGCACTAAATTAAAAGACCGCCACGGTTGGACGAGGTCGCTAAGGCGCGGACTCATGAGCGGTAGGGCTGAGGTTCGAATCTTGCCAGTACTGTTATCCCTGACTGAGATTTTTTCCAGGTTTTCCTCATTCCTCACAAACAGCAAATGCCGGGGAGGTACACTAAACTTAGGCCTGTAACGTTTCCTTCCTTAAAAAAATCCTTTCTCAATATATCGTTTCATCTCATGTATCATCAGTGTTCACCGCCTTTGGTGATAAAAACTATTTTTAAAAACATTACAGATGGCGTGTTTATTTTTTATAGATGTTTCTAAACCACATTTATTATCTGTAAGAAAGGTGGAACGTGCTATATTCTGTGTATATATTAGAAACAAGTTTAATTTACATTATTCAGTAACTTCAATAACTTGCATCTTAGTGCATCAGCAGCAACATAATTGTTGTGCAATTATGTATTTGCAACCTGTAGTGTTCAATTTTTATGTATTCTTTCAATATCTAAGTCAAGTGTGATCATCATTGTTGATAGCAGTTGACAACGAACTTTTGTAAAGTGCAC
Source organism: Metallyticus violacea (assembly GCA_030762175.1). NCBI lineage: Eukaryota > Metazoa > Arthropoda > Insecta > Mantodea > Metallyticidae > Metallyticus > Metallyticus violacea. The sequence continues at coordinate 64,737,281 of CM060836.1, forward strand.
ATCTTCCACAGTGAGTTTAAAAGCGATCAAGTAATTTGAAACAATGTCTCCTAAGACAAAACGCACTGATTGTAACCGAGTAAGGAGTAAAACAGTTAACAATTCGTGAAGAACATTATTTCTATAAAGGAAGGTATGACACCAGATAAGGGTTTTGTGAAGGTGATGAGCCTTGTCGGCGAGTCTGGAAACTTATGGACCTACCCTCGTAGCTGCTAGAGGCGATCATCCAATCGTGGTTTAGAATGATGATACCAGAAGATCTTCAATGTTTGAGGTACTCAGTGCCACGAAGAATCGAGGCAGTAATCACAGCAAAAGGATGTTCAACAGAATATCAATACAAAGCAGTTACAATAATTCATATGAATGTGTCCAAAATGTACAATTTATAGCTGTCGTTTGATAAGTAGAATTTGTAATTTAATATACTCATTTTAGAAATATTGAACATTAAGACATGTTTTTCTAGTTTTCCTGAAACATTTATTTAAATAAAAACATAAATTTCAATTAAAAGCTTAATGTCATATTTACAAAATTCTCTAAAGTATCCACAATACTGTATAATGGAGAATGTCTCAACATTAAAAACTTCTTCTTTTGAGAAGGAAAATAGCAGAGAATAAAGATTTCATGTCTTCTATGACGCTAATATTAAGTAATTAAATTTTTTGATATTAAAAAAAATAAATTTGGATGGGAAACTATTTTACAGCATAAAAGGTTATGAACAAAATGAAAAAAGTTTGCTCAGGCGAGGAAATTGTACTTAAAGTAAATGAAACTATTAGAGAATTAATCTTCTAGCTACTTCTGCAGGTCTCAGACATGATCATATTCTCTCTCTGACACCACAACGCACGTTGACAGGAGCCCAGCAGAGCTGATTACGGATTGGAGCCTTCTTATTTCATGTGCAGTATAGTAATTGTTGGTAATTATCGTTATAGTCTACTATTCAATGTAGTGCGAGTGGATTCAACAGGAGCAATCGGCAGCAGAACAGCGAGTCAGGTGATTGGTTTCCAAATTTAGGATGGGGGGAGGGGATAATTTCCTGTCCGTGCTAACTAATTACTCCGGCAGGAGAATTTTCGTTGATGTTTGGTCTGAGAAAGAGGGACAAAAAATTGTTCACTACACACGTCATGGGCTGCTGCATCCCCTCAAAAAGAAAGTAATTTGTAGAAGCATATGAAGGGGTATACTACCCCTGAGGGGTAGAGGGTAGCCATGTAGAAATTAAGCCGCCCATCAAGTCATAGCAATAGCACCCTCTTGGGAAATAGTGGGCGTGTCCTTTTCACATGCTGTGGCATGTGAATATCAAGAAGACATGAGTCGTCAGTTCTTTTGTTTTGTGTGCAGAATGAAAAGTAACATTGAACAATAACGAGCGATGAAGAAAAATTCAATGAACGGAGGAAGTATTGGATACAGCACTGGTTGCTGCAGTTAAGCGACATGTTTCAGAGAAGCTACTCGATCATCGGGGAAATGAAGCTTAGTTAAACCGGATAAAGTTACAAAGCTATAGGTAGCAGTTCTCAGTGCTAAGATGTCGACCGGTATTCTGGAAGGAAAGGATCAAGCTGCAACTTTCAACCACTCCCCGGGAATCGATCCGAATAACCGCATCAAAGGTCATCTAGCCGGAGTGTATATTTAGTTTTCGCAGAGAGTAGTGTGTAGTACACATATGTGGTTTAAAGGAAACAGCAGCTCTCACCTTGTCAGGTACTGGGAATGAAAACTTGGTTCCGACAGTTGTAAAGCTTTAAACATGTCCGATTGCCTACGGACAATTACAACATAAAGCATTTTGTGGCAAAAGCTGAATTAAAAATTCTCATCATGCCTATCTCATATGCAACGGAAACATCTGCATGTGTAAAGATAACATTCCTCCCTAAATGTAGTTACAGATAAGAAGAAAGTTCGAATCGATGTAAGAGTAAATGGAACGAAACTAAAATGTGTGCTGTGGTTTGTGGTCCGAGGTTTGAAAGAGTAAGACAATTTGGCCCAAGGAAGAAATCGGAAAAAATATGTAAAATATAACATATTATGCTAATGCACCAAGACAAAGAATCGCTGCAAAAGAGTTATCATTTACCATTAAATTTGGAAAACCTTAAGGGGCGATTATCGAAAGTACATTTGCATGTTCAGAAACAAGATAATTAGATTAGGTGTATACAGAAGTTGAAAGTGAATTATACAGGGACTTTGAAAAGTAAGAGGTAACTTAAATTGCTCCTACTTTCTTAATTTTCTACGTACTCTTATGGCAATGGCTTATTACCCAGAAGTTTGTATTTCAAGCTATCTTGCAACAGACTAATGCCGATAGTACTAAGGCCAATAGAAGAGCTTAGGATATGAATAGAATAAAAATAAAAGTAATATGGATTTGGAATTTGATACAGAATATTAATAATTGTTTAACACGTTAATACTTAGGAATATATAGACGAAAGGTTGACTGTTACAATCACTACTGTTCGATTTGCTAATATCAGCTGAGAAAAACAAAACAGATAACATTTTACCATTCTGAAGGAACCCCAAGCCTGAAAGAAGAGGCCTCTGAGCAAAATTTGTCGGCCGTTTCACGCCCTGAGTTGAATGGGACGCTGATGACCTCAGATGTTAAAGAGCGTCAATAATTAAATCAACCAAAAAAAAAAAAAACATTCTGAACAAAGGTTTTATTAAACTTTATGGTTGCTTAGGCAAGTATTGTTATATAATTTACTAAATTATTTTAGAATATTTGGCTGAATACGCTAAGATAATTGTTTGATTGAATACAAATTATTGAAAACACAGTTATAAATTTGAATGAAGGGACTGCAATTTCATTGGATACAAAGGACATTTGGGAATTAGTAGATGAAAAATGTAGAAACAGAATTCCGCACTTTCTTTAGTATTGTTGATTGATCTGTATAATGCTCAGGAATTATAGTGGAGGTGTGGAGTTGGCTACACGGAAGAGAAGACAATTACACCTTGCGCTGTTACACTGAAGAAGCACTTTGCTAAGAAACAATAAAAACTTTATTGGGATGTGGAGACTTCATGACAACCCATGACCTCAAGCCGCAAATCAAGGCATGCGATTTTTGGCTATATTGAATATTACCTGTGTATCACATACGCCTTACAGCCCCAATCCCGCTTCCTATGCTCTTCCCTTCCCATCATTAAAGGCAAAGCCCCAGGGCTTTCGATTTTTGAACTATGAAGCATTGTTCACGAACTGTGAGACGAATCTCAGGGATGTGATAAAGAATGCTCATTATGTTCCCTACGACTAGCAGAAACGCTATAAGAAATACATTCAAGTAGTAGGGATGAAAAAGATAATGTAAACATTGAAACAGTAATAAACAGCTGTGAAATTTTGTCCTTGACCAGCCCTCCTGTCGACCAAGAGGGAAGATAGTCTTTGGAGGTCCAGAGCAATAGAATGAGCGGTGCTAACGGAAGAGACAAATTGCCTAATCCAGGAAGTGATGATAATAATGATGATGGTTACACTGTGTTAGTAAATGCAATGTGTTCTTGTGTGATTATTATGTGTGTGACTTTTGAGATGACTAGAAGATACATCGATTCTATGACGCATGAAAAGTACAGCTATGCCCGTTTCATCAGTTCTTGTTCATAATTGTGAATGCCGGATTTTATTTACATAATCTATTTTAGAACACAATTAGCTGTTTCTGACCATGCAGGAAGTAAATTCACAGCAATAAACCCTGATTGTAAAATAGCACAGATATAAGATAATGTAAAAACACAATTGGATTACTGATAATTGGTAATGGAACATTTGCTAACACAAACTAGAAGTTTAACTTAGCATCAGCCATACAGCGTAGCTGACCGTGAACTCTGCCTAGCACACCGATGTAAACAATAGCAGGTTTCTGCATTGCAACCACTAGCTCTAACACCCCTCCCTCTGACGTCTTGTACCCTAACTTGCTTCAGGCTTATGTTCATATCTTGTTTCAGAAGGAATTGTTTCATCTGTACGAAGGAAGGTTGTCAGGTTAGCAAGAGCCTTCAAACTTGCACACAACGACAAAAGTGGTACTTGTATGAATAGCTGATGTGCTAGTGTAAAGGTGGTTAGTAGTGAAAACATTATTGAAACAGTTCAGCCATGTGTGAAACAACGGATTGTTATTTATTTCTCTCACAAAGAAAAGGTTGAACCCTAAAAATGTACAGAAAATAACCAATGGATACAGAAAATGTCAAATATCAGTATTTATTATTAGAGAAAGTCTTTGAAGAGTGCAACAGCACACCGAAAACTAGTTTCATCCCCGGTACCTAAAACCTTAACACAGACAGAACACTAACTGAAGTGCTAACAATTGCGAATATTACTGCCATGCTGAATATATGTAAAACTGGTATTTGGATTCCACGATTGTTATTATCAAGTCATAACAATATCAGTAGATTACAAATATATTGTTGGCAGTCTATGAGAAACAGCTTTAAGAACTTTTACAGCTTATCATCAAAAGTAGGACCTAGATAATTTCAACGTCAAAGTGAAAGGAAATAAAAACCACTTGTCTAGTAGTAAATATATGAATGTTGCACTTGAATTTCTGGACACTGAGTGTAGAGTGCTGAAGTTTACTCGGTGGCCCAGTGCTATCCCAACAAGAGAGGGTACAGAAGTCGGTCGTTCATTTTCCACAAGACAACGTTTGGCTGCCTACTGCTACTCTAATGGTGCGGTCAAAAAATATAAAGAGTTCTGATATTCATCATTTAAGCCCTTGAAGGAAATTTTGCCGAACTCGTTGGCTCAGGCGATGGCGCTTGGGTCTCTTTTTCAGAGATCCTGAGACCGACTAACCTGACTGAGGATTTCCATAGATTTCCTCAGTCCATTTAAAAAAGGGAAAATGCCAGGTTAGTATTTCGCTGAACCTCTCAAATGTCTGCACTTCTTTGCCATCGTTCGACATCTCCATATTTGCATATTTAACAATTCTTTGGAGTTATCCCGACGCCACTGGCGGACATCTGTTTGAAGCTCATGCACGGTGATCAGGCGCTCAAAGAAACCCCGCCGGATCCGCGCTGTGCAGTTCGACCATGTCTTCACACGCTTCTCTTTCTGCGCAGTAGCGAGGTAATAAACCATCCATTGCGCACACCTTTCTCATCTTCAAGTCCTCACGGATGATGGTGTGAAGGGTTCCCTGTAATAGACCTGTTGCGTTCTGTAGTTCATCAAGAGTGATTCGTCTGTTCATCATCTGATCAGACACAAGTTTGGTGTTACCTTCACATGCTGTTGCTAGACGCCCAGTGTTTTTGCTTTTTTTTTCGGCACAGTCCCTGCCGTCTTTGAACTGTGACATCCAACAAAACAGCGATCTGTGATTTGGTGCAGCTCGTGTGAATTTTTGAAGCAGCCACTCTTTCTCTCCACAGAAACCGCACTGTCCACCGTTGTTTCCATGTTGTTTGTTGTCCACGAGCTCAATAGCATGCTGCAGCGCTGTTCTACATATGGGACAGAAACATTTTTTGGTAATAGACATGTCTATCTTGACGTATATACGGTACACATTTAAACTGCTACTTTTCTGAAGTTATGGGGGGAGTTTGAGCTCCCCAAGTAGAATCGACCATCTACTCAAAGAGCCCCGTCGATGTAATGTACGTACGTAGCTCTTCGACAGGAACTGGTCCGGGCATTGGTGTGTAAGTCCAAAAACAGAGGAGGGAAGAACACTTTTTAAAGAAGAACAAAGTTTATCAGCATTAAGATGTAATGTGATGCTTAAAAGAAATCTATGGTAGCCTAGAAATTAGCATTGCGTTATTACGCTTCAAAATAGAAGACTGCTTTGAAAAAGTATGACCTAATCTACATTTCGAGTATTCATAAATTATTTAGGGTCTGGAATGCGCCCTTCTCTTCACTTCTTATCTCAACTTTTGAGCTCTGTTTCTAATCCCAAACAAACGCTCTTGCTACGATGCTCTTTGTTGGAGCTCTTTAGGGATAAATGCATGGCATGATATACGAGGGTAGGTCCATAAGTTTCCGGCCTCGACAATAAGGTTTATTGCCTTCACAAAACTTTATCTGGTGCCATGCCTTATTTGCTAAGTTAATAATTGCAGCTGTAACTTTCGCTTCGCTATGTTCAGTTGTTCATATATAGTTAAATAAAGAAGGCTATGTGTATAAAAGTGTGACATGTTCAAAATGGAATATCGAGCTGTTGTTAAATTATTCACCAAAGAAGGACTTACTCCAAATTAAATTAAAAGTGATTCAACGATGTATATGGCGAAGCATCCCCCTTCATATTCTACTGTAAAAGAATGGACCAAATTCTTTCCATTGTGTCGAGAGAGCATTGAAGACGAAGAATGTGCAGGTCGGCCCTTGGAGGTGCTCACTGCTAAAAACATCGCTCTTGCGGAAGGAGAAATTATGAAAGACCGGAGGCTCAAAGTTACAGAAATAGTAGCAAGATTGGGTCTTTCTAAAACAACAGTCCTTCGAATTATTCATGAACATTTAAACTTGAATAAGGTTAGTGCAAGATGGGTGCCTAGACTGCTTTCCTCAGTCCAAGAGCACCATCTGTTGTCAGGCATGTTTGCAGCTCTACCGTGGCAGCGAGAGAAAAGTTGTGCAAACCATTGTTACAGGAGATGAAACTGTGGTCCTATATTATGATCCCCTGCCCAAAAGAGAATCAATGGAATGGCATAAACCAGGCGAAGCACCGCCTCTAAAGGCCAAGGTCACTCAGCCAACCAAGAACATCATAGCCACACTCTTTAGGGACTGTGAAGGGATACTGTTCATTGACTTGAAGGAGAGAAACACCACAGTAAATGGGGAGTACTACGCTGGCCTACTGCACAGACTACGTGCTTCCATTAAAGAGAAAAGGCGAGGAAAGCTGAGTGGTGGTGTGCGCCTTCTTCACGACACGGCGCCTGTGCACACAACTCTTGTTGCAAAGGAAGCCGTGAAGAAATGTGGCTTCAAGGAGATCGACCATCTACCCTACAGCCCAGATCTAGCTCCCAGTGACTATTTCCTCTTCTCAAAACTCAAGAAGGACCTTCGAAGAAGGAAATGTAAGTGTGACGAAGAAGTGATGAATGCTGTTTATGTTCATTTTGCAGGCAAGACTTCTATTTTGGAGGGGGGATATTGAAATGTTAATTCAAGGATATGATAAGTGTATTGCATAAAGGGTAACTCTATTGAAAAGTGAGTTTGTCTTTATCATATCTAGAAAATGGTTAGGTCGGAAACTTATGGAGCTACCCTTGTACTTTTCCGGACGACGAATAAACAAAATAGCGTAAGTACATAAAGCCGTTATTTGCAAATGCTCGCATAGTACACGGTAATGCACTTTGACAGTATCACGCGTTAAAGCTCAGTATACACAGAGCACACTCTTAACCAACAAAATAAATCCCACTCGGCTTGGAGTATCCAGAAACAACAGTAAATAGCCCAAGTTCAGCGTTTTATATACGGGTACTTATTCTAATTTAAGCAGTAAGTTGAGAGCTTGGTAAACAATAGTTCAGCGTGTAATTGAAACGATGTTTTGTTTTCCTGAGTTTTAATTGTTTTGGCATAAATGAGGCAACGACCATGTTTTCTGCTACATTATCGTGCTCGTTTGCTAGCTCTTCGCTATAGGTTGCTAACATCGAATGACTCACCGAAGCTGAAATGCAATTTTCCCCCAGGTAGCTAAATACTCCACTAGTACGAACGACATTTCACAGAATTACTACTTCATTGTGGTGAAAATATAAATAGTGTATAGATATTGTTAAAGACTTTTGTATTAAAGAGTAAGTAATGATTTATCCGAGAGGGTTTAATATTTCAGAAATACAGGTTTAGTCAAAAATATCTCTGAAGTTTGACAATGTAACTACATACAAACGAAACTATCAGTAGGGGAACTGAGCCTAATATTGTACAAGTTCTCAAGTAGGCACTGCGTCCTCTTCGTTAAGAATGAAAAGTATTCAGAGCGATTTGTATGATCAGTGATCTGGTGAAGATTTTCTTGCTCTATGATTATTTTAAAGAGGACATTTCAACTGTAGCTTTTATTATTAGAAAATATAGTAATCGCACCGCAAAATTACGCAGTTTCCATTGCCATTGTTTTCAAGTCCACTCGTGGTAAGGTGCGCCATATGCAATGGTAACTTTTCCCAATATAGAACCCCACTTGTCCTAATATCGCACCTGTGACATTAGGAATGGTAAAAGTACTCCTTATGAAGTTCCAAAATCAACTTTAAGAGACACAGTAATAAGTGATAGAGAAAGGTGTGAATGGATTGGTTGCTACAAAACATGGCAGGAAACGAGTGATTGATGATGTGTTTCATTTCATAGGCCTTAAGAAACGTTCTTCCATATCCCTTTAATGAGCAGGGTAAAACAGCTGGATGGAAAGGCTGCGCTCATTTATGAGGAAACATCAAAGTCTTAAGACCTAAGAAAACCGCAGGCAGCATCAATGAAACAAATAAGATTCATTCCAGGAAAAGTTGATTTGCGCGAATCTCTGCTCCAAATAATTAAATATTCTCCAAACAAATTGTTCAACTGTGATGATCAGGTCAGATGTACAGCATGAAATAAATAAATAAATAAATAAGGAAAACGCCAAGCTGCCCTCAGCAGAAAGTTTTTTTGGTGACACTTGCTTGTATTTCCTAGGGCAAAGATTGAAATACGAGCTTCTTGGCGGTGTTCCAGATGGAATTGCTGAAGCATGCCATAAATCTGAAGTGATAAAAATGGAGAGTTTACTGAAATGGTTTCGGGAACAGTTCTTGGTAATGTAAAAAGTCATGCAAAGGCTCTGTGGTTGTGGTTTTGGATGGCCATTACTCGCATACCAGAGACATGCCATTATTAGATCTGGCTCCAGAGATTGGAGTCCATATTGCAAGTTTGCCACCCCTTGACACAGATTTATGGCTCTTTTTAAGACTTGCTTTGTACAATCAATTAAAATCTGGCCGAAACAGAACGTTGATCGAGTTTTAGCTCACTACCGCAAACAGCACGTGTTTTGGATGAGGCTTACAATAAATCACTTGCGACAGCAAAGACTTACAACCATGACATTCTTCGGCTGCACGAGTTTGTAGCTGAGGATTTGAATGACAAATGCAACTACAGTGCATCTGAAACTGGCTACAGCAACAACCTTGTTCTAGTATCATCCACCTCCAGAAAGTCCTTTTCCAGTTGATATTAGACGTCTTCCTTTCTTACAGGATTCAGTCAAAACAAGTAAAGTAAGAAGGTGACCAAGCTGTCGTGATGCTATATTTCAAGTTTACCACATGAATTTGAAGAAAAAGCGAAGACAAACGCAACGAAAAGCAGCAGCATCAAAAGGCAACTGGGACCAAGAATGAGAAAAACGCCTACCGGAGCAACAATGGTTGGAAAGAAAGATCGTCTTCAGATTCAAATGAAGCGTTAACGAAACTTATTGATTATTTTGACAGATAAAGAAGACGGTGAAGAAGGTTACCAGTGTCCGTACTGTAATCAGTCATATTCTACAGAAGAAGAGGCAAAATGGATTATTTGCACCAAGTGTTTCATGTGGTGTCATGGAACAGATTATGCAAATCTTCATCTGTGACTCCTGTTTGAGAGCTTAAATGTGCAAACAGGGAGAAAAAAAAATTAAGCATAATATTTCATGTATAATTATAATATCGAGATATTATTTCTTCCCTTCTGATACATATATTTTTAAATAACTTCTTACTTAAAATACTTTGTTTCCTTGTTTTAACACGTGCAATTTATTAAGAAGAAATACATCATTTTTTATTGTTTCTCTTTATCCCAGTTACATACCTATAATTTATTCCATTAAACCAAAAATACAGTACACTATTGTTAAAAAATGAAATACCAGATGTTTTGCTAATTTCAAGAAGATAGTGCATGCTCAAAAAGGGTGCGATATTAGGCACCCTTCCCCTACAAAGTGAACATCAGTAGACATAGCATTGTGATAGTTTTTTGCGTATTTCAAGAACTTGCAAGGCAACACTCTGCCTTGTTTATGTCATCACCTTGTTCGAAGGAATTAAATGCAATTGCCAGCTCAGTTTCTCTCTCATGAACTTGGAGATTTAGACAATAAAAAAAACCTTGTAAATAGTTAATTAAGTTTTTCAAGACTTTAAAAGGAGTTACCTGGAAGAGAGCATTTTGCGATCTAACAGAACACGAACAAGTGAAGAAAAGTTGTTTTACCAGCAAATCGCGTTCACCTGGAGGCAGATGCTTTGTGACAAAGTCACTGACGAGATGGGTGCTCCTCTCTTAACGTGCTATTGAAAAAAAAAAAAAAAAAAAAAAGAAAAAAAAAACCAGAAGGTTTTATCCTTACTTCAATAATTGAATAAGACAAACGCTTAAAAACCTGTGACCTTCACATGCAAGTTTTTGTAAGGCTGCTCTTGTAAGGGTATGTATTAGAGCAAATAGTGCCCAGGCGGACCCAGAAATAAGGCGATGGGATTGTGTGCCCGAACCGAAGAGAACGCAACCGGCGCAGCGTTTCGCCCCACCCCTTTCCCCGCTGGCGAGAGTACCATGACCAGTCGGCATATCCGCAACTCTGTTCAGTGAGCTGCCTTGCTTTGTGTCGCGGAGACGTGCTCTTGTCGTGTGCGGTGAGATTTATTCAAGTTGTGCATTTTCCCCCTAGGAGCTAAGCTTTCTGTCTCTTCCGCAATTTCAATTTGCAGCATCCTCTCAGAGGTAGTTCTTGAATGCAGTTGAATGGGTTTTATTTAACGAAACGTAAATCAGTATTTTTTTAAACTTTTAAATTACTACGCCTACAATAAAAAATCTATAATAGTGGGGCAAACAAGGTGTCCTCTCATTTAATGATGATACCCGGTAGTTAAATTCATGCCATTGTCTTTCATTAGTTCAGTAAACATTGTAGGCTTATACAAATATTTAAAATCTAATGCAAATACTCGTAATTTATTGATGAATTTTAGTTTAGAGAGATAAAGTACCTTTTTTCCTCTTTCTTTTTTTAACTCTTACTTAAAGTAAATTTGTGTTTTTAAATGTTCCGTAAATAAACTGTGCTTCGATATAACTTTTTATAGTCTTAGCTAAACATTTTCCAGGTAATTGTATGGGAAATACTTTTATTTGATTACAGGAAAAGGGAGAATTTATATGTTAGTTGTTGCAATGTTATTTATATTTTGTTTTTGTTTTGTATTTAGTGTGAAGTGGGGAAAATGTAAAATTAAAATCCGAGGGGGGGAGGAACAGGGCGGATACTCTACCGGTTTTTGAATTCGTTTTCTAGAGCAACAAGATAGGGATTCGAACCGAAGGTGCATAATCGATAGCGTTGCTGTTTTCTTACATGGGCATGAGGATGATGCGGTAAATCCATTGGTTTAAAAACAACTAGCATTGAGTAAAGATCGGCGATTTTGAATAGCAGGAAAACCTTATTGGTTCTTTCAAAAGTTTATACTCCATGCGTAATAATCATTACGTAACATGTATTCATTTCAGGCTACCCAACCTCAAAAATAAGGCTTTTTGTATGTATATTTAGACAGGGGTCTTGGATTATGGGCACCAGAAAACCAACAAACGCTGAAGGCTAATTGAAGGCATTGTTCATTCCATTTTGCAAGAAGAAAGCGTATTAGGCAGAAGTTCGGTAAGGCCCATATAACCCAGAACAACTGGTCACAGCGGGTGTCCGGAAGTGCGTTAGTGTTACATTATTTATTTCTTCCCAGCTGTTCATTTGTTCAGATGTGCTGATGATTCAGAAATGATAAAGCACTCTCAAGAAGTGCTTCTCCGACATTCGGGCTGTAGAAAAACATATTCATTTAACTAGACCCCATGCAGAAATCTTCGCCCATTTTTCAGGGTTAGGGGCTTTAAACAGAACCAATAAATGTTTATAGTTTAATGGGGAACACTTTTCTGTACGTTGTTCGTTCATTAAAGTTGTGCATTAACATGAAACTTGTGATTAGAGTGTTACGAGGGGCATTCAGCAAGTTTTGCAAGTGTCATCTTAAAGTCCAAGCTAAGAACTGAATGCGAAAATGTCCTCGCATCCCTCAAAGTGTTCACCATCTCTCACCACACAGTTGTAGACAGTGCAACCACTTGTCAAAAGTACTGCGATACTCGAACTGAGATATTGTTAACAGAGCTGAATTTATAGCTTGAGCAAGGTCCTGCACTCACTTAAAAGGTTTTCTAGAAATACAAGATTTCACTCAAGGGAAGAGCCAGAAATCGCACGGTGCAAGGACAGGCTGTAGGGGGGATGGTCAAGCAATTAGACTTTGGGACTTCCAGTTTCCTAAAATTGAAGTTCCGTGAGTAGAAGCATTGTCATACAAAAGCAATAGCCTTGAAGTTATGCACGCCATTAGCAAGTCTTGAATTATTTCTTTGTAGTTTTCAACCCTTACATTGCCGGAAAATAACTGCACAGCCTCGAATCCTACTTAAACTTGTTTCTCATCGCCCATTAATAGACCTTCATAAACGCTATTTTGACAAATTTATTGGGTCTTTAATCATGAGAAATTATATTTGAAAAACTGGAAACCCTGCCTACTGTATCTAAGGTGTTCACAACATTTTTCATTAATTTTAACTTTATGTTTATTTCTCATCGTCATTTCCCCCTGAACCGAAACACACATTAATAATCATTCTTTAATATGATGTTTTCCTTAGCAACGGAATTTAGTGAAAGCATCCTGCATTCTTAAAAATTACCCTATTACTGTAAGATCTCAAAAATATGTTACTCATTTTTTAATGCTCACAAATTTTATAAGTAAATTTATGTTCTCACATTTTTGTCATACTATGCATACTTCTTAAACCAGATTAGAGCTTGGTTGGACTCTCAGGCAGTATGTGTATAACGTATACAGGAAACCGTCATATGAAAATAATGAGCAATTATCTCCAACAGTTTAGATAATGTAGCAAAACGAATCCCAGTTTCGTCATTATGACATACAAATGCATTAGAATAAAGCAGGTGCGAATTTCAGTATTGTACAATGCTATCAATAGGAGATTTGAGGGTAGGTCCATAAGTTTCCGGCCTCGCCGATAATGATTATCGCCTTCACAAAATCCATATCATGTGTCATACCTTATCTGTTAAGTAAATAATTGCAACTGTAGCTTCCGCTCCGCCATGTTCACTTGTTCAGAAATAGTTGCATAAAGAATGCTATGTGTAGAAGTTTGTGGCATGTTCAAAATGGAGTATCGAGCTTTCATTAAGTTCTTCACTAAAGCAATTAAGCAGTAACTGAAGGGAAACATCGCCCTCATATTATACCGTAAAATAATGGGCCAAACTTTTTCGAATGGGTCGAGAAAGCATTGCAGATGGACAGCGTGCAGGTCGGCCCTTGGAAGTGCTCATTCCTGAAAAAATCGCTCTTGTGGAAGAGGAAATTATGGAAGACCGGCGACTCAAAGTTACAGAAATATCAGCAAGGTTGGGCCTTACTGAAACAACAGTTCTTCGGATTATTCGTGTACATTTAAACATGAATAAAATTAGATCGGTGCCTTGACTTCTTTCCTCAGTGCAAAAGCAGCAATGAGTCATCTGTTGTCAGATATTTTTGGAGCTCTGCCGTGGCAACGAGAAAGAGAAAAGTTCTGCAAACCATTGTTACAGGAGATGAAACTATGATCCTCTACTATGATTCTTTGTCCAAAGAGAATCAATGGAGTGGCGTAAACCTGTCGAAGCACCGCCTCTAAAGGCTAAGGCCACTCATCAATCTTGTAGGACTGTGAACGAATACTCTTCATTGACTTCAAGGAGAGAAACACCACAGTAAGGGAAGTACTATGCTGGCCTACTGCACAGACTACGTGCTTCCATCAAAGAGAAAAGGCGAGGAAAGCTGAGTGGTGGTGTGCGCCTCCTTCACGACAACGCGCCTGTGCACACAACTCTTGTTGCAAAAGAAGCTGTGAAGAAACGTGACTTCAAGGAGTTCGACCATCCACCCTTCAGTCCAGATCTAGCTCCCAGTGACTGTTTCCTTTTCTAAAAACTCGAAAAGGAACTTAGAGGAAGGAAATTTAAGCGTGACGAAGAAGTAATGGATGCTGTTTATACCCATTTTGCAGACAAGACTTTTATTTGGGGAGTGGGGATTGAAATGTTACTTCAAAGACATGAGAAATGTATTGCAATAAAAGGTAACTATATTGAAAAGTGAAATATAGTTTTTATCTTTATCAAACCCCGATAATGGTTACGCCGGAAACTTATGGGCCTACCCTCGAACCATATTTGCAGAATTTGTCGTCACCTAATTTGTATAGTCATATTATCATACAGGGCGGACGAGAGAATTATATAATATTATTTTTTGAAATATGATTAATGACTTAGACATATGCATTTTCTGGTCTTCGGAATTAAGTTATTGATACGTGGAATCTAAAATTAGGCCAAAATATGCAACATTTGAGGTGTGAATATTACTGCTTCATTTAACTTCACAGTAATGGTGCTTCTCTTGCACATAAACATCACTAATTATGTATTAATAGGGTTCATTATAGTTACTTACACTTTGATGTCTTCACAGAGACTGCTAAGTTGTCTCAGCAAATGTAATACTTTTATGCGCAGTAATTGAATTTCTTTAGAAATGTTCCTCTAACTCAGACCTCAAAAGTGCTTGTTTAACGTTAGTGCTTACAACATTCTCTTGCGGCAGGCAGTTTCCGTCACAGTCGCAAACTATCAGCTACCAACTTCCGTTTCCGGGTCGCGCTCAACTATATTTACTTGTCTCATAGCTGCTGCTATCTCCTCCACTGTTCTCGCCCGTTCTATCAGTTTTGCAAGTGGATAAGAATGATGATTCATATTTATTATGTATTCATTAAGTAATCCATCGCAAGTTGTTCATCACAAATACTTTGCGGCCAAGCCTCATCATTTGAATGTATTATTACGTGTCTTCCAATTCCCAAATACATCTGATACCAGCGCTAGGTACAAAAAACTCACAAGTTTTGGACTATAAGGAGGTTGTAGTGCATAAATTCTTTGGAATTTAGACAAACATGTAATATTTTTAATGAAGATTGCATCCTCCTCTGTTGCCGAATGACTGTTCAGAAAATTCATCACTGACTTGCAATATTTTTCTGTAATGTAATATGTTTGTTGCTCATGCTACTCGTAATTTACTGTAATCCCTGCACATTTACCAATGTTCGCTTCTTCGCTCTTTTTCACTTAGTGATTTAATTAGCACATCTCACAAAATATCTCCACTCGAACGCCTTTTGTTAATGAGTCGAGGAACACACCAACTATGATGGTGTGATGGATGTAAGCGGAGACACCCACATGAAATTCTCAACGCCTCACCAAGTTGTCGTACTGTTGTCCGCAAGTCTTCAATCACAGCAGCACTGTTAAAGTTTACTTCTGTGATCAAATTGGCCAAATTGGTGGACCAAACTGTTTTAATAATGAGGTGCTTTCTGACGAAATTACGAACTTTTCAAATATAAAGGTTGCAAAATTTCAATCAGTAAGGAACATTTGTAAAAAGAAAAATATGTCAGTCTTAGTTGAACTGAGTAATTTTCATTACATACATACATACATACATACATACATACATACATACATACCACTTCCACGGGTGGCCGAGGTTCTCGTGAGCGGGAGGTTTGGGGTTCGATTCTCACCAGAACCGTTCTTCTTGACTGAGGTTTTTTTCCAGGTTTTCTTCAGACTTTTTTCTCCAGATTTTACAGTGCTCATAAATGGTAAATGCCAGGGAAGTACCCTAAACTTTGGCGTGGAACGCTTCCCTTTGTTTTTTTTTAAAAAATATCTTTCCCAATATATATATATATATATATATAATATAAAATAAAAGAAAAATAAAAAATAAAGTAACGCTATTAACAATGTAGCAAATTAACTGTAATTATATTAGTAGAAAAGGATAAAACACTAAGAAAAAGCCACACTTGAGATCGCTATATTTCGAACTCGTGGAGTCCTTCTATGGCAAGAAGACAAGTGATCATATATACCTATATCATTTCGTCTCGTATAACTTCAATGTCCACTGCCTGTGATGCTTCAACAGTAAAAACGGGCGTCAAACACTATTAAAAATAAATACATAAATGAAAATGTAAATAACTCGACCCAAGATCGCGTGTTCAATCTCGACCGGATCGGTGGATTTTATCGGGTGTAAAATCCTGAGTAATCCTTTGGAAAAGAAATAAAGCCGCGGTTCTCGTGCAGTAGATTTATGGCACTTAATAGAACCTCAAGCCTGAAAGAAGAGGTCTCTGATTTATCGGTAATTTCACACCCGGAATTGAAGGGACGCTTATGATTTTTTTAATATATATGTAATACCTAGATTTCAGCTTTATTTTACGGAGTTAACTGCCACTGTGCTGTTTTAGAAAGAATAGTATGCATTATGTACCGATTTTTCATGGTTCTTGTTTATTACATTAAAATCACGTACTTTCTCGTATAACCATACTCGTTTATCCAAATTAATGATTCATGGAATACGGTACATTCTAATTAACAACGAAACAATCATATTTTTGCTGCGAAATATTTTTACATAGTTAAAATAGTGATATATTTAGCAATTGCATATAGAAGAGACTCCGTTATACAAAATAGTCAATTTTAAGCACGATCTGTTGATCAAAATATGTTTCACAGATATTAGATTTAATTCCGAATGTTTTAATTTTGTTACTGAAATATTCTAAAGAAATCAACTGTGCAGGGTGCTTCTGAATATTGTTTAGCATGTATGCGTTTGATGTAGTTTTTTTCACGATACTTATATATTAACTTTTGGCAACAATTAAACGTCCAATAAACAAATTTAAAGTGCGAACTAATTTTTAAGACTTCTAAGGTAATAAGTTCAATTATTCCTAGTATAGTCGTATTCCGAAAAAGCGCGGCCATAGATGATCAACCGAAGCAGATTGATTGATTATATGAGCTTGTTTGCTCTGTGAATATGCAACTGCATTACAACTTCGAACGACGTTTCGCGAATTTCCAGGAAGGTTGCAAAACCCTCTACAAAACCTTGCGCCACGGACAGGAAGAGCAACAATAATGGCTATGGAGGCTCTCTTAGCGACTACTATTGAATCTAGGGGTGGCAAAACAAATATTGCATTAATGGATAACCATTGCATGTTCTAAATGTAATAGAATTTAGTACGTACTTATATTTAACTTAGCTCCAAAAAACATTCATTCACAATTTCAGTATTTGCACGCTTAATATTAACTTCTGAAAGAGCTTAATTAGTAATCTCAAAAATGTTTTATTATAATGTACAAAGCAATTGCCAGCCTTTATAGTTAATGGTTGCAAATCGGGTAACATGTCTGTAAGTGCTGGATTTAGTTAAGCAAAGAGATAACTGTGAGTCGAATTTATATTTAGACTTTACATTTTTCACAAGACTGAACAGTTTTCACAAACACCGTTTCAATTGAAAAGACAAAGCAACGGTGATTTGGATATGTACTTTGTATAATCGTTTAAAGATGCCATCACTTAAAACATTTCGTTGCGATATCGGACTGTAGAGGTGTAATAACAATTTTTCATAAACACCACATATAAATATGACCATTTGTGCTGTATCGTTAATGTCGATTCTTATGTGGCGACTTAAGAAAAGCTTTCAGTTTCTCATTAATATATGTCTACATGAATAAACATGAGTACAATGTTCTATGCAACGTAAGTAATTGTTCAAAATAAGGAACCACTTGTAGGCACAGAATCTCAGCAATCATAACCGCACATATTTTCACAAGGTATCCCGCCTGAAATGGTTTAAGTTTCTTAGCAAATTTCCATGCTATAATGTAACTAGCATCTTTGTAATATTATGATGTTTTGGTAACAGATTCATATGCAGGGGTAAGCTCCAGTAAAATGTTTGGATCATTCTAGCCCTAAATAAGCTACCTTATAGGAAGCTGTTGTACAAATCAAGAAACAATAGCCAAATAATGTTTAGTAGCAAATGTATCCTCTAATGTGGCGCAATCTGGATGACAATGTATGACGGCTTTGTACATTCAATTTTAATGTTCCTAATCGCATTTTCCAACAAATAGAGCGCCATGTTCGATAAAGCGATATTCTTCTTTCCAGTCGCTTGAAACTTTTTGGAATGGATGGTTTTGACGATATGTAAGATCGCCACTTGCAACCAGCTTTGTTTACTGAAACATTCTGACGACGCGGCTGTTATGTCAGCAGGAGGGCAGAAACGACGTTCATATGTAAACCGAGTCTCCATTATTTACAAGTCAAGCTCTCGCCATGTCTGATTGAATCCAACAATAGCCATACTTGAGAGGACGTGTCACAGCAATGCAACGTCGGACGATGGGTTCCACATGAGTTGACAGAAGGCAGCACGAGCTTACTGTTTTGTATTGTTGTCACGTCAACACTGTCAAGCGATGAGAATGGATCCTCTCTGATACTCCTATCGCCGTTGGCAGCCCAAGAATCTCTCCCCCAATAAGCGAAACTACCCCAGTGTTAAATTGTTATGTTCTGTTTGGTGCCTGAACTGCTGCCAGCCGGCCAAACTGTGTACTCTGACCAACTGGAACGTATCCACGAAAAACTGAAAACTAGGGAACACGATAATGCAAAACCACATACAGCTAAGGTCATTTCTGAAACCATTCTCAGTCTTTTTCGTTGGGGGGGGGGGTCTCTTAAGCACACGTAATTCTCAAGACATTGCGCAAATTATCCTCATTTCCTTTCTTTGGATAATCATCCTGACGACAGCTATTTCGAATCTTTGCCAATCTGGAAACTACACTGGAGTTCTATCACAATGGAATTCACTGTCTTCCATCATGTTGGCAGAAAGTTCTCGATAATACTAAAGATGTTGTTCATTACTTTGACATGTATAATTTAAAACCAGCGTAATTTGTTGTCATCTTATAAAATAATTATAACCACTTTCAGGACATATGATCCTACCAGTCATAGGGGAAGGAATGGAACCCTTTTACTAGTTAATGTCAATTTTGTTAGCTACCTTGGATTAAACAACCATATGACCTCTTATTTTAGTCAATATATTCCAACAATTTTGTGGTAACTAGTTCTGAATATGAAGATGCGTTCCGTAAAATGCATGTCCTTGAAATCAATCTTGAATATCTCATTTTTGACGTGTTCAAGATTAGGTATATGTTATTACTTTTGCTGTATAAAAGCTGAGGAAATGTTTTATTTCTCAGGAATATCAGGGAAGGAGGCCTATGACGATTTTAAACGATAGTAAAACCCTTTGCGCTTCGCTAGTTTGTTTATGCCAATCTTTTTTTTTTTTTTTTTTTTTTTTTTTTTTTTTTGTATCTATTGACCAGAGCCCGTAAGTTCAGGCATTATTTTGGTTAAAATAGTCAGGCAAAAAGGCACTTATAATACTGAATATAGGCAGTAATATAATTAAAATAGGCATGTATTAAAAATGAAAACATTCAGTAATATCACTCAATAATGAAAATAGGTATTTAAGATAATTTCTTTACCACATAATTAAAGTACTTCAGATTACTGTTCTTGGTTACAAGCTACAACAAAATGTTTTTTTAAAACATTAACTGTCTTAGTTAGTCGCTTGTCAGAGAGAATTTTTTCATCGTGGAAAAAGAACGTTCTACTTCCACTGAAGTGATTGGAGCATATTTAAAACAAGCTATTTCGAAAGGACTCAAACCAGTTACAATGAAACATTCATCTTTTAGGACATAATGGAAATGTTTATCAAGACAAAGTAAAATTGTTTTAAATAGTCCTGGCGAATGAGTAAAAGATGCGCAGTGGTTTCTGGTCGAGTTCATTTTCCGTTTATGCGTTTATAGGGAAATCAAGTTAGTATTTCTCTTGCTTCGATACTGAACACATTGTAGAGACGGTTTATTACACAGCTGTACCGCTCTCATCTTTCATGCTTGCAATTGTTTGTTACATTAATGCAGCCGAGAAGTTTCTTCACACAGATCAATACAAGATCATTTGCAAGGACCATTCAAAACTACAATACTCCCCTCATTCTTTCCATTTTCTGGTGTTATGCCCGATGTAACCTACGTTCCTTTCACTAATAAAGGTTCTATTTAAAGAGCTTAAGAGAACGGGTTTAGGAGAAAGTTTTTGAGTGCTTGAAAAGAAATAGAACTTTTTACTTCAATATATTGAAATTCTTTATGTGCTTTTAAATTGCGCATATAATCGCAGAATTAATCCATAACGATAAAAAACAAAGGGGTGGGGGATTAAACCTTAAAAAAGGAAAATTAAAATCTGGCCCTATCGACACTAATTATACGGAAACATGATCATATTTGTCTGACTCTAAAATATCCACTTGATGGAAAAGACATTTTGCCTAACTTCCGGGCTCTGCTAATGACTTTGACATCCAGTGTTCGCGTTCACAATGCAGATTTTCTACACCACATGGCAGTGTGAGTGATTTACTGCAGCAAGTCGGCGGTAGACACGAACGGATATCAAAAGCAATACAGGCAACCTTGACATTTCCTTAATCGATAACAAGAAGTCGACTGACTGGAAAATAGGTAAATCGTTTTTGACGTTGATAACTTCAAAAGGTGCACTTCCTTGAAGTTTTTATTGCACGCTATCTTAATTGAATCAAAGTTGTATTAGTAAGGGGAGGATTTTATGAGAGAGTTTCATAGCATCTTGTCAACACTGCAATGGCAGATGTTTCCTCAAGACCCACTACATTTAGCAACCCCAAATGTAGAAAAAATGGCGGGCGAAGTGGCCCCACTATTGCCGATAACTAACACGAAACTTTTACATTGTATTACGTTTACAAAGTGATATTTATCATTAGAAAATGTATGTATAGTTTTTAAGAATCTGAAATTGTTTACAAACAAATATTTCTCACAAGTAAACGAAATATACAATAATATGAATTATAATCTTCTCCACAAGTAAGCACAGCTCTTTATAAAATGCATTAATTTCCAAATTACTGGACACCTTAAAATTAATCTATATAGATGGGACATCATCATGTGAATCATCTTATATTTTAATGAAATGAACATAGTCTTCCTTGGCTATAGTTCTAAATAACGCTCATCTCTCTCCAAAACCAGCGTCATATGTTATTCCGGATCTACTTTCATCGCTAATCCTCACTGTCATATGTGATGGTAGATTAAGGAAAATTGCACAAGGAGAATATCCTCATCAACCACAAATTTTAGTACGAAATCTTTAATACACACTACAGCTTCATCATTAGCTTAAACTTGCATGGTGTATACTGTTTATCCGCTGCTTAAATTACTGCTATTTAGGAAATGTAAATGTGGTATTACGCGGTACACTGCCATAATTATGATACAAGAGCAAGCCATGTTGTACTAAACGCTTTCTGTTACACAGTTCCTGGTGTGATTTCACTAAATATTTCAATATTAACTTGATTAAAAACAAAATAAGTAACATGCTAATGTTGATTTACTTCCTACTATAAACTTCTGTATTAAACCAGGTAGCTGAAACGAATCATATTAACAATTAAAATCAAGGCCCACGTTTTCCACCATTTTGTGTACTATTGATGCCTACATTGGGATCTGGCAAATATTGTCAGTCTTGTATTTCCCTTAGAAATTCTTGCCAGCATTACCAATAGTGGTATAATAAAGCTGCTAAACATGGAGCAAAATGTTCATAAAATATTCAAACAGTAAATGGTTGAAAAAGTACAATACACCTAGTTAATCATATGACTTGATCATATTCGGTTCCTCTTCTGCCTCGTTTGCTGACGTAGAGGACGAAGGGTACAGTGTGTTGCAATGGGAACGTGCATGTTTACTTGGGGCTATATTTTGCATTAAATGGTAGTTTTACTGTTCTACTTGAAAGAGATGAACGGATCCGATCTATAATGCGCTTACCGTTATATCTATCCCAATGTAAACAATAGGAATGTATCACTCCGCGGTGCTTGTCTCCGACTGGTTAAGTGGCACTGTTAGTGCTACAAACAAACAAGCAAACAATTGATGGAATGCATCAACTTTGGTTGCTATTCACAAACTTCATTAATAACAATTTTGCACGATGACGAATTTCCCTAATGGTGTTTTACAACACTAGCAGGACCAGCACATGCTTCTGCCATGACGCCTAGTTGCATTGAAACTGATTGCACTGTGCATATACGTAAATTACTAACAATTAAAATGCGTAATAATGTATTCATAACGACTGGTATCTCTCAATTTATTACAGTTTTCACTATAAAGGTTTGCTCGATAAAAATTAGACTTCATTAAATTTAAAGTGGAATTTCCTTTAGGGACTTCTGTGCCTAACGTCAGGGATGTAAGTCGTCATGGAGCGAATGAGAAAAGAGCTGCACTACAGGATTATATTTACTCTAGGATAGAAGTAACGGAGAACCAAAAATTAATCAGTGCTTTAACGTTTCGGAATATTTGTGTCACACTTTTAGCATATATTTCAGTCTTACAATCACATAACCTTTCGCAGAGTCTTAATATACAGTTTTAACGATTTGTCATCCTTTTCTTTGACGTTTATCAGTACTTAGATTTACTAATTGTTACCCAATGAAAGACAATATTAACTCTGATATAAAGAAAAGAAAAACTGCCTTTGTGTATGCATATATGTAAATGACCAGAAAGTAAAAATGTGATTTAGGGGGACACTTTTCGTGTTTGTTTTAAAACTACAATTCACTCCTACACTAATTTTTTTCTCTGTAAAAATGCACAATATCACAACACTATTATAGTAAATAATTGGCACCTTCTTGCTGTCGTATCCAAATTTTTTTAAATTGAGGGCTGCCAGCCATTTTGCTGTGAAAATTTCGTAGTTTGCATATAAATATCCGGAGATTTTGTGTAACTGTTGCGGAAACTTTTTAAGGTAGAGATGAATATGACTTGTAAACAACTTGTTAATTGCGTCAATAAAGTCGTACTATTGATGATCATTACTTTTTGGTTCCGTTCATGCCGCTTTATTTCATTACAACTTGTTACTTATATTGAAGCGCTGTACAAAAAAGTAATAACTGCTCTACTTTTCAGTTCACTTTTATTTATTGTACAGCTGTACCCAGATTATCACCCTCGTAGAAGCAAGTTAAAAGTCTGCATAAAAAAAAAAAAGAAAAGAAAAGAAAGAAAACGTTAATGAGTTAAAATTTCGGAGTGTAGATAAATGTTGGCAAAATTTCCTAGATCTAGATAAATCCGTAGAGTTGGCATCACTGCTCAGACAAGCAACAGACGGTGCGATTTGCGCGCTGATTAGTAATTGGTGATATTTTGGCGCTTATAAATATTCTAAACCAATCAAGAAACAGTTTTAAATTTATACTCACCCATTTTATTGAAAAAATAATATTTTAAATCAGCGTGTAAAATAATTTCTATATAATGAATTACTATTAACATGTTTTAATGTTGATAAACTAATAGATCTAAAAATGATGCAATTATTATTATATAAGAAGAGCCTTTGAGCGATTATTGTATATGATACTGCAGAGAGAAAATTAGCATGCGGAAAATAAGCTTGTTTCAACAATGCAGTAATACCGAAATAACAGCACTATAGGGGTGCACAAACTAAACATATCCATGAACTTTTTGTTCTTTATTCGCGTTAATATTTTAAAACGC
The DNA here is from genome assembly GCA_030762175.1 of Metallyticus violacea. Lineage (NCBI taxonomy): Eukaryota > Metazoa > Arthropoda > Insecta > Mantodea > Metallyticidae > Metallyticus > Metallyticus violacea. The sequence continues at coordinate 64,761,223 of CM060836.1, forward strand.
AGTTTATATAGATGTTAAATTGTTCATCAATATTTAATAATTGCTAGAAAAGTCGATAGGCAGTGTCGTCAAAAGACTGATCAAATTCTCTTAAGTCAGGTCTGTCCAAAGTTCGTTTGTACTGTGGAATTTTTGCATGGTAACTAGGGATATACGGGCGCCAGGTTACGATTTCACTACTTCGCCACCACTACCACCACCAATAATAATAATAATAATAATAATAATAATAATAATAATAATAATGCACCGATTATAATGCAATACACGTAGAATTAAAAGATATATCTATATTTCTCACTCAAAAATGTCGTTCTACGTTAGTTCTTTTAGGAATAGAGACGTTAGCATTAAACAATAAACACATGGGGTTGTTTGTTTCCGATAAAGCAACACCGATCCTCTTATTCACTGTTGAAGCTATAATTTCTTTACAATTTTAAAATGTTTAAAATATAACTGATTAATAAATGAACAGTTTTAAGTTTAAAAAGTAATGAAAAAAGCACGTAAAACATGTGTATGTACAATTTTACAACACAAGGAACTCAAAACGTATTTCACAAGCTCACAAGTAATACTGAATGTTCGTCTGAAAGCAAGCAACTTGAAGTATTGCTATTGTAAGACTGTTATAAATCGTTTGTTCATTGTTTGCGGCACCGCTTTGTTGGGATTAAATTCACTTTGAGGGCAAATTGGGTGTATCATTGTCGTCTTGGTAAAACTGTCATCATAGATAGTTGCAATAAAGTGAATCAGAGCGATCTGTTTTACAAAATAACAAATTTCTTAAGCTTGCGGATGGTGCTTTATAAAAGAAAAGTAAGTATTTATTCAAATAAAAAAACTACAAACATTAATTAAAATTTAATGTGGAAATTAGTTGCGAAGGGGACGCTAAGAGGGCATCGAGGGTGACATGGCCGCTCTAGATTTAGGGACTTGAAAATTGGCATCACTGATTCGTGCAGAACTCACGTCAGTAAACAATTTATTTTGCATTTTTCTTTTCAGAGCACATTAAACTTGTATTTTTATATTATAAAAGAGGGAATGAATCGTGTACCACAGCGCAAGAGTGCGAATTGTACCATAAATGGGCTGACCGAGGTTTGGGAACCTGTAAGAATTGCAAAAACGTTTTTCGTTTTTATCTTGTATTCTAGAGAAATTCTTACACAGATGTAAATTTGAGAGAACTGCATTTGCGGAAGCTAGCAATTGTCGGTGAAAATGTTAGCTAAAAGCACAATTAAACGTTTCAGGCGTCAGAATTAATGAACTTGCCTTGTTGCGTCACTCTTGATTTCGTCTTAATGTTCCTTTTCTTATTCAAGAGACTGCAGTAATGAAAGCGAAAGTGAATTCACTCTAAGTTGACAATGGACAAACACTTTGTTGGTCGCTGTGAGAAAATTTGAATAGCTTTCTGTGACGGTGGTTTCGCTAACATGAAGTGTGAGTGGGGCAGATAATTATTGTAGTGGCTATGGTGCAACAAGAAAAGTGCATTACCACCATGTTTTATCGCAAGAGGAGCCTGCCCAACAATCTCGTCACAGAACAGGAGTCTCCCAGGAAGTGAGTTGATGTTCGTTTACGAAATTATTTCTGTTTTTGAAGTAATTTAATATTAAATGTTAGTGAAATATTATTAAAACTTAATTTCTATTGGTTTTGTATTAACATTTATTTATGCCTAAAGGATTTCTTCAATGTGAATTAATTATTGCTTGGTAAGGCCACATAAATACCTTTTCAAAATGTAAGGAGAAATATAATAGAATGGCTGTTATTGCGTAATGAAATTGCTTCACTGAACATTTATAGTGGTAGTATTGCATTAAAATTAGCTTGCAAATTGTTGATACTGATGTGCTAGTATGTATTGCGTCGAAGAAATATAGGATTATTTACTCACGTATTGCCAAACAGATACTCTTAGGATAAATGTTTGAGAATAGGTTGCACGAGAGTATGTAGGAGTAAAACTGCCAGAGCCAAATGGTTACCGTTTCTTTGAGAATAGGGAACTCCGCTCATTTGTTTTATGTATACCAGAGTTAACACTAGTAGGTGCGCAGATCGCACATGGAAAACCACCGGTTTCAAAACTCCACTTTTTTTCATTACACAGCGGAAGTGACGTAGCAGATATATCGAGCTCAGTCGCACATGATCATTATAACACACAACCACGATAATCACTAGCACATACGAACACTTATAAAAAGAACACAAACACTAAACTAAACTGCCATCAGACAAGTATTGCTCTTTTGGGAAGTATGTAGTGGCTTATAAAGGGGCCGTTGCCGCGATTGCGGTGAAAAGGTGCAATAGCAGATTGTTGGTGTAGGGACGGTAGCATGAAGTGATGTAATGGTGGCAGTAAATTTTAAATTTCTTTCTAACCAAAAGGGAATTTAGCATATATTTTATCGAGACAAGAACTTGGTTCATATTGTAGATACTGGAAATGCATATTCCAACCGGCGCATGTTTGAATGAATTTCTGCATAGGAATTCGTTAAGTTAGGACGTAAAGAGTGCATCTCAAGTTCCATACTGCTCCTAGCCCTCATCCACATGTTTTGCATATGAATTTCATCCTTGTCCGGGTCTACAAATTTTTGCTCGCGAACAATTACATCATGTTCATTATTAATTCTCCCATCGATGTCCGAAATGTTAAATATATGCCACCCACCCATCCAAAACGATAATAGGCCCGGGCAGTATGAGCTGTCGAATTAAATTCGTCAAAGTAACAGTCTTTCGATCTGATACTTCAACAAGAAAGCGGCTATTCCGAACATTTCCCGCCTGTTTTCAATTTCCTGTTTCACTCCATCAGTTTCACTCCCACAAACGTACATAAACTCTAGTGCATCTTGGGAGTTACTTATTCTTAAAAATTACCGAGTCAAATTAGAGGTTTATGTCAGTTAAGGAAAAATTCAAAAGAACCACGACTGTTACTGGGTGAAGTACCCCAACAATAACAACAGCTGTAAGCGGCTACTGTTTAGGGAATCTTATGATAATGCGCTTCACTCTCTGTTACGTGTCGGTGCAAAAGAAACTAGTACTTTATCTCGAAAGTATTTTCCTTTATGTTGAAGGTGGGGTGTTTTCATCATTTATAACACGTATTTCCATTATGTACAAATGCAGTTAAATTCTTATCTCGATTAAACATTCTAGATTTCCTTTCGGTTTGAGGAAAGAAAGTTAAGGCCAAACCATCCATACACTATAGTAAGCAACCACCCTGCAATAACGCCATTTGCCTTTAGGAGCCCTAAGTATATCACAAAATAGCAGTAATACCACGTACCCTGTAATTTATCCACCTCCAGTGCTAATATGTTTGTGTTTTTGGTGCTTGTGTGTTTTTTAAGGGTTTGCAGGCCTCCATCTCTATCGCACCATCAGTGGTTAATGTTGTTAAGCCATGGAAACCGCAAATTAATAAATCTACAGTTCAAATAAATAAAGGTACTCAAGTTACGTTTAAGAAAACTGATTTTATATAGACTATTTCAACTGTGTGACGTAATCTTAAAATTGACCAATGAAACGAAACAAAATTCTGTATTTTGACCAATCACAGCCGGGTATCGCAATGAAATTATAAAAAAATAATCAAATCCATTTTATCACAACGTGCATTTGTCTTGTGGTCAATGTAGCCAACTCTATACCTTCACTATATAATTCCTGAGCACTTTTCCTGTGTTTTCAGTAATTATAAATTTAACTAACTTAATGTGTATTCACTTAAGCAATTGTTTGTGTATTCATCCAAACGGTCTGAAATCATTTTATAAATTATTTGACAATATTTGCCTAAGCAACCATACATCTTAATAATCGCGTTGTTCAGAATGGTAAATTGTTTTCTCAGTTAGTATTAATAAATCTTACGGTAGTGACTGTTATAGTTGACTTTCATCTATTTCATTCTCACGGTTTCTGAATAGGTAGGTATTCATAAGTAAGTATAACATTTTAACAATTGTTAATAATCCGTGCGCCAATTTCAAATATATAATACTTTTATCCTTACTCTATTCATGAAATGGTCCCAAACTCATTTTAAGCTCTTTGTTGGCATTATTGACAATCGAAATTCGTCTGTTGGTAGATGATTTGAAAAGATTAAGCATTCATATTACAAATGTATAATTATTACATTATTATAATTTAAGTTTACGGGAATTTATTTAAATTGGTATTTTATTCGTGAAATAGGGCTAATAAAAATCACTCGGATCCCCGAGTGATTGCCGATAAATTCACTCACTACATTCGTCAATTTATCGGCAATCTCAGATCCTCTTGTGATATTGCATGTGATAATTGTTGTAATGCCAAAAACTTCTTTCCTTTTTTCCCCCCTCTTTCATGTGAAACAACATTTTCCTAATGCAGGTAGAATAAAATAAATATTTCAGGGTGTCTGGAGACGCAGAATAGATGCTGGTAGACGATCTGTTCAAACATATCACCCCAAATATCATGGTGGACATTCTGTAGCATTATTTTTTAATTGCTGTTTAATGATAGGGTTCTTTTTTACTACTTCGTTTAATACAGCTTGCTAATTTTTCCCGCTTTTTTCAGCATTTCAGGTATAGATAATTCATTTCCCTCTAAAATTGAAAATAAGTGTTTTAATTTTCAACACTTTCTGAAGAAACAGTAACATAATCCAGTACTTGCTACCGGTTTCGATGATGTAGAGACAAAAAGAAATTCTGGTGTCATTGTTGCATTCAGAATGGAAGAAATTACTGACCTACTGTAATTTTACTTAAAGATTCCATGCTGTATATGGAACAGCATTTTTCTGTATCATTTGTTCGTTGACCTTTTTTGGCCAAAATGATTTCTGCGTTATCTTTCGTTTGCTGTAATGTTAATACACTGGAATTAATGCCTACTTCTGGACCTATTGAGTAGACAAATATATTCCCAATATATATAACAAAGAATATGCCCAAATATATTCTTGTTTTTTCATAACTCTAAGCACTTTGACGAATATTCATCTGAACAGTTTAATTTGGATTCGCAAAATTGTATTTGGCATTCTTTACTTCATATTATCATCATAGCGTTGATATTGACAAAGATTTAAAAAAAATAAATAAATAAGAGCAACGCTAGTCACAAACTTGTTTTTGCAGTTAGCTTTGGGACTAGCACTCGAGAGGTCCCGAGTTCAAATAAGGATCCCCCCCCCCCTGTGGTTTGGCTGGTCGGCTAGGCGAATGTTGGGATGGACCCTTTCTTTCCACGAACTTTCCTCTCTTTCATTTCATTCCATTGGTTCATTTAAGAGAGTCGAAGGTGCCAGGACGAGGTGAACTGGTGTGGTGTGACGTAGGCCTGCGATTACGAAAGATCTCTGTTATAGAAGCGGCCCTTCTGAAGGACTCGGAGGACGGTAATCTATCTGCGTTGTATCTGCAAACAATGTTAGGAATCCCGTCCAAGTCCATGCTTCATCCCCCATGGATTCTGATCGTCCAGTGCCTCCCATATCTTATTCCTTCTTCCCGGAGGTGCCCTCACAAGCACAAACGGCCAGCCTTTGAGCAAGACTGAAGTACCGATATATCCTCCGTCTCTAAAATGCAATCCTATCCAAGGTTGTACCAACAAGCACATACCGAGTATCTGTAAATAGTGCATTCTAATTTTTAAAGTAAGCCATTGAAAATTTAAGCAGTGTTTACTTATGTTTTGAGATAAAATATTAATTTTCTCGAAAATTGAAATAGAGAGAAGTTTTTGTTGACCTCATTAAGTCCGATTATCGGCTTTATTGCATTGAGTTTCGTTCCTCTTGTGTTTACTTGATTGATGCTACCCTAAGGGAGATATAATCGGAAATCTTTGAGAACCGTAATTAAATAATTAATATATGGTGGATTCCAAAACCGAGCAACCTTGGACATAAAGTTTCTTCTTTTTTTCTGAATTTTTGTCATAAAATAACTTCGATCATTTTCTAAAGACAAAGTACTGTGACTATGATCTTGCACTGTGAAGCCACAGGAGAGTGGTAGGTTGTTGACGACACATTTTGGTTTCTTTTTCTCGTCGTCAGGAATCGCTCCAAGCAGCAGCGATGGATCTTTACATCCGGTGATAAAGTTTACGATGCCGCTGTAATTTATGGAACATAAGGGAGAGTGGATGTAATCTTTTCCTTGGCGTTCCGCGTTACAAATTGAAACGTTAATATTTAGCTGCTTTGCATACACTCCCTTGGAATGTGCCTTTTTTAAGAGCAAGCGAGCAAGCAAGGCATATTTTTACGATATGTAGTTTCATTGTGTAGCAGAACTGGAGCATTACCGTACCGTAATAATGCGGTTGGCCCTTCAGTGGAAGCAGCTGCGCGTGCTCTATTTTATTTATGTATATAATTATATATCCATTTTTATTTATTTATTCTAACTACTGCATCGATCTTATTGTTGTAGCTGTTGGCTACCTGAAATAGGATTGAGTTAATCTTCTGTTGAACATATTGGTATGTACTTAGTAGCTCAATCTCCATCCTATCTTTATTTTTTATTTTTTTTTTTGCGCCAGTTCTTGACGCTAAGTATTTGGGATATCATGCAAAAGATAATACACTCCGCCATTTGCATTTGCAACTAAGAAACTCCATGAAAACCTGCACCGGGACTCCGAAATGTAAGGTTAAGATGTTACTGACGGTCTCTTTTTTGTTTATTTATTTATTTATTTAAGTCGGTCCTGGTGGTGTAATGGTAACCATACTTGCCTCCTAAACCAAAGATCGCTGGTTCAAACCCGACCAGGATCGATGGATTTTTTTTTTCGGGAGTAAAAATCCTAAGTATGGCTTTCTTCGGGGAAATAAAGCCGTGGGTCCCGTGTCGTACATTTACGGCACGAAAAAGAACCTCAAGCCTGAAAGAAGAGGCCTCTGAGCAAAATTTGACGGCCGTTTCACGCCCTGAATAGAATGGGACGCTGATGACCTGAGATGTTAAAGAGCGTCCGTAAATAAAAAATGTTAAGTAAATAATTGCAACTGTAATTTCCGCTACGCTGTGTTCAGTTCAGGTATAGTTACATAAAGAAGGCTATGTGTACAAGATTGTGACTTGTTCAAAATGGAGTTTCGAACTGTTAAGTTCTTCACAAAAGAAGCACTTACTCCAAATGAAATTAAACAGCTATTGGACGGTGTGTATGAAAAAGTATCCCCCTCATATTCTACCGTAAAAGAATGGACCAAACTTTTTCGAATGGGTCGAGAAAGCATTGAAGACGAAGAGCATGCAGGTCGGCCCTTGGAAGTGCTCATTCCTGAAAACATCACTCTTGTGGAAGGAGAAATTATGGAAGACCGGCGACTCATAGTTACGGAAATAGCACCAAGGTTCGGCCTTTCTGACACAGCAGCCCTTCGAATTATTCATGAACATTTAAAACATGAATAAGGTTGGTGCCTAGGCTTCTTTCCTCAGTCCAAAAGCATCTATTGTCAAGACATTTTGGAGCTCTGCCGTGGCAACGAGAGAGAAGTTGTGCAAACCATTGTTACAGTACATGAAACTATGGTCCTCTGCTATGATCCCTTGTCCAAAGGAGAATCAATGGAATGGCATGCGTAAACCTTGTGAAGCACCGCCTCTAAGGGCCAAGGCCACTCGGTCAACCAAGATCATGGCCACAGTTTTTTCGGACTGTGAAGGAATACTCTTCATTGTCTTCAAGGAGAGAAACACCACAGTAAATGGGGAGCACTATGCTGGCCTACTGCACAGACTACGTGCTTCCATCAAGAGAAAAGGCGAGGAATGGTGGTGTGCGCCTTCTTCACGAAAATGCGTCTGTGCACAAGCTTCACAATTGTTGCAAAGGAAGCTGTAAAGAAATGTGGCTTCAAGGAGATCAACCATCCACCCTACGGCCCATATTTAGCTCCCAGTGACTAGAATTGATGGATGCTGTTGGGGGGGGGGGGTTGAATGTTAATTCAAAGATGGGAGAAGTGTATTGCAATAATGGGTAACTATATTGAAAAGTGAAATATAGTTTTTTTTTATCATAGCTAGAAAATGGTTAAGCCGGAAACGTATATACATTTTATGATAATAGTTGTAGATAAAATCATCTACATAGGTCCATTAAGTCTCCAACAGAGTCTGATCCAACCGTCTTTTCTTCGGCCGATTTAGGTTTTAAATTTTCTTTTGGTATCCCTGTATTACCCATTCGCCCTAAATGAACCTAACAGTCGGTTCTTAGTTTCACTTTCATAGCATTTATGTTGTCAACCTTTAAATTTTTTGTACATTTCTAAATCAATCAGTTCTTCATATTTGTTCCACTTTTCTTAGAAATGTCATTTCTGCTGTTGGACTCTTCCTTCATCTTCTTCCTTAAGAATCCAAATCCATGCTCCACATAAACAAGTAGCAAGCGCAGTTGTTTTATGTAATTTAATGTTTAGCTCTTTCGTAACTTTTGTTTAAAATTTTGCTATCAATGGTACCAGTAACTTGATCGTTTTATAAACATTTTTATAACTAGTTTTAATAGTTAATTTTCAATAAATATCTTTTTACATAAAGAACTCACATAGCCGTAACTTTTGTCTTTTGAAAGATTATTGGTAAATATTTTGCAATTCGAGTACATGATTATTAAATTCATATTCAATAAAAGTACGTGGTAAGTTTAATTTTCTACTGTCGGAAAATTTCTCAGTGTAAAAATTAAAAAGTAGAGACGACTTTCTTACTCCCTTATTTATAATTATAAATGTTGAACTTATTTTAACTCAGTTTTCTTTATTTGTGTGTACATATATGTGTACCTTTCATTTCTTAAATTAAAATAAAGGAATTTCTCTTGTATTTAAAATAAACCATACTTTATTTCTAATTACTTTATCAAATGTCTTAATAGAATGTATATTTAAAATATGTTTGCTTATCAAATTTTGTGTATTTTTTGGATTCGTTGATTTAGAGTGAAAATATTGTCCATACAACTTCTGCACTTAGAATATTTTCTCCATTCTTTAATTTTTTGTTAGTAATTGTCTTTTGTATAAAATTTAAATGCGCTTCAAATAAGACAATACGACGATAATTACCATAGTAGTGTTATGTATATTCCTACTTAAAATGACAAAATATCGACTCTTTTTTTAAATATATATGAGCTAGGTAGCTAACTAAGGTTTTGCTTACATTTCTAATTATTGAAGATGTTCTGCCCAAAGAAATCTCCGAATCTTACATTTATACAAACTGAATTTAATACGAAATCTATAAATCAAATCCTTTTACCCTCTAAATAACATTAGAGACAGTCATTTTTCCCATTGAGAAAGTTAATGTTGCTGTATTAATGTTTCAGTGCCCATCACGTAACAAGGAAACCGTCACAAACCACCATCAATCGCTCCGAGAGCTACAAAGAGAGAATACACCAAAAGGTGAGTCATTTGTTTCGCTTTATTTAAGCATATTGGAATGTGCCAAAAGCATTAAAGGGGCAGTGGGCTTCCGAATATATCCACTGTGCACTATCTTTCCTTAATTTAAAATAATGAAATTACCGATACTTTTTAAGAAACATTGAAATGGTTTATTTGCATAGATTATTTGGGGGAAAAGAGGCATCAAAGGCACATTTGTCACTTAAGCGTTTTCGCCCTAAATTTTACTCCACATATTTTTTGATTCGAAAATGAATGACGAAATTAAAAAAAAAATCTGTAAACATGTTATTTCAAGAGTCCAAAAGAGTGCATATATTAAAATTAATGTAATTCAATTTTATCCCATTAAAATCTTCTCGTGCATTTTTGTAAAATTAACATTTTGAAAATAGTGAGATATCAGTGCCTTAAGCCCAAACGAGGATAATAAGAAAAATCTAAAAGAACACTCTTTATACTCTATCAAATTCAAATATCTCCCAGCACCGTATTTAAGTTTAAAAGCTGCAACTCTAAAATATAATGCTTATATCAATTAAGCAGAAATGTTTTTTTGTGTGTGTGTGTGTGTGTGTGCGCGCGTGCGCGAATTAATGTATTATGGTTTTACGAATTAGATCCTCATTAATAATAAACAACTTTTTCCTTGTCGAATGATTTGTGTGTATTGAAACACTTAGATTATTGGGCGTTTTATACGACCATATTTTCATCAATACTGAACAGAAATGCATGAATTACCACAATATGTAGTTTCACACAAACACTCTTAATTGTGTTCCATCTGGCCTCACGTGTGACACGGAAGATGTTCAGGTGGTACCCTCATTCTCGCCAAACCCTCTCAAACGTGTCTTGTGTGACGTTCTCGATGACGTTGTTCATTCGCCTTCGCTGTTTCAGCAGTGTTTTTATTTATTTATTTATTTATTTATTTTAATGTGAGGGACGTAACAGCACAGGAATAGTCCGATGACCGGGATGGCATGTGCACAAGACAAGTATGCGGCGGGACATGATCGGTAAACGCATTTCGACATTAACGGTTGCTTCCCAGTACATCCCTAGTGATAGTGCTGTCCCTGAAGAAGCAAGGGCAAAACTGAACCATCGTGTTCCATCTCTACAGTGTGAGGATTCCCCATATCCGAACGGCGTCTGTTGACCTTTCTGAATGCATTAAATGTCGCTTTATTACTAAAAATGATCTACTCCAAAAAATTATCTGCTCTTGACTGGATAATCATACTGGAGTTTTTGCACTTTGTACAAATACAACTGCAGTCGTTTTGTGAAATCTTCCTCACTCTGGACTCATTTAGCTCACATTCTTCATTCTCCACACTTGGCTTCCCCCTGCGATGTTTCTGTTGATGACAGATGCTTTCTCTGTCGCGAAATTGTTAATACCACCTGCGGAATGAGTACGCAAGAAGATAACAGTGTCGAATTTGCCATTGAACGGCCTCCAACACTTATTCTGCGCATATTTAGAACTTACCAACTACTCTGGTGGGTAAGACTTCTATGTTCTCAACCTTAATGTACCCTTTTCCGCGAGACGGCATTGGCATTAGAATAGTCGGTATGGAGCTGTAAATACTCTATTTCAAATGTTGACAGTTATGGATTTCTGTTCACTATTAGTTAAAGTATGGTGAAGGAATTAGCCAATTATTATCGTCTGTTGTAATAGACCTATAGGTTAGATAGGTATGTAAAGTAGGTAGGTTAAATATGTGAGGTATTCCTATGCGATCAATGACCTTTTTGGTAAGCAATATGTAGCAAAAGCCTTTTTTTTTTTCTTTCTTTCTTTTTATCTCATACTGTTTTGAGAGATTTGCACATAGCAAAGGAAGTTTTGATTTGCTTTTCACTACATTCATTTCACTGAACACCCGTTTTATGTCCCCTTAGAAAATGAATATAGCAAAGGATGCTAAGTCAATGAAAGGATTGTTTCTTGCCGAATGTCTGTAAATCAAAATGTGTCAGTTACATCGCCATTGGACTAGTTCGCGTAATAGAAAACTTTCCACTGAGTTTCATTATTGACCACCAGAGCGGGAGTTAGGAATAATGATGCCAGCTGACCAATCTGTTTTTTTACTTTCAGCAATGCTTTTTGGGGGGACAAATTCGACATCCTTTGTCTTAATTTATACTAAAATTTGGAACACATTTAAGCACCTTTCTCGAATTTCATTCCCTTGATTGTACGGAATATTGGTTCTAGTTATCTCGCTTTCGAATTTGTAGCCTAGATAAGCTCTGGGATCAATAAAATCATCAAGTGAAGTTACCAGAGGATATGTTGTTGTGTTGGTATTGTGATTCTGGAACATAGAGATTTAATAAGTAAGGTCAAGTCAGAAGTAGCTTGACGGAATCTTGATTGAAGATTCAAAGCTGTATTTGCTCTCTGCAGTTAATATTCGTCTCAAAGATTGAAAGTGCAAGCGATATGCATTTGTTATAGAACATCTGTCATGCAACATTTTTCATTTGCACGCGCCGATTCGAAATGGGTTTTATATTCAATCCATTATGCTAGCAGACTCGACTACGATAGCAAACGACAACCATCTTGTTGCTGATAGATTCATAATGTTAAGTGAGGAGCTACTATTATTTATACTTTCAAAAATGACTTTATTTTGTGTCTAACAAAAGTGCGAAAGTCATTTTACCTCTTTTTTGCTAGGAATTCCAAGTTTCTGGACAATGCATGATTGCAAACATAGAAACAGCCAACTGAGTCGAATGACAAACGCAGTTGACGATTATTAAATTGGGGACTTCCTTAAGTTTAACATAGATGCCATTGTTAACCCCTGTCATTCCCCACTCGTATTCCGTGTAATTTACTTAAAGTAAAATCTTTCTTATTAATAAGTTCTTTCAGTGAATTCACAATGCTTTGTGCATTACATTCTTCTAGTTCACATAGACCAAGGAAAGTGGACATCACCCTCCCACTTTTTACTGAAGAATGTCTGAAAACAACAGCAAGGGGTTTTGTAACGGATGTTATTTGACTCTTCTATTAACAAAGTGTAGCATTTATCCCCGACATTAAAACGAGGTGCCAAACGATAATTCCTGTACACTTTGTTCAATGAATTTTTAATCATCTAGCAGTGTTAACATCTGCAGAAACTCCGTAAGGGGGCAGTACCACTAATGGAGGAATGTTTATCAAAGTATAAAGCAATTTACTCCTCTAATTTGCTATCTAGATTTTTCGAAATGGGTTTAAAATTAAGTTTGGCTGCCGAGAAGTAAACACAAAAGACGCGCGTTTATGTTTTTCAGTGGCGGTATGTCTGTTCAAAGCTGATTTCTTGGCATCCACAACAACTTACAATAACAATTTCTTGCATCACCTTCTATGGGGACTAACCAGTTCTTGTATACCTCACGTTGTAACCACTCACTACGGAAGTTCTGAGGATATTGTGTTTTTCCCAAAGTTAAAGCTTATCTATGTAGTACACTGTCTTGAAATGTTATTGATTTCATAATTCACAAAACCGCAAAGGCTGGCAACAAACATTATGTGCCAACTGGAGTTTTACGAAGTTTCCTTGTTCCCCTCCGAGCAAGAGAAGAGGGGGAATAATCGGGAATAACTGAGCTTGGCTTTGTTCACTTTTGGCTCTTGGGTAATTACAAGATTACAATAATCAGTGTAGATTAAAATAAATTCGAGAAATTTTGTGATTAAAATAGATCACTTTACGTTGTTGTGGCCTGGTGCATGGTCAGTGGATTTGGTAATTACTATTAATAAATTTCGCTGTTACATCAGTTACATAACCATAAAATTAAGGATGTTAATGAGGCGCGAATTCATAAAACCCTAGATTTTATTACAAAGAGCTAAAATGTCCGAAGGTTTTTTTTCACAATAAATGAGGGCCAAAGGCGAAGTAAAAAAAAGCTAGATATATTCGGGCTAAATTGACAATGGTGGTCACTACGACTAACTGACAATAATGCTTCTGTACTAAACTGCAAGGCAGCAAATCTTAATAAAAATAATAAAGTAGACTGTATTTTTATTAATTGTTGAGTTTTATTATAGACGTTCTCTTGTAGCGTTACAATCGGAGAGACAAAATGGAACAAATGCATTGGCTTTCAAAAAACCACCAAATTATGATGGAAACAACCGATATTGGCAATACTGGGCACAGGTGTAGTGTTGGGTCCTTGACTAGCATTCTTTCATCCCTCCGCTATGTATGGGAAACAGATGTAACGTAAGTGCTGTTGGGCCAACAACAAGCAGGCTCCCACTAGAGATGCTTGCAACCCAGTACAATCATCCATTTTTTTAGCAGCAATATTTTATCTAAAATAAAAAATCTAACTTTTACACGAAGAAATTTGGATAATAGTCATCTACAGCCAGTTATAAGTGATCAAAAATTTATGGGTTTAACTAAGAGACCAAAAAATTGCATAATTTCGGCAACCATACATGTGCATGTGTTGGTTGCTGAATGGTTGGTTAGTTTTCAGATGATTGAATCAACTTGTAGAGATCGCTCACTTAATGGAGTTGCAGAACTGGAATACAGATGGCATTACCGTCTTCCCGTCGAAGCACATGAGACGCTCCGTAATTGATATTACACCGTTGAAGAAAAGAATGAAATGTTGGGCAGCCTTTCTATTCATCATGACACTCTTTTATTAGGCAGGAGGGAGGCGAGGTCTTGTTGGAACTCGAGTCACGCCCTGAAGAAATGCTGAATACTGGAAGACTGTGTCATGACCTTCGTCAGGCGAAATACTATCGATCATGGCGGAGACGCTGGTGGCGCCATATGCGCTGCTGGGTTGGTGATTCCAGCTGTCGTTGATGTTTTGTAACAAACGATTTGAACTCCAATAAAGTCAATAAAAATTCTCCACCTATTTTTCTTGATCTTCAAGCAAAAATTAGAAAATTTGTGGGGTGGCGTTAAGCAACGCTAACTGTGCCCATTGCATTTAACGCGAGTTTTGAAATCAGCTTTATCCAGCATTGATGCAGATTTACGTTAAGTTATGACATCATGGGCGGCAAATTATTATTAGTGTTTTTGGTTAGCATTGAAAACATTGGAGGCCAAAATCCAAGTAGCTCCGATTGGGAAATTCGAATAAAAAAGAAATGAGTTTAACACGGTAATAATGGAAATATTTTAAAACGGTGTTCCTCCCCCCCCCCCCCCCGGTATTTTCTTTCCCGGGGGAAATGCGCTCTAGGTACTTAACGTGCATTATCCTCATATTTGTATCAGCTTTCTATTCCATTCTTCTTTCGACTTAAGATACATACAGAAACAATTTTTAATGAAGACCGTTAAGAAAATACTTCGTACTTTATAGTGTGTTTTACCAGTTTCTGTTTCTTTTAAAAATGTTGAATAGTCTGTCTATTGCGTATATGTATACACGGTTGCCCATTTATCTTCCTTACCCAAAATATTTTTTATGATGAGTCAAATAAAAATTGTTTCAAACAAAAGTTTTTTTTTTATTTTATTTTAATCTTATGGAGGAGTTCTTGCTGAGAGCACATTTTTTTCATCTCCATTGATATAAAAGATACAAGGTAAAACTTGTTTTTTTAATTAAATGGTGTGATGTACATTGTATTAAAAATACATTTATCCTTTCCAAGAGCTATTCAAAAATGTATAACATTGTATCATTTTCTTGTCAAGAAACAGCAAATGTTAAGGAGTGCACAGTTATTGAAGAAGCCGAACTGAATTGTACAAATTATTTACCCGATTGTAATACTGTAGTGGAGTTCTGCCTTTTGTTTATGATTTCCGATTAATGTAAACACAGGTGCTCAGAGAGGGAGATGGGGGTAAGTAATCCAGCTCTCTCACCCCTCAAATTGTCGCTCTTTAGCTTACATACCGGTGTACTAGAGTAAGTTAGTACTGGTAATTAAGATGGAACGGAGTGAGGATATGTCAATTTGATGTTTTATGAGAAAAACTTTTTTCTTTTCAATATTAGAACAATGAAAGAGGCATGGTATTATCATTTAATTACTTTTTTAAGCTATATACCTCTACGCACAAATTGTCAACGGTATCTGACTCATAGGGACTTTTCTATGCCCGAGCGCCAGCTGGCCCACGGACAATAAATAGAGAGTATGGACGCTACAAATATACGAAAATATCCAAACTGTCAAAATTCTACGTCAAATAAGTGTTATAGCAAAAAGCGGTTGGTAGCACTAAATAGCTCTTATTTGAACGAGACCCCTTGTCTTATTTCAGTCGAGCTCCATGCTATCCTTGCAACATTGTGAGCATTCTGCGATTTTTAAGACAATGTTCAGTGCGTTATCATTAAATTTTTCGCGGAACGAACTTCGTGAATCCTTTATCGAAACCCCCGAGATGTTGAAAGAAGCCTTAATTGTTTAAGCTGTACGCAGTGCTATGATTGGTTAATGCGGTTTCAAAGCGGTTTGGGAATTCGTAGTTGATGGCTCGCTTGCATCTGCTCATGCTGTTAGCATTAATGAGATCATACGTGAATATCAACGTCTGAGTGTTCGAGAACTTGCCAAAAAGTGCAACATTTGTGAGAGATCGTGTTATGAAATCCTGTTTAAATCGCGCTGTTCCAATATTTGTCCTTCGTCTATTGAACAAGAACAGAAAGACAGTCGCGTCATGATCTGTTAGGAGCTGTTGATCGCGGCAATAAGGACGCAACTTTTATGAATAGAATAATCATTGGTAATGAAATGTGGATGTATGATTACTATGTTGAGACGGAAGTCCAACCATCACAATGGACTGAAATATCTTCACCAAGACCCTAAACTGCCTCGGCGGGCCATATCAAACATCAAAATGCGGTTCATGATTTTCTTCGGCATTCAGGGAATTATTTATCACGAATTTTTGTTAGAGGGGCAAACTGTAAATAGCTGGTATTAGCAAGGTGTTTTTGGATCCCCAGGAAAACAGAAGAAAGAGGCCTGGAGTGTGCAGAGACAATCTGGGTCCTGCAACAAGATACAGTACCCATTACATGTCGGAGAGTTTTGCTCGAAAAACAGATTCTGTTCTTCCCCACCCTCCATACTCTCCTGGTTTAGCCCTTGCGGGCATTTTATTTTCAAAATTGAAATGCACAATTAAAGGACAAATGTTTCGCTCATGTGAGGAAATAAAATTCCCAAACAATTGCTTTTAGAGGCTCAATCGGCTTTGGGAAAAGTGTATCAATAGAGGGGGAGGTTACTTCGAGAGAGACACCGCCACTAGTGGCCAAGGTCGTTAAGGCGCGGACTCGTGAGCGGGAGGTCTAGGGTTCAAATCCTGTCAGGACCGTCCTCCCTGGCTGAGGTTTTTTCCAGGTTTTCCTCGGTCCTCATAAATGGCAAATGCCGGGAAGGTACCCTAAACTTAGGCCTGGAACGTTTCCTTTCCTTAAAAAAATCCTTTCCCAATTTATAATTTCATCTGTATCATCGCCTGTGATGCCTCAGTAGTAAAAACGGGCGTTAAACACCAATAAAAAATGAGGGGGAGACAAAGATTAAAAAAATGCAGGAAGTCTATGTATACATAAAATTACAACGCTCTGTTATATTTTGAAACGACTCGTGCAACACATAATGTGGAATGTGCATTTTGAAGTTTAGGTACATTTTACTGTGTGTATTACAATTTTTTTTTTTGTTTAATGTCCAAATTTTTCAGGACGGTAAATGGAATGAATGAATGGTGACCTAAACGAACCCTAAGATAGTAGTCGCCTTTATAGAGTGAGGACATTTTGGGAAAAGTAACCAAGGCAACTTCACTAAAGCCGCACTCCAATCCACACACTTGGTAGCTAATAAGGGCCCTGATGAATGGGGAATAATTAATATGTAAAATAATTCATAGACAGCCAAAATGAAAGGTTGAAATTAATAAAGATAACACTAAAATTGAAGTTATAGGTTTATAATTAACAAATCAGACATGAGTTAAATTTCATTCTAGAATAGAAGTGGAACTACCAATCGGACGAAATGGATAAAGGATGAAGATAGTTGTAGCCTGTAAAACAGATAAATATCAGAGAAATCTCTCAACTCCAAGGAGAGGGCAGAAAAAGCACCTGCTACTTGCCAGCTGAATTAGTTTTCGTAACTCTCTAACCTAAATTGACTGCAGCTAAAGGCTTATAATTATCGACCTTAGTGTAAACTCTCTTCGATCGAAAGAGCCCTAGAACGCTGGGCAGACCTGCCCTTGTTTGTGTTTCTCCGCCATTTGAATTTCAAATGCAACCACTGTGTGCAAAAGCGTCAAGCTGAAACACCTTACGTCCAAGAGGACAGGGCCCGGGAATCCTTTGCTGCAGTCTTGTTTCCATCGTACACCGACTAACATTCAAAGAAAGTGCGTAAATATGAGACTGTTGAGGGAAGTGCGTGATAGTAATTAATGGTGAACCTAAGCACGATTTCTGAAGCTGTCATAGGGCTTGGGATCTCAATAATGTTTCCCTCCCTCTTTTTTATAATGTTTAAACGCCCGTTTTTAGACATTCCAGGCCTAAGTTTAGGGAACCTCCGTGGCATTTGCCATTTATGAGCACCGAGGAAAACGTGAACTCCAAACCTCCCTCTCACAGCGACTTCGGTCATCCGTGGCGGTCAGTAAAGTTTGTACTTTGGTACGATTATAATGTCAAATCGTTTTTTCAAATGACGCAGAGGTTTTAGTCTGGTCGGCCCTTCACTATTAGACATTGCCAGTTAACGGTTTATACTTATGAACATATTTTATTCGCGGCTTCCCAGTACGAAATAAATTACTAATTTGTACTCGTGATTCATTATCTATTTCGTTCATTTTACGTTGTGTCGTTTTAGTAATCTATTTTAAAGTTCGTGTTAGATAGAACAAACACCAAATTAGGAACAAGAAGCTGATATTGTGTCGAGAACTTGCAGAGCTACTAAAGTCAGTTATCTTCAAATTTCCGCAACGTTAAACAGTTTTCAGTTATTATCAAGGAAGGAAATCCCTGACTGAAAGCCAAAGAGAGAAGACGCTGTAGACTTCTCTAGGGGAAGAAAACCCCGACGAAAAGTTCCCCTTCCACCAGACTGATAACCCCGTAATGTAAAAACTTAATTTTTATTTCTCAGAGATTATCTCAACTAGACCAACAACGATTATCAGCCAAGAAGGAAATGTAATGCGAACAATTATAAGATGCGATAAATCAATGATATCGGATACGAAACGGGTAAATATTGACCTATCTTGAAGTAGAAAAAAGAATAAGAAGTTATTACTGGACTTCAGATGTCTAAATTATGGATTAATTTATCCCAGAAAAAGTTTAAAAATACGCACTAAAAATTAAAACTGCGCAAATACAGCTGGATAAACCAAGAGCAGCTATATTTACCAGACCCCAATACGGGGGAAAAAATGGCGATGGAAGCGGTCTATTCTGCCAATATGAAATACTGAAATTTTATAAACATGATAACATTGTTTATCGTTAGAAAATATTTCAGTGGTTTTTAGAATCTGAAATTGTTTACAATATCTCATGTGTAAACGAAATATAAAATAATATGAATTAAAACTTTTCCACTGATAAGCATATTTGTTTATAAAGTTAACGAACATACAAACTGGATATCGTCTATTTTAAGGAAAAGGACATGGTCTTCCTTGGCAATAGTTATAAACGGGGGTACCTGTCTTGCCTTATCCTCACTTTCAAAGGAGTCGGTACGTAATATCTGACTCACACCATTCATTAAAACACTACATTTCGCTCCAAAGTCCCTTTTATACGTTCTTTCCGTTTCATTAACCCTCACTGTCACATAAAATAGTACATTAAGAAAATTGCACAAAGGAAATGTTGTTCCTAACCACAAATGAAGAAATGTTTAATACACATTACAGGCTTCATCATTAAGTTCAAAACTTGCACCCACTCCTTTAATTATTACTATTTAGGAAATTGTAAATATGGTATTGCGCCGAGCACTGCCATAATAAAAACATACAAGAGAAAACCCATGTGGTACTAACACACACTATTACACAAGTGCCTGGTATGGTTTCACTAAATCAATATTAACGTATTAAAAAACAAAAGTATCTCGCTACTGTTGATTAACTTCCAACTATAAAACCACTATAATAAATCAGGTAACAGCAAATATCTTCGGTTCTGGTAAAATTAATGGGCCGTGGATAAACATCGTCTTTAAATGTGGGTTGTAAATTTGATTTGCAGTAGACCACTGCGATTTTCTCTAGATGCTCAGTAGTAAGTTTTATAAGTTTGTCGCTTGTGTGGTGAGAACAACCTTTCGACATCTACAAACGTAGTTGGGCAGAATTTGAAAGCAGCAGCAAACTCTGGAGTAACTTCAGGAAAATTTACACTGTCATCTTGTAAATATTTGTTCATCCGTCAGAATATATTAAAACAGGTTTTTTTTTCTGCTCGATTTTTCGTTCAAATGTTTCAAATATTTTGAAGAAGCACATCTTAGCTTACAGTGCACTTCCTCAAGAATTAACATTTATCTTTTTTCAGGAGTATAGCACATATTTCTAGTTTCTTCATTGCTTGGGGTAACACCGCAAAATGTGCCTTATTATAGCCAAATTTCTCCGTAATGTTTCGGTGCTGAACACCTCTCAAATCATTATTGACACTGGTTCATTCTTATTTAAGCTGTCAGCAACTTCTTTGTCAAATATGTAAAGTTAAAATAGAAGATAGCATTTATACACGTATCTAAGCGGCTAAGTGTGAGTTCAGGAGGTGACGGAAGCTCTGGTAGTTATTCGTGTAGGCACTAGACAACAAATTGTTTATTTCCGGAAATCGTTGCCGTGTCACGTTTACTACCCTGTTGAATCCATGCACAGTGTAAATGAAATGAATCGGGTGTAGGTATAATGCATTAAAACTGCATGATACATCTCGAAGTAAACGACAAGACTTGTGTTTCTCACACAGTGGCATAAGAGCATCATTAACAAAGCATGCTCCTAGCAAGGTAGCAAGTACGATTTTCCTGGCTCATATTGGCAACGAGAAAATCACTTGGCGACAGCAGGATTATCCAAACACCCGACGAGACAATTTTTATTGCACATATATAAGAATTTTTCTATGGACAGGATGTTACGATTACAGCACTTTACAGAAAACTGTGGAATATTACATTGTGGAGTGTGTTGTATGATTATTGGCAGCCTGTAATGTTTCTTAAAAAGATTTGCCTGTCTTTAGCAACCATATATTTGCATAAGTTATTATTATTATTATTATTATTATTATTATTATTATTATTACTATCATCATCATTATCATTTTTTACCAATTCTTTTATTGCACAGCTGACAAAATATCACTTTGCTATCTTTTGTGAACTCAAATACTGCACATTCCTTAATCCAGTGTTTTAACTTAGCATTTTTCATCGATACAATAACACTGATGTTACACAAGGTAGTTCCATGCAGTTGTTGATTTTGCATTCCAAGTATATTGTTAACAGAATGTTTCATAAGTGCAATCTTGCTTCTATGTATTAACAAGTGATTCGCTGCTGTCATGCAACTGTCATTACATATTATAAACATATAAGCAAACCGCAATTGCATTGTTTTCTGATACACAGGGTGTTAATGGACTACACGGAAATATTTTCACAGAGTGTGGAGGTGCCTTAGATAGGGAATTTTAGGTAGAACACGTATGGCCTGACCGCCACGGGTGGCCGAGGTCGTTAAGGCACGGACTCGTGAGCGGGAGGTCTGCGGTTCAAATCCCGCCAGGACCGTCCTCCCTGACTGGGGTTTTTTCCAGGTTTTCCTCAGTCTTCATAACTGGCAAATGCCGGGAAGGTACCTAAACTTAGGCCTGGAACGCTTCCTTCCTTAAAAAAAAAAATATCCTTTCCCAATTTATCATTTCATCTCATGTATCATCAGTGTCCACCGCCTGTGGTGCCTCAGTAGTAAAAACGGGCGTTAAACACTACTCAAAAAAAACAAAAAAAAAAAACGTATGGCCTGTTTATTCCAATCTTAAAGCTATGGCAATAAGTTTCTAAAACGCCAGTGCCCCAATGGCTACTGAAGATACCCCTCGAAAGCATAACTCATGATAACGAAGACAGGTTTCAGAACGTATCATTCTGGCGCAATGGTCGTTATAGTAGTTTTCGAGTAAGAGATGGTCATTTGTTTTAGAGTTCGTTCATCACTTTTTTTTTATTTCGTTTGTTTTCTGACTGGCCTAATAATGCAGCTTTTAGTCTACGTTTTAAATTGTTTCAATGTATACACTTAAATCATAACACGTCAATTCATATAATTGCAATCCTTTGTAGTTATTGTACTTATGAATCAGAATCGTGTCATGGGTAACTATTAGGTAAATGAAGTTTAGGCATTATGTTAATAGTAAGCTTATTAGCCGTTGTATATTGGCAATACTACATTGTTGAGAAAGAGAGAAAACTTGAAAGCATTAAGTAAATTTATTTCATAATTCTTTATCGCAGCTTTCATATTAAATTTAAAAAAATAATTAAGGCGTAACAAGAATTTAATCTTCCACCAGCGGAACATCAGCTTTTTCATGTATTACGCAACATAAGTAGTTAAGAGCGCCCTCTAGAATACACATTTAAATGTAGGTCTTGACTGCATAATGCAAGAAGGTAGTTAATAGAATTTTAGTGTCACACTTGTCGATGATTAGTTTGAGGGACTTTAATGACACTAAATCTTGAAAACGCTGATAAAGAACTGAGGGAAATCGATATTTCTATGCTAGCAAGTCAGTTTTAAAGACATTCCAAACAAAATTTTCACCCGACTGGCTTTAACACTGATTTATCAGCATCTCATGCCAAAATGTTTAACACTATAAATCTCTGGATGTTAAATTGTGGACCGTACATTGCCTATCTCAAGTTATTTATATACGACATCTCTACACACGCTGAAATTATTTCGGTGTAGTTCATTAACGCTCTGTGTATAAATGTAGTCATTGTTTTTATTTTTCACAAAACTATGTGAAATATGCATGCTATACACAAAAATGAACCATGACAATACTGTCGTAAATATGCAAATATATGCTCCTAAATCTTTGCCAATGTGGGAGAAAAAAGCCTATAAAGCATTTCAGTTCGGGATTCCCTATCGTATAAGTCCGATGTTTAGTTATCAAGTGTAGGTGGAGGTGCTAACAAGATACCAGTGTAAGCCTGACGCAAGCTAGGGTGCATGCTGTCAGAGAGAGGGGGTTAGAGCTTGTAGCTGCTTCCCATAAACCTGCTATTTTATACATAGGAACGCTATGTAGAGTTCAGTGTCAGCGAAAATGTATGGTTGATGTTAAGTCAACTTCACGTCCATGGTAGAAAATGGCCATCAATAGTAATCATATATAGAAATATGTTAATAAACGTTATTGATTGCTACTCCAAAATGCTGCCGTCATTATTCTTAGGGGTTTGGAAGAGCGGTTAATATATCACTTTAATACATTTAATACACCAGCTTACCTCCTAAGTTATGAAAGCCATATAAAGTAATTAAATAAAAGTTTCGTATACTTCTTTAAATCGCTTAGAGCGAAATGGTCCATCCCTGGCCTCTTCTCGCCGTCAGGTCTGATACCGCTAGGTTTTTCGTTTGATGGAGGTGCCCGTATTTGTACTGGTTTGCTCATCATGTTCACGTGGTTACCCAAGGGCGATGATTAAATAAATACTTCATTTATAGCAGACAAAGGAGCGAGGGATAGCGACAGATGAGAGAATAGATCAGTGAAGGCCTAGATTTTGAATCAAATGGTGTTTCAGATTGGCATCAAAGTGACAATACATAAGGTTTGGTATCTTGATGATAGGCTGGTCAATCGTGCTGACTTGATGACGTAAATATCCTGCAAAAGTCGCCAATACCACAGGAATCTGTTTTTGTGTGTGTGTGTTTCTGTATTTTGCAATAAATTTGAAACGGTTCTATTAATACCTGAAGACTTCGGTTTTGGGAATGAATGACTTATATACTAGTATTTTAGTTATAATCTTTTGCGCCAAAGTTTATAAAAATATTACCGCTGTGGGACATCGCTAAGCGAAATACATTAATTTTCGACATAATCACCGTTGCCAGAGATGTTTCGTAGCACTATCGATGAATACTGCTGAAATATAATTCCACTTTTTTTAGAATAGTTTAGTAATTAGCAGACAAGTTGGAAATAACAAATAATATTAATTACACTGAAATGATGGATGCGGGATAGCCAAACGAGAATGCGGAGTTGACTGACGCGAAACACACAACCTAAAGATAACTAAAATCTACTTTTGTAATCATTTCTGCAATGTTTTACATCGCTTTATATTTGTTTGCCAGTTCCACATAATAGTCGTATAATTGTCTTCATCATCTGATTTCATGGTTTAGGTTTTCAGAACTGATCTGATCTCAATTTCAACTCTTTCTAGATCTTTCCACAACACGTTTTTCTTTTAGTTTGTAATTCAGTACTTGTTTTGGGTATCTATGTTCACCCATTCAGTCTTATATGTTCTTAACAGCTATAGTTAAATTTTTTTAATTACTGTGAATAATTCAATGCCTCATCTAATTGGCTCATTGCGAATTTGGATTTCTTTTGTGCAACCCTTAATATATTGTAAAAAGTTAATTTTAATCGCAGTTATTTTGTTTGTATATTCAAGCTTCTAAGTCATAAAGTAATGCTTGTACAGCTAAGGATTTACAAATTCCAACTGTGTCTCTTTAGTGCTTTTCAATTTTTCGTTCCACAACTTCTTTGAACGTTTCCTATTTTTATGTAGCAGCAAGATAATTAAAATGTTTTACCTGTTGTATTTGCTTTATTATACAGTTTTTCTTGTACTTAGAATACCAATATTTTACTTTTAGTGATATATATATATATATATATATATATATATATATATATATATATATAATTTACATCGTTTATTTGCAATTAATGTAAAATATAGCAGGTTATCCAAATATCTAATGACACGCGGCGGCAGGGAACTGCATCAGCTATAAGCTATAGCTCAATGCCAGCTATGCCACAGGAGTCGAGGCGGGTGGAGTTGAACGAACTGCTACGTTGGCCTTGAATCTTATATCAGCCATTGATTGAACATATGTGTCCATTCTAATAGTAAAATATGCTAAGAATACTAAATGGCAAATACTAGGCCTAATTATTCAACAAAGGGTGTTTGTTTACTGTTCGTATGTCAGTTTCCATTCCGGTCGTGCTTTCAGGAGATTATTTGAAGAGGCATTTCTAAGTGAATCGAGTTCCACGTCATAATGCGATTCATAAATTAGTATTCACATACTTTTTAGGTAGGTCCTGGTAGTGTATTGGTTACCATACTTACCTCCTATATCCAAAACCCGGGTTCGAACCCGGCCAGGACCGATGGATTTTTTCGGGCGTAAAAATCCTAAGTATGGCTTCCTTCGGAAGGGAAGTAAAGCCGTGGGTCCCGTGTCGTACATTTGCGGCACGAAAAAGAACCTCAAGCCTGAAAGAGAGGCCTCTGAGCAAAATTTGTCGGCCGTTTCACGCCCTGAGTTCAATGGGACGCTGATGACCTGAGCTGTTAAAGAGCGTTCTTAAATAAATCAATCAAAAAAAAAAAATCACACACTTCAGAAGAACTAAAGGATAGCACGCGTCTAGAAATAAATTAAATTTCGCAAAGAAAATTAAGAAACATAATGGGTTTTCATAAGCAGGTGTCAGAAGTGTGTGGAAAATAAAGGTAGGCAGTTTCAGCATCTCCTTGAATGACTTATGCGGATACATAATTTTTAAGTGCATTAGACTGTCGATAGTGTTTATACTATCGATCGGCCCGACTGTGGTGTATACAGGCCGGCCATCAACGATAGCTTATCGGTTTGTACAGTCGCTGCAGCTGCCGTCGGTCATCACATAATTGGAGTTCTTGGTAGTTCATACTCTTATGTTTGGCATTAAAACCTGATTAGAATATAATACAACTTTAAATTAATAGGTAAGATTATTTAATTTTATTTTCTTATTCTGTTCTTCAGTCCGTCATCGTATATAAGTACATAACACTAGAGAAAGATTGCAGAGTTAACTACTGTAAATTGATGCATTGATAGTAATAATGTTTATAACTTTTATAACAATATTTTTACTTTTAAATGGACTCTTAAAATTTTATTATTAATGTCCTGGAATCCATGTTTCTTTAGAACTGACCAGTTTTATTCTATCTGATCTATCAAGCGCTTTGTCATTATAAATACATGTGTTTATGATATTGTATTTTATTCAGAGATTGTTTTAGTCTAAATTGTTGTAAATTGGTTTTATAGTACTATTATATCACATTATAGAACACAGAACTTTTGAATTCGCGCTTTTTCCTGAACTATTTTTCGAACACATCGTCTAACTTGCGTTAAAGTGTCTTGCAGCATCAGTGAAATTGTATTTTTATTTTTACCTGGAGATTGAGATATTCCAGTATTTGGGAAAGTACACGCTATATGCCATAAAGCGAAAGATGTGGGCTAAGAAATGAAAGCGCAGTTGGCGCTACTGGTGGGCAATATGGTGACATACACACAATTCTTAATGTCACCACAGGATGGCGTGCAGTGACTAATGAAGCTGAAAACGGTGACTACAAGTTTGCGTTCTGAACAAGAAAGAAACTCAGTGTGCAGGAAGAAGAAAACTTGTACACTCTTGAAGCATGAAAAAGCAATTTTCTTTAAGCGTGTAAGACTTAAACCATTAGAGTAAACACAATATAGTATTTCATTTTCTAATCATTTGTCTTCTCTTCTAGTTCCTTTATTCTTTTGATACCTGGCAGCTTGTTAATAGGCGGAGCTGCTTTAACTATATCTACATTTACTTATTACAAGACGTTAAACATTTTGAATTAAAGTATTTCCAGATATTAGTTTCGTAGCATGAAAGCAATTAATTGCATTTTTTGTGCTCTGTTACTTAGAGTGCTGATGAGAGGGGCGTTCTAAAAGTTCTCTGCCTGACCAAAGAAATCACAAAATTTAAGATATTTTTTTTTTTTTTTTTTTTTTTTTTTTTTTTTTTTTTGTAATAACATAGATTAGTGCGTTTAGTGCAACGACTTTCCAACTTTTGAATACCCTCGGCAAATAAAATTTGTGCAACTGTGAAAAATAAGCGTCTGTTTCAGCTTCAACCTCATCATTTGATGTGGTCATTTATTCACGTTGGGAACAAAAAACAATCGCTGGGAGCAAAATCCGGAGAATATGGCGGATGTGGAAGCACTTGTAAACGAAAGTCACACAGTTTTGTAGCATCAACCCCAGACATGAAAGCGCATTATCGTAATGAAAGAGAACTTTCTTTTTCGCAAGGTGTGGACGTGTGCCTGAATAGCATCCTTCAATTGGTCCAGTAGTGAAGCGTAATACTCCCCGATTGTTACTTTGGTTTATTTACGGGCGCTCTTTAACATCTCGGCTCATCAGCGTCAATTCAGGGCGTGAAAAGGCCGATAAATTTTACTCATAGACCTCGTCTTTCAAGCTTGAGGTATTTTACGTGCCGTAAATCTACGACACGGACCCCACGGCTTTACTTCTCCGAAGGAAGCCATACTTAGGATTTTTACGCCCGAAAAAATCCATTGTACTTAGACGAGATTGAAGCCACGATCTTGGGTCTACGAGGCAAATATGGTCACCAATAAGATAAAATTACAATTAATATCCCAACCGATAATCCAATGGAAAAAAGTTTAAATGCCCCCCCCCCCCAAAAGATGCCTGATTATGAACTTGGTCTTAGTTATTTTTGTTATAGTAGGAGTAGCTTTTTTTACTAAACCGCAGGACCAACATTCCTCGGTGATGATTCTGCCTGTATGGAGGTAGTCTACAAGTACCACACCATGGGAGTCCCAGAAAATGGTAGCTATGAATTATCCTGCAGGTGGAACCGTTTTTGCTTTCCTTGGTGCACTTTCACCTGTTGCCACGACATGTAGTGATAAACGTTCATTACTGTTACAATGTCAGCCAACTCCGTCATTATCAATCGGCGATAATTGAATATGGCATTGTGAATTTTTGTCATAATCTTGTCGGTCGTAGCCGTTTTGGGACGCCCTGTGCGCCCATTATCTTGAATGGATGTACGACCATGCTTAAATTCAGCAGCCCACTTTTTAATCGTCAAAAACGAAGTTCAATTAAAGTTAAGTTAAATAGAGTTATTGGGACAAGGAGAAAGAAAACAAGAACTGTTGCCAATTTTTATTGCCAATAATTCTGCACAACTTATTTGACATGTGTCAAATTTTAATTTATGTAAATAACAGGATTTTGAATATGTTTTACCTGGTAATTACATGAATTCCGGAATAGTATATTGGAAAATATAAAGGGACAATGAGAAATTCAGAAGAAGAAAATTCCATTAACCTTTTCGATAATAAAAACGTCTTTGTTTTAGATTTTTTAAAGTTATGCTTTGACTTAGCTTATTGAGTTATCATTCGTCCAGTCACACAAGCCATCTATATGCAATAGAACCTCGATTATGAAGGGAGAGAAGGGGCAGCTGATTCTAAAAGACAGACAATGCGTACAATTAGTTTTCTTACCGTTATTTTTGTATCCGTTTGATGAAATTTCATTTTCCCCCTAAACTTTACTACTACTTCTGATATCCTTTCAAACTCAGCAAAGTAAAACAACATCCGAAAATAAATTGGTATCTTCTTGCAAGAGAGTCTGTGCATATTTAATGATGTCCTTACCATTGTGACATCGACATAAAATTCAAGTTAACCACAATTTTACCATTATAAGTTTGTCTTTCGTTTCTATATTGTAAACTTTTCTCTTAACTGATAGTGAAGAAACACACCAATGGGCGAAAATGCACAAAAGCGAAAAAACTGGCTTGCAAGCGTTATGGATACTATGACCAAAATGTTTAAAAAAAATGCTTTCCGAGTTAACTTATGCAGTAGCCTGGAACAAGTTCACGTGTTACACCCATAATGTTAAAGCGCACAGATCGAATTTTACCGTAGTTTTCACAGGTAATTACGGACAGAATTAATGAGCAGGAAGACTCTGATAATCCGATGATCCAAGAGGCAAATAATCAAGGGTACATCATAATGCCAACGGCGTTTGTGATAGCTGTATCGATTTTAATGTTAGTGCTTTTATATAAACATTGGTTCACTTTTATTCAGAAGTTCAGGGAATTGTTTTTTTCCATGAGACGCCAAACATTTCCGATGAAATGCCTTTTCAAAATTGATAAAGGCCAGTCTCATATTGGATTCTCGTGTTTTAGAATATAAAGAAATGTGTAGATACAGATATTGCATATACATAAAAAAGAAGAGCAATCAAAACAAACAAATGGAAGGATATAATGCCAACACATGTCTTAATTTAAAAGCATTGAACTATAATAGACTTTGAAAAAGTAGAAAATTGCATATTCTAAAACTTGTGAACCAATTTAACTAAGGGTTTTGTGCCTAGCCATTCATATTTCATCGGCACATTAAAGATTGTTGACGTATATCAGGGCGGACTGATAAGTCTCATTAAAAACAATAAATTACATTTATTTTGCTGAAATAAAATGTATTTCTGAATATAATCTTCTTTGAGCTCATTACCTTTGGTCCTACGAGATTCCTATCCCACCTAAAAAAAAAAAAAAAAAAAAAAAAAAAAAAAAAAAAAAAACTTTGCAACTGGATAATACTCGTTTACATCACAGATAATCTTTTCATTCTATGAACATTTATTCCCCTCAAGCCAATTTTTAAGGTTAGGAAAGAGAAGAGTGTCACATGGGACCAAAATCTGGGGAATTGGGTGGGTGCGCTTTTGCCATCACGGCCGCATTTTCCTGGTGAATCTCTTGCGCACCAATTACAGTCGTTTCTGTTTCAACTCACTATGCAAACAGTCCAATAACTTGTTTGCATAATAACAGCTAGTCACTGTTTAAAAGTCAATCGTGATGATACCCTTTGAGCAAATGCTTTCAGCTTTTTTCGGTGCACTTTCACTTTTCGTCTACCCACTGCTTTGACTAACGTTTTGTCTCCGGGTTGTGTCCAAGTTTCGTCTACAGTCACAAAACGACGTCAGAAGTCAAGAGGATTATGCTGCAACTTTTCCAAACACGATTTTGAAATGTCTTTCTTCGAGCGTTTTTTGGTCTGGAGTCAACAAACGGGCACTCATCGCGCACTTAGCTACTTCATGCAGGGTATTATGTTCCCGTTCATAGATGTCTACCATCTCATGAATCACCGTCATGGGTGGCCGAGGTCGTTA
This sequence comes from Metallyticus violacea, assembly GCA_030762175.1. Classification (NCBI taxonomy): domain Eukaryota; kingdom Metazoa; phylum Arthropoda; class Insecta; order Mantodea; family Metallyticidae; genus Metallyticus; species Metallyticus violacea. Next base: position 64,791,196 of record CM060836.1, read on the forward strand.
AGGCGCGACTTGTGAGCGGAAGGTCTTGAGCTCAAATCCCGCCAGGACCGTTCTCCCTGACTTGAGGCTTATTCCAAGTTTTCCTCAGTTCTCATAAATGGCAAATGCCGGGGAGGTACCCTAAAATTGGGCCTGGAACGTCTCCTTCCTTAAAAATCCTTTCCCAGTATATCATTTCATCTCATGTATCATCAGTGTTACCGCCTGTGGTGCCTCAGTAGTAAAAACGGGCGTTAAACACCATTCAATCTCAAGAATCTTAATGAAATAGTCTTATGTCACCATACCATGATTTTTTCCAGAAGAAATCTTAATTGGGCATTCTGAACGTGCTGTATCTGCAGTGCTTGTATGTCCACTTTTAAATTTATTTAACCAATAAGAAACTTTCTTTATTGCTTGCAGGATTCCCATGAACTTCCTTCAGCTCGGTTTGTATCTGGACCGCAGTCTAGTTTTTTAAACAAAAATGTTTTATCACTGCACGAAACTCGTGTGTATCCATTTCTACTGAACTTATTATCTACACCGATCCATCCTCATCTTCTGTTAAGCAAAGTTCCCGTTAAAAATTTCGGCAGAAATTGGGCATATTAAATCCTGAAGATAGCAGTATGTAAAAATATGTCGCACCATTTTTTCTTCACAAAAAGAGTTCTAACGAACAGGGTGGAGGAAATATGCCGGCAAGGGCAGAGTCTCGAGTTTCTTCATTAAAGCAAATGATAGACTGGGATGGCAGGAAGCAGAACCGAGCCTGTCGGCAGATCTCGACCCTTCCAATCTTTGAAATGGATGGACACCAACTTTTTAGCTTCCCCTTTGGGATGCTGGATACCGGCATAATGGGAAAGCAAAGCATTCGCTACTATGCTGCCGCTGTCAGGAGTGATAATCAATACGGCAGCAATGGGGGACCAAATTGTAAAGGAAACGCTCTGCTTTGAGGCTCCCATTTTATGGCACATCTAAGGGCAATAATGAACAATGGATTATAATTCAGCTTTACTATAAATTATTGTGCATTATTTGTCTAGCATTGCCCACATTTAAACTTACTGAGCTCTTTTCTCCCCTTCAGTTGTTGTAGAACAGTAAAGTGAGAGTAATTGTTGAAATATAAGGCAAGAGAATAATGATAAAAGTACCGTTGTGATTTAAATGCAATTGTTGTGCAGAAAACTTGTAAGGCGGTAAAGTATGACGGTCGATTGATAAATTGTTTCTCCACCTAATAGAGGACATCACCATCTGTATACGTGATGATAACGTTTGCTTTCTATGTATCAATATTCTATGATCACAATCATACTGATATTAATTCATTGTTTGTTTGTTGCTTAAGTGCAAGCGTTTCGATTTACAATGAAAAATGGGTAAGATTGGAATACGTTGTGTGATTCAGATAAATTTTCTGGAAGGGAAACAACAAAGAACATGCATTAGATGATTTTGCCTTAGCTCTTCCTGTGAAACCGCAAGACTTTGGATAAATGAGTTCAAACGTGACAGAACTAGCATCAAAGACGCACCACATCCTGGAGCTCCAAATTCAGATGTGAAGGCAGAAATCGTCGATAAGTTCGTGATATTGTTTTGACTGACAGACTACTGAAAATATGGAGGTTACGGGTATCTTAACTGAGCGGGCTCATTTCATTTTGCATAATGAAACTGAACAAAAAGTTGAGTCTGTTCACTGTAAAGCGATGGCGAAATCGTATGCAAACATCGGCTGACTGTTTTGAAATGTTTAACAAGATTCCAACAGATTTTTGTGATGTTTTGTGACCATGAACGTAACATGGATTCATACTATACACCGGAAAAGAAACAGCAGTCTTTATAGTGGACGCGAAAGTAATTCTCTTTATTGATTACTTGGGGAGAGGTAAAGAATTGACCGAATTATGATTTAAAAATTATTCCCCAACCGCCCTATTATTCACCTGATTCTCTTCCTGGGATTACCGTCTATTCCTGAAACTCAGAACGTTCCTGAATGGACACAAATAGATCATACAGGATGTAAATGAATAATTTTAGGGCCTCTAAGAAACCCACTTCCATTAGGGAAACAGTAATGTGAATAAACATAGGAACAAATACGTTGAAATTAGTCGTCGATGAATTACATTGTGCTTACAGGTAAAATATATATTTCTTCCAATTTTTATTCCTAAAGGCAGTTGATCATTCTTCCAGTTTCACAAGTCATCGATGTAAATTTAAATGTTGATAATGAACTCCACACCTGACGATTTCTGCCTTTCTCTTCATGTATCGATTTAAAAGTTTGTGTTATAAATATGGGTTACTTTAATTAGGTGTTAGGGAATCCTGTTTTTCCATCAGCGATCAAAGCTTTCTTCAATTGGTCCGGGCAAATAGAAATAAGATGAAGACCAGATGAGTCTCCAAATTAAATTCACATCTTTTTGTAATTATCTGCTTGAAAGCAAAGGCATCGCCAATAAGTTCTAGTCCTTCTAATAAAATGAAGACAGAGATAGTCGGAAGCCTTGCGTTTGTATAGCTATTTATATAATTCTGAACATTGGTTTTTCCTTCCTCTTTTCTTAAATAGATGCATATTTTTCATTCATTTGGAATGTCATATATTTCCCTACAGTATTTATGAGTTGTGTTATATATTCCACATATTTTTTCCATTTTTTATAAATTTTTGAATTTATTCCTTTTATATCTGGATTTATTTGTTTTTATTTTTATGTAGTTTTTACTCTAACAGTATTACTTGTACAGCATCAACATGTGATAGGCGTCATAAAACATTTCTGCGTTTTAAATGCTCCGTTATTATAATTATAACTATTATGAATTATCTCTGATAAGTTGAATTATGCTACTTAATGTGTATAGATATATAAATCTTTTCAATTTGAAAGACAGTTTTCTTTACAAGCATTTAAAATTGTAATGCGCTAAGTAATTTTACATTATACCCTGAAAAGTATAACGTTTTAACGCAAAACTAAATAGAAAACTTAGGGAAATGGGGGGCGCACGCACACACACACTCACACACAAACACAAACAAACAGGAATATATCATTTTATTTTTTTTCCTCCCGCTCAAAAGCTACGTCACTTCAATTTTTTGTGTGCTCAGAGAAAACAAATTTAGTTTCAAATGTGTAGTAAATGAAAGTGTATTCAGCACATATAATTTAGTAAGTCAACCCTGTGTATAGCTGTTTTAGCCATGAATCCACTGTTAATGTGTTACAATCAGACTCCCTCCTCCCTCGGAATTAGCTTTGCCAATCCCAGCGTGAAAATTTATGAACTAGTCCAATGCGGTACTTTTTTTTTTTTTTTTTCTTCCCCAAAGGGCAAAAATATTTCGCTTACGGCAGATGTTTTCCGGTTTACTCAAGCTCGCAAGCGCTGGGATATCTGTGTTAACAGGCTTCCCGCTGCACAGCCGTGTGAAGCATGTTGCCCTGCGCCACGGGGCACGGTTATACATGAGTGCAAGTTTTTGTAACTTTCAGTAAACTGTACTATTTGATATGCTCCAGTATAAGCGCACATATTCTAATGGTGTAAGTCCTCCATGACCGATATTAAGTAATCGACATGCCCTTTAATGCAGTTCTGCAAATGTCTTAAATATGATTTTAACAAATATATATGTTTATTCCACTTGGTTTACTTGCTTTTAGGCTTAATTGTTTTCTCTAACGCACTCCACAGAGATAGGTTTAGAACCAAGTGTTACCGAAAAAGTACTCTTTCCTTTAAATAGTTATATATTTTTGGTTTTTACAATGACATGAAGATTGCGTAACTTATAGCCAATTACTCATATATACATAACGCAGTATGATATATCACCTCCATATGTTTTACATATTATATCTTATTACTTTTGTATTCTCATACATACAATTATGAAAACTTTATGATTAATTATTCCGTCGTAATAAGCAAGTTAATATTAAAAGCACTTTCTAGTTCTTCAGGCTGCAGGTTGAATACATGTTTATAATATTAACAGCGTCTTGCTCTAAAGCGCTGCACTTAACTTTTCGCAGTCTTCCGACACCCACTATGTGCACCAGAAGAAAAAAAAAAACTTTTGTTTGTAATTTTTAAATAAATATATATAATTGCTAGTCAATGTTTGGTTCTGAAGCCTTCTTCCTCTGACTTTCTGTAACGTTTTGTACCCCTTATAGTGTCATGGGTATAGATCTTTACAGTTGCACTACTTTTGTTATTTGAATTCTAACCTCCAAATAAAACCCTATCCGCAATATACATCCTCATTAAATACCAAGGGTGTCAAAAATGTATACACACTTTCACAGTAGATATATATTTAATGTATTTCGAAATTGGACCGAAAAACAACAGTAATGTGTAGTATGATGTTCTGTAAACAGATGTGACTAACATACATCATGATAGTGTTGCTACGTGACAGGTAAATCAACAATGAACAAATGAAGCCAAGGTTATCGTAAATCTACAATGAACAAATGAAGCCAAGGTTATCGTAAATCAACAATGAACAAATGAAGCCAAGGTTATCGTAAATCAACAATGAACAAATGAAGCCAATATTATCGTATGATGTTCTGTAAACAGATTTTGACTCACATTAGTGTGTTGCTACAACAAAATGGAGATAAGTTTATGTATGAACAGCGGAAAGCAATTTTGAAGTGGTATTGGAAAACCGAGAATGTTGCTGAAGTTCAAAGGCAATGGAGGCGTGTGTATAGAACAGAACCGCCAACGCGAGTAACAATTGCACGCATTCGAGACAAATTTGAGACTCATGTTGCGATGCGTATGCGATGTTCACAAGGGCATTTCTGGGTGACCTCGCACAGCAACAAACCCCGAGCACTTTATCGAAGGCACTATTCAAGGCACTGGATAGGACGAAGAGGTCCGATTGAGTTTCCACCGCGTTCTCTGGATCTAACTCCGTTGGACTTCTACATATTAGGAACTCTTAGTTGTATATCGTTGAAAACCAGTTACACTGGCAGCACTTCGGGAAGAAATTGAAACGGCATGTGCTGTAATCATTGAGAACACTTTCGCAAACGTTGCTCAATCAGTAGTTCAGTAGTACTCATAAGAGTATCGACGCCTATGGTGGGCATTTTGAGTAACTGTAAAAGTCTTAAGATTAATTATTAGTGCTAATCATTGTGAATTCAATTTTGTTATATTAATACAGTTTTTCTATGTTTGAAATGTATGTACATTTTTGGCACCCTCTGTAAAAGGGCGGTTACTCCAGTTATGTGCAAAACGAGAAAGTTGTCAGGAAAAGGCATAAAGTAATTATCTCAATAAACAAAAATAACATCTTTTTAGTAAAGCACGGATTGTCTAATAAAAGTTTACAGATAATTTCTTTTAAACAATTCCTCGCGTGTAAAGAGAGGGAAAAAGTTATATAAACACGGGTCTAAAATTTTGGAATTTCTTAGATATCGGATATTAATACAACTATTGACTCTAGGAATACACTTGCTTACCTTACATGAAATGTTTAAATGCAAATTATTAAATTGTGCTGCGTTGTTCAGATAGGTTTACTATATGCTGCTGAAGCTGTACTGGGAGTACATATTATTAACTGTGCACCACTTAATGTGATTTCCTGAAAGACGTACTACTAGCACAGTTCGAAAAACACAACGGCTCTGCTGCGCCTTTTAGTCAGTGTTCGTTTGCAGCTTAATGCTTGGAATAATAGACATTACCGATTTCCTGGCCTCCGCGCCCACTGGATTTAAAGTGGTTGGAAAACGCGACTGCTGTGGATAATGAAGCAACTCCGATATCTAATTATGTCGACTTGTCAAACAATTATCAACTCCAGGCTTTTATGTGCATATTCGAAACGCATTGAAAAAGTCCCGTATATCAGAAATACCGAATTTATATGTTTTCTTGCCTGTGAGAAATCCAATCCTGAAATTTTGCCCTGCATTTTTTAAATACTTTATATGTGGATAGATAAAAAAAATCAGAAAATGAATGAATGGTGTTTAACGCCCGTTTTTATAGCTGAGGCACACAGGCGGTGAATACTGATGGATGATAATGAATTGAGTGATAAATAGGGAAAGGATTATTTTAAGGAGCGAAACATTCCAGGCCTAAGTTTAGGATCCTCCCCGACATTTGCCATTTATGAGAACTGAGGAAAATCTCAAGAAAAAAAAAACTCGGTCAAGGAGCACGGTCGTGGTGGGATCCGAACCCCAAACCTCCCGCTCACGAGTCCGCGCCTTAACGACCTCCGCTACTCATAGATAAGAAAAGAACGTCTGAAATATACGCGAATGAATGAATTAACATTGTGTTTAATACCCGTTTTTTCTACAGAGACACCGCAGGCGATGGACACTGATGATACATGAGATGAACTGATATATTGGGAAAGGGTTTAGTTTTAAAGGAAGGAACCTAAGTTTAGGGTACCTCCACGGCATAGGCCATTTATGAGGGCTGAGGAAAACCTGGAAAAAAACCTCAGTCAGGGAGGACGGTCCTAGCGGTATTCGAACCCAGACCTCCCGCTCACGAGTCCGTGCCTTAACGACCTCGGCCACCCGTGGCGGTGAAATATACGCGAATACCACCATTATGAGGCAAGAAGAAAATAACTTAATAGCATTTATGGTTAAAGTGAAGTAAACAAGTGAAACGGCTTACTGAACCACTCGAAAAGTAGGATATTGACAACAGGAAGGAAAAGCAGCATCAGAATGGATGAAGTAGATTGAGAATACGAGTAGAAATCTTGCAAATTTTCAGGCTCAGAAATACATGCTCTTCAAAGTAAATCAAATATAGGAATTGAGGAGTCAGTGTACTCAAAGTTGCACATAACAATAAAGTTTTACAGTTAGTATTACGTTCAGAGGGAAAAAATTAACAAATAAGAAGTTATTTAGGGAAAGTTAGTAGGAAATGGTTGAGGGGAGTCAATAACTGGGAAAACTGTTACAGATGACCATTTTAATTATGTGGATGAATCCAGTGTGCTCAAACTATATTGGTGTGGCAATGGAATCTATAAGAAAATCAACGACAAAATATTAGTGAAAAGATTATAACTAAAAGGTGATAGGCTGTCTGTATAATTTTGTATTCTATATTTTACTTTTTTACTACATTTAAAATTGACTAGTTTGGAATAGGGAATAAAAAAGAACGTTGCCCCTTTTAGAACTATTGATATGGCGCATATGTGTGAGGATATCAGAAAAATAAAATAATAAATGCTTATGTAGTTTTTGTCAAAACATCAGAGACCGATATTTTGGATAATTGATCAGGAAAATGGTTAATTAGGAAATCTAGGAGAAAGGAAACCTGAGCTGCTATCATAAGATGGAGAGAAAATGTAACTTGAATGTAATACAAGGTCGCTTGAAAAGTTTGATAAAAAATTTAAAACTTTTTCAAATATATTTTATTTCTCAGCAGGACTGTATAGAGGGCTTTTCCAGCTTTTTCATCCCATCGGAATCATTGGAAAATAGCTCTTGCCGGCGCCGATGACATTCTCTTGGACCAGAATTTTATTAAGCCAAGTTAAGAAACAAAAAGTGGTCAGTAGGGACTAAATCCCGAAAATGGGATGGAGAGGGAATCCATGTATGTTGGAGGCTCGTGTCTCCGGTGAAATAGCATTTTTGTAATATTTTGTATATCTTCCCGGTTCATCTTTCAAAATAATAGAAATAATAAAAAATAATAGACGTATTATTATTTTATCCTAAATCAAGTAAGTAAGCCATCACTTTCCTAGCCGACTAAACGGTATAATGAAAACGCGTCAAACGCCAAAAAGTTAATAAATTGGTTCCTCTGAGAGACAACACGGTTAATCCCATTCTCGTAGAAGCTTTAAGTCTGCTGACAACTTCATTATTGTGCACAGGTTTTCAGCCGTTTCAAGTCGATTACCAGCAATACCTTTTATCAGGTTGCCAATGTGAAAAATCCCATGAAGAAATGTGTGGGATCCAGGTAGAATGTTGAAGTATTTCTCAGTCAAATTCCTGTAGCATATTTCTTACTATTTGGAAATTATGGGGGCAGGTGTAATCATGAATAAACGATAAAGCCTTTCTACAGCACTTATAGCGCGGTTTAGTTTCTGCCAGGTTTCTTCAAACCACTTCGGATTGTTTGTGGCCCCATACTTGAAAGCCATCTACACTTTCCTTGTGTGTGGCATTGGATTTTTCGGCTGGGTAGAATTCAAAAGAATGGTGATGATACGGGATAGAAACTCACACTCTTTCTCGAGCTATCGTTGCTGGCAACCCAGGAATACAATCATTCTGTGGGTCTTTTGTTCCTACGTTAGTTTGTGTGGAATTCACTGCTCGCAAACTTTTCGGTTCTGCAGGAAGTGTTTCAAAAAGGCATGTGTGAAACCAGGTTCATCTCCACCAAAACACGAATATCTTCCACTGTAATCTATCGGTAATCCCAAATAAGACCGAGCAGTAGCATCATTAACGTTGGTGCGATTTGCCGGTCGTGGGCGTGAATCTTATTGTCTATCTCAGAATCTCTTATGTCTGCTACATCTCCAGCAGCCAAAAAAACCTATGCTCTCTATTTTTCTTTATTCGACTCGACGTATACACTTATTGTAAACATTACTTTCAGAGCAGTAAACAAACAACGTACATGCTTCTCGCTTCCTCACTGATCAATGTCGTAATTAGGCTGCTAACATCAGGGTTAACAACATCTGCGTGCCTTGGGATCTACGCCCCTCTAATTTAGAAAGAACCCACTTTTTATCCACGTAAATGCAGCATTGATAAATTAATTTTGAAACAGCTTTGCAATTGTGATGGCTTAAGAGGAAAATAATTGATATTAAATAAGATGTCACTATTAGGGTTTTTATGTATATAAATTGTAGCATAAAACGCGAACAAAAGTTTGATAAGACCGATTTGACGTAAGGTTTCGCATCTTCTAAAAAATACTGGAGTAACTTAAAGCAAGAGGGACTTTTTTGTTGTAGTGTTCGCTAGTTCACTGTAGAAACAAAGTAGAAATAAAAGTAATAATCAAGTATGTGACTGGTAGTTTTTAAAATCTTGAAACAAGAAAGGACAGTTTTGACCATTTCTGCAAGAGAAATCTGCAAAATGCGAACGAGAAAATGTAAAAGTGTCGTGCTCTGAATTAAAGGCTTCTGAGGAATACCAGAAACCAGCTGCAGACCACGTGTACAAAATGCGAAATAGGCAATTTGTTTTCTGGATATCAAATCAATTTAGCTGCATGTTAGTGGAACTGAATGGTTGCATGTGGAAGTTGCTCTACCTAAAGGAAACAATAGCAACATGTGCCTAACATTGTAAAGGGAGCGAGGGGGGATGTTGGAGAGGCACGTGATCTCACATCTCCCTCGAACTAGATCGACCAGCACAGGAGGAGTTATTTATATGACCGGTGCAGTCCACAGTAGGCGCACGCGGGGACGTTCGTCGACCTTGCGCTCCTCGGTCACCGTCCCCTTTCCAAAAAGAATATTGTCATTTATTTATAACAGAATAACAAATGCTACTATGTATACATGTTATTAAAATACGGAACATAATTTTACATTTTCAGGTACAAAATTATTGGCATTCCAATGGAAATAGGAATGTAAAATTACACAAATTTCAATAAGTATATGGAACCACAAGAACTCAAAAAAAAAAAAAAAAAAAAAAAAAAACATGCAGCTCAATTGCAGTACTATAAAGTACGAATGTTCCTATGCGTAGCTATGGGCTCTGATCCGGATAAGAAGAAGATAGAAGATAGAAGATTTTAAAGACAAGTAGCAGGGTTGTACTCTTAGGGATCAAAAAAGATATTCAAGATATTTAATTAAGTATTTTTAAATTGACACTAATTAGAAAGACAAAGTGAAATTTTGAATAAACATTTATAGAAAACAAAAATGACACTAAAATCAAGGAAGAATAATTACTAGATGATGAGATCAAACCCTTATCAGGCCAAGGGGGTTAATTCTTGAGGAAGAAAATGACGATAGTAATAGGTAAGAAATTAATAACGACTTTTATATTATTAATTTTGATAAGTAAAAGTTAAAATATTAATAAACGTTTTTAACTAGGCGTTTTGTAATTTTGTTGGAAAGCAGCGATAATTATATAGGGGTTTTTTTTGTGCACAAATTTAAACTTGGGCACACTGCCGTATAAACCGCTCGAATGTTTGTTGAAGCATGGGCTAGAAAGAAGAACAATTCAGCTGTGGTTCAAAATGTTCAAACTGAGTATTTCAGCATTGAAAACAAAAATGAGGGCGTAACATTAAAATTAGGAAACAAATCACGTTAAACTACCGGAGAGCTTGCTAAGGAACTTAAACTTGCACCTTGAACCATTTATAATCAATCGAAGAAAATTCGAAAAGTGGGAGGAAACAAATCTGATAAAAGGGATTCCAAAATAATGAAACGAAAATAAAAAACGTGGTAGGTTTTAAGTGTTCTTCACTTCTTTTGAGCTATAAAAAGTTATCGCTTTTTGGATCGTGATGAAAAGGGGATTCTCTGCGGTAACTGTAAATGATCGGCACGATGACTGAATCTTTGCAAAACAAAAATCACAGCAGAGGGAGACTAAGGTGTTCAGCTACTGGTTTTAGTACACTAAAATAATCTTCAACATGGTGAAACAATTACTTCAAGAAATTGACAAACAGCCAGCTAAGTACAAAAGGGCCTTGTATTCTTCATGATAATGCCCGGCCACAAATTTCACTGCTTCAGAAGCAGGGCTATGCGATTTTATCTGTTCTAGTCTATTCGCCCGACCTTTCACCAACGGACTTTCACTAATTCCAAAGTATTATTATTATTATTATTATTATTATTATTATTATTATTACTATAACCAAGAAGCAGCACTTATAAATGTCAACCGTGTCTAGAAGCAATTATTTTTATCTGAACGGCGTAAATAAACTTGCTATTAATTGGCTAATAAACTATACCAATCATGCTTATTTAATAAACAAAGTTAATTTGGAATATATTGTATTTATCGAAATTTAAATCACAAAATTGCTATTACTTTCCGAATGACCTGCATTGTGTTGGTCCAGCAAGTAAAATTTCTCATTAGATGAAATAAAAGTGAATTTTCTGTCTTAATTATGTTTATAGGTATTCGAATAGATTCGAAAGGCGAGCGAATAAATGAAGCGGAGCTATTTAATTTATGGGAATTCAGGTAATAAGGTAACTTCTTTTTCCAGGTAGGGCATTTGATGTGTTTTCTCTCGTATACACGTATCTTCTGGGTAAAGGCAAACAGAGATTGTTTTGACCACGCTACGCTTATTTTGAAATTTATTGAAAGCATACCCCACAAACTACATACTTTGTATTCACTCAATATATACTTTATAAAAATGCACCATTTTTAACCCTTTATGAATTTTTCTTAGCTACTGCTACTGAACTCCAAACTCTGGCTCATCAGAAGTAATCTATTGAAATTCCAAGAGGCCAGAGCCCAGTTATCCTAATAAAACAATCTCTTTACATTTACACACATATTGAAATGTATTTCAACAACCATCATCGATTATATTTGCATATTATTCAATCTAGTACAAAACAAGATCTAAACTAAAATAATACTAATGCTACTTATCTCTTCTAAATATTTTCTTTCTTCTAAATATTTTCTTTCTGAAGTTACTTGCCTATATTCTGGTTCCAATACACAAAATTCCAGGTTATTAGAGTATTGGTAACTTCTAAGATTACATTTTCCTCTATTTTTCTTTTAATCATTCTTGCCCGTTTCTCTCTAACTTTGCCCAAATAATTCCGTACATTTTTTATATTCCTATCTCTTTTACAGTTAAAATCTTTGTAATTAATATTTCCCCATTTAGATTATTCAATTTTGCCTGCCATGTCTGTTCTCTCCATAACTTTGTTCGCTTATAATAAACAGTATGCTCATTGTTAAATTTGCACACTTAGTACATTTTTATAGTTCTATATATTTTCCCTACCCCGTACTATTTTTATTTCCCTATAAATTCTCAAAGCACTCTTTTCTCTCATACTACCAAATAATTTTTATTGTTCAATATGTTCCAGTTTATTTATAATTATTATTGATTTATTTATTACAGAATCCTCTGTTTTGATAATCTATTTACAGTATTTTTACAAGATTTGGGAATGGAAAACAGCCACTTTAACCCTTTTCGTTTATCATTAAGACAACGAAATCATATAAAAATACTACAACGATCAGAGATGTCAAAAGTTTTGTATAGAAATGTAATTTTAAGAACATAAATTCGTTATTTCTGGTTAGTTCCAATATTTATGTTGTACTGATATTTACGTCATACCTTAGTTGGCGGGGAAGGAGCGATCTTGAAGTCAGCAGCCGCCTAAACGTAGTATAGATATTTGGTTCAGGGAAAACTTCATTCAGACAAGTGTCTTTGTCGGCAGAGAAACCTTGCATTAAAAAAAAAAAAAAATAAACTATTGTAATGGCTATTTATTTCAAGAGAGTTGGAAAATAATAAATATAAAACAACTTCTTTTTTGGACTTACTAGAAAAGGTTTGATATTTTTAATTATTCCCAAAGAGACATTAACCACAGTTATTTAATACACGTATGCGATTTCCAAGTTTTTAGCTTTGGAAGTGGTGACCTTCTTCCCTATAAATGCGACCCTGACACTTAGCAGAAAGCAAGGAAATGGCGTCATTCTCGTTGGCGTATGAAAGTAAAACAAGAAATTGACGTTTTCTGTGAAGTTGACAAATGTCGGGTGGAGTGAGACCGGAACGCGATAGTTTCGCTCGGGTGCAAGAGATGACAAGGTCACCTTATGTCGGTTTCTCTCTCCCTTATCCCCCTTCCACTTCACAATCGCGCCATTCCACGTGGAGGCGTCGTTATGAGTTGCCACTGTGACGGTCACTCCGTCTTTACTGGGCCCAGCTGACAAGACATTTGCATGCCATTGCAGTTCCCTAGCTTTATTTTCTCCTTTAGGCTAATTTTTGTCGCAGTCGATGTACCGCGTGCTACTTTTTCCAAAGAGGGCTAGTTGCTTAATTTGTGATAAGCCTTGTTAAAAAAATATGTTCATTGTTAATTGTGGCTCATAAGACACAGTAAAACAGTTGAAAGTAAACAGTTCTCAGACAGTTTTGTGCGACAGTTTTATAACTTGGTTGATTTCACTCTCTTTGTTACCACATAAATTGCTCTTGTAGGGTCACAATTGGGAATACAGAAGTTTAAAGAATAGATTTTATTTATTTATTTTATTTACAGACGCTCTTTAACATCTCAGGCCATCGGCGTCCGATTCAATTCAGGGCGTGAAACGGCTGACAATTTTTGCTTAGATGCCTCTTCTTTCAGGCTTGAGGTTCTTTTTCGTGCCGTAAATGTACGACACGGGACCCACGGCTTTACTTCTCTTCCGAAGGATTTTTACGTCCGAAAAAATCCATCGGTCGTGGCCAGGATCGAACCCGCGATCTTGGGTTTAGGAGACAAATATGGTTACCATTACACCACCAGGATCGACTTAAATAATAGAAAGAGGGTCGAAAAATAGGTATTTCAAGAATAGGAACCGCATATGGTGCCCCGGTAGTAAAAACGGTTGTCAAAAAGAAATGTTTCATTTTGGTGCTGCATGCGTCGCTTCCAAAGTTACAAATGTAAAAAACAATAGTTAACAATGCTTGACATA